>JAUPFZ010000011.1:3775625-5027500 GCA_036937285.1 Euphydryas editha | reverse complement strand
AGGAAAACCCGACTTATTTTTATATTATAGATTACTAATATAAATTTTGAGGAAAAACATCAACGAATATGTAATATAGGAATATGTATTATATCTAATAGAACCTTGATTGACAATTAAATATTGACAAAGATGATATCAGCATCAGGAAGAGTTAGAGGAGCACTCGAATATTGCATGTCAATAAAAAAGGCTCGGCGGCGGTGTACCGCTCACAACACAAATACAATAAGTTGGAGACGTTTTGCTCACGATACGTTTAGTACACAACACATTAGTGTGAACGTAAATTTCTTCACTAATACTAGAGAGTGACAATCTCCCACTTAAGCCAATAATTTTAAGTAGTGGTCGCCCAGTCGTCGAAATTCGACCTTAGCTGTAATGAACAGTATTGTCAACATCATAAAAATAAGATTGCGCATAGCATGGTGAGCATATGGAGCAGTCATTGGGCCTGATCTGTGATAAAAAAAATTGATAAAAAATTCGTTGCAAGACCTGTATTTCAAAGCGTGTTGACAACAGACTTTGACAATAAACAAAATTTGTGTATATATGTACATTGTACTTATTATTATTACGTATGTTTGGCGTAATGTGTGTAGGTAGTGTTTTTTTTTTTAATAATTTAATGTACCTATTTTTTTAGCATTATTATATAAAATATTATCATTCTGCACTTCTTCTCCATATAAACTTTAACTGTACCAAATTTTATAGGTACTTCTCCGTCCGCGTAATTTTAGTAAAAAGGGGTAAAAGTTTTTGCTTCACATATTAATATATCGATTAATATATAGATAAATTCCATTATATTTTTTATTTAATAAATTACTTGACGAACGTCTGATGTTTTGGTATGCCAGCTTTTTTTGATAGAAAATATCAAAATACGTAAATACAATACGTTATTATCAAATTAAAAACAATAAAACTTACTCGAAACGTGTATATATAAAGACGAGCCACATAAAATATATCACGTAGGAAACAAACATAATATTATAATATTTACGATGTGATTCAAATCAGATTCAACGAATTTGATAACGAAACCCGTGAAAAGCCTATTTCGATTACGACGCAAAACATTTAAATAACAAATAGCTCAGTAAAAATAAATAGATGAACAAATTCTGGAAATGTATAATATTAATATACATTAAAAAACATGAGAATTAGCTTTAATAATGCAATATATCATTAACTAAACTTTTAAAAATTGTGCCTAAACTTAACTGAATCAGCTTGTAAACTTCCCACTGCTGGGCAAGGGCCTCTTCTCCATATAGAAGAAGGATTGGAGCTTAATCCACCACGATGCTCCAATGCGTAATGACTCCATGAGTAACGATTGCTGTCAGATGTCTATGATAATAACCGGGACCGACGACTTTATGTGCTCTCCGAGGCACGTTGAGGCGACCCTCAAGGAAATATAATACACCCAGACCGGAAACGAATATTTGTACAAATACAAATAGCCGCCCCCAGCGATAATCGAAACCGCGACGTCGTTGTTAAGGTAACTAGTTTCACCGATACACCAAAAAAGTTGTCAATATAGTACATGTTGTGCAAAAATATTAAAAAAAAATTGTTCACTTCATTCAAGATATACCTTCGACTTCGTTTGCGATTGTCATCGTGTGCTTTCATTTTTGTGACCTGTTCGTTCAAAGATTGCTGTACATTCCGAATTTCAAGTTATTTGGGGTTAAGATAATAAGATGATTAGATGGGATTAAGAATCTACATTCCGAATCAGTGGTAGCTTTACTTTTACAAAAATAATAATCACTTTAGAGTATGAATTTTTTTGATTTTGATTTTGACGATGTCTTTAAAATCTGAACTATCAAATCAAATACAATATAATATTTTTTGTTTGTAAAAAAAAAAAAGAAATAGAATAAATAAAATCGGACTACCCTTTAATGAATATATTATAGTTATAATTATTATTATATCTTTAGTTTATAATGATAACTTATATCTTTGATGTACAGAATTCCACCTGTTAAAGTTTTATTATAAATATAGATAGTTGTTATTGAGATACGTGATATTATAGTGGAACTGGTAAAGTTACTATATTAATATAATAAAAAGGATTAAAACCAATAATAATTAAGCTTACAAGACAATATGCGTCAGTGCCATTGCAATTAGGCCTCGAATTCGAATTACTTACTCACTTATAGTTTATAAATACTTATTTAGCCTTTGGTTCTCGTGATATAGGTAATATGCGGATAAAACGACTTTCAACTTCACTTTAAATACCTAAGGACCTGTTTTACTGCTTGCTGATAAAGTTACAGACAGTTAAAGAATTTCTATGTTTTTTTTTCTGTTTTATCATCAAACTCCACTTTACCTATCAGTAAAATATTTCTTTTTACCGAAGTAGCGCCATGCTGCTTGCAGCTGAATGGGCCGGCGCGCCCGGGGAAGTACTTCGCTCTCACTTAACACCGACGTGAAATGACGGCACTGTCGTCGTGTTTCGTTCGGTTTGTCCAGAGATCCAGTGGCCCATCCCTTTCCTTATCTGGCCCATCCCTTCCCTTCCCTCCACAGATAAGGTGGAACATCCCTCCCCTCCCTAAAGGCCGGCAACGCCCGGTATTCCTCTGATGTAGCGGGTGTCTATGGATGTCGTTTTTGCTTACCACCAGGTGAATCAACTTTCCGTTTGCCCCCTCTAGTATAAAAAAAAATTGCAACCCGTGAAACCAAAAGTTGTAGTGTAATAGTCTACTGAAAAAGTTTTTCATAGCATATCAGTAATTAATGTGCGAGATATGAACTCAAGAATGATTGATAAATTTATAACGTCAAATTTTCGCATATATAGAACGACCGTCTTCTATATACCGTCCTTCAAAGTAGAGTTCACTTCTAGTTTAGGGGTTCTATAATACCTACAGAGGAAATATAGATCAGGTTACGTATGAAAGTAAAATCGTAGACTTTTTTAAAATTCTACTGCATACAATATTTATTTATTTATTTATTTATTTATTTATTTCTTACTTACATCTAATATTACAGGCATAACCCAATTCATTAGATATAGTAAAAGGAAAAAAAAATACAGAAAAAAATTAACATACAATACTATAAAAATAAGATATTAACTAAACATGAATACTTGAAACAAAAAACAACGTAACAATAATAAAAATAAAAAACATTCAATTCTTACTTATAACATATTATATACAAGGTAACTTTTGCGAACTCA
Organism: Euphydryas editha; assembly: GCA_036937285.1. NCBI lineage: Eukaryota > Metazoa > Arthropoda > Insecta > Lepidoptera > Nymphalidae > Euphydryas > Euphydryas editha. Next base: position 5,024,247 of record JAUPFZ010000011.1, on the reverse strand, counting down.
CTCCACGAACAACAAAAAAGATCCAGTGTGTCAGCTACCAAGTTCAACGTTCTGATTGATCGAGAAAGGGGGCTGTTGCGCACTAGTTCGGTTCTGCCGTGGGGTACTGCAAACAAGCTCGGTCGCCGTCTCCGTTGCAGATACCTATCGGGTACGCTCAGACCTATCCACTGCAACACTCCCGGGTTATTAACGAGACCGCGGAATAATTTTAAAATATAAGTTGCCAGAGCCAGCTCCCTCCTAGTTTCCAACTTGTTGTATCCAACCATGCCCAATACAAACAATGTTGGATACATCAAGGGATACAAAGGATACACACCATAAAGCCTATGGTAAAGAAACCGGGTAAATTTATTTTGAATACGTTCCAGCATGAGACTGTATTTGACTTCATGTGGAGACCATACTACTGCATTATACTCGAGCTGACTTCTTATTAGGGCATCATATAGTAGAGAGATTGCTTTGATGTTAGTGAATCCCTTAGCTGTACGAATTACAAACCCTAATCGTTTGAACGCTTTTTTGCATATATTTATGATATGCTCGCGGAATGTTAATTTGGAATCAAACTTAACACCAAGATCGCGGACCGATTCCTCCCTTTTTATTAACACGTCATCCACCTTGTACTCGAAATGAAGTGGTTTCTTGGCTCTGTTAAATGTTACAATGGAACATTTAGCGACATTAAATTGCAATTTATTTCTTGCACTCCACTCAACCACGCGGTTGATATCTTGCTGGAGACGCTGGCAGTCATCTTTTCCCTTAATTGCAAGAAGCAGCTTTAAGTCGTCTGCGAAAAGCAAACACTTGGCTTCGCTTACGGTTTCGGGTAGATCGTTAATCATTATTATAAATTTTAACGGCCCTAGATTGCTGCCTTGGCTCACTCCCGACCTAACAAAATAAGGCTCAGAACGGTAACCATTGTACTCCACGTACTGTCTTCTATCTTTCAGATAACTTACGAACAGTTTAAGCAGTTTAGGTGTACAGCCAATTTTAGCCATCTTTGATAGCAAAATGTCGTTATCAACTAGGTCAAATGCTTTACAAAAATCAAAGTAGGCCGCATCTACCTGTAACCCTGCATCAACGTGGGGAATCAAGTACGTCATGGCAGACAGAAGGTTACTGGTTGTGCTTCGCGCAGGACGAAAGCCATGCTGAGCGTCGCACAACTGCGAAGCTACCTGTCCCTGTATACTACGCTGGATGACTGTTTCAAACACCTTTGCCGGTGTCGACAGTATCGCCACAGGTCTAAAGGACTCAATAGTCGTTCCTTCACCTTTTTTAAGTATCGGAACGACACGTGTGACCTTCCAACGTTCAGGGAAATATGCATATTCCAGACACAAATTAAAAACGTATAACAGCGGTTCCGCGAGCACTGAGCGACAGTCTCTCATGACGAATGCCGGAATGCCGTCAGGGCCCGCTGATCGCTTGGGCTTAAGTCGCGCGAGAGCCGCGCTCACGTCATCGAGACGCAGAGGAGCGATGTGCACGCGCGCGCTGCCCGCGACATCTCCGGCTTGCGCCTCGCCTACATCCAGTCTTGCAGGCTCACTGTTGTACACCGAATAGAAATATTTAGCAAATTCTATCGTGCTCTCTGAATTTGAAAGGGTTACTCCATCTTTCAAATTTTTTTTGGAAGTCGTAGTACCTTTTTTCTTTTTAATAAACTCCCAGAAAGACTTAGGGTCCCTAACTATATCGTTTTGCAGTTGATTCTGATAATTAAGGAAATCGCTATTAATATTTTTTTTGATTCGCGCTCTACACGTTGAAAACGCTTCGTAGTCACCTCTGGATCCCGTAATTTTGTATTGCTTATGCAGCTTAGCTTTTAATTGTATATCCTTAATTAAATCGACTGTATACCATTTAGGATAGTTATACCTTAGATTAGGAACTTTTTGTCGTTTTTTGGGAACGCAATTTTCCATTACAGCATTAAAAATACTATACAGACGCTCCAAAGCTTCCTCTGGCTTACTTTTTTCGTAGATTGGACTCCAATCGGCGGAAGCCACAGAGGAATAAAATAAATTAAAATCCGTTTTACTAAAATTCCATTTCGATTCGATATGGCTACTGCTTACCTCGTGCTTAGATGCAGCAGGCCCTGGCACCCACGGCGTTTCGCGTACGCTGAGCTTCAAATTCACCGCAAGTGGTGGATGATAAAAATCTACCGGCACTAGAGCGCTGTCAGCTTCACTTACCCGTAAACCTTCACATAGCCCCGATGAACACAACACTAAGTCTAATTGTCTTTGATTGCAATTTGGTACCTTATTCATCTGAGTGAATTCGCAAAAAGACATAAAATATTCAAAATAATTGTTAACATTAATTGTACAAGAATTTAGATTGAAATCACCTATTAAAACAATTTGTTTATATTTGACACACAATTTTTCTACTATTCCAAAAAATATCATATAGTCATCATCACAAGTTTTTGGTGGTAAGTAAACAACGCAACACAAAAATAAACATCTATCCTTACGGTACACAGTCGCGCAAACCATTTCAAATGAGCAGGTATCTATGTTGACGTCGCTCGGTATCGACACCCGTCGCATCTGCAATCCGTGCGCGGCCACGAGAAACGCGCCGCCAATCTTACGCCCGTCTGCTCGATCACATCTTAGTATTTGATAGCCGGGTGGCACTATCTCAGCATCCATTATTGAATCATTACATCCTGTTTCCGAAATAGCAATCAGATCGGCATTTAATGACTCAATATTATTACAAAAATTATTTAGCTTTGTACGAAGTCCCCTCACATTCTGATAATAAATTTCGATAAAAGTTGCACTATTTTTCTGTTCTGTTAGTTGATTTTCGAAACCAAATCCATTCGCCAAATTCCGTGTTTATTGGCCACACCTCTGGTTGACACAACTTCTCATATATGGATTCCGATACCGTAATAATAAATGAAGCATAGTCTCTAATATTGTCCAATGTAGGCGCGTACGTAAGACAAGTAAATTGTTACAGCTTTACATTTACAATGAACAATATTCTGCTAGGAAAATACGCCATTATTTGTTTGAACAATATATTGAAGCCTTTTAAAAGAGTTACTATTGAGTTTCTTGCCGATACTTCGCAACAGAATCAACATTCCGAATCTGTGGTACCTTCACATTACTGTATCAGCCTGTATACCACCCACTGCTAAGCGAAGGCCTCTTCTCCATGTAGAAGAAGGATTGGAGCTTAATCCACCACGCTGCTTCACTGCGGGTTGGCGGATAATTTCCTTACAATGGGTAACGATCGTTATCAGGTATCTATGATAACAACCGGAACCGACGGACCGGAAACAAATATTTGTACAAATACAAGTATCTGTCCCGAGCGGGAATTGAACCCGCGACCGTCCCGGCGCGCGTCGTTGAGTCAACTACTCGCACCACTACACCAGAACGGTCGTCACCTTCACATTAACTGTAATTAATTAAAGACGTAATAAATAATCAAAGACATACTTTGCAAAGTGACGATTCCAAAGTTCTTTTGAGAGTTATTTCTATTTGAATCAAGAAATTGTTAATTTTGATTTTGAGATGAACTATAAGAAACCAGTTAAACAGGCCTTTCTAAATATCTTAACAAAAAAAAAAAAAAAAAAAAATCGGTATTTTTTTTCCTTCTAGATTTAAGTTTTTAAGTTTTCATAATATTTCGTTGCAAATATTCCACTGATTTTCTGCTATGTTATAATTATAATACTTCCTTGTTTTTTTATAATAAAAATAAAAACAAGATTTATGGAAGGTTTTTAACTGGACTGTAAACAGTCTTTAATAAGGTTGACAAGATTATTTTTTAAGCTTAACATTTTTTAATACCTAATTATCAACAGTTGCATACAAGACTTTGTTTTTATATAAAGCATGGGTGTACATGCTTTAAATCCAAACAAAACAATAAAAATATCGAAGAAAAATGGCGGGGATTCGAATAACCTTCTTTTTTTACGTTGTCGTTGTTTTAAATTTATCCCCAATAGGGAAAAGCAAAGGACTATAATCCACACAGCCTATAGTTGAATCGCAGAGCAGACCGACTATAGTCTAAATTTCCTTATTTTTTACGGTGGCGATGTGGGCGTTCTGGTAGTGAAAAATGCGTGAATGACAATGTTCTTATTTTGAAATTCATACAGATTTTTTTTATTCATACAGATATCACGCATCGTGCAGTAAGAATGTGGCAGTCTGTTGAGTAAGCCCTTTGCGCAGAAGGGATAAAAAAAAACAAAGAAGTGATATTATGAAATTCAGTACAACATTATATCATCCGTTTGGATGATAGAATGGTTGTAAGGATATTTGGTTTTTTTAATGTTGGCAATAAGCTGTTTCAATTTTTTTATAGATGATTTAAAGTATAGGGGTAGATAAATTATAATTAAAAAACCTTAAATAATACACAACATGGAATAGTTCCGACTAAATAAAATAATAAAAAAATTAAATAAGTTACAAGCAAGTTGGATCGAAATAAATACATCACTTTGATATAGCTTATAAAAATATACCTAATTAAGATTCTTCTAACTCGTCTATGTTTTTACCCAGTAATAAAGTATTTAATCTGAAACTAAATTTTTCATTAGAAGACGTAACTGTATTTTTTTCATAATAGAGCCTCAAAGTTCAGAGATCTTTACAGAACTGTAATAGCCCTTAAATATTCCAATGATATACAAGGCCTTTAAAGAGATAAAGGTTGGCATGTCTGTTTTCTTTTTATATAGATATTTTAGAATATTATCGTAATAATTTAGAAATTGAATTAAATAAAAAGACTAATTGATTAATAATTTAACCTTAATATAAATACTAGTTGCACCGCGTTGCTCGCACATAAATTTAACTTTACCTATTCTGTCGTGAATCTCGCACAAAAGCTAAAACATTCATCTTAGTAACTTGCGTTACTCGCGTCATTTATTTGTAAAATAGCAAAAAAGGCAAGATTGAAGAGCTATCAAAAATAAGAAGTCCGACCACATTTTTTTTTTATTAATTTTTTATCCTCTTACCATAGCCTTGTTGACCTTCAACTAAAACGACCCAAAAATTTTATGATAAAATCTTATTTTACTACATTACTTCTTATGATATTATATTATGTATTTTTGTTTAAACAATTTTTCCTTAACCAATTTCCTTATGTGCCCTATGAAAACTCCTTTCAAACTAAAGAGCTTAAATATCATAAAATTTATAAAAGACTATAATATTAAATATAAATAAATATAAATATTAACCAACAATCACACCACGTTAACCTAGCCCCGTGCTAAGTTCGTAAGAACTTGTGTTACAGGTACTAGGAACGGAAATAAATTTAAGATATAAATACATATATATACATAAATACACATCCATGACCCGGTGCAGACATCTATATTCGTCATACAAATTATCTGCACTTGGCGGGATTCGAACCCGCGACCGCTGCGTAAAGTGTCCAGTTGCCTGACCACTCGACCAGCCGGCCGTCTGGACTGGTCTGGACGAAACTAGGACACTTAATACTCTTTATTCCGATATTCAATACGGTTCCTTTTGGAAAGAAGGTGCAAATCAAAATATCTAATTGCAAACAAAATCACATTAGAAAAATATGTAGTTGCGAACGAATCTGGGTTATAATTAAATATTTGCTATATTATTCTTGTGTAAAAAGTATTTGTAGTAGCATGATTAAAGTTATTTTAAATAATAAAAAAATAAACTACTCGTACTTGACCTGTTACAACATTCATGATTTGATGCGTGACAAACGAAAGTAGGGTAACAAAAAAATAAGATTTATCTGATTGTCTGACCCGTACTCACTTGTGTAATCTTTATAAATATATATAAATAATTATATTAATTATATGATACAAAACAACATTATTTTGTTGCATTTTTAATAAAGTGTAAAACGATTGAATTAAATGGAGATTTATTGCTACTCAAAGTAATGCTTTGCGATATATTTTTTTTTGCTACTTTTTCAACATTTGTACTATGTAGTACCTACTTTTGTGGTGATAGATGTTGAAACAAAAAGACACTTATATAGGTGATAGTAATATAATATATTATTTGTTTTTACATTCCTATATTATTTAGATACTCTTTGCAATATTATTGTTTACAAAATTCGGAAATGTACAGATACAAGATTTTTTTTGTTATAATATGTATACAGTACGCGCGCGAGTTCATGTCCATCCTGAGGAATGCGGTAGTTCTGTGACCTATCATAATGTCGATATCGATAATCTCATTTGGTCAACCATAATATCTATTCCATATTTATTGCAAATTTAAGTAAGTAAATATTTATTTATTTATTTATTTTTATTTAATACTTTATTACACACGTTATTAAATAATAGCATTGAAGAAAAAAAATTTACAGTAAATGTGCAATGGCGGCCTTATCATGCTTATGTATTATAAAAGTTTTTTTCTATTTGAAATTGTTGAAGGCGAAGTACTCATGGTTTCGTAAAAAAAAAATAATACAATAGCGGTCAATAGTTTTTAGTATCGACAAGCACGCGTCACCGTCAACGGACAACACTCGATTTCGGACGAATTCGGCGAGGCGGGGCGCGCTGCTCCCGCCCTTCACCTCAGGCCCCGATGGACGATGGATGTAGATATAAATATCCCAATACTAGCGGTAAAAAGCGATCAATAAAAATCAAATTAAATACCCTATTAATATTATAAATGCGAAATTTGACGGCCGGCTGGTCGAGTGGTCAGGCAACTGGACACTTTACGCAGCGGTCGCGGGTTCGAATCCCGCCAGGTGCAGATAATCTGTATGACGAATATAGATGTCTGCACCGGGTCATGGATGTGTATTTATGTATATATGTATTTATATCTTAAATTTATTTCCGTTCCTAGTACCTGTAACACAAGTTCTTACGAACTTAGCACAGGGCTAGGTTAACGTGGTGTGATTGTTGGTTAATATTTATTTATTTATTTATTTATTTATTTATTTAATCCTATTAAATAAATGCGAAAGTTTGTTTGGATGGATGTTTTTATTTTTGTTGATGAAATTTTAAAGTAATACATATAAGTATATCATATCCATCAGAATAACACATAGACTTTATAAAGAATTTGGCCATTATATAACATAGTTTAAAAATTATCACGCGTAAACGCGTAATTTACGCCTGTTTACGACCTTCTTTTCGCGAGAATTTCTAAATTCGATCGTCGAATAAAATCGACTGGGAGCATTTATACAGTGCACTCTGCGAGCGTGGAGGAACGTTTTTTGTATGAGAGTCCGAGCTGAGTTACCGGGCTGTTGTAAGAGTTTGAACGGATAGTCCGAAGCCTGGTGAAGGACATAGGCTACTTTTTGTGAATAGAACCAGGCGAAGTTAGTATATAACAAATAAAAACTTTCACTCCATGTTCTAAAAGAACTTTAATAATATACTTTATTGCACTTAAAAATACGTACAGAAACATAACAATAATAAGGTTTATTGCAAAGGTGGACTTATCTCTGAGTACTGTACTTACCTAGTCGCAATTTTGAGATAAAACGTATCCATTGTCTTAACTTGTAGTATGCGCGGCCAAGATACAGACAGACAGATGGACAAACAAAAATGAGAAAAAAAATACAGTTTTGACTTTAGTACCAATTATAGAATGAATTCATGAAAAAAATTACAGAATATCTTCAATGTCTGCACATTAACCTGTAATATAACCTGTTACAGTTTCATTATAAGTATATATATGCAGTTATAATTTTTTATAGCATAGATATATATAAATTTTACATAAGGAACTACAATTTTCAAACTAATAACTTTAGTTTATAAATACACTTGTGTAATCGTGTACACGGTTGTAAATACCCAGCGGCCTATTATGTTTTATTTCAAAATTTTCCACATCTGTATAAAGTATTGTCTCATCTCTTTTTTAGAAACAGGAAAAACTAAAACAATATATTTTTCATGAATTGAATAATACGACTATATATCATTAAATATATATAGCTATGTTTAAGTTTAACTCAATTTAATGCTAATTTTGTAATAAAAAGTAAGTGTCACCAACTTTACATGAAAAATTCGAAGTAATTACTATGAAGTATGCTTTAATTTTTTTGTCATAACACGATATCGCATAACTAGGAATAAAAAAATTAATCTCCGGTGCATCATTATTTAATTTACTACGAAAAAGTTAGCTATATAACTAACAAAATGTAAATATGACCACAATATGACACATAAAATATTGACAAAAATGTACATTTAAAAGATACATGAAGCATATCTACTCTCTATCTTGGTTCACTGGGTCATGTCGAAAATATTAATATCTAATAGGTCGGGGAAAAAGTTTCTCCGTTTTTTATATACAAATTCGAGAATTTTTTTTTTTCAAAGTTTGATTACATTTGTAGCGACATCTATCTCGCCATATACGAACTAGAAGAAACTGACGTATCCTACATCGCGCTATCAAAATTTTCAAAGCGATTGAGTATATATATATATACAACAACCCGACACCAAACCTTCCTTTTCAATGGTGGATGAAGAACTTTACACCCTGTTCCTTACTCTCCCACAAATTGGTGACCCCGAGCATGACCGTCCCCACATATTTAATTATAATACATATATGCCATTTTATGATCGAATAACTTGTTGCCATCTTGTAGGTAGTGACATAATAATCCCAGTTAACATCTGTAGAAATCTTGGGATTTTTCATCAAAAAAATGCGACGAGTATTTTTGACAGTCCTCTCTTGATATTAATCTAAAACTACCCAAAGAATTTTGAAGAGACCGAAACAGGTGAAAATCTGAGGGTCCTAGGTACTATATGTAGATGCATTGTCTTATTAATTGTTGGCAGGGTCTACTTCGGATCTCTATCGGAATCGATGGTTTTGCCCGGCGGTAAAAGCTCATAACGAACGGCCTTCAAATCCCACCATATACATAACATTATCTTATTTCCTGTTAATTATGTTTTCGCTACAGTCTCTGGAGCTTGACTATCCTTCGTCGTTCATCGATGATCCACTTTTCATCACTAGTGAACAATCTTTTCAAAAATGGTTAGTTTCATTACGTTTCAATAGAGTATCGCAAACGAGTATGCGATTCATTAGCTTTCTTTCAGTGAACTCGTGTGGCTCCCAAATATCGAGCTTTTTTTGTATACTTTTTCCAATCAGTCATAACTATTTTGTGGTCAATCTTCAATTCCTCGGCTATGTCGTAAATACTAATATGCCGATCGTGCTTCACTTTTTCAAAAATTACATCAACTTTATCTGTGTGAGGGCGACTAGAGCGAGCTCTTCTCAAAGACGCTCTTTGACATCAAATTTCCAAAATTAAAACACCAACCAACTTTGTGATACTCTTACTGACACTGCATTAGGTCCATACACGTCACAATTTTTTTTTTTTTTGTGGTTTTGTCGAATTTTTCCATTTACGAGTACAAACAGTACAACCAAAGAGATTTTTCTTCAATTTTATACATGCAAAGTACGAAAAGGCTTTTTCTTCGATCTGTTATCCGATGTGTTATAGACGAGAGAATAGATTTCGAGTCATAATTTCATTACTAGGTACCTTTTAAAGGACGATTTAATTAAGTGCGGCCTTCGTAAGATGTGTATTTTAAATATGATATTTTTTCCTCATTGTTGTGTTTTTGTATTTCGTATGATTGTGCAAATAAACTGTCGTATATAAAACCCGTTATATTTACTCAACTAGAGTTTATAAAAAAAAGAAACACGAAATTACTCAAGTTTAATATATTTTTATTACCACATAAATACGAAATTCTTGTTTATAATTTGTCAAATATTGTTGAACGAGACACGGAACGACAAAACTGAAGCTGTAAAAATAAATTAAACTCTGTTTGGTTTATTTTTTACATTCATTTGCGTTATTGCGATTTTAACTAATATATATACCTACTTTTTTGTCTTTTATGATTAACTATATGAAATATATAATGCAAGATCGAACCAAAAATAATGAGATCTGGAGACGAACGAAGGTTACTTACTTTTTTATTAATGCTGTTAAAAAAGATACGTATTTACATAGTTCTTCATAAATAAACTCTTTTGCAAAAAAACGGGCACTTAAGCAAAGAACTATTTTATAGTTACTATTAGTTTGTTTGACAATTTTAGGTATTGTTATCCTCAGAACTTTATAAATTAATTAGGAAGGAATAGTTTTCATCAGTTTTATCATAACATTTTAATTAAATTATTAAGAAATAATGTTTAAGCTCAAAACACTATGATTGTACCTGCTCGCTAAATAAAAATGAAACGCGTTAATTTCTTTGTTTTTCTTGAATACATTAAAAGCAGATAAAAGTTTAGTATTGAGTGTGACCCCCTCTTGCTGAAATCACAGCTTGCATTCGTCTGGGCATGCTAGTGAGTATATCTTTTATGGTTTCTTGGGGAATACGTTCCCACTCCGCGGTAATCACATTCTTTAGCTCTCTGATGGTCTGCGGAGCCGGCTGCACTGATCTCACTCGTCGCTTCAGAACGTCCCAGACATGCTCTATGGGATTGAGGTCCGGACTTCTAGCTGGCCAGTCCAAACGACGAATTCCGACTTCTAGCATATACGCATCCACACCGCCAGACCGGTGGGCGCGAGCGTTGTCGTCCATAAAAATTGAGTTTTCGCCAAGAGCGGTTAAAGCGGGTTGTGCATAAGGAATTAGAACTTCCGTTATGTATCGGTGTCCAGTCAGTGTACCGTTTTCGATGAAGACTAACTCCGTACGATCCATAGAATTTATTCCTGCCCAAAACATAACAGAGCCCCCTCCATAAGGTGTGATTTCTTCAAAACATGCCTCTGCAAAGCGTTCTCCTCGTCTACGTAGCACTCGCCGACGTCGGTCTTCACCATGCAGAGATATCCTGGCTTCATCGGAGAACAATACCCTATCCCAGTCTTCATGAGTCCATGACACACAATTTCGAGCGAAGCTAAGCCTGGCAACTCGATGTCCACGGAGTAATTTAGGGCCGCGTGCCGGGCGATGACTGTGTATATTAGCAGCGAGAAGCCTCCTCCTGACCGTCCATAGACTAATTTGCACATTTCTTACTTCTTCGAGTGTGTTCTTGAGGTCCACATAAGAAGATTTGCGATTTCTCAACGCTTGACTAACTAGAAAACGATCATCCCGTGGTTGTTTCATGGTTCATTCATTCCCGTGGTTACATGTCTTTCTGCCAGAACCAGGCCTTCTCTTGACGGAACCGGTCTCTTGATAGCGCTGCCAGGTCCTTTGAACTGTCGACCGACTCACATTTAGCCTCTGAGCCACGAAGCATTGACTGCAACCTTCTTCAAGCAGCGCAATAATTTTGCTCGCTTTTATCACTTTATCTACCATTTTCGAGATTGCTAAACAGCAATAACAATACTTTTAAATGTCAAGGACACCAGATAATTTAATAAAAATTGACAAAAAGTTAATTAGAGTCGATATTAACTATAGGGAATTCGCACCACAAAATGTAGTTAAAAGTTATTTTCTTTGAAAACCAGGCTCAGTCAAAAATTTGAATTTGGAATGTACTCTTATAAACATTATGGCACTTTTATAACTGGCCAGTGACATGTTCAAATGATTAAAACCTTTTTGGTATTTTATTTTTTTCAGCCAGGAAGAAAATCGAAACCGCCCGTTTTTTTTTGCAAATGAGTGTATGTGTTAAAACCTAAATAGTATAATCCGTCACTAGGGAGGGAAGTGTTGCATTGTAACCCGCATCTTTATAAATATATTAAATAAGAATAAAATTCGGGGTTGCGATGTAATGTATCACTTTCCTCCTGTGTAACGTATACTTTTTTTATAACGCTAGGATCGAAAGTTCAGTTGTAATTTAAATAAAAAAAAAATAGTAATTATTAGGTTTTTAAATTAATTTACTCATATATTTGATATTCTTGATGATGTCACATATCCTAGCAACGCGTATCCTAGCAATGCATTGTTATAACACTAGTATAATGTTAAAATATTAAATTAATTTATTAAGTGAAAAATAAGATGAAGTAAAGAAATGAAGAATAAGATGAAAAATAATAAGAAATTAGTATTATTCTGTGTCACACTGTGTGTGATATGGTACTTTCGTCCCTAAAATTTCAATCGAAAATCGAACTTTCGATCCAGATGTTATAAAAATAAAGTTTCATGCTCTTACTTTCATAAAGAAACAAACTTTTATTCCCTTCTTTACCCCGACAGAAATAGAATTTACAAAAAAAATCATTATTGAGTATGGTAAAATTTAATATATTTCATCATCATCATCATCATCATCATCATCATCATCATCATCATCATCATCATCATCATCATCGTATTAGCCATTGAACGTCCAGTGCTAAATTTAGGCCTCCCCCATCGACCTCCAGAGCGACTGGTTGAAAGCAGTCTCCATCCAACGGCTTTCGGCGGCCTTTCTCAAGTCGTCTGTCCATCTCGAGGACGGCCGAGAAACTTCCTGCTCCATCGGTCGTCAGTCCTACGAGCTATGTGCCCTGCCCTATGTCGGCAACCTTCATTCGTTTGCGGATCCCATCATTTCTGATTCGATCCCGCAGAGAAATACCAAGCATAGCCTTTAGTATGACAGATAAAAAGATGTTTTTTAACTTCCCGAATGCTGCCCAACCTAGCTGGATTCGACGATTGACCTCTTTCCCGAAGTTACCTACCAAGATGGACATTTTGTCCAAGGTAGATGTATTCGTCAACAACTTCGAGAGTAGAATCTCCAACCGATATTGGGGTGGGCACGACATGGATATTCGACATGATTTTTGTCTTTTCCATATTCATTTTAAGGCTCACCCGTAGGGAAACTCTATCGAGGTCACTGAGCATAATACCGAGATCCTCCAGAAATTCTGCCATAAGCACGATATTGTCGGCAAATCGAAGGTGAGTGATGTAATCGCCGTTTATGTTGATGCCGAATCCTTTCTATTCCAAAAGCTTGAAATATCTTCCAATGCTGCGGTAAACAGTTTCGGAGAGATGATGATGATCTCCCTGTCTCACACCTCGCTGCATTGGAATCGCTCTCGTGCTATGATCCTGTACTCGAACCGACATAGTAGCGTTGTTGTACAAGCACTTCAACACTTTCATATACCGATAGTCAATGTGGTACCGCTGGAGAGAACGCAGCACCGCCCAAGTCTCGATCGAATTGAAGGCTTTCTCATAGTCCACAAACGCCAAGCACAATGGCCGATTATACTCCTCGGTCTTTTGTATAATCTGCCGCAGCGTATGTATGTGGTCTATGGTACTATAGCCTTGTCGGAAACCGGCTTGTTCGGGAGGCTGGAAGTCATCAAACTTGCCCGTCAGATAGTTCTTATATACATACATACGCATACATATACACATATATAAATATATTTATATATAAATAATTAATAATCAGTCACTATTATAGAAACTATTATTATTGTTCTTCCACTCGCGCTAAGTAATATTTAACTAAGTGACATTTGAAAATAGCAATTGATTCGGGATGACGAATAGCAAATGGCAGTGAATTCCAAAGGTTGAGAGCTTTGACCGTAAAAGATTTGTTAAAGTAACGGGTACGACAGGTTGGCAACTTAAGACGATTGTCAGAACGAGACCGAAGTTCTAATTGACTAGAAGTGTCTGAACCAAGAAAACAGAAACGCTCTAACATAAATCAATCAATATCAATAAATAAAAATGGAGCAAGGTTTCCCGGTCATACTACAAACTAATTACACTGATAGCTTCGTACATATGGGAAAGGCTAACGGAGGTCAGATGGAGCGCCGGGTCCACGGTTGTTATCGCAACTTGCGTGGGTGTATTATACGTGTAATATACGTATATTTGAGGTATTTTTAAATGACATATCGATAATCAGAACTTAATCTTTCGAAATTCTCAGTCTTTACATAAATTAATAAATACAGAATTGTATTTCTATTAATTACCCCATTATACCCAGGTAAATTGCGATAACAACCGTGGCCCGGTCTCGTGTTCTCTATAGAAACTGATGAGATTGATTTAAATCTCATGAGAAAAATTACTAACAAAAAAACTTTAAGCTCAATACGGAAATAAATAAAAATCTTTTTTTTCCATTGCAGTAAAAAGCTGTTTTTATACAATTAAAATATATTGGACGGTTATAATTATGATTAGGTCGGCTGTAGTTTGTTTATGGGCTAAAATACGTTTTAATTTTAATATCTAGTTATGATATTACCTTAATCAAAAATATTTTTAGTTAATATTTTCTGAAAACCATCGATCATACGAGATCTATCATATTGATGTCATGCAAAAATGTCTAAAAATGGTCTCTACTATTTAGATACTAAAATTTTACTCCGAAGAAATAAAAATTATATGTTGTTGGTTAGCAGGGAAGAGGACATCAGACCTGATGCCCTCTTCCCTGCTAACCAACAACATATATAATAGTATGGACGCAATAACAAATAAAATAAAAATTATATTTATTACTTCTATTATAAATTATTAACTATTTTTTTTTACAATAAACAAATGTACTCTTCGTTTTAAACAAAAAATAAGTGGCGCACGAAAGCACACACGCGCACTTACACACACGCAGAAAGCACATGAGTAAATAAACCGTAAAGAGGCAAAGCTTCATACAAGCGCGCCACGATAGGTACACTACTACAAGCATGAGACGCGTGTGTGCGTCAGAACACGCGCCTCGTCACATACGAGAGAAACCGGCCTATACTAGCTGCAGCAGCAAAGTCGGCGTCGCGCGTCGAGTTTTCATTTAATGATAATAATTTATTAATTTAAATAGTGTTTTAATGTTATTTTAATAGTGTTTTAATATAAAAGTGTAAAGTGTTTCCTAAAAATATTTAGGAAAGAATCAATTTTTTCTTTTTTAAATCGCAATATCATTAAAAAATATCAAATTTGATAGAAGAATTTTTTTAATACCTTGAAAATGATAAAGTTACTTTTGAAAATATTAAAAAAAAAAAACAACAAAAATAAACTTTGTCATCTTGTTGAACAACTAATTGTTGTTTATTAAATTTTATCCTCCTATGCCAACCCTACCAAAATAGGTATAAATTTTGCTCGCTCCTTAGAAGCTTTCACTCTGTACGGTTTCTTTACTCATGTGCAGAAAGCCCACGCAGCATTTCGCGCTCTTTTTTTTGTCCGTTAGAAAAGAATGACTTTAAACGTTACCTTTTGTATAAATGTTGTTTTAAAACTTAACAATATGCAAATAAAACAATAAAGATACTTCATATATAAGTTAAGACTATTACGAGTATATAAGTATACAAAAATATAATATTTTTTTACAGAGAGAAAGACCATTTTGAAGAACGTGTCTGGTCATTTTAAATCGGGACAGTTAACGGCTATAATGGGTCCTTCGGGAGCCGGAAAAACGACACTTTTGAATGCACTTACTGGATTTTCGTAAGTATTACTTTAATCAATACATTATTATGTATAAAACTCCGGTCTGATTGCGATATAAAGAAATATATTTTGACATTTTCTACGTGATTTGAATGAAAAAATTTAACGATCTTGTAGTCAATAAAATTCATGCTTTCAATTTATATTTTAAGAAGTTAATATAAAGCATTTATTGTAAATAAAAATTACATTTAGATACATACATATTTATAATACAAATTAACTAGTGATGTATATAATAATTAATATACACATAGTTATGATATAAATCCATGTGTCCAACCATACATCTCCACGTGATGGCAAGAATGCTTGTTACGCAATTCCCCGTTGAAGTTCAATGAGATGTACCTATGTGTAGGCTACAAGTCGAGAAAAATTTTTTTAAAGAAATATTTTAACGCTGCTATTCCAAAGTCCAACTGTTTTAACAGCTAATATCATAAAAATACGAGTATCATTTAAGAAAAGTGACGATGTTTGCGCTCTTTAACGGTTTTTTGATAACTACAACACTATCTTTAACAGGATTTTATAAATATGACTCATTAGTCCATTATTATTATATTATAAATAGCCTAGCTATTATTATATTATAATCAGCCTAGCTATATTTTTATTTATATGCTATGCTATTTTTTTTCTATAAGATCTCGTTCTCTCAGCGGATGCATGTGTTAAACTCTTTTATCGTTATGTAAACACATAATATTATTTTATAAATATCCTTAATGTACGTCAAATCATAATTAATTAATTCAAAAACCATGGAATGTCTGTTACATACACATATTTAATTCATTTATGTATACAGGTCAAGTTGATAATGTTGTAATAATAAAAAAACATAACCTTTTTTAACTAAACTATGTGATTACATTTATCTATTAATAACACACTTTACGTTATATGGTCAAACATGAATAAGCATTCTTTTTTGTTACGGTTATGTAGTAATTGATGCGATAAAAATACCAGTCAATAATATCAACTATCTTAATTATGTACTTATTTACCTAGTGCAGGTAAGTAAAACTTTATGTATACGTTTAACTAACTTCCTTAGGTTTGGTGGATTTGGATGATGATTTTGTTATAGAAATCGATACGAAAAATTTCGTGGAAAAGACGTTAAGTATAACACAAAAGACTAATTATATTTTTCGAAAAATAAATTTAAAAAGAAATAACATTATAGAATGTTTATATTGTTATTTCTCTTCATCTTCTAAGTTAATCTTTTCTATCGTTAATATATTTTATAAAAACATTAAGATACTTGCTTCTGCTATGTGGTTATTTCAATTTTGTATGACTTATCGAAATATAATATTGTGCAGTGTTTTTTATCTGACGTCGTTCCAATTAACTGCAATATCAGAATCAATATTGAAACGTGAATAAACAACTTATTTCCGATAACTCTTTAATAAATATAATTAAATTAAATATTTAGAAATTATTTCATTCTGTTCTCTTATATTTACGCGAATTTTATTCATTTAATTAAAAGTCTAAAAACGGATTTTATCGCGTTTATTCAAAATTACTGTTTAACAATTTTATTTTAATTTATTTCCCGACGTTTCGGACCCTTTACAGCGTCCATGATCTCGGGGGACTGAGGTGGTGGGTGTCCGAATAATGAATCAATTGTTAAAGCGGGGTATGTAACAATTGATTCATTATTCGGACACCCACCACCTCAGTCCCCCGAGATCATGGACGCTGTAAAGGGTCCGAAACGTCGGGAAATAAATTAAAATAAAATTGTTAAACAGTAATTTTGAATAAACGCGATAAAATCCGTTTTTAGACTTTTAATTAAATTATTTCATTTATAAAGTTAAAAAATATTTGCATCCCACAAAATTAACATACGGCGGGCGGCTATGGCATTCCTAAACTACACCTGGGCAATGAACTTGTGACGTGTTACCATAGCTGATTTTAACTTTGGGGGAGTCCCCAAGTGTTTATAGTTACGTCCACGTCGTCTCCCCTGGACCCTGTCCTGACCCCGGTAACGCAGGTGGCAGGCAGGTGACCGAATACTGTAAACGATACTTGGGTGATCGATTGATTTGTGTGTGCGAATATTCTGACGTGATGCTTCCTTTGCGTGACAGCAAAGGGAGATTTACCAAAGGCCCTTCTCAGGGCCAAGCCGACGGCCCTTCTCAGGGCCAACCCAACGGCCCTTCTCAGGGCCAACCAAACGGCCCTTCTCAGGGCCAATCCCAAGGCCCTTCTCAGGGCCAAACCAACGGCCCTTCTCAGGGCCAACCCCAAGGCCCTTCTCAGGGCCAACCTCAAGGCCCTTCTCAGGGCCAACCCCAAGGCCCTTCTCAGGGCCAAGCCGAGGCCGACCGTCAAGTCGACGAATCCAACGTCGAGTCCGACATGGACATAGAATTGAACAGTCGTGAAAAAGGCCCTTCTCAGGGTCACTCTGAGGGGCGGAAGCGGTCGTCCTCCTCCGCTTTCTTTGTGGGCTCAGACACGGAGACGGAGGAGACGACATCCGCGAAGATTAACACCGCTAGACGCGGGAGAGCGTCAGGCTCAAAGGCGGGTTCGGCAAGAGGTCGATTTTTGAAATCTGCTTCGTTGCCCATTAGTGACGAGCTGGATACCGTACTGCGTGCTAGGCAGTATGGCCTCGGTGGCGTTGCGGAAGGAGCCACGGACGGGAGTGAGTCCGAGCTCCTAGCGGCAGCCGATGTTGGCGCGCTAAATGCACAGGAGTTGAGGGCGCGTGCAGGCGAAGACATTGCCTGTATTTTGGAGGTTGCTAAGAAGTCTGGCAACCTCAAGGGGGAGTACGTGGGAAAACTGAAGAGGTCTGCGTCGACCCTTACTGAGGTGGTCGAAGCGCTCGCGAGTCGGAGCGAGGCCGAGGAGACGAGGCGGCTGAGGGCGGAGAATCGTCGCCTCAAGCTCGAGATCGAAGCAATCAAGGCGGAAGTGAGGGCGCTGCGGCGCGGCTTCAGCGAGGCCAAGGCGGAGGCGGCTGCGGCCACTACCGCCGCCGCCACCGCTGCCACTGCCGGAGCGCGAGCGGTGCCTGCGACTGTGGTGGGGGCAGATCTCGTCGAGGAGCTCAAGCGGTCCTTGACCTGCTCTCTCAGCGAGATGATGAATGCCAAACTCGCGGCGATTGAAGACCGGCTGCTGCCGGCTCCGACGGTGCGCCCTCCACTAAGGGCAGACGCAGTGGCACAAAATAGGCCGTTACCTGCGCCTCGAGGCTCCAAGGCGACAGCTATGCCCTCAGCAGGCCCTTCCACTGTCGCCCAGGCGGAAACCTGGGCCACAGTGGTGAAGAAAGGAAAGGGGAAGGGGAAGTCGTCCACCCCTGCCCTTGCACCTGCGGCACATCCTGCGAAGCCGAAAAAGCCGACCGGAAAGCCATCCGAGAAGTCGATTGGAAAGCCATCCGCGACGTCGACCGCCAAGCCGACCGCGAAGACGACCGCCAAGCCGTCCGCGAAGACGATGGCCAAGCCGTCTGCGAAGCCGACCGCCAAGCCGTCCGGGCTTAAGGCCCCCAAGACTGCGGCAGTTATTCTCTCCCTGCAGCCGGAAGCCGCGGAAACGGGGCTGACTTACAGCTCCATACTCCGAACGGCCCAAGAGAAGGTGAACCTTCAGGAGCTGGGGATTGACCGAATCCGTTTCCGCCAGACAGCCACGGGAGCGAGGATGCTGGAGATCCCTGGCTCCGGAAAGCAGGAGAAGGCGGACAAGCTCGCGGAGTCGCTCCGTGGAGTGCTGTCCGAAGTGGCGAACGTCGTCAGGCCCGTCAAATGTGTAGAGGTGCGGCTTTCGGGCCTGGACGAGACGGCCACCAGGGAGGGGGTGGCAGCAGCAGTCGCAAAGGCGACGGGGTGTGTCGTCGGCCTTGTGAAGGCGGGGGGTATTCGCCCCAGTTTCGGCGGCACGGGGTCCATCGTCGTCTCCTGCCCAATTTTGACAGCGAAAGCGCTGATCGAAAAGGGCAGGATTCTGATCGGGTGGAGCTCAGCACGAGTAGTGGCCCTGGAGGCACGGCCCATGCGCTGCTTCCGGTGCATGGGGCTGGGTCATACGCGCCCTCAGTGCCCTGCGTCGGTAGACAGGGGGGACCTGTGCTTCCGTTGCGGCAGCGCAGGCCACAAGGCGGCCGCGTGCGTAGAGGCCACCCCGCGCTGCGCGATTTGCGCGGACTCAGGACGGGCCTCCGGCCACGTGATGGGAGGTCGCAGGTGCAAGCCTGCGACGATGAAGGGAAAAGCCGCCGGGGCCCGGGCCACTCCAGCGGCTGCAAGCCAAGTTGCTGAGGAGAGGGTCGTCCCTTTGGAAGCGGACGGGGAGGAAGTTGTGATGTCTGAATAATATGGACCGGGTCGAAAATCACAACTTCCTCCAGACGAATCTCAACCACTGCGCCCAGGCCCAAGACCTGTTCATGCAGGCACTGGTGCAGTGGCGTATAGACGTAGCAGTGGCAGCGGAACCGTACTACGTCCCTCCCTCCCATCCTTGTTGGGCTGCAGACCTGGATGGTTCTGTTGCCATTGTGGGGCGATCCGGTGGCGGCAGCCCGCTCCTCTCAGTTGAAGAGAGGGGGGCCGGGTACGTGGTGGCTAAGTGGGGAGAGTATGCCGTGGTAGGCGTGTACTTCTCCCCCAACAAAACCGTAGCGGAGCTGGAGGCCTTCGTAGATCTCCTGGCCGCTGCGGTTGGGAGACAGGCGCCACGTCAGGTCGTCCTCCTCGGTGACCTGAATGCCAAGGCCCGGGATTGGGGCAACCCATCCACTAACTCTCGCGGGGAAGTAGTCAGGGAGTGGGCGGTCGCCGCGGGCCTAACCCTGCTCAACACAGGGTTGGCCCACACGTGCGTGCGACACAACGGGGGGTCCGTGGTGGACCTATCGTTCGCCTCCCCGTCCGTCGCCACACGTGTGCAGGCCTGGAGGGTGCTCTCGGAGGTGGAGACTCTCTCGGACCACAAATACGTGAGGTTCGAGGTTTCCACCTCCCACAGCCGAGGTGGACCTCGGCACGCGGCGGTGCATTTCCCTCGCTGGGCAGTCAGCCACCTCGACGCAGAGTTGGCAAGGGAGGCGGCGATCGTCCAGTCGTGGTCTGCTGCCCCTATGCACCTGGAGGTAGACGACGCGGCGGACCACTTCCGCGACGCGATGACGGCCGTGTGCGATGCGGCCATGCCGAAGTCCCGGCACCGCCTCGAGCGTCGCGAGGTCTATTGGTGGAGCTTGGAGATCGCGAAGCTCCGAGATGCCTGCACGGTGGCACGGCGACCATACGGACACTCCAGGAGGCGACGTCACGGCCGGACCGACGAGCAGATGCCGGCCGTGGAGTTGGAGATCGAGCGCCAGCTGTACGAAGTGTACCGCACCGCCAAGCGCGAGCTACAGCTGGCCATCGTCAGGGCGAAGTCGCAGGCCTTCGGTGAAGCCCTGGCGAGCCTCGACAGGGATCCGTGGGGGCGTCCGTACAAGGCTGCCCGGAAAACTTTCCGGCACCAGACGCCCCCGGTCGCCGAGTCTCTGGAGCCCGCGGTCCTGGACAGGGTACTTACTGGGCTCTTTCCTGCAAGAGACCTCGGGCACACCCCTCCACCAATGGCCGTCTCCCCCCTTGAGGAGCTTAACGAGACCTCCATCCCGCCTGTGACGCAGGCTGAGATGGAGGTTGCGGTCCGCCGCCTGCGCGGAAAGAGGACGGCACCTGGCCCGGATGGGATCCCGGGCCGGGTGCTTGGAATTGCTCTCCAGGAGATGGGCGAACGGCTTCGGGAGGTGTTCAGCGCTTGCCTCGCGTCTGGACGATTCCCGAAGTCGTGGAAGGACGGGAAACTGTGCCTGTTGCGGAAGGAGGGACGACCCGTCGACTCGCCCTCCGCATACAGGCCTATCGTCCTGCTTGATGACACGGGCAAACTCCTGGAGAGAGTGGTAGCCGTCCGTGTCATCCGGCACCTGGAGGGAACTGGGCCCGGGCTGTCCGAAGCCCAGTACGGGTTCAGAGCGGGGCGGTCCACATTAGACGCCCTGCTCTGGCTCAAAAGATGGACACAGGCGGCGGTCCGCGAGAAAGAAAAGGCGTTGGCTGTCTCGCTCGACATCGCCAACGCCTTCAACAGCCTCCCGCACGCGACGATACAGGAGGCGCTCCGCTACCACCGGGTGCCCCTGTATCTGCGGAGGTTGTTGGGCGACTACCTCCAGGGCCGGGAGGTCCTGGTACAGGGACGCGAAGGCGTGTGGCGACGTCGTGTCTCCTGCGGGGTTCCACAGGGGTCAGTGCTGGGACCGCTCCTGTGGAACGTCGGCTACGACTGGGTGCTTCGGGGCACGCTTCCAGCAAGCGTGCGGGTGTTGTGCTATGCCGATGACACCCTAGTCGTGGCTAAAGGAAGGGACCTCCAGGAGGTGATGCGGTTGGCCACAGCTGGCACAACACTCGTGGTCGGCCGTATACGTGCCCTGGGGCTGGAAGTCGCCCTGACGAAGACCGAGGCCCTACTGTTTCATGGGCCTCGGGGGGGACCCCCTCCAGGTACGCGGGTGATCCTGGATGAAGTCCCGATCCGGGTAGGAACCCAGATGAGGTACCTGGGTCTCACCCTGGACGGGAGATGGACTTTCAGGGCTCACTTTGCCCAGCTAGCCCCGAGAGTCGTGGGAGCCGCCGCCTCACTGGGTAGGCTGTTGCCGAACGTGGGTGGTCCGAGCGCCAATTGCCGTCGGCTGTACTCCGGGGTCATCCGGAGTATGGCCATGTATGGGGCACCCGTCTGGGTGGACGCCCTCAGTCGCGCAAATAAGACCCTGCTGCGACGTCCACAGCGGGTCATCGCGACGAGGGCGATACGCGGTTACCGGACGGTATCCTGGACGGCGGCGTGCGTGCTGGCCGGTGATCCCCCCTGGGAATTACAGGCGGAGATCCTCGCCGAAATATATCACTTCGTGGCGGCGAGGAGATCCCGGGGGGAGCCCCCGACGTTGGAGGAGGTCGCACGCATGCGAAGGCAGGCGCAGGACACCCTGTTGCGGCGGTGGTCGGAGGACCTGAATCCGCCGGTCCCCGGGCAGTGGACGGTGGACGCGGTCAGACCGGTCCTTCAGAAGTGGGTGAGGCGGCGGTTCGGGCCGCTTACCTTCCGTCTGGTGCAGGTGCTTTCCGGACACGGGTGCTTCGGTAAGTACCTGCACAAAATCGCCAGACGGGAGGCGACTCCAGCCTGCCACGCGTGTGGGGCGCCAGAGGATACGGCGCTCCACACGCTTGAGGTGTGTGCCGCCTGGGAACCGCAGCGTCGCGCGCTTTCAGCGGTCCTCGGGCGGGATCTCTCACTGCCGAGCGTCGTAAGAGCCATGCTCGACAGTGAGAGATCGTGGCAGGCGGCGGTCTCCTTCTGCGAAGAGGTAATGACGCAGAAGGAGACTGCGGAGCGGGCTAGGGAGGATGACGCCTCTGCTGACCCGCTCCGACGCAGACGCACGGGGGTAAGGAGGAGACGGTTTGCCCACCTCCTCCCCCCCTCGTAATAATGGGGTCGCTGGCCGATAGTCGGGGGACTTCGGCCAACTTAACAGCGCGACCCCACATGTCTGAGGGGTGGCCTTTGTTGTGAGCAAGGCCGCCTACCTTGTGCCGGGGCCCGGATGTTCATCCGGGCCTACCGCCGGGGCGAGGTGGTGAATGCTAGCGCGACCCCATCTCGCCCCACCCAGGCGGATGACTGCTCACACGTGGGGTTTTTAGCCCGCGGGAGTCGGGCATAATCACTTCGGTGCCCCCGCGCCGGAGTGGTATCCATTATGGATTTTCCCCACGTAAAAAAAAAAAAAAAAAAAAAAAGCTGATTTTAACTTTAGCGACCGAATGTTTATAAATTAAAAAAAAACTATTACTTAGTTTATTATTAAAATAATAATAATATATAATGTCTACTAGACGGCCATGAAGCTGTTATGCCCGCCTTGAACCTCAACGCTTTTATTGGAACCACATACAAATTTATAAACCTCATCAAGTGAAATAACTATTTTAACATCGCTCATTGTTTCCTTTTTAAAATAATTTTCAATAATTCGCCAACGATATTGGAATTGGCTTGGTTTCGTAACAATGTGAAATACACCTGTTTTTACAATTAATAAGAACTCATCACTGAACAGTACACGAGTCAAAAACCGGCAAGTAACCATCTGCTGTTTTTTCATTCTAGGCGCATAATCAGTAGGAAATTACTACCGAACTTGAGGATACGTAGTGGAACGGGTATTGGCCACTATCCCTGAGTGCTTTCCAAACACGCACGTGGCATATGGTTAGTTGGTTTATCACAGAACGCGTGTTTCGTGTAGAATCTTCATTCAATAGATCAAGGATTTGTTTCTCGATATCGCAGTCATTTGCTTTTGGCCTGTCTGCATCAGCGCGACGTTGGTCACGGCAAAGAACACTGCCAATATCGTAAACCCGTACATATATTACCGTACATACAGAACGTTGGAATAGTTTTACTGACGGTAACGTTTATTTCTCGGAGTTGCAAAACGTTCCTCGTAAAATCTTCGAAACTATGCATAATTGCAATTACATTTTCCGAGTCAAATTCATAAATTAAAATATTTTACATTGGAAACTGATATGTTACAAAATAAGAAATAAATATACGCAAGCAAATAAGCAAATAAAGAAAGTTCATATTATCAATTTCAAAACTAAAAAATATATATGTATATAATATATCTAAAACGAAAGAAATCGTAACGAACTATATTTTGTATGAAAAAAGTGTTTAGCAGGCAAAAGTAGGTTTGGGTAAAAAATATCGATAAACTTAAATATCGTTTAATTATATAAATAAATTAAATATATTCAAGAGCTTACTTTAAATTTTGGATTCTATAATTTACACTGATTTCGACACTAGATAGATAGATACTAGATAGTCACTAGATTCTCAACTTAATTTTTTGCAAATTCCCATAAGATATGTCTTCTAGTTTGTAAAATAATATATTTAAGAACAAACAGTGTAATCCTATTTTGGGTTTTAGTAATTGTTATATTATATTTTAAGTAAAAAGTTGTGTATCGAAACTGTTGGATTATCTAATAAAAAAAAATAATAATAATAAAATTATATAAAATAGCTGTACTAAATAAATACTATAAATAAGAATCAATACTTAATCAAGTAAACAAGTTACATAGTTAAAAAAGTTTTTTATTTATTGATTATTTATTATACTAAATATATTTATGTATATTATGAACGATCTATATTGGAAATAGGTGTAACATTTAATTTTGATTTTAATGCTTATTTGACTAGACTACCCAAACTTATTTTTATTACGTTTAAAAAAATTAAAATACTTAATCGGGATAAATACAAATTGTGGTATTAAAAATATATTAATATTTATGCGACGACCGTCATTCGAAGAGATCCTTTGAAATTTTGTCGGCTTATTTTGTTCATTCTGATAATGACCGAGCCTCATAATTTTCAGGTATAAGCTGAGTTTTAGGATATCCTTCCAGGCAGGTTTTCATAATATTACTTTAAAATGCATCGATTTTAAAGCTATATAGACAATGAGTTATAACTGGCTGCTGTTTCATTATTTCAGTTATAATTTCGATAATAGTATGCCTATATGAAATGAACGTCACTTCAAAAACATGTATATATCTAGGGCCTTTGTACTGTACTGTACTGTAGGTACTGTATCAACCTGTAAGCAACTCACTGCTGAGCAAAGGCCTCTTCTTCATGAATTAATGTCAAACAATCATCAAATTTAAACAAAAATCCCACATGACATTGGCGAAATAATTTAAGAAAGAATTAAAGTAAACAAAAACAAAAGTAGATTATTGATTTTAAAACACAATATTGAATTACTTGTTGACTGTAATTTTATCAAACTTTTCAGTTTTTCATATAATATGCTTAGTATTTCTTTTCTACGCGATCGATCGGCGATTGTTTTTATATAATAATCAAATTTTTTTAATATTTTTTCGCGAGTTGCTTTTGCCAGGACGCCATATTGAACACTGACAACTGGTTACACAGTCCTAGCCACATAGCCAACATATGACTCAGTTATAATATCTTATATTTTGCGTTCCAAACAAGGCTTTGCGTTATTAGCAGTGCGCAGAAGGTTTGCCGATGATTACCCCTCCCACTTCAGGTTTTGCTTTAGCTCCGAATTAATTCGTTGTTGTTTTGTTAAGTTTTACTAGTCTTTTTTTTTTAATTGTTGTTTTCGTTGTCTGGAACGATTAAACTATTATTTTTCGGCTTCGTTTCATATATTCATTAAATATTAATGCATAATATTGTAATATAATTATAATCCACGTAATAACAACAGCGTTTTTTATTTACTATTTATAATCACACTTTATAATACAATTTATAATTCGACCGATGATTTTGATTATTTTTATTAGTTTTATGTAAAGTACTGCTACCAAACCAACGACCACGACGACACGAAGTACCAACGACGCGTGACGTCATGAGGCTATCGGTAAACTTTCTGCGCACGAGTTGTATGTTATATTATATAATTATATTTGGCAACTTTCTTGCATGTGCGGAAATCGAAAGAACTTCGAACACTCTGTCAAGCAAGTTTATGATGAAATTATTTGTAATTGTATAAAGTATCTGTTCACGGGATTTTGCGAATATATTTATAACTAGCGGCCCGCCCCGGCTTCGCACGGGTATTTAACTAAAATTTTAAAAATTATAAATTTATATTTTTTATCACCTACATGCGCCATCTATCGTATAATGGAAGCATATGGTTTTTATTTTTAGTGACATTTAACATAATAGTACTTATATTAATTGAAAATGATGTTTATCTAAAATATTAAAACGATTTCTATTCCTATCCGACATATTTAGTAAACTTTTAAGTTTAACAAAATAATAACTCAAAAGTAAGTTTTGTGAGTTTTTAAGATTCCTTAGACCAGATGGCGTTGGCGGCGTAGGTACCTATTTCTATTTTCTTAAATATTTATTTTTAAATTTAATTACAATGAAACAAAAACTAAATTATACTGTGATTTATGCATAATTTTTATGTATTAAAGTTATTTATATTGGTTTTGTACTTTTTACGTGATACGTGCACGACCAAAAACGATAAGAGATGGCGCTGATACAAAAAAAAAACGCGCTATTGAAATTTATTCTTGATGATATATAGTGTATTAATAAAACGGAGGTTTTAACAGATTTATTATTTGTATAGATTATATATGTTTATAATATAAGTCTGTCCCTAAAGTATCCAACCTACCTCGATTTCTCGGCGCTTGATTTATTCTTCGTCATCCGGGGGGAGGCATCCTTGAAAGTAGTTCCCAGTTGTTGATTGAACAAAATGCTTATATCGATGTTTCAACTTATTAAACCACTCTTGAAAGTCAGACTTCGGAATCGCCTTTAGTGCTTAGTTCGTCGCATTAGTTTCAACATTCTATTTATTGTCGAATTGATGTCCCTTAAGCGGCATTTTCAATCGAGGAAACAGCCAAAAGTCGCAGAAAGCTATATCAGAACTGTATGGAGGCTGGCGGAGCTGCGCAACACTGTGTTTCAATAAATATTGCTGCACAATGTTTGATGCGTGCGCTGGAGCGTTGTCGTGATGAAGAAGCCAGTCACCGGTTTCCCAAAGTTGCGGTCGTTTTCTCCTGATTATACGTAATATTTTCAAAACTTCAACGTCTACTAGTACTCTTTATTGATTGTCTGGCCTGTAGAGGCATATTTATGGTGCACAACACCCTCATAATCGAAAAAAAAAAAAAAAACAATCAAATTGACTTGATGTTGCTTTGACTTTGACGGGATTTTTTGGCCGAGGCTCAGATGGAAGCTTCCACTGTGAACATTGTTGTTTTGTTTCAGGATCATAACCATCAGCCCATGACTCATCACCAGTAATAACCTTTTTAACAAAGTTTTTATCACTTTTATGCAAATTCGCTGTTCGGTTTGTTCTGCCATTTTTAGCAGTAAGCAAATTGCGACGGACGCAACAACGTTCGTTGTAAACAAATACACGCTGCGCAGGAACTAAGGCGTTTCATCGTTATCTCAGGCGACTGACGAGAAGGTTAGGAATTGCTGGTGACGTTCGTTCCCTCCAGATGTCGCCTGAGTCTCCGCGCGTAGATATGAACGTAGGTCCGATAATTTTAGGACAGACCTCGTATGTATTTATAATTGCGAACTAAGTCCCAGGTACATCTAGTATAATTTCAAAGTAAATAAGTTCATAAATTATTTTTTTTGCTTAAATCATATTTAGTTTGAAAATATAATACAAAATTTGTATCGTTTTTGTGCGCTGTTATCAAACAACTTTTAAACATATCGCTCATTTGGAGCGACAGTGACACATTTGCAAAAATACACGAAAATGACTTATTAATGCCAAAATACTATGCTTAAACGTCTGCGTTGGCAGTGAAAATGGAACAATATCCAGCTATAATAAAACAATTTTAAAATAATAATTAGCCGTTATAATGCTTCAGAATCTTCTTTTGAACTATGAAATAATCTTTATTCTGATCTGGTGTAAAGTTAACTAATTTGCATTTGTTTCCCTGTCGCTCCAAATGAGCGACATATTTGTTTTTGTACGCCAAACCAGATATTTTGTTATTCGGACAATCGTTTTACTAAAACCAGTTTGGCAGTCGTTAAAAATTGTTATTGCCATAGATACGTATATCCACTGTACTTGTGATTCGCTACAAAAATGTTATTTTTTAAATCGACAAAGGAAACAAACAATAATGGGTCTAGATATGTCGTTTACTCTTTCTAATGAGAGCGGTTTTAATTTATTGATTGACCTTAACTTCATTAGTATAAATAAAGCCGTTTATTAAAAAAATAAAATAAAACATTCAAATATATAAAAACCCTAAAAGCACTTATGTAGATAAAAAAGGTCAAATTAATTACATTGTATTCGAGTAGCTTTTCACCACTCCGGAATCATTTAAGTTTTGTTAAATTAAAACCACAATGACGATATTGATGTTATTTCATAAAATCAAAGACAAAATATGTTCTTCGGTTTGATTATCATTAAAGCACAAGTGATTTCATTAATGTCGTGTAGATTTCATTTTACTACATACTTAATAAATTTCACTAATAATGCTCAATAAATTTTTATTCCTTATTGATCATTAATTGATGGGTTTTATCTCATTCTTTGTTTCTGGAGTTCCGATTATCATGACTTTTAAGTCGGTTACACACACCGTGTAGGTAACACGGTGTAACTCGGTGTACCTTTATCTGATTTTCGTTCAGATGGCCCAGGAACTCTGTCCAAGGGGCAATAACGCTTTGATTATTGAGGGTTGCTAGCACAAGAGAGGCACGGAAGAAAGCATTGTATCAAAACATTTTTTAGTTCAATGACTTTGACTGCGGAATTTCCGAATGATGTGATAAACAAATAGCAGGCCACAAGCTTCACAAGGATATTTCTTACAAATAAACAAACTTCATTGTATGCAAATTCAAAAAAACTATTAATTGACACAACTCGGTAGAGGCAAAAGTTAAACTTCCATATGTCGCTGAACCAATGATCCATTAAAATGACATTAGCGGTCATTCACACCTTCCTTTCCTTATAAGCGTACATCATTAACCGTTAATAATGTATATAGTATAATAATTATAGAAAAGTTATAAATTGTTTAATTAAAACTATATTTTATTATCTATTATATTATTATTAAACTTAACATAGGAATAAATATATCGTCTAAATTTATTATTAAAACTAAAAACTAATATATTATTACGTGAAAAAAAAAGGTAAGCAAAAAGTGTATAAAAATATATAAAGAAAATGCCTATAGAATATCTTTAGTTGAATTATGCCACGCCTGGCTGGCTGTCATTAAAGTTTAAATTAAGAGAGATAAAACGATGTCACAAAGAATGTTGTTTAATTTATTTATTTATCTATAACTAGCGGCCCGCCCCGGCTTCGCACGGGTATTTAACTAAATTTTCAAAAAATATAAATTTATATTTTTTATCACCTACACCTGCGTCGATACTGGAAAATATTTCATAATAGACGGATTGAGTTGTCAAACATAATATTTTAGCCCGCGACTTTGTCCGCGTAGAAGTCGAAAATGGTTCTAATAGGATTTTTATTTGTTTTTTTTTACGTTATTAATTTTGTTATAACTTATAAATTATTATATTAAAATATTTGAATACTTATAAAATATAACAATCTTTATTATAGAGTAGGGATTTAAAGTTTAAATAAACATTAAAAAAAATAAAATTTTGTTATATTTTATGAAAACGAAGCTCGGCCCAAAGACCAAAGTCTGGAGAAAGTTACACGGGGGTATTAACTTTTTACAACGAAATCGAAATACGACACCTTCCGTAGTATTTCTTTATAAACAATATTTTTTGTTTTTCTTTCGGGGTGCTAGAATCACCAGGCCACTCTGGAATATGCCACATACAACTGACTATGAGAGAAGCAGCTTTCGCTTAAATATACTCCCGCTACAGTAAGAGTTTGACCTTAAGCTTTGTTTATGGTAAATACATACATACATTATATTATTATATAGTTCCCGGAAATCACCATTTCCTATTTTAAGCAACAGGTCTGAGAACTGTCCGGCAGGAACATCCCCCCTTGCATGGGTATCGGGCATACTCGCCCGACTTGTCCGGCTGCGGTCGACCGCAGAGGCGCGTGCTACCGGTACGGCGTGGAGGGGCACATTGCCCGCAACTGCACCGGGGCGCTGCGCTGCGCCGTTTGCGCGGACGCCGGCAAACCGGCGTCGCATATAATGGGAGGGCGGGAGTGCCGCCCCCCAAAATCGAGGGTTAGAGCGGCGGCAAAGGCCCCGACCGCTCCCCAAAGTCCATCGCACCAGGTCACGGAGGAGACTGCGGCTATGTCATCATGACCTGCCGCAGTTTTCCTCCGTTCGCCGGTACCTGGTTGCAGCGGAGATAGAGCGCTCACGGTGCCCGCGAGCGCTCTATGACCGGAGGCAGTCCGCATAGGCGGGCCAACCGTCGGGGCGTCACGGTGGAATGCAACCGCGATCCCGTGGCGTCCTTGTACGACGACGAGGGCACCGCTGGGTTTTAGTGGGTATTCTGACTTCGCAGTCAGCGAGTCCCACATACCCGTCACCTTCGGGCGGCGGAATACGTAAACGTATTTCCCAGCGTCAAAAAAAAAAAAAAAGGAACATCGCCCCTTAGATGGACTCTCATATTTATGGTAAGGCTCAGTTTCGTCACTGCAGGCCACAAATGCTCCTGTACTGTAGTGTATTGTATCAGCCTGTAAACAACCTACTGCTGAGCGAAGGTCTTTTTTCCATATAGAAGAAGGGTTGGAGCTTAATCCACCACGCCGCTCCACTGCGGGTTAGCGAATAATATCCTTTTTTTTACGATGGGAAATGCATTTACGCATCCCGCCGCCCGCTGCTGAGCGAAGACCTTTTTTCCATATAGAAGAAGGGTTGGAGCTTAATCCACCACGCCGCTCCACTGCGGGTTAGCGAATAATATCCTTTTTTTAACGATGGGAAATGCATTTACGCATCCCGCCGCCCGCAGGCGACGGGTATGTGGGACTCGCTGGCTGCGAAGTCAGAATACCCACTAAAACCCATCAACCGTCTGCGCCATAGTGGGGAGCTACGGGATCGCTCGCGCATACAATCGTGACACCCCGCCGTTTGGCCCGACAGCCCCTCCGCCCCTCTTAGATTTGAATAAACTCGCAAGTAATTATTTTTTAAATTTTGATTGACTTGGCACAGTTGGTAGTGACCCTGCTTACTGCTCCAGGATCATGGGTTCGAGTCCCGCCTCGAGTCTGGGTGTAATATGTATTTATTTTTATATGTATTATTTATATGTATATTTATAAAAAAATATATATCAGTCGGCTGTTACCTAAAACACAGGTATTAAGTTGCCTACCTTAAGAACAGACAATCGTGTGTGTATGTCAAACATATATTTATATTTAATAATAGTCCAAGACAGCTTTTATCTCCTCCTTCTTAGTTTTAGTGTAAGATAAAGTTAAATGGGTAGGTACATGATTTATTATATTTTCTGATCTTATTCCAACATTAGTCCGTGGTGCCAATCTGTACCTACTAATGTTCCATCAGGAGCAACCAAAAAAGATATCACCTGCACCTGTGTCAATACTGGAAAATATTTTATAATTAATAGACGGATTGAGTTGTCAAACATGCGTCAAAAAAAATGTAATTAAGTCAAAAGCACTAAGGAGTATTTATATCAAAATAACTTTCTACTCCCGTTTAACCCCGTTAGGGAATGAATTTCGATAAAATACGAAACACGTCTTCAATCAATTCTGTTAAAGAATATTTATGCAAAATTTTAAGTAGATTGGACCAAGGAATCACGTTGTCCCATACAAACTTTGCCTCCTTTTTCATCCCCTTAGAGGTAGAATTTCGTAAAATCCGTTCTTAGCTGACCTCTACTCGGCAAAAAGAATATTCCTACCAAATTTCAAGTTTTTAGGTCTCATAGTTCCAGAGATATCGTGATGAGTGACTATATCTATAGAAAGTATATATATATATATATATATATGTATATATATATATATATATATATATATATATATATATATATAAAATAGATAATAGATAATAGATTATAAGTATATATAAATAAGAGTACTTATAGAAAAATAAACTTTAAACGTCGTTTCTTTAATTTCAGGTAAAATTGTGTGGTTAACAGTAATACTATATTTTAATTCTTATTGTATAGGTATAATGCTAAAATAAAAAGTTAAGTTTCAGAGCAACGCAAGTTTATTTATTTGTACTCTCACAAGAGACAAATAATCTTATATATTATATAGATATTATTCTGATATGATGATATGAATGATATGATTGATGATATGATTACTGATATGAATCTCCTAATTTCTTATAATATCAAATTAATTTTCGTTTTGAATACAATAATTTTATTTCGACCGATACGTGGCCATGGATAACGCGCACATATACGTATTTTTTACCTCGACGACCGTGTGTAACAGGAACAGAATGAAATAATTTATATTCTTTTATGAATAAGTTGTTTTAATGTATCTTACATTATTAATAGGTACATATATTAAGAGAGAAAAAAGACATTGTAAATGTTTTATTGAATTTTTAACACGACATATTTAAATATTTTTATTCTGGTCATATACATTTATTATTATTATGTACTTTGTTGAGCATATTTTTTTATAATAATTATTTTTCTTAAAACCATTGTAGTAGTATTTTAAAACAACGCCCTGCACTTAAATTCAACATTTAATAAAAGTAATTTTTTGGTATGAACAATGAACATAATAGGTACTCTACCTAAGTTGTTAACTACGATGTGACTTCAATTAGTTGAGTGTATTTTACTATTTACTAACTACTTTTAAAATATAAGTACAAGAAATTCAGGGCAATGCTTCAGTCAAACTACCACTAATTCATCATCATCATCATATCAGCCATTGGATGTCCACTCCTGAACGGCCTCCACCATCGATCTCCAGAGCGACTGGTTCGGGGCAGCCTCGATCCAACGGCTTTCGGCGACTCTCCTCAAATCGTCTATCTCGTGGATGGCCGTCTGACGCTGCGCTTGTCGGTACGTGGTCTTCACTCGAGAACCTTTCTACTCCATCGGATTAGTTCTACGAGCTATGTGCCCTGCCCACTGCCACATCAGCTAGTAGATCCGTTGGGCTATGTCGTCAACCTTCGTTCGTCTGCGGATCTCATAATTTTTGATTTGATCTCGCAGAGAAATACCAACAATAGCCTTCTCCATCGCACGCTGTGTAACTTGGAGCTTGTTTAAAAGGCCCATAGTCAGAGACCACGTATCACCGTCTCGAGACCAATACCTAATTACTCACCGAAAAGTTTATTTAACTATTTATATGTAATTTTGACATAAAAATATTCCTTAAAGTAACTTTAACTAATTATACATCCAAAAATAAAAAAGGAATGTAAGCGCCCGACATTTAAAACGCGGATAAACTATGGCAAACAACATAACAATATTTTTGTACTAGAAACGACTCGATCATTTGTGATCGACGCACGGGTCGCCCACCGCCGCCGCGCGCCGCACTGGTTCGCGGTAGGTCGCAGTGTTGCCACCTTGATTTTTGAAAACGGGCTATCCGGGCACCGAAAAAGGGCTAGATTTTAAAAATTCTGGCCAGAAAGGGCTAAAAAAGAAATACTTTTGTTTCAAATAAAATTTTAATGATCAAAATGATTATAAATAGTAATTTAACGCAAGTAAAAACGCAATGACAAACCCGTATTATAATACTAATAAAAAAATCACCTAATTTAAAATGTTATGAACCAGTCGTGATTGCATTTTAAATTACTTGGTTTATACTGACATGGCAGAGTTTGTGTTTAGGGTTTTCACCTCTAAAACTAGAGTTACCACAGTAAAAACAAAAAAAAATGCTGACGGTCACTGGCAAATTTTGTGCCACAAAGCACTCAATATCTTTTATTAACTCGAATAAGTATGGGAAGAGAGGTTTTTGTGTGATGTTTGAAAAGGGCTAGATTGCTCTTTTAGGGCTAAATAAGGAAATCTGGAGAAATCAAATCGTAAAAAGAGCTAGATCTAGCCCCAAAAGGGCTAAGGTGGCAACACTGGTAGGTCGTGGGTCGCGGGTCGCGAAGACGTGTGGCTCACGCGTAATTTACGAATGTATAATATTTTTGTGTTGTTTTTCTTTAAATTTGGAGGCGGTTTAAGTAATATCATTTAATGCCTTTAAGTACAATTATAAAATAATAACGTGTATGTATATAAATTATTTTTGTGGTTATTGGATATAAATTAGTTTTTAAGTTTTATACCTATGTTGGAACTTTCTTCCTTAAAAAAAAAAAAGTTATTTGTCCTACATCTAACCATAACTACGTATCAACTACCAGGTATGTCTACTGTAGATTCTAGTTACCTACCTAACCCTATATATATTCGTGAAGTACCTAAGCAATATTGAGTCTCGAACTTGACCCATGCGTGAATGAATAAATGATCGAGTGATCGAAGTGATCGAGTCTTTGTGACTCGATCACTATGCCTATGGGTCGCGATCGACTCGGGTCGCCACGAATGATCGATCGACGCAGCTCTATTTTGTGCAGAACCCATGCACGGTAAGTAGGCTGCGGCGATACGGGTTACCCTGTCCTATTAATTTAATATTATAAATGCGAATATTGTTTAGATGTTTGTTACTCTTTCACGCAAAAACTACTGAACAGATTTAGATGAAACTTAACAGTAATATAGCATATACATCAGAATAATACATAGTTTTATTTTTTTTATTTTATCTTTATTAGGGAAACAAACAGTTCTATAATGCCTTAATTTTAACACAACTTTAACTTTTACATTAACCAAACAAGTTTCCACATTTTGCAAATGAAAATAATAAAAGAGCAGACTGACATTGATAAAATACACAAAACATCAACAAAAATTACAAATAAAAAAAAACAAAAAAGAGAATCGAAAGTAAATAATAAAAATAGTAATAATAAAACAACAAATGTCGATAACTACAATACAAGTTCAAAATTTTGATGCCTAACATCTGATCAAAGTACAAATTACATTTTTTTTAGTTTTTCCACAGATTCACAAAAGATATCAATACAATTAAACAATGTGTTGTAATTATTGCAAGCTCGCAAAATAAAAGAGTTCTGAGCATACTTAGTTTTAGTAGCAGGTATGTTAAAAAGGTGTTGCTTTCTATTTCCTCCTCTGGGACATTTAAAATATAAACTACTGAGCAAAAATGGAGAATCGATAAAACCACGGACAATCTTAAACAAATAAATCTGATCCTTAATTTGTCGTCGCTTCTCAAGACTAGAAAAAGTTAACAAATTTCTATCACTGCTGAAATTTCGGTATTGTAGATATTTTATAAGTTTGCATTGAATTTTTTCAATTGTCGCTATATGAGATTTATATTGCGGATTCCAAACTATGGATGCATATTCAAGAAGTGAGCGTACCAATGCCTGATACAATAGAACAAGGGTCCATTGATTGTTGAAATCTCTACATACTCTCAATATAAAACCTAAAATACGATACGCCTTGGCCGCTATATAATTCACATGACAATTAAATGTCAATTTGCTATCAAGATAAACTCCCAAATCCTTGATCTCGTCAACTCGCTTAAGGGGAAATCCATTCAAGAAGTAGACGTTTTTCAGGGTGTGTCTCTTTCGAGAGAATGATATTGCACTACACTTAGACACATTCAACCTCAGGGAGTTTTCATCACAATATTTTGTTAAGCTATCTAGATCGATTTGGAGAGATGTACAGTCAGATGATGATTTAATTGTTCGCAATATTTTCATATCATCGGCATATAGTAGTATGGTTGAGTTTTTAAAAATCTTATAAATGTCATTGATGAATATGATGAATAGCAGCGGTCCAAGATAGGACCCTTGAGGCACTCCCGATGAGATGGGCACGAAGGAAGAACAATAACCTTTAATCGTTACTGCCTGAGAGCGATTGTGAAGATAGGAAGCAAACCAACGAAGAAGATCACCATGAATACCGACACCTTCTAGTTTCCTAAGTAATATTGCGTGTGATAATTTGTCAAATGCCTTCGAAAAGTCAGTATAAACAACATCCATTTGATATCCTTCATCCATAGTGAACGCAACCCGATGAACCAATTCACAAAGATTCGTTTCAGTGGATCTTTTGTTCACAAAGCCATGCTGTTGGTCAATAATTATCGTGCGCAACATCGGATAAATACTATCGTAGACGATCTTCTCAAATAGCTTAGGCAAGGTACTTAACTTGGAAATAGGTCTATAGTTAAGCACGTCATGTTTGTTACCTGATTTTAAAATTGGTATAACAAATGAGCGCTTCCACAGGACCGGCATTTCCCCCGAAGACAAGGATTTATTAAATAAAAGTGTAACAGGGTGAGCTAGGGATTTGCTACTCATTTTCAAAAAGTATGGAGTTAAATTATCTGGTCCACTTCCCTTATTAACATCAATATTCTTCAAATAGTGTTCTACTCTGTCAATTGTAATTTTTATATTATTTATACTGATATGTCCCATAGATGTAGTACAATTAATGCAGTCATTGCTATTATATGGTTCATAAACTGACCTAAAATAATCACTGAAGATTTTGCAAATGTTCTCACTGCCAACTGCTTGTTGATCATTGAAAAACATAGTGTCAGGAAAGTCATTCACAGATTTTTTTGACTTGACAAATTTCCAAAAGAATTTACTGTTCTTGTTAATTTCTCTCTCTGCCCGATGTATATATTCATCATAACAATCCAACTGCATCTTCTTTTGCCGCTCGCGAAGCAGACTAAATATTTGATACTCATGTGAGTTACTGTAGATTTTCCATTTCTTATGATATTTGTGTTTTTCTGATATCAATTTCTTAAGAGGCTTAGAGTACCAAAAAGGATAGCGATCACTGCTAGCCAACTTTGTTGGAATGTGTCTTGCGATAATATTGTTTATTGTCTCATAAAAAATCTCCACAGCCCTTGTAATATCACATTCAGTCAAAAGATCCACCCAGTCCACATCAGAAATTACTTGATTTATTACATCATAATCAGCCAATTGATACAAGCGTACTTGACGAGGAACAGCATGAATAGTATGTGACATCTTTATACTAGATTCGATATATAAAGCTGGATGATGGAGGTCCTCCGAAACCAATGGGTTACTACATCTTTCCACTACGCACTCACTATTACCAATTATTAAATCAAGACATCTATTGTTAAAATTAAAAATTGAATTATATTGCTCAAAATTGTTAAAATTAAGAAAATTAAAAATACAATTAACATTATTGTCATTAGAGAAACAATTACTTAAGTGGGCATGTGGACCCTTGGGAACCC
This sequence comes from Euphydryas editha, assembly GCA_036937285.1. NCBI lineage: Eukaryota > Metazoa > Arthropoda > Insecta > Lepidoptera > Nymphalidae > Euphydryas > Euphydryas editha. The sequence continues at coordinate 4,986,466 of JAUPFZ010000011.1, read as the reverse complement.
AAGTAGCTGTCGGTATATTGAAGTCCCCAGCAATAAAGAAGAAATCACTAGGACTCGAGAGAACATCGTTTGTTATTGAATCAAAAAAATCACACAGTGCTTCATGCTGTGAACTACATTGAGGAAAATAAACACAATATACATGGGCTAAAGCAGATGCTGTTGGCAAATTTTGTCGTAAGGAAACTTTTATGACTTCCGCTGAAAAATTTCCAATACTTAGATTCATAATTACGAACACATAAATTTGATTTCACAGCTATTAATACACCGCCTCCCATCTTTTCTGTACGCAACGCATAGTCTCTGTCACATCTATACACACGATATCTAGAATCGAAAAGCTCCCCATCGGATATACTATCATTCAACCACGTTTCGCTTAAACAAACCAAATCATAGCTATTCTGAATCATACTTCTAAAAAATGTGTTAGTCTTGGTTCGTAGGCCACGGACATTTTGATACAAGATCTTTAAATTATGAGCCATGGATCGTAATTAATATGCAACAAAACAAAATAGTTCGTATCTATATATCGATCTCCAATAGATTTGCCCAAATTTAATGTAATTACACATAATATACTAATAAAAAATGTAATAAAATAAGACATGTTAACATACCAAAAATTATTACATATATGGAAAATTTGAAGTAAAAATATACGTATTAAAATCAATGTTGCTAGTATTGTGAATCCGTGGATATATTTAATTATAAATACAATTATAATAAAAACAAATGCATCAATATCAATGTGAAAGTTCGAACACGTTTCCAAGTAACAATATACATAATATGTTACACAAAGAAAACAAACATTTATAGTGCCTACTGTATCTTTTTTAAATCATTGACATTGATTATATGCAGGACTGGACTAGTGTCGTTTCGACGTACCATAATACAACAATTCTTAACCCAAACATATCTATAGCCTTTTTCCTTAGCAATTTTTTTAACCGACTGTAATAAAACTTTATTTTTACTTGTTAAATGGTCATTGAAATATATGAAGTTGTCGTTAGATGAAAAACCAATATCACTGCATTTTAATTTTAACTTTTTCACTTGTGCTAGAAAATCATCCTTCTTCCATCTGCATAGAAACTTTACCACAATCGGTTTGGGTTTTTTATTTTCTTGACTCTTGGAGGCAACATTAGTAATAAAGTCAATTTCAGTTGATCGATTCAAATTATACCCAACTTTATCGGAAATATTATTTAAAATTGTATACAAATTTTCATTTTTCTTTTGAGGGACTCTATATATTTCAATGTTTGATCTACGGGACCACTGTTCTCTGTCGTTATTGGCAGCCTCCATAAGTTCAATTTTTTTAGTCACGTCACTAAACTCAGAACACTGCCTTGACACTGTTTTCAAATCAGATTCACACATGTTAATTCTGGTGCACAGATCATCGAATTTTACATTTATAAAGTTTATTGACTCTCTCATACTTGAAAATTCATCTTTTAATGCCTTCAATTCATTCTTCAAAGGGGCTAACGACGACCTCAGTTCATCCTTAAGACAAGTTATCTCCGTGGATATAATAGATCTTACATGGCAACAACTTATAAAGATTGTGTTTAATTTAGTCATAATGTAACATAGTCTTAAAGTTAACACGCGAAAACGCGTAAGTGACGCTTAAACTACGATGCTTACGACTTTCTTTTCGTGAGAATTTACTAACTACTGCTACGGGTATAGACGATTCAATTTTTTTTCTGAAAAATGCAAGTACCCTTGTAAATGCAAAACCTATTCATGTAATCTGTTCACTAACCGGTCTCGATTATATGTTCAGTGTTCGTTCTTATCCGTACAGAGCCCAATGTAATTAACTTGTTAAGGAATGTTTATTTACTTAACAAGTTAATTACAAATTTTGATATATTGTACTTTATCCTATTTACAGTGGGCCGCTTATTAATTAATTTTCAATGTCATAGTAACATTTTTTTTTTATATAATCCGTAAAATATTATCGAAGTGAAAGTAGCTCCACCCGCCTGTCTCTCCATCTATTTCCATCTATCGTATATTTCTTATGAAATAAAATACCAAAGGTAACAATATTTAAATTGAAACAACCTACACCTACACCTCAGGGTACTAAAAGTGAAGTAAATTGATTGTTCATAAATAAATAATATCTAAACCTAAAACTTAAAAAATATTCAATTGAATGATTGTTTTTTCACAGACTGGATTAACGTTTCTACAGCCCATAATTTATTATTTTGTCGCATTTTGATATATTTTTCTGTATTAAGTATATAATATATAAATTAAAAAATACAAGTCTAGTATCAGAAAAATAGGTGATAATTGATGGTTCGCCTACTGATATTTTACTTATGAATCAATTAGTACCTTTACTCAATCACATCCATGGAGGGTTATTACGAAAATAGTATTATAAATGTATGTAGTTACTGAAAAGTAGATATATTTCGGATACTCCATTTTGTTTGCCAGCTATAATGTATTATTTACCTTGTTTCAGAATTGAAGGAGTGAAGGGTACAATTCGTGCTGGTGACAGCATGTGCGAATTGGGAAATAGCGAAAGTTCCCAAGACTGTCTGAAGGAGTATCGTAAAAAGTCTTGCTATATTTTACAAGACGACAGACTGAACCCGTTATTCACAGTCGGAGAACTAATGCAGTTTGCCACCGACCTGAAACTTGGTAATAATTTGACACCGAAATTGAAGGATTCTGTCGTAAGTGTACAGTATAACGATCTATTTAAAATAAGCTTTATACTCGTATAACTGACATAAACTACTAATATTTTTTTTTTTCGTATCAAGCGAAAAAAACATATGTATATATTTTTGAAACTAGATAGGCTCACATATTACCGATAAAATAGCTCATAAAATAATTCGTCGGTAAAAAACCGTAGACTTAATCAAATGTCTACAAGTATGGTGCATTTAACCTTTCCTTAGTGTCTCTTATTATAGATAGAGCATAAAAAGAAAACATAATTTTCTAAGTTAGATTTTAATATAGATTTTTATGTATAGTGACAGCTGTACCTTGCAATTTTACCTGAGCAATCCGTGATAATACCACTATAAAAAGTAGAATATATGTTATTCTAAATCTCCACTTTTCTATATACCAATATCGTAATCAGAATACATCTATCCAGTATCCATATAAACATAAAATATTAGTAAAACTTTCACGAAACATTCTTTGCAAGAATTCCATATAGGTAATGCATATGTAATTTAATACAAAAAAAAAAAAAAACTAGACAGATTTAAATATGAAATAAAAATTAATATTTTTACTTGAAATTTAGCCAGGATTTAAATACACATAACTTAAATTGATTTTTTTTATATGTTTCGTGTTACATAATCATGGCATAATCTTATCTTCGATAGGGACCGAGGAATTTATATCATAACTGGAACGCTCACTTAATAAATTTATATATTCAAATTTGCACCTTGAAATAACTAACATAGTTTGACATTTGTTTCCAACGTGTAAAGTGAAAAAATCGTTTCAAGCATTTCGTTCACTACTGATATTTTGTCTTTTCCTTACGAGTTGCCTTGAATCCATGGTAGAAAGAGATGCAATCCCTCTCTTAGTAACGTTTTTTGAGTGCACATGCGCATTCCAGTTTGTATATAAATTCCATTATAGGAACTGATAAAGATGTTGATTATGCCATCTGCCGGGAAACCCATTTGATTGGTTGAAGAATAGGTCCCGACTGTTAATTCTTCTATTTTGCAAAGAATTTATGATTTGTTAATATGTGTTTATACAACTATTTCAATGCTGTAGTTGTTCAGTATAACTTTTAATAACATTCTAAACTACTGGGCTTGTTTTTTTTTTAATTTATTTTTTGTTTCATGTATTTTTTAGTTTTTTTACGCAGTCCGGTTTTTTTTTTATAATTAATTTTTTTTATTAAGACCAACGTTTTATATTTTTTTATCTAATTACATTAGACATGGTAACATTGCGCTGCGCCGCGCATTTGCGCTAACTCACTTCACTGCGCTGGATGTATCAACTCACCTTTTCAAAATGTGTTGGCGCACAGCGCAATTTATATTTACTTAAAGTATAATTAATTTATGGATTGCTAAAATAAAAAGTTTAAAATTTAAGATAAAATTGTAAGATATTAAAATTGATTTCCATAACCGCCATTTGTAGCTTTTTTATAACACTTAAGTAACGCTATAAGCTTGTAAGTTTACAGATGGCGCGCACTACCTATTAACTCGGCGCATCGCTTTATTAATTCGTTGGTAAATAATAATAATTAAAACCTTTTTAGTCTTAGACAGTCGTGGTTTTCAAACATAGTTTATTTTTAAACGAGACTAACTGTAACTGGTCCGAAATATCGACAAAAATCGTCAAAGAAACTTTATACTGGTTTTTACCCTTAAAAAATAAAACCATTTTTAAAACAAATTCAAACTTCTATTGACCTTGATTTTTAAAGTTGAGACGTCGGCTTGGAATTTTTACTTGTACTTATACCTTTCAAATTGAATTGTCGTTCAGTCATACACTGTTGAGTTGAGTGCACTTACAATTAGTCGAGATAAATGTATCACGGCTATCTCAAAAATGGTTTATAACGAAATATGTGAAATAAAATTTTTACGTCATTTTATTTATAAACTATGGCACACAAAACGTAATACAGTCGTAATAATGTCAACATAAATTATGCAATTTTTCAAGTGTACGGTGGTGTGCTATGTCTAGATTTATGATTATAATATGCAAAAGCAGTAGATAGCTTAAATTTATGAGGTTCTATATAAACAAATAATATTATTATATATCATTATAATTTAAAAAAATAATATTATTATTATCATATATTTAAAAAAAATTAGCTGTTATAATATAGTCCTTTCTTAAATTCAAATATCAAGGTATACAAAGAAACAATATATATATATGGTAATTATTCGGTATCACGCCACCACCGAATATATATATGCATGACCTATATATATATATATATATATATATATATATATATATATATATATATATATAATATAACATCTATTCGAAGCTTGAAACATGATTTCTATTGTGTTTATTTAATAATAATTACAAGTAAATAAAAAATTATAATGATTCGTAACAAATGATATAATACAAAGTATTATGTTTCAAAAATTTAACATTTTAATTTTATTATAATGATTATTTAATTTGATGATTACTGTCTTACTTTTGACAACATAATACACTTCCATAGGTATTTACATAATTATATAAGTTACATAATCACATATTTAAAAAAAAACCCATTCAATTCTAAAACAACATCTAATTTCCCTTTGTATTTAAACGATCATGTTAGTTTAACCTCAGACAATTATTTTAATAGTTACGTAATTAAAATTAATAAATATAATATTTTTATATACGTATGTGGATTCAACTTCTGTGTTTTTATTCCTAGCGTTTTTAAAGTAATTCCTGATCATTCATTTGTTTGGTTTAATAGCCAAATGTACTCGTGCCAAAAGAGCACAGATGAATTCGCCAATGTCACGTTGAATGAAGAAAATACGAAGACTACAAGATTTTCAGTTGGGACTTTGACAAAAAAAAATGTTGCTTTAAAACTAAGCATCCTAATGAAGGTACAGCGTCGACCAGAGATAAGATATTGAGGGACGTCGAGAAGTTTTACGGACAGCTGACATCGCACGTACATATGACATCCGCAGACGAACGTAGGTTGCCAACATAGCCCAACGGATTTGCAAGCTGAAGTGGCAGTGGGCAGGCTCATAGCTCGTAGAACTGACGGTCGAGTAGAAAGGTTCTCAACTGGAGACCACGTACCGGCAAGCGAAGCGTCGAACGGCCGTCCACGAGATGGACAGACGACTTGAAGAGAGTCACCGGAAGCCTTTGGATGAAGGCTGCTTTGAACCGGTCGCTCTAGAGGTCATGGGGGAGGCCTACGTTGAACAGTGGACATCCAATGGCTGATATGATGATGATGATTATTTATTTTATCCAAGATCGTAACTTGTCCGCGAAATAAGTGATTTAGGCTTCCTGCTGTCTTACTCGGATGAAATAGTCGATTTTCAGATTATCCGAAGTCGGTAACTTATCCGAGAAATAGGTGATCGGGTAATGAAAAACAAATCGTTAATCCTGAAGAATATGGTAATGATAATAGGACTAACTATTTAAATTATTGCATTGTCATCGGTCCTTGATAAGTCTACTAAGTTTAAATGAAATCTGAACATTTGAAGTGGGTCAAAATGAAGTCCAAAGGAGTCGGTTACAAACATACTCAGAGAAACATAAGGCAGAAGCTAATAAAAATCGTGTAAAAAAGAAATAGCTACTTAGCGATAAGACTGCCTTTGTACATTAAAAACTTTGTATATTTAATGTTTGTATAATTATGTAATCAAAAGTGGTGTACAATAAAGTATATTCTAATCTGTTCTATCTTAATGCTAAGACAATCATAAAATTATGTTTACAACACAAGGTCATAATCTTATTTTATTATGTTTAATGCAATCAAATTAAATATTAACCTTGTACGCAAGATGAACAATATAACATTGCATATCTTTGTATAGAAATTTATAGAAAGGACTAAATAGTAAATACAAACATCAACAATTATTAAATAAAGGTCCTTCCTCACTATGTGTGCCCTATTATTATTTTAAGATCTGTCAAATTGCCTACTCTTCAACGCCATATCGTTTTTGTCATTGCCGATAGCTACCAAAAAAAGCCCCTAACAATACAATAATTTCCTTTGATTAGGTATCTTTATTCGTTAAATTTTTTATAACGTTAGAATTAACAATTTTCTTCTTTTAAATGAAATGATATAGATATTAAAATTGAAATTTAATATTTTAAGACCACGTTAATGAACTCATGTTTATTTTTATTACCGTTTTATTCGGATTTGGAAATAAAATGTTCTACCTTTAACATAGTATACTGCACTTGATTATAGTTTTGTTTATTATTTTTCAGATAAATGACGTACTTGACACTTTAGGATTGTCGGGTACGAAAAATACAAGATGTTGCAACCTATCGGGCGGTCAAAGAAAACGGTTGTCCATTGCAGTTGAACTCATCGACAACCCGCCAGTAATATTTCTAGACGAACCAACTACGTTAGTATAATTTTATAAAATTTATATAACTAACAAGTACACTAATATAAGGTATAAAGTCAACAAAGAAGAAATTTTTTTTTCTCCCATATGAAATAAAAATAATTAATTAATATTTGAAAACACTGTATTAACATCAAATTAAAAAATTTTGAACCTAATTGACCTTTTTACCTTCTAAGCAAGATTAGGTGGATCGAGCTTTATGACCCGGAGCTGAGTCTTGCTGAAAGGACCATTCTTGGCTATTGAACATGGTGTTGTTAAGGGGCTTAACTTCCTTCCCAAAGAATGGTATCTTGATACACTTGTGCTAATGTTTTGATACCTTTTACCACATAAATATGGCTCAGTCACTCTTTTATAGCTAACACCCCAACAAACCATCACTGAAGTCGGATAATGCCCACGTTGTACTCTGTTGACTAATTGGAAAACTTCCTTAGAGCTTTGAGCATAAATACGGTACGGTACATTTTGTTTGTCAAAATATTGCTCAATTGTAAAAATTTTGTCATACGTAAACAAAATTTTTCTGTGATCTCCCATTGCCTACCGCTTATGTAGTTGTTTTGATTTTACCACCCTATTCTTTTTTAAATTATCAGTTAAGAAATGACCAGTGCGTCTCTTATAGGCTGCAAGTTCTAAGTAATCTTTTAAAATATGCGACATGGTTTTAGGTGCTATTTTCATCTCCCGAAATAAAATCTTTTTATTTCGGACAGGATTTCTTCGAACTCTTTCCCTTACTGCTTTGATCACCTTTTTCGTACGAACACTACGTGGATGGCTTGGCGTGGACACTTTGTGAAACCAGAGCGAGGCTTATAATTATAAATTATCAAGTAATATTTTCCACGTGTACCAATTAAAAAAAAAAAGAAAACCACTTGTCTTATTATTCCAATACATTTATTATTTTGTATTACCAACGTAGTAACTACCCACCCGTGTCGTAGAGGTTAAGTTCAAGTCGTACAGAAGTAATTTTGTTAAAACAAACTATAAAATTATATTATATATAATTAAATCAAAATGACCTATGTCCTGGATTTCCTATACTAATTCCAAATAGATTAATGGTTGATGGAATGTTGGTGGATGGAATGATATGGGTTATTTCATATATATTCTCTACTTTCTTTAGTAAATTCTTTAGTAAATACTATCTTTAAGATAAAAAAGTAACAAATTTGTAACACAGTATCATAATTTTACTTTTTTACCATATCCGAATAAATTGCACTTGGTTGCGCTTGAGATCTAAATCAATTAAACATCATTAACTTGTATATGAATAAAAACTAACCTAATAATTGTTTAGACTTCATTTCCAATACTTTTCCTACCTGTTGGAAAGATTCTCAAATTATTCCTCTACCGAAGAAACCAAACTCTACTGCTTTATTCAACTTTCGCGCTATAGCAATCCTTCCTTTATTGTCAAAAGTTTTGTAGAGTCTTGTCCATCAACAGCTATCATTATTCCTTTCCTAAGTCTTTATTAATCCGGTTTCCGTAAATGTACCTAGTATTATATTTATATATGACCCTAATAAAAATCTCTGATGGTATAAAACTTGCCAGGGATAATCGGAATCTCATGGTATTGACCTTGATAGACTATAGCAATGAGTTCATTGCTGTGGATTTTGATATAATTCTAACTATATTGTGTTCTTTTAACATATCTCCATCAGTGATTGGTTTCATAGTTACTTGTACGAGTACCTACCGGCAGCGTAAATGGCTAAACGTAAGTGCTGGCATTCCACAAGGTGGCGTGTTGTTTCCTCTCTTACATTTAATTTTTTTTAATTCAATAAGTCTCCACATATCTTTTCTCTATTACTGCAGATAATCTCCAAATTTACTCTCATACAAAAACTGATTGATCTATCGACATCTATAAATAAAGTTAATAATGATCTGAACCGCATTCATAGTTGGAGCAGCTAATACGGATTAAATGTCACTGTTTCAAAATAACTACTTAGTACCATTGGCGTCCGATAGATTGGTTACTTGTTCCACCAGTTATCTTTAATAACACTGTCATAAGTTACTGTGACAAAGTAAAAAATCTCGAAGTAATCTTTGATAGCTATATCTCCTGGATTCCTCAACTGAGCAACAACCTCAACTTGATATTAAAGAGGAGCAATTAAATATACTTGTCAGAAAAAAATAGTTTCTTTCTTTATTCCAAGTATTGTTATTTTCTTCGTGGTGTGCTATAAAAAGTATTATTATTATTTAGACCTAACTTTATGAAAATAAAAATGAGTTTGTATTGAAAGAGTAACTGAAAAGATCAAGTTACTTATTTCTCAAATAATTATGTCTAAAGGAGTATCAAATTGGTAGCATATTCTTTTAAATTTGCAGATTATATTAGGTTCTGAAACAAGCTAGAAATTATTGAAAATAACTCATAAGATAAATCAGTCTTAATTAATTTTAACTTTGTTGCAGTATCCATTGACTTAAGAAACATAATTTTTAACCTTACCATTCTTCTAATTCAGATACCTTACCCAGGTAGACATAGTTCCGTTTCAAGCTGAATACCCTTACTGAAATGTAAACACCTGGTTTTATTTTATTGATTTGACTATTTTCCTTCCCGATCAATTTTCGTTATTTTATTTTGATATACCGGATTGTCCTCTTGAATTTTTGAAAGATAATTTTTCTTTTTAAGACACAACAGGGGCATCGTCTCATAATCGTCGGAGTCTGAGCTATAAACAATAATGTAAAGCCCTTCGACTCGTTTTTGACTAAAATTATTTATATCAGACAGAAAATTGTTGTTACAATCGGCGGACGTTAATTGCTCCGTTGCAGTTTTTAATGCAACGTTGTACTTGGGATCCATGAGCAAAAGCCGCGCTGACAGAAACAACTCTAATGTCTATACCCGAGTCGAAATTTAGAGCCGATTTAGCGCCGCCTACGGTAGGACTTAAGTCGGACCTTTGGGCTCAAAGTCGGTCCTTTTACCCATTAAACCCATGTTAAATTAGGTCATCAAAAATGGCACGAATTTCCGTTTTTTCCGTTTTACGACTAAACTGAATAAATTTTGGACTAAATCGGATCTATTTCGGATTACTGGGCTCTAAATCGGTTCTATGTCGGACTTTAGGGAGCTATGTCGCCTTTAAATATCGTCTCGGGTACTTTAGAAAACAAAATTTCTCTGTAGAAATTTGATGAATATTCTTAGGAACCTTTATTGAATTCTGTGTAATATTTTGGTTTATTATCAGATGTAGCCTCTCTTTACTGTCACCTTTTAAAGCTAGATAAAAAAAAAAAATTGCATGTGATATATCATTTCGACCTGCAACAAGTTGGTCGGACAGTAAGTTTTAAATACTAGCAATTCCATCTATTGGACCTTTACCATGACCTGCCACAAATAATCCATGTAACTTTGTAAGTGTTAAAATAATTTTATACATATAAGATAAACGCTCTGTTTTTACCGTATTGAATCCGTCCTAAAATAGATGCAGGACGTTTATTTCCGGAAATTTTTCATGGATTAGAGCAAAAATGGGATGGATGTACCCCTCCCCTCGATCTCGCGAGAGATCATTAACGAGCGAGCGTTAATAGTAAATCGAAATGAACGCCATCTCTATTACGAGTAGTAATTAACTTAAGAACATAATATTGCAGGCGGATCAAAACGCGGGACAAAGTTTTGAAAAAATATGTTAAAATATATTTTATTACTTACCAATTTTTAAACATATTTTATAAATGTTTACAATACTCCGTTTTATGGTAATAATTTATTTTAAGTTGGTTATAATATAATAAATAAAAGTTATTTGCGCCTTACTTTAACGAAGTGCTACATGGGACATGTATACTTTAAAAGGAAACCAAAAATGAATTCAATGTTCCACAAGGATATACATTATACATCCAGACCGGAAATGAATATTTCTACAAATACAAATATCTGCCCGAGGGGGAACCCGCGACCGCTGTCGTTAAGATGACTACTCGCACTATTATATGTCAAGAGAAATATTTAAATTAATTGTAATTAACTTAACTCAAATACTTCTCGCGCCAACAAATAGTACAAAATAGTTTCAAATTAATATACATGTTATAAATTAGTACATAACAATATTAATAAAAGATGGGTATGAAATGATTTATAATCATTTACAATTAATTAGCAACCACTTATCTTTTTCACCTCACAAGAAGATTAATATATTATTAAATAAAAACACCTTATGGTAATTACTTTGTAAAAACCTTTATGTACTTACCCGTTAAGATTGCAAGTATACAGGAAAAAATATATTAAATTAAAGGCTAATAAGTGATTAGGTAATGCAAGAGTAATAATCGTTGTAAATTACATATTTAATAAAAACATCTCAATATATAAAAGTGATTTTATTACAAATAAATGTAGAACTAAAATGAAAATGTATCTCACTTGTTATAGTAGCCTACTTGTAACTGACTACAATTTATTTATGCCAGATTATTCAATAGACAGAGTCGGCCATTGCATAAGGCACCAACATTGGCGAAGATCTTTCGAAAATATACTCTCAAATAAAACCACATACCGAAGTATAAATTCCAACTTAAATAAAATTAAAAAGAAAACATGCTCAAAACTAGCTGCTACTTATGAAGCTTTTAAAACACTTTTTTTTTATAATCAATCCATAGAAATATATGCATACCTATATATCGTGTGGTGACCGACAAAGAAGAATAGTAACGACCTTCTTCTTGCTGAGGTTTCATTAAACGCAACTAAGGCTAATATCCTGCCGTAATACTGCGCTCGCCAATCCGCCTGCCATGCTTGGCGAGTATTGGCAGTCCTGTTTTCGTCCAGATTATAGTACGACTAAAAAACTTGTTAAGATTATTACTAACAAAATTTGACTTACCATGGGTAAAAATTAATTTACTGAATATTACTAGCAAGTTCTGTAGGTAGATTTTAAGTATAATATTTAGGGTCAATTTCACCGGTTTGTGATAAAATTTTAGACATCTGACATAAATATAACGGTATTCAAAATATGAAATTTTCTGATATTTTGTTCATATTAAATTCAGATATGTTGTTCTTTCACCATCAAATTCAACTTTGTCAGTCAGATATTTTTATTCAAAGCCTGTGAAACCAAAAGTCGTAGTTTATTAGTTGAGATGAAACAAACACTAAAATCCTTTTTTACATTCTGCTGATCAAATCTCTGATAGCCTATCAGTAACTAAGATGCGAATTACACTTTATCAACATCGGTGAAATTAGCCTTCAAGAGTGATTTTGATTTTTTGTTAAGAGTGCATAGTTACAAACAAATATCTCATTCGGATGCTGATTGGTTCATCATTAAAGCTTATATTATAAGACAAAATGGAATATTTACCATATTCTTTGTTAATCAGTGAGTTCTCGATATTTCGTCAATGTTGTAAGCTCCATGGTCACGTGTACATTAACTGTGAGTCTATGACATGGTCAATGTTCAGTTTTACGTTTTAATAATAGTCGTTCGTAATTATCTGCAGGGACGCCGACGATGCATTCATATTAAGGAAAATTTCTATGACTGGTGTAACATCAATGCTGTTGTTTCCTTAAGTTGTGGCTGTCTCTTTTTTTTTCTATTTTCACAATTCCATTAACTTAAATGAATTTTACGACTTACAGACGACCTTTACAGATAATAATTTTACTTATTATCAAAACTTGGTAACCATTCAAAACAATAAATAAAATGATTCAGATTTTTCCTTCATTTAGGATTCGTGTAAGTACTATAGACTTACAATTATATAAATCCTACAAAAACTGAAATTATAATCATAGATGGCCAAGTCGGAATTGTATTTGCGGTTTCATTCAACGGTTAACGTAATTGCCAGTATGTGTTCGGAATGGAAAACAGGAAAATTCTTGTGATTTATTTTGATCAGATCTTGACGTAAGGATATTTCAGCTACTTTTTTTGAACCGTCTACGAACTTTTCTTTAATATCCTGAAATAGTTTATGTAGATTGTAGGTACACTCACCCTTACATCCATCTTTCATCTTACATACGCCGACCGATGATCTTAGAAATTCATATAAGATCATTGACGCTGGCGCTATCTTTAATAACCTTTATTCCTTCGACTTTATGTTTTGGTTTAATGTGCAATAAAGTACATTATTTTTCGCTATGTACACATTAAATACATTTCGAATTCGTTATTATTTTCTTAGCCTTATTTCATCTTGTTGTTTTTTGCTTTATTTATACCTATTTTGTTTTATATGTTTACATAATAAACGTAAATATTATCTTGTTATATGTACATAATATATTAATTAAAATATATATAAATAATTGGCTTCTAAATTTAGATTATTTATAATAAGAGTGAAAATCTACTAAAAATATCTGATATTTAAATTTTCTTAAATTATATACTGTATATCAATATTGATACATAATTATAGATTTATCAGTAAAACTGTAGTCACAAGTAACACAGTGTAAGTCAATAATAATTTTTAACACACGTTTATTTTTTTCTTTTTCGTGACTATTAATTACTGTAATATACCAGTTAACAATAATGAACTCATACGTAGTTTAATTTGAATTAATAATTAATTTATTACTAATTAATTTAAAATAATTAAAACTCGTATAAGTGGTTTTCCATTCGATATCGGTTACGCATTTTTTTATATTACTGTTGCTTTAAATGGCGAAACATTATTGATATTTTAGCAATATTATTATATAGAGGAAAAAGCAGTTTTTTATATTTATTTATTTAAGATTTATAAACACAAAATCGATAAAAAACGATTTTTATGAATTAATTAAAACTTTTACAAACGTTCATACAATTCATACAACTGGACATAACATAGTACATATAAAATAGTAGAAACCGTACCGGAACGGTGGTAATAAATATTAACGTGATATTGTAGATTTAAAATACATGTGACGACGATTCTACAGTTACAAAATATTTGATTGATTGATTGATTGATTCAGACTGCTGATTTAGATGTATTTAAACGTTTGAGGGTAGAATAGAAAAATTAACCACATCAGCAGCTGTATGTCAACTGCTGAACGTAGACCTCACCCATCGTCTCTGGGGGGTTTGCCAATACTCGCCAAGCTAGAAGGCTGGTTGGCAAGCATAGTGTGTTGGGGCAGAATATGGTGAAGGTGCCCATCACTATCCAGATTGGTATACAGTTCCTTGCCACCATGGCTTTACCAAAACTATGGCCTTAGTCGCCTGTTACGACACCTTGTCAAGAAAACGGTCAGGTCTATTTTGCTCTACCGGTCAACACACGACAATGTACACCAGACAAAAAAATATTATGATAACCTAATTGATGATACAAAAGGCTAATGAACAAAGTCAATGTCAACTTATCTACTCGTGCCGCGTGCAACCAGACCTGATTTGAGGTCAAATAAGATTGCTCAACTAAACTACTAATGACATACTGAACAACTTAGTGTACGCGGTATTAAATGAGAATTTTATTTAAATAAAAATTAAAACTATTTAATGCATTTTAAAAGTTTCGGCTGATTATTGTTTTACAATATTTTACTTTTTTTTTTTTTAGTTTTTTTTTTAGTTTTAAATCAACAAATAACACTCATTATAGTTTTGCTTATTCTATTTGTGCATGTGTCGTTTTACTAATAGAATACTTTAATTTGACAAGAGTTTACAAATTAAATACACTGAGAAAGTAATACATAAAGCTTCAAAAAAAATCGATGCCTCTCTACTATGTACACGGAGTTCGTTGGATAGGTCGTTCAAAAATAACCATTGTTGGATTGGGCAATCGGACATAACAAGCTTCAAAGTACCAATTTTTATAGTAAAGCGTCCGTGTTTGCAAATAAACAGGTACCTTTGGATATAAGATAAGAGAAAAACTGTTACAGCTTAATCAACTTGAAGAAGTAAAATACAAAATAAATCTACAATAAAAAAAAAAAAATTAAACTCACTTATTCATTAGAACAACGCATTTATTAGAAAGAAATAGTAATTAATATTTATTATATTATGTATATGATTTTATAAATATATATATTTTATTTTATCTATATATGTAGCTTAATATGTATGGATTATGATTAAAATTACATTTTTGGAGTACCTACTTTATGCACCTACTGCTTTAGAGTGTAGCTTTTAGTGGTAAGGCCATATATGTATGTGCAATTAAGTATTATATAAATCGTAATAAAATAATAAATGTAAGTCCGCATAGTGTAATGGACAGTTATGTAACCCTACACTAATTATCATATAGTTTTAATTTTTTTTTTTACAATAAAAATTACAATACGTATTATACTCGGATTTATAATACAAACGTAAATATTTTTTTTATTTATTATTTGACAATTGTTATTGTTTCAAAGTGTTCGTTATTCATTTTATATTCAGCCATGAACATAAAATGTTTTTAGTCGACTAACTAAAGAAACCTAACTATTATTTATTAAATAGGGTTTTGAGTGAGGTCTAATCACTTGCCTGATAAAAAACAAATGTGATATCTGAGAGAAAACTTTTGTGAAATTGAAGCACATTTTGAGAATTTAGATTTATGGCCATCTCTAATGGATGATAGGGATCAACCACAGACATTGAATCAACACTTCTATTCGACTAACTTGCGATAGAGTTCGAAAAAATTAAATATAGTATTCACATCTTACTATTGAAGTATTAACCTTTTTTTTTTTTTGTCGTTGTGAAATGCGTTTACGCAACCCGCCACCCGGAGGCGACGGGTATGTGGGACTCGCTGACTGCGAAGTCAGAATACCTACTAAAACACAGCGGTGCCCTCGTCGTCGTACAAGGACGCCACGGGATCACGGTCGTATGCCACCGTGACGCCCCGACATTGAAATATTAACCTGCTTAAAATCATTGACAGACATAACTACAGACACAGTACTATACTCGTAAGAAGAACAAACGGCACTACCCGATACAGAAGTATTTTGAAGTGTAATAGGGAACTAATTTAGATTAGGAAGGTTGAAGTCCCCTGTGACTATCATATCATTAAACTTACTCAAATTTTTGTTATCTTGCCCTATAAACTGTTCCATTATCACAATTTCGACAGAAAGTGAAGGATAAATTGCACAAAACACATATTTCTGTCATTTCGTTACCTTTCTTAACTTAAATTTATAAAATATTACTTATAGAATATTATTGCAAATATAAATACAATATAACTCTATAATTATTTTCCGTTTTTTTCATTGTTTTCCAGAGGCCTAGACAGTTTAACGTCGCTGCACTGCATGAAGATGCTTAAGGAACTAGCGGTTGCAGGCAGAACAGTGGTCTTCACTATACATCAGCCTTCCGCATCTGTATACAAAATGTTTGATCAGGTACCTTCAAAAACGTTAAAACACTAACAGCTTTTATCATATAACCATCATCGTCATATAGACCATCTTTTCGCCCTCTTCTCTTTCTCCCTCTTTCATATGCAGGTATCGAAATTTTCTTTTAACGCTGACAATATGAACAGATTTTGCACTTTAAAGTTAAGTGAATTTAAACTCGCTACCTGCCTCTATTCTTATGGCCACCATTCACAGGCGTACCCATCCGCCGGACTTGTCGCTGGCGACAAGTCCGCAGACAAATCTGCGTGTGAATGTATTTCGGCGTCCGGCTCCCCGGCGGCGACCCGGCGGTAGTGTGTGGACGACGACGGATTTGTCCGCGGATGGGTTCGCGGATCGGTGCGCCTAGTGAATGGTGGGCTTTATTGTTTTATTTTTATCTAGCTAGTTCACTCCACCCATTCGATAATATACATATTATATAGATATACATAATATAAAACAATACTTATATAAAGCATAATTATAATAAATTTACATAAATATACTTAGATAAATATAAGCGGATGGAGGATTACGCCTTGGCAGGGAGATCAAACGGCCGAGGGTTAGGGCCGCAGGCTGAGGAAATTTATATTACTATTATTATTTTATAATTAATGTAATAATTAATTAATTTAAGAAAGTATTAAATTTTTTAACAAGATTTCAATATTAATTAATTTCCTGCTACTTTAATAAAATTACTTCCTCATATTTTAATAACTTTTTTATATCTATTTATACATATTTCTATAAATATATATAATAAAAAGTGTGGTGTCGTGGGACACCAGAAAGGAACGAAGTTCCTTATTATATAAATATTAATTTCAAGTTCTAGTCGAGGTAAAAAGAAACTTTACATCAAGCTTAATTGTGTTCTATCATAGAAACTATAGATTTATGGTAACTAAAATACGATATATGTATATATATTTATGTTTGTGCTTCGTTTTTTTTTAATAAGCGTAAAAAATTATGAACATACAAACAAAAAACTAAAACACGTGTTAATATACCATTACATATTACCAAACAATAACACGTGTTGCTTTTATGTAGGTATTAAATATTTTTTTATCTTTACTTATACTTGGTAAATTAAATAATTATTAACTGGTTTTTAAATAACTACAATTAAGAATAAATAGTGAGTGTACCTATGTAACAGGATGCGTAAACTTAGAATAAAAAACATGGACATTCATTGCTTACTAAACTATAAATTTACATAGTACACTCAACTGCAAGTCTGTTAGTAATACAACAAGTATTTTTAATTTAGCAGTATTACGAGTATAATCATGTAGTTCAAAATTTCAAGTCCAAAGGGATTATTGCTGCGTAGATTTTGAAAAGTCTTAACTAGATGGCGCCAACTCATTTTAATAATATACCAGTTCAGATATAAAATTTGTAACTTTTATAAAAAATAATTGGTAAATTAAATAATTATTAATTGGTTTTTAA
The DNA here is from genome assembly GCA_036937285.1 of Euphydryas editha. NCBI lineage: Eukaryota > Metazoa > Arthropoda > Insecta > Lepidoptera > Nymphalidae > Euphydryas > Euphydryas editha. The sequence goes on along the minus strand of JAUPFZ010000011.1, from coordinate 4,968,313 downwards.
ATAATTACAATTAAGAATAAATATTAAAATGAAGTAAATATTGATTTTTAGTTTTGAATATATTTCTTTTGTAGAATTCTAATTAAGAGGTATGTAACGAAAAAATCTTACTTCATGCATTTTCGTTACGTACATTTCGCCCATGACTATTAAAAATGTCGGATATGAAAAAAAAAATAACTTTACAGGAGAGCGATGCAAAGTGTAAATTGCATGCGTCTTTTTAAATATTCTTTTTAAATACGACATTTATAAATTAAATTATTAAAAAACTATACATAAATTAATATTTTTCTTTTCGGCTGATGTTAGACTTGGTTATTTAGAACGTTTTATGAAATCAATAAAATAAAAAAAAAAACGATTTTGCAGCTCCGACGATGTTAATAGTCACTAGCGATTTGTTGCCGGTTAGGGTACCCCTTCGTGTCGTGTATAAGGAACTTCGTTCCAATTTAACAAAAAAAAAAAGTTTTACGGGAATAATAATGTTTTTAATTTATAGTCAGTTTTAAAATGTTCAAGGTATACATCCTTGCTGAGGGTAAATGTATCTACGATGGTCCGAGCGAAGAAACTGTGCCCTACCTCGCATCATTGGGCCTACAGTGTCCGAAGTACCACAATCCGGCCGATTACAGTAAATTCCTTTTTATAGCAATTATATTTTATTTTAAGCATACCTATATAAAGGTCCGCAGTTAGATTTTAGTCTATTTATCAGAAATTATATATTCTATAATTACGTTAGAAAATATCTAATTTTATGACCTGATGCTGGTACGTTAAGAAAGTATCTGACACTATAGATCAGTGTTTCCCAACCTTTTTTAGGCCATGCCCCACCTTAACATTTCTAAATTTTTTATGCCCCCATGCATAATTTTTAACCTTTAAAATTGTTTTGTTCCCTTAAGAAATATAAATGATAAGTTTTAGGAAGAAATCACTATGAAATTGTTATCAAAACATCGTAAGTAAAATTTCAAAACATATAATGAAAAAAAATCTGAAATTTATAGACGTAAGCTGTCAAAAAGATAATAAACGGTTGGACAAGGTATAGCATTGCATTTAAATAATCCAAAGCGAAAGGGTTAAAGTCGTGTCGAGTCCATTTTTAAATTGCCCCCCTTAACTATCAAATTGCCCTCCAGTGGGGCGTGGGCCCCACGTTGGGAAACACTGCTATAGATTATCTCAAATAATTTGACGTACAGTGTTGTGTGCGTTAAACTTGTGTAAATACAGTAATTATGTGTGCGTAGAAAAAGCGCGTTTTTTTTTAACATAAAGTTCACGTTGAATAATTATGTTAGATTTTATGTTTTTCCAAATTTAAATTAATGTCTTTTGCATCAAAATGTAAACTTTTGTTTTTATTGACAATTTAAAAAAATGTTGCTTGAATGGCGACTGACTCGGCTCTGTCACACAGGCAATACTTAATATTTATATTATGTACACACATCCACATAAAGTTCGGCTCGCCAAAGTTAGTTGAACTATGATCATTATACTAAGTAATGTATACTTAGTACCTATACCTGGTTAACGCCTGGCTTCTACAATCTATCTTTCTGTGAGTTAAGATTAGTAAAGATATAGTATTGAAATAGTCTTTACGAATCATAGCCAAATTTTATCTTTGCTAAGCATAATTACAACAGAAACCTTTTGGGTTCTAATTCGAATTAAACTGTCGAATAATATCCATAAAAAATACGAATAATATCCAAAAATATATTTAATCATTAATTATAAAAAATAAAATAATTACAGTATTGGAGATAGCGAATGGCGAATACGGAAAACTGAATGAGTTCTTGGCGGAAAAAATCAGCATTCGTCACTATTTTACTGAAAAGCCAATTATTGAACCGCAAGTAGCTCCACAATTTGCTTGCGGCAAATTAACCATAATTGTCAACAATCCGCCGGAGCTGTACAAGTTTAACGTGCTTTTCAAACGATGTATCATTCAACAATATCGAGATTGGGTAAGATTTACTTTCTGTAACGATCTTTTCAAAATTATATAATTTCGAACTAACATACGACGAGTTTAATTATATTTAAATATCTAAACATATACGTCTAAACAATAAACATACGTTTCCTGTGTGAATTTTAGGTTATGATTATTATAAATAAGTATACTATATAATATCGGTGCGCAGAAACTTTGCCGATGGCCTTGTGACGTTACGCGTCGATAGTCAGTAGGGTTGAAAAAAAGGTCACATAAAGCTAGATTATTATTGTATATATTTTACATCAAACTAATAAAAAATAGTCTCGGTCGAATTATAAATTCAATATAAAGTGTAATTATAAATAGTAATTAAAAAACGCTGTTGTTATCAGGTAGATTTTTTTTTTTTTTTTGGATTTATATTTAATGAATGAATGAAACGAAGCCGTAAAATAAAAGTTTAATGGTTCCAAAAAACGAAAACTAATAATTAACAAAAAAAAGTAAAACCTAACAAAACAACAATGAATTAATTCGGAGCGAAAGCAAAAAATTACACGTACATATCGGCTGCGTTGCTAGCGGTACCTATCAGACGAGCGAGGGACGCGGTCACATCCAGTAGGAGGGGTAGTCATCGACAAACCTTCTGCGTACGAGTAATATTTTCTGAAATTTTTATGTACGGTAGATACGAGTACATTACGTTTCCATAAATATAGCTCGGAAATATGCATACAGACGGTCAGCGGAATCTTATTGTTTAAAATGTAACCCTTAACAGTCCCCCTCCATGGTTTGTTTTGATATAATACAGGTATATAATGATGAAAATACAAAAAACGTTTTCTCCATTTGGCAACTGCTTAAAATATTAACTTCAATAATTATTAATGCCGCAATTTTGTCTTTAACATATAAATGTAATACAGCTATGTTAAATTCACAGACAGTAACGCATCTAAAGATACTATTGCATATAGTTCTTGGAGTTTTGATGGGTCTGTTCTATCAATACACGGGCAACGATGCATCAAAGACTTTCAGTAATCTTGGTTATCTGATTGTCTCCGCCGCATATCTCTGCTACACGTCTATGATGCCCGGAGTATTAAAATGTAAGTTTACATATTTTACAACTAGACTTTACACAGTATTGACGGCCGGCTGGTCGAGTGGTCAGACAACTGGACACTTTACGCAGCGGTCGCGGGTTCGAATCCCGCCAGGTGCAGATAATCTGTATGACGAATATAGATGTCTGCACCGGGTCATGGATGTGTATTTATGTATATATGTATTTATATCTTAAATTTATTTCCGTTCCTAGTACCTGTAACACAAGTTCTTACGAACTTACCACGGGGCTAGGTTAACGTGGTGTGATTGTTGGTTAATATTTATTTATTTATTATTTAGTATTAGATATATTATATAAAGCTGGCACTTCCCTGTACTCACATCAAAACCATTTTATTATACAGTCTGTTAAGAGATATATAAAATAAATATCAAGCTATTGTTTCGTAATAATAGTCAAAACAAAACATTATCAATCTCGGTCACGCTCACATTCATGTTCACAAGAGACAGATTAATTTTTCGTTTCATTTTCGTGAATTGTACCTACCTATACATTGCAACGTCATATCGTACACTATACATCACGTACGCAATATATGAAATGTGAATGTACATGCCAGCTTTAGTAAGTTTGTGTACCATTTGCATTATATTTCGATCAAGGAATTTATATCATAACTGGAACGCTCACTTAATAAAATTGTATATTCAAATATGCACTTTAAAATAACTTACATAAGGTTGATATTTATTTCCAACATATAAGTGAAAAAATAAATCCGAGCATTTCTTCGACTACTGGTATTTTGTCTCTTTCTTACGAGTTACCTTGAATCAATGGTAGAAAGAAATGCAATCCCTCTCTTAGGAACGTTTTTTGAGTGCACGTGCGCATTTCAGTTTGTATATAAATTCCTTGATTTCGATACTTGTTCAATTAATATTGACGTTTTTGTTTCCCTTCTATGCGCGGTATGATGTTTAATAGTCTTTCTTAAAATTAAAAATTAGTTTAGTCGTTCCTGAGCGTTTAAAGAAACAAATTCTTTAGCTTATATGTGAATTAACTGTATTAATCTAGTTTTTTCCTAGCTCAATGTAATTTCCATAAGTTTATTTTATTTCTTTTGTTCATTCTCCTAGTTCCCGACGAATTACCAGTCTTGAAGAAAGAAAGCTTTAATAACTGGTACAATCTTAAGACTTACTACGCCGCTACATTGATTACTAGTATACCTTTACAGGTAATTGGTTTTAAGTAATTATTTCATTTTTTTTTTCTTTTTCTTTGTATTAAACAACTAAAATTTATTCTTAATTTAAAATCAGATATGAAAAAAAATCAAATTATGTATGTATAACTGCGCAGATCAGTACAAGACTTAGAGAAAAAAAAACTTTTAGAAAGACTAAATGAATATAAGATATTTTAATCTAGACAACTGATTTATCAAAACTCGCTGTATTAATTGTCAATAAATGTGAAAACTTCTTGGTGTAAAAATAAAATCGTAAGGGTGCCTGTCCATTGAAGCGGAGCGAGGCTGCGGAGTGGAGACACGGAGAAATATTAACCAATAGGATTGCAAAAACCCTCCCCTCCACTCTAGTGGACAAGGGCTCTGCAATCCTATTGGTTAATATTTCTCCGTTTCTCCGCTCCACCGCCTCCCTCCGCATAAATGGACAGGCACCCTAAAACTGGCAAAATAATCTGATTATACGGCTTATTAGGTATAACATCATTATTACTAAATCCTAGTTTACACAGGTTTACACACGGTTAAATTTCAACTTTTATCAGAATGGAACATTTTATAATCACTGCTGCACTCCTACGATTAGTAGAAATGTTTCAAATTAAATTGGTGTGCATTTTTGTTTGCGTCAAGTTTGTATAGATAACTATAGTAATAGAATTACTTTGTGCGTAACAAGTAATACAGTCCAATACCTTTATTCACACAAAAATGCCTGTTAAATACGTCAATTACTTGTTATCGAAATTTGAAATAAAACAAAATAATAAAAATGTTGTTTATTTTTACCCGACTGCGACAGGAGGGTTATGTTTTTCGAGTGTATGTATGTATGTATGTATGTATGTCCATTTCTTTGGCACGCCCTACAGCCCAAACGGCTGGACGGTTTTTGACATATGAGGTGTCGTTGGATTTGTCTAAATTGTAGTAGTGACATAGGCTATATAAATTTTCCAATTGGCGCCCGCAAATGGCGGAATGAGGAGGGGGGAGTTGAAATTTTTTTCTTACTGTAGTAATATGGGTATCAAATGAAAGCTTGTAAATTGTTTTATTCTTTTAGTTTATAATAAGAGTATTTTACGCAGTCGGGTTTTTTGATTTTTTTAATTAAGCATACTTGTTGTTTATCGTACTCACATAACGAATCTATATGACCACGCGTTGCTCGGACGATGATTGCCGCGTCACCGTCAAACAAATTAAAGCTGTGTGTTTACAGAAACACGCACATATATAGTGAAGTACACCAACATTAAAATCTCAATCTAAGTTTATTGGTTAACTTATAAGTTTACTAATATACTAAGATTGAAATTTAGTGACATTAAATATATTATATTATTCAACATCATTATTTTTTTCTTTTTTAATTTAATTTCATTTTCTAGGTCTCATTTAGCATAGTATATTCAGCGCCATCGTACGTGTTGTCCGGTCAACCGGTGGAAATAGAGCGATTTGCCATGTTCGTATTGGTTTTAGCCAACGTCACGCTGCTGGCTGACGCCATTGGGAATCTCATAGGCACTTGTGTACAAGCTATCGTAAGTACTTAGTTTATATTTATATAATTTTTAATAGACAGAGAACTGTCTAGAACATAGGGTCATAGGCTCACTGCCCTGCATATATAGCATGAGCAATGAATATAGAGTCGTAGGAGGGAGCTAAGAATAGGAATGAAAATTTTAACTTTTCACTTTCTTGCTCACCATACGAAACTCAGCTTCAGTGGCGACTACGCGTCGACTTTTTAACTATTTCGGTAAATTCAGACGTAAACGAGCCGCCAATGTTTACCAACAACTAGATAGAGCCACAATTAAATAAATAAACTTACTTCCATCTATTTTTTATATTATTAACATGAAACAATTTTAAAATCTAAGCAGTTTTTTTAAGATTAATTATATAAATTCTTTAAAATTATTATAATTAGTATATCACTCATTTCCTTACAGAATGGTACGTTCTTCGGCGCCATCACGACATGTGCCATGATCGTTTTCGCGGGATTTCTCGTACTGACGTCACACATGTCAATTGTCATGCAATACGTATCTTCAATTTCTTTTCTCAAATATGTGATGGAGGCTCTTGCTCTATCGCTTTATGCCTACAACAGAGCACCACTTATATGTCCAAAGGATAAAGTTTATTGTCATTTGAGGTAAGAATGATAGGTATACAGTGTCATTTTTGTGTTATAATTAGATGTTGGTATTTTAATCTATACAGTTTTCAAAAATTTAGTAAAGTTTTTGGGCCACTAACAATGATATTCAAATAACTAAGAATAACTAGAACATCATTGGCCACTAATAATTGAAGTTACAAATACGAAATACTATTTTTAGTGAATTTGTCTGGGTAAAATTTCATTTTTGCCCTATATCCTGTTCCTAAGCCGTATAGTCTTATATATAGTCTTTGTCCTTTCCTAGACTTCAAATTTTCCCATATTAATTTTGAGTACAATCCGTTTGTTGGTTTAGCTGTGTAATTATGGTATATATGTATTTGTTTTGTCACTATTTATATAGGTACTATATTAATAACATTAATTTAATATGAAATAATAATACAATTTATTGAACATCAAAACAGAAATATTACATTAAAAAAAAGCGAAAAAAATTTGATATCATTCTGTAAAAAAATAAATAAATAAATATTAACCAACAATCACACCACGTTAACCTAGCCCCGTGCTAAGTTCGTAAGAACTTGTGTTACGGGTACTAGGAACGGAAATAAATTTAAGATATATACATAAATAAATACACATCCATGACCCGGTGCAGACATCTATATTCGTCATACAAATTATCTGCACCTGGCGGGATTCGAACCCGCGACCGCTGCGTAAAGTGTCCAGTTGCCTGACCACTCGACCAGCCGGCCGTCAAAAAACCTTATAAAATATATACAATACATATAATATACATGTAATATACCTATCTAAATATATTTTTATTTGTGCACATGTTTAAATTTGTTATTATTTATTGTAAATTGTCATATTTATTTTTATTTGTTATAGGTATCCGAAGGAGATATTAAAGGAAATGGGTTTCAAGAAAGATAATTTCTGGATAAATATAACCATTTTAGTTTTAGAGTTAATAGTAATACGGATTATAGTTTTCTTCACATTAAGGCGGAAAGTAACCAAATCTAAATAGATCGGGTAAGGCAGCGATATAAAATTAATTAAATTTGTAAGAAATTTCGTATTTATATTATGTGATATATTAATTACATCGGGATATAAGAAGTTATGGTATTGACTTCAAAATTTTGAAACTTATGAAAAAGTGCGGGAATAGTTTTGTAACGATTAGTATTGGGTAGATCAATACGCCATTAAAAACCAATACTTCAGTTTTAAATGCACAAGGCCATGTTTCAATATGAATTCTATATATTAAGTTTACATCTAAGTCGCTGAAAATAGGATGGTTTTAATTAGGAAAAAGACCTTATAGCTCAATTTACAGTCTTATTTAGCCTAAGAATTATTTTTAAATAAATCTTACATATTTATATATTAGTTATTATTAATTTCAATTGCCAGGGATGCAACATTGATTTACATGTTCCAATAACTGTCGATCCAATGTGGTATACCATTATGACTGTAATAATGTATTTTAGTCTAATTTTTAATCGATAAGGGTTACGATTCTGCTATTACAATAATGTCATAAAGGTCTCACGGTGGTGTCACAGTGATTTTATCGCGTACCACTGAAACTAAAAATATTTATAACCAAAAACTCGCATAAAAACATTTATTTTAATAATGGTTTATCGAAAATCGCTTTTGGTAATAACTTTTATGCCAACGTCAACCTAATCTTTCTATCATAATTTGAAATAATCCACCATTGACAAATCACTGATCAACCATAGAGTGATTTAGTAATGTATAAACTCTATCACAGTGATAATTAAATCGTGTCGAAATGTTAAAACATTGAACGACCACAGAAACACAATCGAAATAACAGAATCGTATCCCAGAGCGTTTTTATTATGTATAAAATATTCTGTGATAAAACAATCGATTTAATAAATCTTAATTCGTTTAGTATTATACTATGTAAAATATATTAAATTTTCTTTATTTAATAAAACTATAATATTCTGTCTATGTACAGAAAAAATGCAGGCAAACAAGCAAATCAGGATTTTGATGGACAGGATAGCTTGTTACTAAAAATAGAAAAGTATAGAAATATTTTTTTTTGAATATGTAGTTGTATCTTCTTTGAATTCCATAATATTCTTAATAATTCGGGTGTGGAGAAAAAAACCTTATTACATCTTATATACATAGTAAGATTCTGTTTATTTGTGAACTTTCAATGTAATTTGTGTGATTTGTAATAAAATAACCAACGGTAAAAAGGTAGCACTTAATTTACAAATTATGTATTTTTATTTTAAATGTTATATTATATATTTAATTTTACAGTGAAACCAAATGAAAGCACGAAAATAATTGTATTAGATTCATTGTATTATGCTGATCCTTTAAATTCGAGCGATTGGAATGGAATGACCTTAACTGTTAACGGTTAATACATTTCAACTAGCGCCATTTAAAGTTGTGCCTATAACAAATTGTCTAGCAATTACTTTTGCCGTTACATAAAATATATTTTTTGTGGAGGCACTGCACCGTAACAAATTCAATAACTAATTTTATAGTTTTTGGAAGAGAAAACTATAAAATTATATGTAATTTTTTATTTATTTATTTTGCGTTTCCTGATATCCATAAATAAAGGATTTAAAAGAACTTTGCTGTGTTTTATATACCTATGTTTCATTTAGTGTATTTATTTATTTATAAGATCACCAACATACTGTACACTGTTGCTACATAAAATATAATAATCAACATTAATATATCTAAGTGACAGCACAATTACAGGTGACGACAACATGTGTATGTACCTACTACTAAAAATAAAAATTTTGTATATATATTGTATACTACCGCCGTCTTTACAATATTATGTGAGTTTTTGCGGTGGCTGTGGTTAATACATGCGTCAAACGGATATTTTTGTTTTTTTTTTACTCCACGAGACATATATAAATTAACCTAACCTAATAAATAATTTTTCTTCACGAATAACCTTGGTAACCATAGTAACTTCATCAAGTAATAGTTGACCTTGTTGTTCGAGAAGTTTTTCAATTTGTAAGAATACTTGTATTTATTGCTTGACTACTTATTGAACTTTTGGCACTTTACTCAAATAGTTGATAGACTTAGATATAATATAAATTTTGATCTAAGTAGTTTTAACAACTAGTCGTTTGACTAGTTGACTGAGAAGAAAACACATTAGTCTATTCCCATCAAGAAAGTAGTTAGCTATCAATAGGTACTCGTCATTTATTTAAAAGTCTAAAAACAGTCCGAATTATTCGGACACCCACCAACCTCAGTCCCCTGAGATCATGGACGCTGTATAGGGTCCAAAACGTCGGGAAATAATTTAAAATATTGTTAAACTGTAAAGTTTTTAATAAACGCGATAAAATCCGGTATAGACTTTTAATCAAATAAATTTTATACCTTTTTAATTCCCGCGAAAACGCGGTCACTTAAGGTCACCTATTTTGGTGACGTAATATGCGTAAAGTTGTGTTCCGCTATACACTGAGTACTCTGAGGTGTGACGTCAATTCAGTATACTGCGAAGCCGTTACTTTTTAATTTGCTATACTGTGCTATTCTGGTTACTGATAAAACGGAACGCAGTCCAGTATACTATCATCCTAATTTTTCGACATTGTTTTCAAATAAAATATTTATTATGTATACGTTTTCTGTTCAAAAATAAATTCAACAATATTCAAAAATTAATTTTTGAATATTGATGATATTTTTGAATAACAAATCATTCTTGCTGTTATATTTTTTAATCAAGAGATCAAAGTACTGAAAGCACCTTACCTCGAAAGCGCCAGTGCTATTTATGACGTCATATATTTCTATATGGTATTGCGGCAGTGTACTGGCACTCATTAAAGGAACGAATTTTTCACTAGTGAGAGCACTGAGGACTGCTGGCAGTGTACATCGGAAACATTGTCTTTACGACGTCACATCATGGCGGCTCGTGTTTTAGATCACGTGATATACAGATTAAAAATTACGACTTTTAATTTCAATATAATAAAACATTAATGTACTTTTATGACTCAAAATCAGAATATTTAAGTACCTATATTTCTACATAAATTTTAATTTTTATCAAATCTCATAATTTATTTTTTACTACCGAAAGTACCCTATTTCACATATTATTATATAGTTAGTGAAAAAAGACTTCAAGTTCAGATATCTGAGAGCTGCAGCAGCACCAAACCAATTCTCAATAATAATCTGCCAAATTATATTTTTATAAAAAAAAGCATAGTTTTTGTGAAACAAAGCCTTAGCTCGTACATAGGATAACGCAACTGACATTACAGCAAAACCAAACGGGAATCTGTACTAATATGTAATGTACTAATCTACCGGTGATTACATTTTTAATAAGCTTTAAATGACCTCGTCAATACTCAGATTACATGTAAGATAATTGTCGTGATATAATGTACATTATATACCCATTATTTAGATACTTTCTCTTACCCACTTTTATCTTTACATTTTATTTTCTTTTATTTCAATATGTAACACAATTGATACATTTTTAAAAATATTCATACAGCAAAAAATAAAATTTAAAAATATCAAAATAAGTTTTAGTCTTTACATAATAATTAGGCACTTTTAAGCTATTAAAGAACCTCCTTTTCATGATAGATTAAGGTTTTCGATTATTTTAAAACTATCAGAGGTTTTATTTGCTTATCATCTAAAAGGATTGCAACTATGTAATGCAAGACCATTTTTTTTAGACATACTAACTGATATGCCACTACTTTCTCCTATTGCGTCTTGGTCATGCATAGAGATTCGTGCATTTAGCCAAAATAAGGGTTCCTTTACTAGCTTTACGAATCCTTTTCTGCCCCAAACTTCTGCATAGAGGTTTATCGAAAATTTTCAATAGAGAAAATCATAGGATACATTCTAGCTTTCTTCTTTTTTGTTGAAAATTTCAATTAGATAGGTACGTCAATACAAGAAACAAACAAAGCACTGGGTTTTATCTTAATATCCCAAAAGTACTTATATTGGGCAAACTATGTTATTCGTTATTTTTCTAATCTTTATTTTGTGAGTCAAATATAAAAATAAAAAAAAATTACCGTATAATATAGTATGTGTACGTATGTACGCAAGTAAGAAGTTATACTTAAAACGATGTTTTGAGTTAATGAGTAGTTCGTGCCATCTGTAATCAGGCTCTGGTAACCCTCTAAAAACAAAGTACTCACCAAGACGAATCAAACGAGCCGAACCTCGATGGGGGTTACGTCGTTTAATTATAGTATTCCTATGACCACGTTCCAGCTCCATCTCCAGACCCTGGTTACCATTGAAAGACAAAATACTTGTCAAGATAATTCAAACGAGCCCAAACTCGATGAGGTTGTGTCGTTTTATTGCGAAATTCCTACTTCCTATTGCTGCCTTCCACCTCCATCATCGAATCAGACCCTGGTAACCATCTAAAAACAAAATACTTGTCCGGACGAATATAATGAACCAAAACTCGATGGGGTTGCGTCATTTCATTACAGAGTTCCTATGACCACCTTCCAGCTCCATCATCAGAACCTGCTTACCATTGAAAGACAAACTACTCATCAAGATGATTCAAACGAGCCCAAACTCGATGTAGTTGTGTCGTTTCATTGCGCACTTTCTATGGCCACCTTCTAGCTCCATTATCAAATCAGTACCATATATATACTATTGTCACATCATCATGTCACTTAATTATGTAAATCAAGTGACAAAATGCAAAATTTCAGCTCAATCAGTAACCGGGAAGTTGATCAAATTTAATTTGCAAGATTTGATGACAAACATCGGGACAGGTGAAGGCCGTGTTCCGAAATACACTGGAATACTGTGAGGTGTGATATTATTTCAGTATACCTCGAAGCCGTTCCTTTTTAGTTTGCTTTACTGTGCTATAATGGTTACTGCTTATAACGGAACGCAGTCCAGTATACTATCATCTTCATTTTCGACTGAAAAACAATATTAATTGATAATAATTACAATCATGCTGTTATATTTTTGATCACGTGATCACAGTACTGAGAGCACCTTAGAAAAAAAAGAAGCAAGAAAGAAAAAAAAATGTCTACTTCGAAATCGCCAGTGCTCACAGTACAAAAATTGCGGTGATTTATGACGTCATATCAGTCTAAAACGGAACGAGCTTTTCACCAGTGATAGCACTGAGCAGTGCTCACAGAGTATATCGGAACACGGCCTTAAGGGCTACCATTCACAGGCGCGCCCTCCACCGGACTTGTCGCTGACGACAAGTCCGCAGACAAATCTACGTGTGAATATATTGGTTCTCCGTTCGGTGCGCAGCTCACGGCTCGGCGCGGTGCCCGACGTTTGGAGAGGCGAGCGCCGCGCCGCACCCCAGCCGCGCCGGACAAATCCGTACATGTGTGTGCTTGCACAGATTTATCGGTGAACTTGTCAGTTATTCGCCATTGCGCGCTAAGTGCATGTACGCAGTTTTGTGTTGTTTGTTCAACTCTAGTATAATAACATGTTGTTCGACGATCATACCGACTACTAAAGCAACTTTTGTGCGTTTTGAAAGCACCGGTGCCATGGCAGGCAACCAACAACGATTCGTGCAAGGCTCACCAAAGTACACAAGCGACTGGACTGCAGCTTGGCGCTTGTGTAGTGTGTTGACGACGACGGATTTTTCCACGAATGGGTACGACTTGGGGCTTAGCTCGCGGTGCGTGTAGTGAATGGTGGGCTTTAAAGTTTAATGTCAGTTGATGTCAGTCACAGACTCACAGACAGACTCAGAGTTGGTCGTCCTTTCACTGGCTCTTGTGTAGATAACTAGATAAGCATTCATAAGTATTATAATGCGAAAGCGGTACAAATACTGTAAATTTTAAAGGCCCGTGACAAAGAAAAAATCGTACATAACCGTATTTTGTATAAAAGTTTTAGAACCTACAAAAGTTTTCAACAATATATCAATAATGTAAGTTTGAAATATCTGAACTCAAGAACTTAAATTAAAAAAGCGGTTAAATAAAGTATGTTTATTATTATTACCTTTTCAGGTATAAGTTAACATTAATACTGCTAATATTGTTTACAAGTGCATTGACTGATGTCACTTACTATGAAATATTAGGAATATCTAAAGATGCATCTACTCAAGAAATAAAACAGGCCTACAAAAAACTGGCGGTTAAACTACATCCAGATAAAAATTCTGTAAGTACTAGTATATGAAAATGAATATATTTTGAAACAAAAAATATTTTAATAGAATACTTCTTTTTTATTAATTCAATCAATGGATATAATAATATATATTGTAACCTATTATTATAATTTGTTAAAGATATTTTTGATTCAATTTCATACATATTCAAAGAGCAGAATGCAATGATTAATTTTTGTAATGAATAACCAAAAACTTAAGTTTCTTGGAGAAGTTTCTAAAGTAAAAGTAGTAGTTAAAATATGTGTGGGCAGGATGTGGGCGAACTCTTACGCTTGCCATGTGTTTGAACTATTTTCATATATGATAAGAGTTGCACAGTTATACTATGATTAGTTTATCTTAAAGGCGTGATGAATTGTTGAGATAACATATTTTACCCCATGCTGAGGACTATGTAGATAAACTAAATAAGTTTCTTTATAAACAAAATAGAAAATAGTTATAAAAATTCATAAAAATATTGCTCATTAATTAATTTATCATAATCTATACATACAATAAATTAGTTACCAGTCTTTGTCTGTACATTAAATATACATATATATATTGTAGGGGTCTTTGTGAGAGCAATAGAAACCAAAACAATTATTTTTAAATTTTTGTCTCTGTCAATGCATGCCTATTCTGTACTGTACTGTACTGTATCATCATATCAGCCTGTTAACAGCCCACTGTTGAACGAAGGCCTCTTCTCCATATAGTAAAAAATAGTATAATTCCCTTACTATAAGTAACAATCATTATCAGGTGTCTATGATAACAACCGGGACCAACAACTTTATATGCACTCCGAGGCACAATGGGGAGACCTGCTAAGACAGACCCAGACCCAAAACAAATATTTGCACAAATACAAATATCTGCCTCGACCGGGAATCAAACCCGCGACCACCGGCGATGAGGCAACTACTCGCACCACTACACCAGAATGGTCGTCATGTCTATTCCAGCATCATGCAAAATATACTGCATAAAATTAGATAAAGCTTTTCACAGTTGTTGTCTAACTTAAAATCTGGAATAAATTTAATCTTGAAACACCATCCAGGAGCGAAGTTATTGCTCTATAAACAAGTGTATTGGAATGGTAGTAAAGTGGTTTTTGTGCTCATCTGTCTACTGTAGGTAAAACTGCAGGGCATAGCTAGTAATTTAAATAATTTGTAAATATATACTAAATAATAATTAAAAACTCACATATGAAGCACACACATTTTTAGAATAAAGATCAACAGAAAAGGTTTCTAGAAATCACTGAGGCCTATGAAACTCTCAAGGATCCACAAAAAAGGCAAAATTATGACCTATACGGATCGCAACAATCATATACAAGGAAATATGATCATCAATCACAAAGTGAATACAACAATTTGTATTACAATGGCCTATATCATCAAGATCCATTTGTTAAAACATTAACTTCTCGTAGCTTTTGTAAGTATTATTTAGTAATTAAAGGTCATTTTAAATTTTTATTAATTATACTTCCATAATGTGTATGAGTAGTGCTTAGGAGGCAGCCATTAATCACGTGAGACTTTTAGGGGGGGGAGAGGGTCGAGCGAAATCTCACTCAATCTCACGTGGGGGGAGGATGGTCTCGGCAAATAGCACGTATTTTTTTTTTCTTTCATTAAAAATATTAAATACTAGTCTTAACTTGCCTTAAATAAGAAACATATACATATTTATAATTGTTTTTTTTTTTTTTAGTAAATCTGATGTAATCGATCACAGATTTAACTCATTTACATTACAAATACGCATTTAAAAAAATCACGTGATATTAGGGGAAGGGGGAGGGGCTCGAGCAAAATCTCACGAAATTTCACCAAGGGAGGTGGGAGGGTCGAAAAATCACCAGAATTGTCTCACGTATTTTGTTCAGGGTTCGAAAATATCCAAAATTTATTATAAATATCAAAATATTAGATATTTATGATGAAAATACATATATCCGATATATATATATATATATATATATATATATATATATATATATATATATATATATATATATATATATATATATATATTATATAATATATCTATTTTTTATTAAAGTCATTATTATTTTATTGTATTATTTACGTGTACTATTTCCATAATGGTCACATAAACATAATGAAATATTAGGTCTTTACCTATGAAATTGCCGTTTCGTCATACTGGCTATTCCAAAACTAAAAAAAAAAAATCGCTAGGAACTCGAATTTCATATTATTTTTATTTTAAAAATATACAATTCTTTTTTTATAATTAGTCATTTGTTTCATGGTTAGCGTTCTGTTAAAATTCGAGTGATTATGGAGTATGAGTTCCGTCTTGGTAGCAAAGCAGCAGAAACGGCACGCAACATCAACGACGTTTACGGTGCGAACACTACTAACAATCGTACCACCCGTTGTTGGTTTGCTCGCTTTCGTTCCGGAAATTTTGACCTAAAAATGAACCGCGTGGTCAGCCGAAAATGTTGGTCGACAATGACGAATTAAAGGCGATTGTGGAGGCTGATGATTCTCAAAATACAGCTGCATTAGCAGTACCTTTCAAAGTTAGCACTAAAACAATATTGGTCCATTTGCGTCAAATTGGGAAGGTAAAGAAGCTCGAAAAATGGGTGCCTCACGAATTAAATGAACACCAGCGGGAAATACGCGTCGAGACGTGCCTTGCACTGCTCAACACACACACAAACGAAGAAATATTGAATCGCATTGTTACTTGTGACGAAAAATGGATTCTATTCGACAATCGCAAGCGCTCAGCTAGTTGGTTAGATCCTGGTTCAGTACCTAAACAGTGCCCTAAACGAAAAATTACCCCTAAGAAAGTGATGGTAACTGTTTGGTGGTCTAGCGCCGATGTAATTCATCACAGCTTCTTACCTAACGGCATGAGCATTATCGCAGATGTGTACTGTGAAGAACTAAACAGAATAATGGGGAATCTCGCAAGTCTCCAACCAGCTTTGGTCTCCTGCACGACAATGTGCGTACCTCATACTGCACAGCAGACGGTCTCCAACAAGAGCTGGGGTTGGAAGTTCTCCGTCTTTCACCGTACTCACCAGATCTTGCCCTTACAGATTTCCACTTTTTCCAGAATTTGGATAATTTTTTGGCGGGAAAAAAATTCAATAGTTATAAAAATTTGGCAAAAATGCATTCATTCCATCGCTAATTACTTTGAATAATAAAAATAAAAAATATAGAAAAAAAAAACGTTATAACTTATTTCATCAAAAACGACAATTTCATAGGTAGACCTATTATTGTTCTCTTATATTTACGCGAATTTTACTCATTTGATTGAAAGTCTATACCGGATTTTATTGCGTTTATTCAAAACTTTCATAACATCATAATGATCATCGAGATCATGGACGCTGTAAAGGGTCCGAAACGTCGGGAAATAATTTAAAATATTGTTAAACTGTAAAGTTTTGAATAAACGCGATAAAATCCGGTATAGACTTTTAATCAAAAGAGACCTATTATTTAAAAAAAAGGAGTTATATGTTTTGAATGTTTTATTTATTTAGTTACTTAAAATCAGACAAATGAAACCAAAAAATATAAAATATTCTTCTAAATCAGGCAAAATTAACTAAAAAAACATAAAATCTTACATATTAAAAAAATCAACTCAATTATAAATTCTAATCAATCAATGTAGGTATGACTACACTTAGGTAACAAAACAATAAACATTACAAATAATAACTCTAGAATAAAATCAAATACCTAAGTCTTTTGGTTATCAAATCAGTCATCAGTCATTCGTAATAAACTGTTAATTTTATTTTATTATTTAAGGATTAGAACAGAGTTCCCCAAACTTTTTTGTGTCGTAGACCCCTTGCCATGTTTTTCCGTGTTGGGTAGACCCCCTACTTACCTGATATTGATTTCCTGTAAATATCTAACTAGCGAAGTTTAGTGTTAAAAACTTAAAGAAAAAACACATGTTAATTTATACATTTATTAATTTAATTTAAATTAAAACTACTCAAAATAAAATTTTGTATCAAAGTGAATACCAACATCCTACAACTTACAAAACTTTATAAACATATATAATATTTTTTTTTACTTCATAGGTACTTTTATAAATAATGTATATGTTTTGATATTATAAGATAGTATGATGTAAGTAAATAGGTACTATCAGTGTATGTGTTGAGATCCACTATCGTGGACACCCATTTTCATTTCATGGACCCCCATACTTTTTTTCGCTGACGTAGACCCCTTGCAGGTTATCACAGACCCCTAGGGGTCGATATAGACCACTTTGAGAATCACTGGATTAGAACATAGTACTATTAGGGAGTTTATTTTAACTCTACTCCAACGTCATCTACATTTGGGAAGTAGAAATACAACACATACAAAGATATAGAATACAACAGTAACGAAGACCAAAAATTACTTAATGAACTAAAAATTTTAAGCCAATTTTATAATAATATATATCATAAAAAATAATTTATTATATCCTCGAACCCTGATTTTGTTATCACTTATTGTTGTTTAATTAAATCTTATCCTATTGTAATATCGACTGTCCCTACGTATACTATCGAAACTGAAAAAAGGTACTTTACAGGAGAGCACTTTTAAGTTAATTTTGTGAACAAAATTATCATTTATTTGTTAAGTATCGATATTATACTCATGAAAAATGTGGTTTAATATGTATTTTTTAGCTTATTCTCTTTTTTTGTATGAAAACATATATAAAAAGGAATTTCTTAGTGCAATAAAAAAATATCGTATATTTATGCATTGTATATTTGTGGTGCTCAGTAAAAGACTAACGCCGAGTTGCACGAAACAAATTTAAAATTTAAGTGTTTATTAAACTAATTTAATCACAAGAATCGTGATTATCTGTTGCACGAAACCTACATCTGATTAAGTTAACAAAAAAAATTAGTTTAATTAAAGACCTATCTAACGGATGATTAATTCCAACAGCTTTAAATTAATCATGAGATCAACTAATTTTAAGATGAATTGCAACTTAACTAACGGAAAGTTAGCGACGGTTTCGTGCAACTCGCCGTGAGTTGTCCAATTAACGAAAATGTTAACATAGTGTTAAAATGTTATTCTTTTCCAAATCATTGCCCGAAGTTCACAATACTAATTTTGACACCAATCCAACTCAAATCCAAAATTGAAATTAAGTTTATAATTTCCACCTGCATGTATCTAATAGAATAAATTATTTAAAAATAAAGAAATAAAATCAGTATTATAAGTTTTGTAATATATCAATATTTATCTTAAAATTATCTCTAAATCTTCATATGATGAGATTTCATTGTTTATTAATTTATTAATTATAGGTTAATAACAAACTTCAGATAAAACTGTTTGTTGTTTTTGATTTTTGACAAATAAAGTTAGGATTTCTGATAACTAGGCTGACTACGCGATACATTAAATAAATTCAGAAATAAGTCTGCTGCGCTTATTTTTACTTCACACAAAAAAAATAGCTTTTAATTAGGAATCTCACAGCTAAAGGTCTCATTAATATAACTGATAGTGTTTGGTGTTTCTATTATTGCACCTCTACAAATAGTTTTTTTTTTTTCAGATTCCTATTTGAATGAAGGATTATATTTTATAAATTTCTATTCTCCTTTCTGTCCTCCATGCCAAAATTTAGCCAAACATTGGAAAATGTTGGCAGAAACTTATAAAGGAATTGTAAGACTGTAATTTTTTATTGAAAATTTTAATGGTTACTTACTGTGTTATTAACTTTTTATGCACATCTTTTAGATCAATGTTGGAGCTTTGAACTGTAAATATTATAATTCATTTTGTTACAATAACATGAGAATTGGTAGTTATCCAACTCTTCTGTTTTACCCCGACGTAAGTATGAAGAATTTATACATATAATAAAATGGTAGGAAAGTCAAAACTGTACATTGGATATATTTTTTAAAAGAATACTTGGGGTATGATCTACAATCGATACCGAAGCTAAAAATATAGTTTTTAGAATTTTTGTCTGTTTATCTGTATATATGTCCGGGATAAACTCAAAAAGTACTGCATGGATTTACTTCAAATTTGGCACAAATATTATTAAGAAGTGGGTCAATATATATGCTACATATTATAACGCTATCACCTATGGGGAACAAGCAGTGAACCTTTATTTCTTCAATGCATTCTGTAACAACGTGTAATCTAATAGCGTTCACGCAGACAACGTCGCGGGCAGCATCTAGTAATTACTATAAAATATGTATATATTTATTATTTTAATGATACTTATAAGTATTTGTACATTTTGTGTACATTCCTGTCTTTCTATTTCTTTTGTTAGAAATAGTTATAAGAACTCAAAAAGGGTACAAGTCAGTACAAGTGGTGTACGTAAACATCTGTCCTTAAAGATTTTAATTAGAGAAAAATAAGAGTTTTTGATGTCAATGCTGTTGTTCTGATGATTTCTTATTTTATAAAATGGCAGTATAGACAATTTTATACCCACAGTTGAACGAAAAGTATAAAATATTCTATTATTTTAGGGTAAAAACGGCAAGTATCTTCTATACAATGGAGCTCATACATTTGATGCTTTGGAAGAATTTGTACTGAAGTTTATTCGAAGTACAGTCCGTGTAGCAGTAATAGCTCAAGTCGTGAATAGTGATGAACCTATATTATATGTATTGGATAAAGATATAAGTGAAAGCAAAATATTAAGAATTGCTTACAATCTTGTGAGTATTAAGAATTAATTGAGTCCCATAATTTCGTCTGAATTAAATTTCTCTACTAATCAAATTACTATAAAAAAAAATTGTGATAAAATACTTTGGGTCGTAGGTTGATGTTTCGAAGAGATTGTGTGATGTAAAAAAGCTTTGAAGTCAGTCCCATGGATTCCAATATTAACATGTACAACCAAATTTTGTAATCTATATATTATATTTTAGTATTGATATAATATTAGAAATAGAATTTTTTTTAATGTTCCAATGCAACTTATTTTAGTATAAATATATTTTAATTATTATTCTATTTTTCAGAATGGTATCGCAAGTGTATTCATGGCTGATCATATTAGAGCAGATTTAACTAACAACCCTAATACAGTGTTAGTCTTTAAATATAATCAAAAGGTCAAAGAAATACAGAGTACAGATGAAAAGGAGATTATCAAGGAAGTTATTGAAATGCTTCCGCCTGTGGAGAAAATAGACTTTGAAGTGTTACAGGTACGATGTTAGTTTATGGATGGTAAACAATCATTCCCTTTTTTTAATTGCTATTTATTATAAGATTTTTCAACTTTATATTAGTAAACTTATAAAATATATAGCATATAACCCATTTGAAGTAGCTACTAATTAATTTAAATTTTAATATTTAAAATATTCCAGGGCACAACAATAAGAATAATATATCAGTATTTTATTTTTAATAAATTTTAATAGTCTGGTTTTAATAAGGTTTTATTAGTTAGTAACTCAATAAAAAAGTAAATAACTCTTGCAGAAAATAAGAAATCAACTTCGTAATGGATATGAAACTCCCTGGGTTTTGTATTTCACAACAGATGAAAATGACATGTTAGCCTTACATCAAATGAGAACCTCACTACCTGGGATGAATTTTGGTAAGTCAAATATAAGTCCTTCTTTAATATGAAACCTTTGCCCAGCTGTTGGACATTTACAAGCTGTCCAATACAGCGCAATTACAGGTTTCTTGGAGACAAAGCTTCACTCGAACATAATCAATCAATGCCTGTTTAATTAATGTTAGTTTAAAATTTAATAAAATTAGTTTAATGTTAGTTTAAAACATTAAAATATTTGCGTGAGAATTCTAGGCTCAAAACACTCATTCATCAGCACAAACACTCAAACATAGATTTAAAAAAAATACGGTCTTAAATACAGGTCTTGCAACGAATTTTTTAACGAAATTTTTATGACTACTGCATATGCTCACCATGTTTTGTGTGTTCATATTTTTATGATGTTGACAATGCTGTCAGTTAAAGATTAGGTCGAATTTCGACCATGTACATTAAAAATATATACAGCTTACAGTTAATACAGTCCTTTAAACGTTGAGGCCAGTTATCAATAGAAGCACGCACTCTTTCCATGGGAAAATCCTTCACTGCTTGAACAGTTTGCCGATTAGTGATGTTGTTTATAAGTGTATTTTAAGTGTGAATAAATAAATTAAAAAAACAAAAAAACCATCACTGAAGTCGGGTAATTCCCACGTTATACTCTGTTAACTAATTGGCAAGCTTCCTTAGAGCGTTGAGCATAGATACGGTCATTTTGTTTGTTAAAATATTGCTCAATTGTAAAAATGTTCTCATCCGTAAACAAAATTTTTCTACGACCTCCTTTTGCGTACCGCTTAAGTAGTTGTATAGATATTACGACCCTATTCTTTTTAAAATTATCAATTAAGAAATGACCAATGCGTCTCTTATAGGCTGCAAGTCCTAAGTCATCTTTTAAAATATGCGACATGATTCTAGGTGCTTCTTCATCTCCCAACTAAATAAATGTAAATGTTTAATGTCTGGTGTTTATGTCTGATTATTTATGTTTTTTCTGTTCGTAGATATGATACTCAAAAAGCAACAACAGCAAAAATTTTCCCTCCTACAAATACATTGTAAACAAGTGATAATGAATGCTAGTGCTGTACTAATGAATTAAAAAAAATTCAGGTGTAATAAACTGCAACGACCAGGAACAGCTGTGCCGGTCGCTGCAGACGGAGGGCGGCGAGGCGAGCGCGTGGGCGCTGCTGAAGCGCGGCGGCGCGTTCCAGCGCGTGCGTGACGTCACGCGGCCGGCGCTGCGCCGCGCCGCGCACGCGCGCCAGCTGCACTCGCTGTCGCCGGCCGACCTCGCGCGCGCGCTCTCGGGCGGTACGGCCTTGTTTATTTACTATTCTGATTCTGTCCGCGGTTTCGCCCGCGTGGATGACGGTTATCGCGACCAAAAAAAAAAAAAACACAAGTATCCCATGTTACTTCTAATACCTTCAAGAATATGTGTACAAAGTTTCATGAGGATCGGTTAATCAGTTTTCGCGTAAAATCGTAACAGACAAACTTACTTTTGCATTTTTAATATTGGTATGATGCCAAGTGGCTTCCTGTGGACTAGATCAGGACCAGCTCATCCTTCGACGACCGTTACAGACGAACTGGTGTAGTGGTGCATGTAGTCGCCTTAACGCCAGCGGTCACGGGTTCTATTCAGATCAGGGAGATATTTGTATTAGTACAAATATTTGTTTCTGGTCTGGGTTTTTGTCCTTGTGGGTCTCCCCACCGTGCCTCGGAGAGCACGTAAAGCCGTCGATCTGATAATGACTGTTACTCATAGTAGGAAAATTATCCGCTAACCTGCAGTGGAGCAGTGCGGCGGATTAAGCTCCAACCCTTCTTCTAAATGGAGAAGAGGCCTTTGCCCAGCTGTGGGTTGTATACAGGTTGATTCAATTTAGTTCAGTTCATCCTCTGTCTAAGGTATCGTAAAAGGTGGGCCAAATAAAACTACATAACATCGGCGCAGGCTCCTCGGAGAACATGTACTCATGTTCTCTTCTCTGAGTGAGTATCCTTCTGGTTAGAACCTTAAAGATGTTTTGTACAAAAAAAGAGAAACAGCTAGGGCCACTTTTCGAGCCTCGAGACCTAGCCGATCGGTGTATCCATCACACTTGGCATTTCTCAACTACCTGAATCCCTCTATATACTTTTGGCTTGACTCCAAAACAGTACAGAGTATTCAGTTTCAGTATTCAGCACCTGCAACTGATGGAGTAATCCATTCATCCAGGATTACTCCACCAATTACGAAAATGAACACTCGATATGAACGAGACTATCAGGTATACTTATAACAAAGCAGTATCAAGAAAAACAGGTAATCTTGAATGGGCTAGGCATCGGGCTTTACAAGCCGCCGATTATAATATCGAAAAACTAATGGGGTACATCGATAGCCTAAAAGAACAAATTTCAGCATGGGGAAAACGTATTCGTCAACTCGCATTCACAACTTTTCCGACAAGGTCGTCTGTGATATACCAAAAAACTTTCTACAACTTAGTTTGCATATGTATGTGGTCGAGCTTATGGACAGGGGCAATATGTAATCGGCGAAGCTCCAGCACTTAGAAAACTCTTTCTAATACTGAATCTTAAAGTGTTCTTATGTGAGCATGTCTTTATACATAATGGTTAAATTAGGCTAATATATAAAAGATGCCTTGCCTTTTTTTCTTCTTAGTATTTTAAAAACAATCTAGAGCTTTGTTAAGTGCGATAATTTCCAAAATAATAGCGGCTAGGTCTAGGCTTTGGCGTTATAAGACGGATTCAGATGGAACTCATTGCCCTAGACAGAAGAGTCCGAACCATTGTGGTCGCGACTACCAAAGCCACGTACAAGGAGTTGTACAGGTACGCTTGTGGCTATCTGTCTTGTCTTCTAATTTGTCTTGTGGTTTGATAAAAAATCTGTTTGTATTTCTTTTAGATATGGGAATATGGGTGTTATTGATAGCACCATATCAAATTTCATGGGATCACTTAGATTTACCGTTCACACAGGCCAGTATTGAAATGTTGGACTCCGGAATCAGTGTAAGTTTCTATATTATTGAAATTCTAACCAATTTAATTTATGTTTATTGAAATTTATAATTTGAAAATTATATTTCTTCCAGTTTGGTATAATGTCTTGTACAGCAACCACAGATAAATATTGTCGTGCTTTGACTCAAAATGAACCGGCCATACTTGTGCAGAATGGCACCAATAACTTGAGATACACTGGAGGCGCTAGTAAAGATGAAATTATAGATTTCATACAGCTGCTTAAAGAAACTTCTGGTAAGTTTAATGTATATTGAAATATGTTGCCGCATGTGTGTAATATTACTTATCATAATTATATCAATTGAGAAATACTTTATAATCCTTTTTATGTTCAAGAAAATGTTTGAATTATTTTTAACAATTCGTTAAAAAAATACACAAACGCCTTTGTGGTGATAATACGCTGATTCATCAGCTAAAAAACTAACTAGTCCATCCATTTACTAATAACCCATCTGTCCAAATGATGTATATTCATACCTTCTTCTCCAACGGTCCTAAACAATACGATAATGACAACAAAGGTCCTTTTATCGTCCAAGTTTCCAGGGAAGTTTCTGACCCTTCATCTGGGACTATTATATGGGCAATAAAATTCGGACAATTTTTACTAAAAGTAAAATTAGTAACATTATTAATGACGGTGTGAAAAATATAGGCCGTAACAAGATTTCCGTTGAGTTCTCATCTGCACTAGCAGCAAATGACTTTCTCAATAATCCTTTATTACATCAAAAACGGCAATTTCATAGGTTCGAAAACTCTGCTGGACGGAAGGCAACAAACTCTTTAAAGGCATTTTGTACTACCTCTCGGGTATTAAATTTTTTTTTCCCGCCAAAAAGTTATCTAAGTTCTGGAAAAAGTGGAAGTCTGTAGGGGCAAGATCTGGTGAGTACGGTGGATGACGGAGAACTTCCAACCCCAGCTCTTGTAACTTGGAGACCGTCTGCTGTGCAGTATGAGGTCGCGCGTTGTCGTGCAGGAGCAGCGGAGTCGAGCGATTGAACAAAGCTAGTTGGAGACGTGCAAGCTTCCCCATCATTGTGTTTAGTTCTTCACAGTACACATCTGCAGTAATGCTCATGCCGTTTGGTAAAAAGCTGTGATGAATTACACCGGCGCTAGACCACCAAACAGTTATCATCACTTTCATAGGGGCATTTTTCGTTTAGGGAATTGTTTAGGTACTGAACCAGGATCTAACCAACTAGCTGGGCGCTTGCGTCCCAATTTGACGCAAATGGACCAATATTGTTTTAGTACTAACTTCGAAAGCTGCTGCTAGTTCAGCTGTAGTTTGAGAATAATCAGCCTCCACAATCGCCTTTGATTCGTCATTGTCGCCAACATTGTCGGCCGACCACGTGGTTCATTTTTTACGTCAAAATTTCCGGAACGAAAGCGAGCAAAGCAATAACGGGTGGTACGATCGTTAGTAGTATTTATACCGTAAACGTTGTTGATGTTGCGTGCTGTTTCTGTCGCTTTGCTGCCACGACGGAACTCATACTCCATAGTCACTCGAATTTTTAACATATCCATGATAACGAAATACGTACAAATGCGATGTAAACAGAACGCTAACCATTATACAAATGAATAATTATAAAAAAGGATTCTATATTTTTTAAATAAAAATAAATTTATTCTTAGCGATTTTTATGTTTTTTTTTTTTTTTTTTAAATACATAGCCAGTACGACGAAACGGAAATTTCATAGGTAAAGACCTACTATTATTACAAGAATAAGTTTAGTAAAAGGAATTCCCGTGAACTGGTCGATGAATGAATTTCAATTCGACTATCTATATATCCCGTCTGATTGTGGTTTAGTTTTAAAAGGAAGATTAAATCTAAAAGTTTTTAATGAAGGCCTTGCTACTTAGTTATACTCCCGTCTAAAGTATTCCTACCACACATCTCTTCCTAAAAATAAAGAAATATATAACTTTCCAACAATAATATGTTTGGCGTTTGTGGACTATGAGAAAGCCTTCGATTTGGTCGAGACTTGGGCGGTGCTGCGGTCTCTTCGGCGGTGCCACATTGACTATCGTATATCAAAGTGTTGAAGTGCTTGTACAATAACGCTATTATGTCGATTTGAGTACAGGAGCATAGCACGAGAGCGATTCCAATGCAGCGAGGTGTGAGACGGAGATATCATCTCTCCGAAACTATTTACCGCAGCATTGGAAGACGCTTTCAAGCTTCTGAAATGGAAAGGATTCGGCATTAACATAAACGGCGAGTACATCACTCACCTTCGATTTGCCGATGATATCGTGTTTATGGCAGAATCCCTGGAGGACCTCAGTATTATGCTTAATGACTTCGATGGAGTTTCCTGACGGGTGGGTCTTAAAATGATTATGGGCAAGACAAAAGTAACTTAAAAAATCCATGTCGTACCCACCGCGATATCGGTTGGAGATTCTACTCTCGAAGTTTTTGACGAATGCATCTACCTAGCTACCTAAAAGCCATTTAACGAATAATTATATTGAATGAATGTGTGTAGGAAGAATTTGTCGCATACGGGTAGGTAGCATCGCGTATGATGGAGCCGAACAACGACATAGTTTCTACTTGCGCATGTTTCTCACAGTTGCCGCCGCTGGCGATCACCCTTTGTGCATCCTATACCTGCGCCCCCGCCGGCAACCCGGCGTGGCCGCAGTCCGGATCGCGTTCTACTAGTAAACGGGCCCGTTTAACGGGCGTACACTCACAGTATTCATACAACTGATATTATTTTAATTTTTGTGATACTAAACGTGTTAAATGAAATTTCTTCATTTCCAGACATCGAGTTGTCCGAGGAGACGGCGAGAGAGATAGAGAAGCGGACAGCGCACGAGGCGTGGCTCGTGGCCTTCCTGCCGGCGGGCTGCGCGCGCGCATGCGACGCGCCGCGCGCGCACTGGCGCGCCGTCGCCGCGCGGGTACCGCTCGTGACATACTTAGTTGTTCGACGAGACGGCGAGGGAGA
Organism: Euphydryas editha; assembly: GCA_036937285.1. NCBI lineage: Eukaryota > Metazoa > Arthropoda > Insecta > Lepidoptera > Nymphalidae > Euphydryas > Euphydryas editha. Next base: position 4,940,884 of record JAUPFZ010000011.1, on the reverse strand, counting down.
TAGAGGAGCGCGAGGCGTGGCTCGTGGCCTTCCTGCCGGCGGGCTGCGCGCGCGCCTGCGACGCGCCGCGCGCGCACTGGCGCGCCGTCGCCGCGCGGGTACCGCTCGTGACATACTTAGTTGTTCGACGAGACGGCGAGGGAGATAGAGGAGCGCGAGGCGTGGCTCGTGGCCTTCCTGCCGGCGGGCTGCGCGCGCGCCTGCGACGCGCCGCGCGCGCACTGGCGCGCCGTCGCCGCGCGGGTACCGCTCGTGACATACTTAGTTGTTCGACGAGACGGCGAGGGAGATAGAGGAGCGCGAGGCGTGGCTCGTGGCCTTCCTGCCGGCGGGCTGCGCGCGCGCCTGCGACGCGCCGCGCGCGCACTGGCGCGCCGTCGCCGCGCGGGTACCGCTCGTGACATACTTAGTTGTTCGACGAGACGGCGAGGGAGATAGAGGAGCGCGAGGCGTGGCTCGTGGCCTTCCTGCCGGCGGGCTGCGCGCGCGCCTGCGACGCGCCGCGCGCGCACTGGCGCGCCGTCGCCGCGCGGGTACCGCTCGTGACATACTTAGTTGTTCGACGAGACGGCGAGGGAGATAGAGGAGCGCGAGGCGTGGCTCGTGGCCTTCCTGCCGGCGGGCTGCGCGCGCGCCTGCGACGCGCCGCGCGCGCACTGGCGCGCCGTCGCCGCGCGGGTACCGCTCGTGACATACTTAGTTGTTCGACGAGACGGCGAGGGAGATAGAGGAGCGCGAGGCGTGGCTCGTGGCCTTCCTGCCGGCGGGCTGCGCGCGCGCCTGCGACGCGCCGCGCGCGCACTGGCGCGCCGTCGCCGCGCGGGTACCGCTCGTGACATACTTAGTTGTTCGACGAGACGGCGAGGGAGATAGAGGAGCGCGAGGCGTGGCTCGTGGCCTTCCTGCCGGCGGGCTGCGCGCGCGCCTGCGACGCGCCGCGCGCGCACTGGCGCGCCGTCGCCGCGCGGGTACCGCTCGTGACATACTTAGTTGTTCGACGAGACGGCGAGGGAGATAGAGGAGCGCGAGGCGTGGCTCGTGGCCTTCCTGCTTAGAATATTCATTAACGCAGAGCGAAGACACGGAGAAATATTATCTATATGTATTCACGGGCTTGTATCCGCAACTCGACATCTACTGTACGCCTTTTTTGCGTTTGAAAAGCGGGCGGCTAGTCCTGCCAACCCAACTCCTCCAAATATTTGATCAAACCTCTGGTGTCACCAATAACCTCGGGGAGAGTCGTCGGTAGTCCAAAGTGTTTGGCCCGTTAGTTGGCCAGACCCGTACACTCCAGAACAATGTGGGCTGCCGTCTCTTCTGCCTCCATGCAAGCTCTGCAAAGGGGGCTGTCTGTAACACCTAGATTAAACAGATGTTTATTAAATGGGCAATGGCCCGTAATAATATGAGTTATTTTACGTAATCTTGGGCATGTGAGTTTTATCAGCTTGCAGGAGAGTTTCCGGTCTATGCGCGGTAGAGCCTCCTTCGTTTGCCTGCATCCACTCACCTGTGTCCAGTATATGTTATGTAGCTCCTTAGTGTGTGACCGAATGACTGATGTAGGCCATCCTGAGGGAAGGGGGACAATTGGTTCTGGTCCAATCGTAACCATCTCCGAACCTCTTCTGGCCAGTTCATCAGCAGTATCGTTCCCACGTGAGCCACTGTGACCTTTGATCCACTGTAGAGTTACGTTATTATTACTACATACCTCCGTCAGGGATTGGTGACAGTTGTATATAAGCTTTGAGGTGATAATGTCGCTTTGTAAGGCTTGTAGTACTGATTTGCTGTCCGAGAGGATTTGGATGGAGTGGTCCTTTACCTTTCGAGACTGAGTCGCCGTAGCTGCTACTATGATGCCCATGCATTCCGCCTGGAAGACGGTATTATGAGCACCCAAGGGTGCAGCTATCTGTATATTTAGATCCTCTGAGAATACACCGTATCCTGTACCTGATCCAGTCTTCGAGCCATCAGTGAAGATCCTCAGGTCCTTAACATTAATCCCTTCATGCGGATCTTCATGCAGCTGTATTTTATATTTCTTATCGAAAGTAAATTGCTTTGGAAACCTGTCACTTACCGCCAACAGAGATGGTTCCTTTTGCATCACCTCATGCAGAACCTCAGAGTGGGGGGGACCTACTGGTTTTCGAGAGATTTTGAGTCTGAAAGCGTTGTAATTTGTTACTTGCTGTTATGAGATCGGTGCGTGGCCACCACACAACTGCTCCGTAACTTATCATCGGACGTATCACTGCTGTATAGAGCCATAGGACAATATTCGGGGCGAGACCCCATGTCTTTCCTATCATTCTACGGCACTGCCAGAAGGATATAGTGGCTGTATTTATTTTCGCATCTATGTGTGCGCCCCCAATTCAGCTTGCTGTCCAGTGTTACTCCTAAATACTTTACCTCGCTAGCCAATTGGAGTTCAGTATTAAACAATTTAGGCAATTTGTAGTTGGAGGACATGAGAAAGAAAGATTAACTTAAAGCTTACTCCTGGAAGCGCTGAAGTGACGAATAATAGAGAGGAATGGAAGAAGAAAACATGTTGTGCCGACCCTACATAAGTTGGATAAGGGCAGGGAAATGATAATGATGAGGCAATTTGTAGTTGCCAAAATTTCTTTTGTTTTTAAACATTACCAGTTCAGTCTTAGTTGGATTCACTGATAAGCCATTGTCTCCGCACCATTGTTCCACGATTTTTAATGCTGCGTTCGTAACTTCACATATAGTATTAACATACTTTCCGCGTATTAAAATAGCGAGATCGTCTGCGTAACCTACCATATAGTAGAATTATCGTTGAGAGCGGCGATCAAGTCATTTACCACCATATTCCACAGAAGTGGCGAGATCACACCTCCTTGGGGGCAACCTTTAGCAACCATTGCTATCTGTATCTATTCTACCTCAACCAATAGTATAATTCTATGCTGGAGCATGTTACCTATCTAAGTTTTTAGAGTAGTACATACCCCATGCCGACGTAGAGCATCTTTTATTTTAATGAATTTTGTCTTGTTAAAGGCACCTTCTACATCTAGGAATATGCCCAGACAGAAGCATTTTTCCGACAGAGTACTTTCAATGACACTGTTACCACGGCTTGAAGTGCAGAATCGGTGCATTTACCTTGACAGTACGCATGTTGATTAGGGTGCAAGGGAATTTTTTGAAGGTAGTTCTCCCTCAGTTCTCGTTCGCGCAGCCTCTCCAAGGTTTTCAAAACGAAGGAAGTAAGGCTGCTCGGTCTGTACGATTTAGGGTTAGAGTAGTCACTTTTACCTGGTTTTGCTATGAAGATAACTTTCACCTCCCTCCATTTCCTAGGAACGTATCCATGCGCAAGACACGCCCTGAATAAAATGGTTAGCAGGAGAAGGAGGGTCTCACCACCCCACTGTAGAAGGGCTGGGAAAACCTCATCTGGACCCGCTGATTTAAAGAGGTGAAACGTATTAATACCCCACCTTGTTTTGTCTACTGTTACCACCTTGTGAGCTATTTGCCAGTTTTCATCTTCAGCAGTAGTACTTTCATCCGTCCATTCCATGCGTTGCGTGATTTCGCAACCGGGGAAGTGCGTCTCCATTAGGAGCCGTTCAGCCTCCTCTGGTGTACTGGTGAAAGTGTCGTCGGGCTTTCGTAGGGTTCCTAGAACTTGTCTAGGCTGATTTGAGAGCACTTTTCTTACCCTGTTAGCCTGATGTTGGCATTCTATGCCAGTAGAGTATTTACGCCAGCCTCCAGAACTTCTGTATCTGATATGTTTTTTGTATTTTTGTTTCCAGTCTTTGTAACGATCCCAGTAGTAGTCAGCGCCTGTGTTCATTGCACGATTTAAATGTCTTCTTACCTTAGTCCTGAGCCTCTCTAGTTCAGGTCCCCACCATGGTTACGCCTTTGGTTTGCCCGAGGGGGGAATGGTAAGAGGACATGCAGTGTGATAGCAGGTATTAATTACGTCATAGACTCGTGTTACCTGTTTCTCAATATTTTCCACTCCCACTATTCTCTCCGGAACCGATTCCTTCGACAAACACGACTTCATCAACGTCTTGTATAAGGCGGGGTTCATTTTGCGGGGTTTCCTGCGAGGAGTCGGGCTGGTTGTACTTACTTCTAGGTTTCACCACCTCCAAAAGTTGTGGTGGAGGTTGATCTGTAGGACGCTACAGTTAGGAAAGGGGGATGCCATCTTCGGATAGCAAACCCTCTCCTGCGTCCCCGATGTCTAAGTTGCCGATCTCCTGGGTGCACTCGGCTTCTCCCTTCGAGCCCGAAGACAATACATCTTCGAGCTCCATGGAGCTGTCGAGTGCCTCTTCCGTAGGGAGCTCCGAGACCCGTACGCCGTCTCCGGCTGGTTCTTCAGAGTTCTCGGCCTCCATCGGTGTAGATGGTAAGTCTTGTGGGTCCTTTATCTCGTCGGTGCCTTTTGTCGCCTCTGGGTCTGCGGCCTTAGGGGGTGGATTCGGTAAATTTACCTGTTGGTTCCTGGAACTTCAGGTACACGGAGCCCAGCATGTAACCTAGCCGGCGCTCGTGTTCCGTCAGAACCGGTACCAAATCCTCCAGTACACTGACGACGATAAAGGTCTCGCAGGTTTGGGGATGTAGGGATTGCAGAAGCCATCGGTCAACTTCCGCCCAGTTCTGGAAGCGGAGCATACCACCGATAGCCCTGGTGTCTTTGATAACTCCAGGTAGGAGGATACCACACCGCATGCGGCGAGTTATCTCCCACATCTGCTTCACCGTCAGTCGGTCTCCCGTCGGGAGTACGATGTCATTGACAGCAGTCTTAAGCCACTCCAGGGTTTTGAGGTTGGAGCACTACAGTTTTAGGACTCCCCCGTCATTGAAGCGCTTATGCGGAGATGGGGGGAGGACCTGGTGGGGCAGCCGTACGGCACACGCGTAACGGCTGCCATTCGCCCGGTCCTTGAGCGGTGGATGCGTCGAAAACGCAAACCCCTCACCTTCCGTCTGACGCAGGTGCTCACCGGGCACAGTTGCTTTGGTTATTACCTGTGCCGGACGGCCCAGAGGGAGCCGACGACTGAATGTCACGATTGTGGCGCGGCGGTGGACTCCGCCCAGCACACCCTCGAGGTGTGCCCGAGATGGGCGGCGCTGCGTCAAAGTCTGACGTCGGTCCTCGGAGGGGACTTGTCGCTCCCGAGCATTATCATCGCGATGCTCGGCGACGACGAGTCCTGGAAGGCGATGGTCTCCTTCTGCGAGACAGTAATGTCCCAGAAGGAGACCGACGAGCGGGTGAGAGAGGAGGCTGCCGACGTGGCCTCGATCCGCGGGCGACGAATGGGGGTGCGTAGGAGGCGCTACTTAATTCGCCTCCAGTAACGCCCCTGTGCCCGTGTCGGGCCGGGATGGGAACCCGGTCCTGCTAGATACGGCGTCGTACCTGCTAGACGCGGTCGGGACTGTTCAGAGGTGAGCCGGACAGTCCCCATGGAGGAGAAGTCTGGCCTTTTCGCCGAAGCCAGTCTGTCGCTGGAGGGATCCTGTTGCCTGCAGATCCGGGACCCTCCATTAAAGGGGCTGAAGGCTCCCGCAGGGGTTTAGTAAGGTATTGCACTCCCAAAGTGCCGAGTCCGAAATAGGTCTAGGACTGCCGACCCGGGCATCCTGGATATCATCCGTAAATGGATTCCCCTGCGACAAAAAAAAAAAGGACTTCCCCGTCATAGACGGGTTTGCCGAGAAACACGGGAACCTCTCCACCTTTGGCCGCTGTCATAGCCGCCAAGAGCTTCTCCTCAAGCTTCCCCTGGATCAGCTGTACCGACGCCGCGCAAATATGACCTGTGGTGGCTGATGTTACAGCGACCAAAGGGTCCGTTTTCGTGGCGTCCGCATAGGAAGTTGGCTGTGGTCTGTTGAGAATTTTCAGCCTTTTGTGTTCGCCCCTTGGTGACACGGTCTCGTCGAGATGAGCCCGTTTGGACGACCCAGTAGGCTTGGCTTCTTTGCCAACTTTGTCGCGTAGGGGGTCTCTGATGTTCGAGGCCTTCCTGTAAGTAGGTCGGGCTTTTTGACCCGCCGTAGAAACCCCTCCTGTACCTCGTGAGGTGCCGGGTTGGGGTTCGGACACCACCGGCCTAGTAGGGTGTGCTGGAGGGTCTGCGTTTTGCTCATTGAGCGCGCGCAGACGCGCTTTCTGCCTCTGCCTCTGACTCGGTCGGAGGCGCTGAGTACGTGAAATATTGTCTAATAGGATTACATAAAATCTGCCCTCCGCTAAAATGAAGAAGGGCTATATTAATAATTCTCCTCGGGTAATATTTTTCCGTTTCGCCGCTCCGCAGCCTCGCTGCGCGTCAATGGACAGGCACCCTTAGGCTGTGTTCTGAAATACACTGAAGCCCTGTGAGGTGTGACATCAATTCAATATACTGCGAAGCTATCATCCTCATTTTTTGAACTTCTTTTTTTTCAAATGAAAATATTTATCTTGTACACGTTTACTATACCAACAAGAAAAATATTATATAATAGAATATTGTTGACATTTTTTGTGAGCACCTTATCCCGAAAGCGCCAGTGCTCTCAGTACAAAAATGGCGGCGATTCATGACATCATATATTTCTCTATGGTACTGCGGCAGCGTACTGGCAATCTATAACGGAACGAATTTTTCACCAGTGACAGCACTGAGCAGTGCTCGCAGTATAAATCGGAACACGGCCCTAATGAATCTTGGGACTAGTGCCACCATTGTCCGATCGTCTGACGCAGTATCTATCCTTTAAACTGTGAACGACACTTGGAATTTCAATCGTCTTAATGTTCAAAATTGATTTTAAAAAGTATCCGGTTATAATGTGGAACTTGAACTCGCATAAAGTATATATTAAATTTGAATTCCTATTTAAAAAAAAAGGTTTTTAAGAATTACCTTTTAATGTTGGATTTATAATTTATTTATCTTATTTACAGTTGAAACCGTTAGATTTCGTTAAAGTGGGGATGTTTGACTGCGACACGCCTTTGTTCTCGTTCTGTAAAATCATTCGCAGCCCCATCGCGAAGTACTACCCGCTTGAGGCAAAGCATCAAGTTAACACGTTCGTACCATTTACTTTTGGCTTCTTCGCCCCTCGCTTCGATGTCGGTTATCGTGACCAAAAAAAAAGTATCCTATGTTATTTCTTCTAATACCTCCAAGAATATTTGTACAAAGTTTCATGATGATCGTTTAAGTAGTTTTCACGTGAAAGCGTAACAAACAAATTTACAATTTACATTTATAATATTAATTTTAATTTATAATATTAAACATTATTTATAGTTCATTAAGAAAATATCAATCATTTGGAATACCAAATCATCTGAGTTATTTTGGATTTTAGTGAAATTTAGAAAAATATTATCCTACTAATATTATAAATGTAAAAGCTGATGAATATGAATGTATTATTTTTTACCTTTTTCACTCAGAAAGTATTAAATTGATTGCGATAAAACTTAACAGGAGTGCCAATTACGAAGCAAAACTTTGTTTGTTATTAAAGTAATTGTTCGATCCATAGCGGTTTAACGACACACAATTTTGTATTTTTAAATTACATTTGCCTATATTTACAAATTAAATATATCACATTTAAATGAAGCTGATAAGCTACACCTTTTTCTTTAACAATCCATGTGGTTTCAACCGCGTTTATGTTCACTGATTCAAAACGTGATGTAATTATATTATGACTTTAACCATTATTAGTAAACATGATTTATAAAACAGCATTTTTTTTTTCTCAAATATTACTAGTGGAATTTTTCATAGTTAAACATTGTTCAACATTACATTAGTAAAGATCTTATAATAAATATTTTCTAATGTAAAATATTTAAATATTTTCTAATGTAAAATATTATTTTTAGGATAAATTTACAATACCTTACTGAAGTACCTTACATACTGGAATCTGTACTCGATCAAATATATAACAGAGTTGTCAAGTTGAATTGGCAAGTTTTCTCTAAGAATATCATAGCTGAAGATTTGTATCCTAACAGGTAAAACTATCATTATTTTGTTTTAATTATTTTAAATATCAGTAATATACATATCAAGAACGTTACAAACTTTTTGTTGTCAATTTGTGAAATTTAGTATCGTTATCCGGGTCTAAATGACCTGTTCCAAAATCCTTAGGTAAATTTATACAAATTAAAAATAAAATTTTATTTCACGTTTTCTTCAAATGGGAAATCGAAATCCGCGATAAGTGACCTCTAAATATTAATATTAAGAGCTTCGCTTTTAACAAGCATCTTTTCTCATCACTTTCAAAGTATTTGAGTACGTAGTAGAGTTGAGTTGTTTGAAAAATTAAAAAAGTCAATTTTTGTTAACTGGTCTAATATATAAAAATATATTAAAAGTATAGCAATTTAGACAAGTAGCTAGTGATAAAAAATACGCATGTCATTTATGTATTTACATTTTTCCTTTTATTTCAGGGACAAGAAACCATGGCTAGTCTATTTCCATTCGCCCCGTTGTTACCATTGCTATGAAATGTATCCAGACTTTGTCATCACTTCATATGTAAGTAAAGTGTTTATTATAATTAACTAGATATTATGATTTATGCTTTGAGACTGTTGAGTCTTAGTGGGATGTTTTACAGCTGTCTCACAGGAATTGGATTTCGATTGCCTTGACGACTGTTTCTGTGGACGATATAAACAATACGTTGGTGAACACTGTCCACACATTCGGGGGCAAGTTTTATAGTTCCGGCCGTAGAAATGGCCCTTTAATATTCTGATTAAATTCCAAATCTCATGGTAGAATCCAATCTAATGGCACGCTCATTAAATCTGTAGTCTTTTGATTAGGCAGATCAACAGACGAATATGGAAATCTTTCAGACACGATATCCGTGTCCTTAATACAAACCGTATTAAAGATACGATAGAGCGGAATCAAGGCTCCAAACTTTTCTCAATGGATTCGACTTTTGTCGATGCTGAAAATGGAGGATGGAGGTACGGTAACGTCCAGAGCGGAGATATTGAGAGAGGTCAGAAAGTTTTATTGATGGTTTGTACATCTAGGTCACCCAAACGCTCAGAGGTTTCACGAGATTAGTACACAGTACTCTGGGACAGCTTAAAACAACAAGGACACCAAGCGAAGCCGGTATAACGTAAAATCTTTTGAAAGCAGGTCGAACACCGGTAGTTTAATACCATCTTGCTTGAAAGGCGTAACGGAAGGCGTAGGCTTGGAATACTTAATAGTGGTACTCTTCTTCAAGAAGCGCGATAACCCCTTTGTCAAAGTAATACAGGCCCATTTCGCTTCTGAACCCCGTTTATAAGCTGTTCTCTAGAGTTATTACGAATCTTTTGACGGGCAAGTTTGATGACCTCCAGCCTCTCGAACAAGCTGGTTTCCGAAAAGGCTTTAGTACCATAGACCGCATAGAGTATAGACCCTGTGGCAGATTATACAAAAGAAGAGCAGTATAATCGGCCATTGTACTTAGCGTTTGTGGACTATGAGAAAGCCTTCGATTCCATCGAAACTTGGGCAGTACTGCAGTCTCTCCAGCAGTGGCACATTGACTACTGGTATATAGAAGTGTTGCAGTGTTTGTACAATAACTGTACTAATAAACTAGTATGTCGGTTCGAGTACAGGAGTATAACACGAGAGCGACTCCAATGCTCTGCATTCGCTAGATGTGAGTGTTTACTGCTGCACTGCAAAGAGTTTTCAAGCACCTTTAATAAAAAGGATTCGGCATTAAAATTAATAGCGAGTACATTAGAAATCTTCGATTTGTCGACGATATTGTGGTCATTGCAGAATCCCTGGTAGACCTCAGATGACCTCGATGGAGTTTCCCAACGGAAGGTCTTTAAAATGAAAATGGACAAAATGAAAATTTTGTCGAATGTCCATGTCGCACACGCCCAGATCATTTTTCAGTTCAGAGAGCTCCATTTTGTTGACGAATACATAGACTCAGAAAAAAGGTCCAACTTTAAGAAAGAGGCCAATCGTCGAATCCATTTAGGATAAGCAGCAATTAGGAAGTTAAATAAGGTGTTTTCATCCCTAATACTTTACTGCCTTAAATCGAAATTCTTCGAGCAATGTGTATTACCAGTGATACGGATTTGAGACGTGGTCACTATGGGCCTTTTGAACAAGCTCCAAGTCACACAGCGAGCAATCAAGAAGACTATGTTTGCCAATTGTTGATATAATGACGAGATATAATACATATATCAGACTCATTGTGGGAATCGAACCCAAAATCTTGGAGCGGACAACAGGGTGACTGCTAACTGTGCCAACGGGCCAATCAATTGATAAAAAAATAAAAAATAACGAAATATTTATTGAAACAAGTTCAGTAGTTTAAGAATTAATCGATCACAATCAAATAACTTTTCACTGATTATAATTTTAATATCGAATAATGTACTTCTTCTTCTTCTTCTTTGTAAAATGGCTCCCGCGAGGATTTGCCAATGTCAGAGTGATTCTTTAGTTTTATGCTTACTAAAGGGTAAATGGACTGCTAAGAATTATGGTATTATGAGAGTACAAGGGTAAGATATTTTTACCACATTAATAATGACAGGCTTTCACTGTTGAATTACCAAAGAGCAAGTCCCCAATACCTCGAATAATGTAGATAATTAAATTAAGAAACAAAAACTTTTTAAAGAATATTGTAAACGAACTTTCAATATCTTTTTTAATCTGTCTACACAGTCATACACATATAATTATGTCTTCGATCCATGTTTGTACTACAAATGTATGGAAATAGCCGATTTGGAGGCAGTTATATTTTTGGTCTTAATAAAACGTGTGCATTAATACATTCATATCTTCTTAAAACCAATCCAATAATTAATATTAATATCTATGTTTTGTCATTGCACTTAATTCTATGAACTACCCGGTGGCAATGCTACACCAGCGGAACAGTCACATACTAATTTAAGATGGAGGGCTGGGGTGCATTAAAACTACTTTTCAGTTGAACGCTATCAAAGAAAATAAAACAATAACTAACACTATCTAGTCGGAGGCCGAAATAAACTTGTCGTAACATGTCTCGTTGCGCTGTCAAAACATTTTTAAATTGAGATATAGAGCAGAGATCAATGAGTCTGGATAATCGGATGTCCAGATAATCGAGGTTCGGATAATCGGGATTCTACTGTACTAAAATTCAGTCAAATACTAGAATTACTAAAATTCAATTATGGTCAATTAAAATTAAAATCTAAATCCAATCAATACCTACTAAGTTTAAATTACAATTAATATTCAATCAAAATTGAAACCAAAACCAAAATTAAAATCAAAATCAAGACCAAAATTAAAATTAAAATTAAATAACAATCAAAATTAAAATTAAAAACTTGTTTTGTTATCTAAGTGTAGGTATGACCATTAACTGATTAGAATTTATAAAAAGGTTTTATGTTTTTAAGTTGATTTTTTAATATATTAGATTTTATGTTTTTTAGTTGATTTTGCCTGATCTAGAAAAAGATTTTATGTTTTGGTTTCATTTGTCAGATTTTAATTTGTAGAGGCCATACAAGTTGTGGTCTCGTCGTTTGTGTTGCGATCCCTGTTGAAAAACTCCAATAGGATCCGATAGAAAGCGACAAAAGCCGTATAGAAATCAATAAAATTTATGTGGTTTTAATGCGGCTTTTGTCGCATTCTATCGATCGATCCTATTGGAGTTTTTCAATAGGGAATGTTTCAAGACTCCCGATACCGGATATTTTTTTACTGAGAGCCGTTGAAAATAACGCGTTTATTTATTCTTTTTTTTTTCAGCACCTTGGAAATAACTTACAATACGGAAAAGTCAACTGTATTACTGAGAGAAGCATCTGCCAACAAGAATATATCTCTCACTACCCTACAATCAAGCTCTACTTGAATCGAGACCAACATCACAGCAGTACAGTGATTATATTTAAACCAAAACATTATAAGAAATTAATAGAAGATATTAAACCACATTTAGTCAGATATGGTGACGATTTTGGTATAAAAAACATTGATATAAAAAGTCACATCCATTTCAAAGATGAACTGTAATAATGTTCTAGAAATTAGAATAATAATAATTATTTCCACGATTAAAATAGACTTCTTTTCGATAATCTATTTATATATGAAGCATAAAAAATGACGAAATTTTCGCACAAAATTATTGTTAGACCATCCTTGAGAGTCCTTGAGTATTAAAATCTGATCATAATTGCCAACAAAAGTCTAATTGAATATCTCCTATTTTGAAGTCAGTTATAATATGAATTAGAACTCAAAAGTATTATTGATATTTTCAAATCAAATTTTTACTAACATCTAACATAATTAACATTTTAAAGTAATTTTATCTGCAGTGTACTAAAAAATAATAATATGATATAGTTATGAATACTGCGAAAAAGGACATCGAGATCTCTAAGGGGACATAGATATACAAATATTGTTTTTTATTGTTAAATGTAAAATTGTGATATGTGATCTTAAGTTATATTTTAATGAGGCTGTGATTAAAAATTATGAAATGATCATATCACATTATTATTACTTCTGCGAAATATTGGTGAACATGCAAATGTACGTATCCACAAATTAAAAAAATAATTATTATTAGTTAAAATAAGTTCCTTAATTCACGTAAAATATTTTCTAATGTAGATACGTTTTTGCACTGTTCCTCATGTCGTTTTTTTTTTTTCTTTTTTGACAATTGCAAATGGATAGGTACCTACTCTATTTGTAATTTTTTTATTCCAGTAATGAAATTTTGGGAATCTCAGATTTTATGAAACTATTATTTCATCCAACTTATTTTGACTCGTACTTAAATTTCTTATTTGATATTAAAATTCATTATTTTTAATATTCAAAAAGTATTTACATCTTGAGATTGGGAATATTTTTACGAATCAATTTTATTTGGTAGCTGAATTTGTAAAACCTGACATAAAGTTCATTTTATATCGCGTATTATTAATCAATAGACCTTTTAAATATTAGCTCTTCATGCTAAATGCATAAAAATCGAGTTAGCTTTGTAAGTATTATTTATAATATAGTTTTTTTTTACTAGAGAAGCTGATTTAAGTTAAAAAAATATTTAACACATTCCTAAAAACTTGCATTTATTTTAGATTTAAATAGTATAATGTCATTTCAAATGCTTCCCCGAGTTTTATTGACAACTTAAAAGTTGAGTATTGTTTGTGAGTTATAAAATAAAATTATTTTATACCTTACTAGCAAACCCGGCGAACTCCGTTTCGCCACCAGATGGCTTCGTTTTTTGTAACATTTCGTTTTTGGATTAAACCACCATGCAAAACCATATTGGTTTGTAGTACATGCTATGTATCAGAGATGGCGCTGTATGAGAAAAATGATTTTCCCCGTTTTCCTGCTTTTCTGTTGAAAATTTTCCTGATATTTTTGCTATAAACCTCACGGAGCCCGAGGCCTTTCCAACGAATGCAAAACCGTGGAAATCGGTTCGTGCGTTCTGGAATTATAGCGTCAGGAAGGAAAACCCTACTTATTTTTATATTATAGATTAGTTGTAAGACTACTGCTACTAGCTTGGATCAGTGAATCTCAGAAACATACAAAAATTATAAAGTACAATGTATTTTAGTAACTACAATGAAAGCCCTTCTTCATTAAAATAATATTGAAAATCGATCCATTATATGCCGAGGTAGTGCATTAAAGAAAACAGCCTTTTAACTTTTATTATGTTTGTTTTAATAATCAAGACTTTAAAGCTTTATGGGATGCATACCTCTGGGACATATTTTATAATGTTTATCACTTTTTTTTTATTATATATTCTTTCATTAATGTTTAACAATTAAGTACTCTTTAAAAGAACTTTTTGAATATTCATATTCCTTTTTCAAATTAATGTATATTAAATCTATATATTTTTACTGTCATGTACTAATTGTCTGCAAAGAATTTATATCATAACTAAAATGCTCACTTAGTAAACTTGTATATTCAAATATGCACCTTGAAATAAACGACATAATGTTGACATTTCTTACCAACATGTAAAGTGAAAAATTGTTGGAAGCATTTCGTTGACAACTGGTTTTGTCTCTTTCTTACGAGTTTTGCCGTTGCAATCCCGGGTTAAGGAACGTTTTTTGAGTGCATGTGAGCATTCCAGTTTGTATATAAATTTCTTGATTGTCTGTAAGATTGCTTGTCATTTCTTTAAATTGTCAACTGTTTGTATATTCTTTTATAGATTTTATAACTGTATTTTATGTACATATTTTTTTTCTACAAATAATATAAAATATATAGATATTTTGCAAAAAATATATTTTGAAACAAATAATTTTATAGTTATGGATATTTTATTTATTAAAAAAAAAGTTTTTTTCCAGATTTTTTGACAACTCTGTATATTGAAAATTATAGTATGTTTATCTTTAGTTAATTTATCTAGTACTTTTAAATCCATTTTAGTGATAAAAAGCTTTACTGACAACACAAAATAAAAGTTATAAAAATATTTTTACTTTTATTTAATTAAACGTTTCTTTAAAGTATTAATGAACAATAGGCATTTTCACATACAGCATCTGAAAGAAAAAAACAATCATGAAAGAATTATATTAAGAATGATATACAGAAAAAATAAGTGCAACTGGGTATGTTGTGTTTGCAACGATATTATACTTCTTTGAAATTAGTCAAAAGCACAAATTACAGCCTTATATTTTTTAATAAATGTATATGAGCTGTTTAAAATTGTTTTTATTTTAAGCAAACAAATTCTGCGAAATATATTACCAAGTATTGGTATAGCTTAACTTTTTCAAATGAAATATTTATTGGTAATTCCAAAAAAAAAAAAAAATTTTATAAGTACAGAACTTACATCTTTATTTCTATTCAATTCAGCGTCAATAATATCTTGATCAACGCTGCATGGCAAGAAAATATCCACAGACTCGTAAATACCTTTAGAGTCCAATACTAATCTATCTTCTCCAATTTCTAGATTTAGATCTTTTAAGTGTATCTAAAAATACACAATGAAATAATTAAATTGACTAGCTATGTTTGTTAAACTAAGTTTAGTCCATAGATTAGACTGTTGCAGTTATATTAGGTATATGTTACTACCTTCCTTAGGCTATAATATGTTAATCCTTCTCTTATATGGAGAAGAGGCCTTTGCCCAGCAGTGGGATGTTTACACGCTGTTTCAGTTTAGTTCATGTTACCTCACTCATCATCAAAAATGCCTCATATGAAAAAATATGAAACTAATCAACAACATTCCCAAAGTGCATTATTGTGTAACTATGCATATGTATATATTACGCATAGACACGCTTGACATATGGCCCTGCCTTGAAGGTTCAATAATTTATACATAGTAGGCACCTGCCCACCATGTATAAATTAATGTAACATGGTAGATAAAAAGATTATAAAAAAAAATCAATTTTTGGCCAAGCCAGGAGCCAGGATCTTTAACATTGAATGTTTTACTGTGTGAAACAAAAACCATGTAAATTCAAATTAGTATGTCGTTACAAACTTGAAAGACTTGTACTTCCTGTTAATGTGTACTCAGTGTGTTTCTGTTGTTCTTGTACTTGTATCTTATTACATAAACCATTTATATTGCTTTGTAAAATTAACTTCACTACACATATTTTTGACAGTATGAACTGGTATGATGTACTTACAGAAGCAGGAATCATAAATTCAGCTAACAAATACTTTATCTCCCCCGTGGGTGGCTCTCGTCGGAGTCTATAAATAATCTGTTTCTTCTTAGGAGCTGGAATGTCAACTTTCTTGGGTGCTGGTTTCTGTATTTCTTCAATTAAGGGCTTAGTTTTCTCCTCACAATTTTTAACATCTCTAATTTGTATTCTATGAGATTGTAAAGTTCCGATTGATTTCCTATTCTTAAGTATAGTGAATTTTTGCATGTCTAATTCAAATTGATATTTATCTTGTAAGCCTTCAAAAACCACTGTGAGAAAAAACGTTTGAAAAAGATCATCTTTTTCAATTTTCGAGAAGAAATCTGGATTAATAGCAACATCATATACAGTCACTGGAGCACCAGCTTTGTCCTGTTCTATTCTTCCTTCACCAATGCTCATAGGTACTCTGTAGCTTGATGGATCATCAGAATTCAAAATTTGCATTAATTCTTCATTAGTAATATCCCTTGGACATGGTATAGCCTCGGTTAAACAAACATTCACAAAAACTTTTTTGTTATCCGGTTTTGTGAAAGTTTTGACACAAAACCCTGAAAATGTATTACTATTTATGCATGAGAATAAACTATTATGATAAAAATCTTCAATATTAATATATGAACTTAAAAAGAAATACTATAATTTAAGTGTTAATGATATAAATTATATAATTTTATTTTAAAATATTAAATAATTTTAATTACCTGGTCTTGGTTTGACAATCTGTGTGGGTACAGCTTCTGCCAATATTTGTTTGAACTCTTCTTCTACAGAACTTTCCTGTAAATATTTCAAGTAATCAGTTGAATTAATTTAATTTTTAATATTTATTTTATTAATTTTTAATACCATATTTATTATCTTATATTCGATTTCTTATTTATAATTTTACAATGTACAATTTGTCTTCATCCTCTCAGATGTAAAGGCAAACCATAAATAGAAGTCATATAAAACTAAAATTATATTAAATTTATCTACACGATCTCTTCAAGAAAACAAGATTATAATAATAAAAAAAAAACTATATTTATAATATTTACCTTAACAATTCGCATATTTTTCTCCATTATACTTGGATCAACGTCTAATGTTATGGACTTCTTTTTCATTTTATTTTCTAGTGGGTAGTTGCTATGGGAACTTGGATATACAATAAAAAAGAAAAGTGCTCTTTCTACGAAAACCTGTAATAGTGGTATTAAAATCTTAGGTTGAATTTATATTATACGTATAAGATTGTTACATTTTTGGTTTTTTGTCTCTTTTACCTATAAACACAGGTGAACGATACCGTATTAATACCACTGTATGTCCAATTAGGCTACTTTTAAAGAGTGGTGCTTTGTCTTAAGTACAATACAAAGAGGTCCAATACGATGTAAATTCAAAATTGTAAATTGTAAATACGATTAAAAAATACAACTCACAGACAGGCCACAATTTGTATGTCAATTATACTTAGTGGTGTGCGATAGGGGTGTGCGATAATTATCGATAATTCGTAACTACTCGATAATTTTTCATTCGATAATTATCGATAATTATCGATAAGTGTTATTCGATAATTTTGATTCGATAATTATCGATAATTGTTCATTCGATAATTATCGATAATTATCGATCAGTTTTCATTCGATAATTATCGATAATTTGTTGCGATCCGATAGTTATCGATAATTTTTTTCGATCCGAAAATTATCAATAATATTTTCCAATCTGATAATTATAGATATTTTTGTGTGGTCCGATAACTATCGATAGATTATTTCGATACCGGATGGCGGATGACCTTTTTTTTTTTAGATATTCCGATAGGGAACGGAGGATTATATGAATACGGGACGGCGGACGACGTTTTTTTTTTTTTTTAGGTATTCAGATAGGGAACGGAGGATTATATGAATACGGGACGGCGGACGAGGTTTTTTGTTTTTTTTTTTAGGTGTTCAGATAGGGAACAGAGGATTATATCAGTACGGGACGCCGGATGACCTTTTTTTTTTTTTTTTTTTTTTTTTTCGTCGTCCAAAAATGTTGCCGATTATTATCGATAACTTTCGTGAACTATCGTTAATTTTGATCCGATAATTATCGATAACTTTCGCCACTACCGATAATTTTTTATCCGATAATTATCGATAATTTTATGTGATCCGATAATTATCGATAATTTTGTGCGATCCTATAATTATCGATAATTTTGTGTGATCCGATAATTATCGATAATTGTCGCTAAGTATCGATAACTTTTCATCCCATAATTATCGATAACTGTTCATTCGATAATTATCGATAACACGATACGATAATTATTGATTTTTTTACGATGAACATCCCTAATTATACTTCAATTACTTCATCCTAGGATATATATATAATATCGATATTTTCAATTCGAAATATCGATATTTTTGGGCGCTATATTTTGTAACGATAAATCGATATAGGAATATTCCTTTTGCCGAGGAGAGGTCAGCTAAGAACGGATTTTACGAAATTCTACCCCTAAGGGGGCAAAACAGAGGGGCAAAGTTTGTATGGGACAACGTAGTTCCTTGGTCCAATCTACTTCCATAAAATATTCTTTAAGAGAATTGATTGAAGACGTGTTTCGTATTTTATCAAAATTCATCCCCTAACGGGGTTTAAAAGGGGTTGCTTTTGCTTCGAAGTTGAGTTGACAACTCAATCTGTTTATTATAAAATATTTTCCAGTATCGACGCAGGTGTAGGTGATAAAAAATATAAATTTATAATTTTTAAAATTTTAGTTAAATACCCGTGTACCCGTGCGAAGCCAGGGCGGGCCGATAGTATTATATATATATATATATATATATATATATATATATATATATATATATATATATATATATATATATATATTTTTATTCGAGTCAATAAACATGACTGACAACGATGACTTAAAATTAATATTAATATTTGTTTTAATGAATAAGACTCCACTGCAAGAAACTTCCTTTTCTTTTTCCACTCCTCGCCACCTTAGGCCAACTTAAAAAAAAAATAGCTTTAGCTGTCCCTCGGTTAGAAAGAGAGAGACGACCGTAGTACCCATCTGTTGTTATATATATTTCATTACTTCAAACAACTTTATAAGGTTAAGGTTAATAACAACCAGTCTAGACCTGTGTCAATTGCGATCGAATATCTACAGGGATACTATACTTTGATTCGATCACAACCCGCGAGCGAGTGACTCAATCACGGCCGTACAAACAACTCGATCATTTTTGATCGACAGGTCGCCCACCGCCGCCGCACTTCAATAATTACTTTAAGATGCAAACATTCATAAAGCACCACGTTCCACGTAGTTTTTATTTTAAAACCACAGTTTAAAAAGTGCAAAGAGACAATGTACACTTTCACGAGACCAACTAGCATTACACTTGTAAGCGATATGTTCGCGCGGGTTGTAGGTCGTGAGTCGTGAGTCGTGGGTCGTAAAACGATTGATTGATTGGTTTTCGAATTCGAAATCAGTGAGCCGTGACTTGTGACTTATGTCGCTCACGCGTAATTTACCGGGTGTATGTACATTTGGTTTGAGAGCGTTTTAAAACAATTTATGTTAACTTTTAACTAACTGAATTTAAATTATTAAAAAAATAAAATAAAATGAAAGACGTGGAACCGATTTAAAGGCTTTAATGTCTTTTAAATAAACTTACTTTAAATTAAATTACTAAAGACGTGTAACCAATTTGGAGGCTACATCTTTAATGTCTTTAACATTACTTTACATTCTCGGCCCAGCGGATGTCAGGGGGGCCGACCAGACGCTGAGTTTGCGTCTCTTACTTATTCTATGAATCTTATCCAATGAATCTTAATCTAGGGCGGATGGACGAGGTGTAAATATAACTATGTTTTTGTGTTGTTTGTTTGGATCTTTACATTTTATCGTATTTTTCCTTATATTTGGAGGCGATTTAAATAATATCATTTAATGACTTTTTTGTAATTTAATTAATAAACATTTTTATTTTCTAAAAAAAATTTTGGTTGCCTGTAAAGTCGGTATACGGGCGAAAGTTTTACGTGACAACGACTTTGAGTGGTAAAATAATTTTAATGTGAATATTCATTCGTATAGTAGGAAGAAGGATGAAATAATAGTAACAATTTAAAACATTTATTTATACAAAGAATTATATTTAAAACACTTTCACTTTTTATGTCTGTCTCTCTCGCTCTTAGGCGGGCTAACCATGCCCGAGTGGCCTCTCACTCGCTCTCATTGTGAGCGCATAACGTGAGCGGAGCGTAACGCAGTTTCTTGAAGTGTCACCCGGCAAACCAATTTATAAGACGTTGTCACGTCAAAAATTTAATATGTCTTGTATTGTCTTTTATTATTTCTACTGTAGAGGCTAGGTATCTACCTAACCCTATAGATATTCGTTAAGTAATACCCACGATGGTACCTAAGCAATATTGAGTCTCGATCTTGACCCGTGCGTAAAACGTGAATCGTGTGAGTGATCGAGTGATCGAGTCTTGGTGATTGTGACTCAATCATTATGCCTATGAGTCGCGATCGGTTCGGGTTACCGCGAATGATTGACCGACGCAGCTCTAAAACAGTCCTTCACGTCACTAGAGAAATACAGATGGGGGTACTGCGATCTTCTCTCTCTTTCTAACCATTGGACGTAACTATACTTTATCTATAATACCTCTATGGGCTTAATGGCTTAAAAATGCTTATGTCAATTGTCATTGTCACCCGATCAGCCGTCAACCGTCGTGTCCATCATGAGAACTAGTAAGAACTAGGTCGAAAGAATAGTTAATGTCTAATTTTTGGACTATTTCTATCTTTCTTAATTTAAATAATTATATTTGCAATGCAAAAAATTGCAAAATCTCGCTGATTATGAAATTTATTTCATAATAATAAGCTAGGTGTAACCTTGGTGGAAGGAATTATCAAAGGTATAGTAGGAATAATAAACCTTATTACTTTGCCATATTTTGTCTAATAGATACTTTATTAATTATAATTCAATGAAAAGTTAT
Source organism: Euphydryas editha (assembly GCA_036937285.1). Taxonomy (NCBI): domain Eukaryota; kingdom Metazoa; phylum Arthropoda; class Insecta; order Lepidoptera; family Nymphalidae; genus Euphydryas; species Euphydryas editha. The sequence continues at coordinate 4,920,006 of JAUPFZ010000011.1, read as the reverse complement.
ATATAATTTGAAAGAAATATTCGAACCAAAAAAGTGCACAGTTTTAATATGAAGGTTTTGAAACTAAATATCGGATAAGACAAATTTAAATTTTACGCTTGTCAGCTGTAGTTAAGTGAATGTAATACGTATGCATAACATTAATCCCGAGAAAAACAACAGAGACATAACCTTTCTAAGTTTTTTAAATGTTGACCATTGCTTAAAATATAATTTTTTAATTTATGTAGTTTAAATTTTACACAACAAATAAAAACTCTGACCAAAATCTTAAAATAAATGTGTGGATAAATATATAAATACTTTTAGTTCCGAAAATGGAACAAATCGACAGTTAAAAGTTATTTTTAATAAAAATCTAGTGTAGTAATACCTACTATTTCTATGATTTAAAAAAAATCCCATCAAGGATGTAACTTTGACTGCATCGATAAATCTTATTAGTGTGTTCATCATTCTAGGTGACATGGGCATAATCATCTATGCTGTCTTAACACCAGTGAAATACATTAATTCTAATTAATAATATTAATAACTCTGTTAAAGTATTACATCAAGTAATACTATTCCATATTAGAATCATGAGAATCAACAAATCTAGTATTTGTTTACAACATTTCCTGAACTCTATCTAGATATATTAATTTTATTATAATTTTTGTTTTAAATAGTTGCAAACATATGGCAGAGGAAAGATGGCTGATAAACATAGTTTGAACTATGATGTGAGGGAGTTAAAACTAGGCACTAGTTTTACCAACAATAAGACGTCTCAGTATCATACTATCAAGTGTAAGTTACATTTTGTTATTAATTAGTTTGTAGAATACAAAAAAGTAATACATAATCCTCTTTTTATTATGATTTATAAAGTACTAGCCGAAAAGTGCTTTCTATCTAACTTATTAATACACATTTGTCTTTATAATGTATGTGCTGCAGTGTATCTAACATGATTATGTAAGTTTTCATTTTATTTCTTCACACTAACAATAAGTATGTTAACAAACAACAAGCAGTGTAATTACTGGCACCGAGACTTTAATACCTTATGTCTCTGGATAGGTAACATATAAATGGGTTGCCTGGGCTAGTTCCAGGTAAACTGGTTTATGTTCATGGGCGACGTTAACCACTTACCATCAGGTGGAACGTCTGCCAGTTTGCCTATTCACTTAACATAAAATAAAAAAAATGTATGTATTCTGTAACAAATTAAGTAATAAATCAACATTTAATATTAATAAAATAAGCAATTTATGATAATGATAAGAAGTTATTTAATCATATTTGTCAAATAAATTTGGAAGAAAAACTAATAAAAATTGTTGTGTGAAGTAATTTTATTTTCACTTTAATATTATTTATTATAATATAATATATAATAGAATATTAAAAACTAATAAATGAAAACTAAGAGCAACAGTTACCAAAGCATTATGTAGTTATTCCTGAGTAGGTGATAATTGAATTGTATTTATATTATACATTGTATATATAGTAACAATTAATTAAATATTTGACTACACTTACATTTTTTATATGAAAATTTGATTACTTTATGGCTTATTTAATTTCTTCATGTGTGTTTTATACTATGTTATGAAATATATAAATAAAATTGGCGTGTTAGTCATTGGTGTCATTTGTGAATATCTCTATATGTTAGAAACAACAATTTTATTAAACACTTATAAATACCTGAATGGTTACAACCTAAACAGTTAATAAAAATAAATTCATGGAGTATATTTGCTTGTCTTTGTTTAAAATAATTAAGGCTATGGTGGACAATGTTGGGAGACAACCTTCTCCACGAGCCGTGGACCAAACAAAACATATTCATTTACCCAACAGTGTCTGACTGAAAAGTGCTCTTTCTTAGCTAAATTAACGACTAAATTAAAGCAACACCATTTTGGTATTTTAAAGAATAGCAAAATGAAACAAACTAAAAGAAAAATAAAACAGTAGCAGCTTTAAAATTGGAATTTTTTTTTTCAGATGATTTCAAGCCTGCTTCAGTGGACGTCAATAAAATGGCGACAGTTGATGTCGGAACTAATAATCAAGTGACTGTAACTGTACCACACTTAGGCAAGTGAATGAAAATTTTGTAAACTTTTTTACTCTGTAAAAATGACTGGCCCAAATTACTAAGAAAACTGTATTTTAGTTAGGTACCTCAAAATCAAGAATAATTTAGAACTTTCCATTCTAATTTTTATTTTATTGGTTCTCAATAAATTTGATTTGTCCCATATCAAATATCCTACTTACAAATCAAATATTATTGTTTTCTTATATTTACGCGAATTTTACTCATTTGATTAAAAGTCTATACCGGATTTTATCGCGTTTATTTATGTCGCGTTTATTATATGATGTGTATATATATTATTATGTCCCCCGAGATCATGGACGCTGTAAAGGGTCCGAAACGTCGGGAAATAATTTAAAATATTGTAAAACTATAAAGTTTTAAATAAACGCGATAAAATCCGGTATAGACTTTTAATCAAATCAAATATTATTACTACAAATAAGAAGAATCATCAGGTCACCCCATTCTTTAGTTTATTACGAAAAAAAAAAAAAAAAAAATAACAAAGTTTGTACATTTTTCACTGATCGAAATTTACATCCCACATCTTGTATATTAAGCTTAGAGAATGTACCCATACTATGTGACCCATTTTTTACAATTTTCTACCCATCACTAAACATTGTTGTCCACGTGTAGTATTTGCTAAGACATATTTTCATGTGGTAATTAAGAAAAATGATTTTTTTTTGCAAACAGAAAGTTAAAAGAGTATAATCAGTAGTAGTACTGGTAGTGTAGCGTAGTTTTGTCACCTGTAAGTTAAAAAAGCACTAAACGCTGCTTGCCATATTGAATGTAGCTCGAAAAAGCGCGAGATTTCTCTAGACGATATTGACTGCGTGACGAAAACCTAAGACACTGCCTCTGCCTCCGCCCCAGTGACCAAGCGTGGTATTTTTAAATACTCCTAACCTGAACGGGTCACGTAGTATGGGTACGTTCCCTTATGTCATCAAAGGAGTCCACAGTAAGTAAACCGTGATGAGAAACTTATATCATGGGTTCCAATAGAGATTTACAAAAAGAGTAGTTTGCTCATCCAATAACCAAAATAGGTTAAATGGTTATAATTTTCATAATATTTATTGTAATAACAGCCTCTTCTTCATATAGAAGAGTTATTATACACACATCCATATAAATGTAAGTAAAACAACACTATATATCATCTCACATAATATTACATGTATATTTATTTTATTTATATACTTTATTGCATACTTAAGTAATACATAAAAAAAAAAACTAAAAAAAAAATCATACAAAATAGAGTGCAAAGGCGGTCTTATCACTGATAGTGATTTCTTCCAGACAACCCTTGTCTATATAGGACATTCTGGTAATAAGACAGGCAAATGGTGCAATTAGTTTTTAAAATTAAACATTTAAACTTAAGTATTTTCTAAAAAAGTAAAACTTTACGTTTTTTGTATAAAATACATATATGTACGGCTAATGCAATACGCTTAAAGCTATACATAAACAATTACATAAACATATTATGCATTATATATTTAGGTTTAGTTTAGTTTAAGTTTATATATTCTTAAATAAGAGTGTGTGATGGTATTCTATTAATATTGTGTTATTTTACTAAGGGTTTAAAATATTAATCTATATTAAAATTAATTATTACAATTATACCAAATTAATTAAATAATTTCAGCATCGCATCATATGTGAGAGTTCCTAACCATTCTTCTATATTTTTTTTTTCTTTTTGCATTTCAGAATATAACGTCACATATACAGTTAACTTTATTATACGAGGGTGCGTTTTTAAGTTCGCGGAATGAGAGGATTGGAGGGGGGTGATTAGGATCATTAGGATCGTAACTTTCGTAGATTTTATTGTTATTAGACTATTAGTCTTTGAGCTATCGCCAACCAAGCAACATAATCAGGAGCGAAAAGTGAAATATGGAAAAAATCGAATATCGTGCCGTTATAAAGTTCCTTACCAAGCAAGAAAAATTAGTTGCGACCATAATGGATGAGATGTCATCGGTTTACGGTGACTCTTGTCCAGGAAAAACCATGGTGTACAAGGGGCACAGTTTGTTTAAAAAAGGAAGGGAATCCCTTGAAGACGACCCGAGGCCGGGCAGAAGCATCGAGGTGACCACGCCAGAACGTATCCAAAAAGTCGAAAAACTTGTACTCGACGATGCTCGACTAAAGAAGAAACAACTCGCAGAAATGGTTGGAGTATCCGATACAACCATTTTTAAAATCCTGCACGATCATCTTGGCATGACTAAGGTCAGCGCAAGATGGGTACCGAGAATGCTTACGCCGCCGCTAAAACAACAACGCGTAGAGTGTTCAATTGCATTTTTGGACCTCTGCAATGAAGATAAGGATGGTGTATTGAGTTGAATTGTTACTGGAGACGAAACTTGGGTTCATCATTATGAACCTGAGTCGAAACAAGACTATGCAGTGGCATAAAAAGGGCACAGCACTCCCCAAGAAGTTTAAGGTGTCACAGTCAGCTGGGAAACTCATGGCAACGGTCTTTTGGGACTCAGAAGGAATATTATTGATCGATTATAAAGATAAAGGTGTTTCTATAACCGGAGAATACTACGCTTCAATATTAGAGCGACTAAAAGATTTTAATTAAAAGATTTTAATTAAAAACTTTTAATTAAAAGATTAAACAGAAAAGACGGGGAAAATTGACGAAAGGTGTGCTGCTTTTGCACGACAATGCGCCCGTCAAGAGCCGCGTTGCGTTGGTTGCTCTGCTTAAAGTGGGCTTCGATATTTTGAACCACCCACCCTACAGCCCAGACCTGGCCCCGAGCGATTATTACCTCTTTCCAAAAATAAAAAAAGAGCTGCGGTGTAAAAAATTTACCCCCGATGATGAAGTTAAGGAGGCAGTTTCAGCGTATTTTGAGGACAAAGACAAAACATTTTTTTATGAGGGTATAAATAAATTAATTGAAAGATCTGAAAATTGTGTCCGTCTTGCAGGTGAATATATTGAAAAGGAAAAATAATTTGTTTTTTTTATTTCAACCCCTTACCCTTCATTCCACTAACATAAAAACGCTCCCTCGTATATAAATAAGGTTTATGCGTAATATATACATATACATTTATCAATAAAGAAAATTTTCGACTATAGATGGTGCAGGAGTTCCACAAACAGTATTCAAAGGAAGTCAGCGACCTTACACAAAGGAATGTGTCTTGATTATAGACAGAGTTACAGGAGAAATAACATTGGAGAAGCTTTCAAGCAATATACAAGTTAAAAAGACACGGTAAGTATTGTATTTACCATATTATTAATACCTACAGTATATAGCCCCTGGGCCCTCTTGGCTTGGGGGCCCCATTTATTTGCTGCAACGGATTGTATTTGCAGAAATTTAAATGAAGTTCCGAAGACCGCGTAACCTCCACGTGGTACGCTTTGGATAACGTTAATGCCGGTGGTAATTATTCTCTTAAACTTTTCAAGAGAAAAAAATCAAAAAAAATATTTTTTTGTTTTTTTTTTGTTTTGAATTTAAGAACTTTCTGGAGCAAAAATGTGTAAAAAGCTCAGAAAAATATTTTTTTTTCTCATTTTTAAAAATTATGAGCTTGTCAGAGCAAAAAACGTGATCCTCTATTTTTTTCAAAAATTCGATCGAGTGAAACAAAAAAACGGCTGGCTGGATTAATTTGGTTTTTCGTAGGGTTTTTGTGGACATATTGAACTATAAAAGGCACACTTAACATTAGTAGTTTCCTCAATAATTTCGATCTAGCGCTTGATTTTCTAAAAAACCACCAAAAGCCCTTTTTTTGTTGCATTTTCAAATTCATGTGACAAAAAGAAAAAAATTTTTTCGGAAAAGCAATGGCTAGTCGTTAAGGAAAATTTATTCAAGTTCTTGAAACTGACCTGTAACTTTCTGTGCGATCATTGGTTGTTGAGATATCGATAATCAAAAACAATAGGATCCTTTTCCATTTGAAGGCCGATATCTCGGCGAGAAGTGGACGTATCAAGGTGTATAAAACAACAAATTAAAGCTAAATAAACAAAGTATCCGATCCTTATAGTGGTTAAGCTAAAAAAAAAATAGACCCGCCCGTAGACCAAAACAGAAAACTAAAAAAAATTTGAATTTTTTTTTGTTGCTTGCTTTTCTACGATTACTCAAAAACCGCGGAGGTTACAAAATTTTAAAGTTCTAATCCAAAAACTAGACATTTAGAGCTACAATTTCCTTTTTTTTCATTTCCTGTACGACCATTTCTCTCGAAGTTATGGCCTGTTGAAAATTGCACAAAATTTTGGATTTTTTTTTTTGATCCTTTAATTTTTTTCCAGTATTGTATATATATATATATATATATATATATATATATATATATATATATATATATATATATATATATATCTTTTTTAGCAATCTGTTATTGTATATTCTATGATCTAGCGTAAGGGGGCATCCATTAATTATGTGAGGCGTTTAGGGAAGGGAGGGGGTTGAGTAAAATCTCACTCAATCTCACGTAGGAGGATGTAGGAGAGGATGGTTTTGGCAAATATCACGTTCATTTTCCGTTTCATTTGTTAAAAATCTTAAATATACTAGTCTTAACTAGTACTAAATAAATAAAAAAATATATATAAGATTTTTTTTGTGAAAAATCGCCAATATATTCTCACGTAATTAATGGAATTCATGAAAAAAAAAATTAATTATATTTTTTCTTTATTAAGCATATTGGTAAAAAATAATTAATTCTTCAGACAAGAGACTAATCAGAAACCCCGACCGCTGACTCCCGTAACAACAGACTTTACAAATACGACGCAAAGGTCGACGTCTCGCACTCGTGTCGCTACAAACAGACGAACTAATAATACAGGTAATGTTGAACTACAAGTTGGAATAATATTTTCTCGTTCGCTCGTTCTCTTCCACCTAGTATGCACTACACTCGACGAGTATATAATTTTTACTAAATAATTTGAATATAAATTTGTTTCACATTATTATTTTTTTTAAAGATAAGCCACAATTTTTTTTGTTAATTGCTTATTTTTTGATGAAATCTTCTATGCAAATAATAAATCTGTTAAAACCTCCGTTTTATTAATACACTATATATCATCAAGAATAAATTTTAATAGCGCGTTTTTTTTTTGTATCAGCGCCATCTCTTATCGTTTTTTTCTGTGTTCACGTATCACGTAAAAAGTACAAAACCAATGTAAATAACTTTAATACATAAAAATTAAACATAACTCACAGTATAATTTAGTTTTTGTTTCATTGTAATTAAATTTAAAAATAAATATTTAAGAAAATAGAAATAGGTACCTACGCCGCCAACGCCATCTTGTCTAAGGAATCTTAAAAACTCACAAAACTTATTTTTGAGTTATTATTTTGTTCAACTTAAAAGTTTACTAAATATGTCGGATAGGAATAGAAATCGTTTTAATATTTTAGATAAACATCATTTTCAATTAATATAGGTACTATTATGTTAAATGTCACTAAATATAAAAACGATATTCTACCATTATACGATAGATGGCGTATGTAGGTGATAAAAAATATAAATTTATAATTTTTAAAATTTTAGTTAAATACCCGTGCGAAGCCGGGGCGGGCCGCTAGCTACTCATAAATTAGAAATCAGTTGAGGCTTTTATTTAATGAATTATATCAGAATCGAGTTGAATCGACAGAAATAAAGTATGTTTTAATTATGAATCTTACTTCAAAAAACCTACTCAAAATATAAAATATTTGACACTATCAAAAAGCTACATGAATGATACTATAATTATCAGTAAATATATTATTTATTAAATTACAGGGGCTAGCGGTGCTCACAATAACCAGAATCGGTTTAACCATGGAGCACCGAAAGCACAGAATATGGTCCGGTCCCCTCCTCGAGTCAAGACTTCACCGCCACAGGCTCCGTAAGTTTTAAGTTATCTTAACGTGCTATAAAATCAAGTTTTAAAGTTTTTTTTTTTTTTTATAATGTACAAATATTATATAGAATAGTGACAATGTTTTGTTTCTAAACAAAATTAATTTAGAAATATCTTTTGTATGTAATAATTACTTGTAGTTATTGCTTTTCTATTTTGATTTTATAATGAAATTAATTTGATTTATTTATTTATTTGATACACTACTGTGTATTCTATATATTATTACTGTGTATCCTGTATACACAGTAATACATTCTATTATAATATATTCATTGTAATATAATAAATCGGAAATATAGACAACTTACATAAGATACAGAAATATCTACTTCATATACCATTAGATCCAGACAAAAATTGTTTTAGTAATATAAATATTAAGGTTGTTTCAAATTTATCCCCAATAGGGAAAGGCAAACTACTAAAGTCCATAAAGCCTACTCTGTAAATTTCATTCCGGTATAATGAAAGGCCGGTGCCGAAACTGAAGTATCTTCATTTTTATTCTGATTCCAAGTCATATAAATATCAATTTTCACTTCAGCTGGTCTGGAGGAGGCAACAGCACCCACGCGTCGTTGCCTATGATAGGGTTCGACGACGCCCCGGCCCACTCGCCGCCGGCCGCGCACGCGCAGCCGCTTGTGCCGGTGCCTGCGCACGCGCCCCCGCCCCCGCACGCGCCGCCCCCCGCCGCCCCGCACGCGCCCCCCGCTGCCCCGCTCGCGCCGCGCCACGCGCCGCCCGCGCCCGCGCCGCCGCCCGCCCCCGCTGTGAGTGCTCATGATCTGTATTCAGCTGTACATGGGGAATTCGGTTTATGTCGGCACCAGGTATTTTGCGACATCAAAAAACCTGTTTATACGAATTACTTCTGCTAAATTATTTCTAAATTTTATCAACACCAACACATTTATCATCATCGTCGTCGTACCACCACTACCACCACCACCACCACTAACACAACCACCACCACCACCACTACTACCACCACCACCACCACCAACACAACAACCACCACCACCACCACTACCACCACCACCGCCATCACCGCCACCACTAACACCACCACCAATACAACTACCACCACCACCAATACAACAACCACCACCACCACTATCAGCCATATCATCATCATCATCATCATCATCATATTGGCCATTGGATGTCACTGCTGAAAGTAGGCCTCCCCCATCGACCTCCAGAGCGACCGATTCGAGGCAACCTCCATCCAACGGCTTCCGGCGACTTTCCTCAAGTCGTCTGTCCATCTCGTGGACGGCCGTCCGACACTGCGCTTGCTGGCCACGTCTCAGATCCGTATGTCATCACTGGTAACACACATTGGTCGAAGACTTTCGACTTTGGACACTGAGGTTTGACGGATGAACGACTTTTTTTTCTAGGAAAGATAAAAAGATATTAATAATCTCCATGGTGATTGTGTCCAGGTGTCTCGACAGGAGGACAGCTCATCTAGTTCGTCGAGTGATAGCGATAGCGACAGCGGCAGCGGCAGCGATAGCGACGAGAACGACTCCAGCGCGCACCATTCGCTCAGCAACGGTAAGCGCGGCTGGCGGGTAACTAGAGTATCTGAGAGAGCGCTAGAGTAGATAGAGTAGACAAAATTAGGCTAGAACCCAGCTAGGATAATAGTCTGAAGTAAGTCTACTTCAGTCAGAGTAAGTTAGAGTGTACTTAAGTATACTAGATTAGGTTGGAGTTTATTAGAGTAGACCAGAGTAGGCTAAAGTATACCAGAGTAGGCTTGGACCTTCGGCTTACATTTTGCTATGGTGGGACCGAGGGTCGTGAAGGCGGCGAGTGCGCTGGGCAGACTCCTCCCGAACTTCGGAGGACCCAGCGCCGCCTGCAGGCAGCTTTATTCCGGAGTCTGCCGGAGTATGGCGACGTACGGTGCCCCGGTTTCGGCGGATCGCCTCACCGCGAAAAATAAGGCAGCGCTGCGCAGAGGACAATCGCGGTGAGGGTGATTCGGGGGTACCGTACGGTATCGTGGGCTGCAGCTACTGCTCTAGCCGGCGACCCCCCGTGGGAGCTCGTGGGGGAAGTTCTTGCCGAGACCTTCTCATACGTCTCGGGTAGCTCTTGGTGAGAACCCTACGTTGGATCGGATCCTACGGGTGCGTCGGATAGGGCAGGAAGCGCTAATGCGGAAGTGGGGGGAGGACCTGGCGGAGCAGCCGTATGGCACACGCGTGACGGCTCCCATTCGCCCGGTCCTTGAGCGGTGGATGCGTCGAAAAAGCAAGCCCCTCACCTTCCGTCTGACGCAGGTTCTCACCGGGCACGGTTGCTTTAGTGACTACCTGTGTCGGACGGCCCAGAGGGAACCGACGACTGTATGTCACGAATGTGGCGCGTTGGTGGACTCTAGAAGGTCTTAGAAGGTGGCCGACGAGCGGGTGAGAGAGGAGGCTGCCGACGTGGCCTCCATCCGCGGGCGACGAATGGGGGTGCGCAGGAGGCGCTACTTAATGCACCTCCAGTAACGCCCCTGTGCCCGTGTCGGGCCGGAATGAGAACCCGATTCTGGTAGACACGGCGTCGTCGGGACTGTTCAGAGGTGAGCCGGACACTCCCCATGGAGGAGAAGTCTGGCCTTTCCGCCGAAGCCAGCCTGTCGCTGGAGGGATCCTGTTGCCTGCAGATCCGGGACCCTCCAATTAAAGCGGCTGAAGGCTCCCGCAGGGGTTTAGTAAGGTATTGCACTCCTAAAGTGCCGAGTCTGACATAGGTCTACCGACCCGGGCGTCCGCGTGCCACAAAAAAATAAGTAAATATATACCAAAGTAGGCTAGCTAGAGTGTACTAGAGTAGGCGAGAGTATTCTAGAATATACTAGATTAAACTAGAATGGACTAAAGTAGATAAGAGTAGACTAGATTAAGCTAGAATAGAGAAGAATAAAGCGATTTCGATGTGTATAAGTAAATAGATCTCGGACGATTCGAGACCATAACTAATCCAACTATCGACTAATCCAATCAGTCAATTAACGTGACGCAAACGTTGGCAGGCGCGGCGCTGCCCAGCGACGTGCTCAACGACGACCTGTGCCTGTCCGAGTCCGGCAGCGACTCCGACTGACCGCGGCGTGCTCGACACTCGCGGGTCGCGCACCGCCCGCCGACTGACGCGATCTGCGACTACCGAAGCTATTTATATCCCGGCAGCGACTCCGACTGACCGCTACACACGCTATTTATATCCATAACTACGACGTCTGTTATTTTGTATTCAAACACGATCGCGGGGTTATTAATCGAAATTGTTGTTAATTAAAATTGTGTTTTTATTCTTTTACTAGCGGCCCGCCCCGGCTGCGTCCGGGGTATGTATGTGTATCTAAACGTTCCTCATGAATCTATCTATCAATTGGTGAAAACCGCATGAAAATCCGTGCAGTAGTTTTGGAGTTTATCGCAAACAGACAGACAAACGTGGCAAACGACTTTGTTTTATAATATGTAGTGATTAATTGTAGCGTAGCTAACTTATATATATATTTTGATCTTTGTCTGAAAATTGTTGTTTGAAATACAATATCTATTTAAAACAAAACTTTACAAAATTATAATGAGTGTTGCGTTGCTCGCACGGTTTCTTCTCTATTTTATTACCTAATTGCGATATGAATACATTTTTATCAATACCTTGAGTTTTCAACAATTACCCCGCTGTTAACTAATTTTGTTTGTATTCAAAATAATCAGAATACTAATAGAGTTAAACTCGTAACTTTTTAGGATAAATACAATTTTATATATTAAATGAATTTAATCTGTACATACCTTTGATATTTAATCTTATGTTAATTCTTAATAAAATATAAAAAGCTTCAGTCTCTCAACTATTTTAACATCTTGCCATGTTTAAACTTAACATTGGTTTCGATTATTCACTGCCATATAAAATTATTCAAAACCGTTATATGAAAACTATATTTAAAAAATGTTAAAGTGATAAATATCGAATATAGCACTTTTAAAACGACGTTTAAAAATCAGTTCCATTGTAAATGAAATGTCATAAAAAACGCATAAAAGCATTAATCACCGTCATCATTTGTAAGTTTATTGTATATTGTAAAGTATTGGATGCGATCGAATTTAAACTTTAAATTTAGGATAGGGTAATTAAAAAAAATTTAATAATAATACTCTCGAAAGATAAAAGTAAAACTAAAATATAAATATGAATACGACAAAATACTCTCGTAAAAATATATTAAATCTCATCAACGATAAAGCAAACTACGTTATCGTTAGAAATAAAAGCCGGGAATAGTTGTAGTTAAATTTGTAATGATTTTTTTTTTCTGACACACCAATGTAGAATCTATCTTAATTATAAACATTTTATATATGTATATTATAAAAACCATTTATATGGCAATAACACGTTAGTGCGCTCACTGAAGTTTGACACTTCGCTAAGAAAACTTGAACATTTATCTTTAACGAAAAAAAAATATTTTTTTTTTTTTGAGTTCTAATATTAATTTAATGGTACTTTCAAATTGACGTCTCTAATATTTATTTTATAAGTCAAAACTTTAAATTCAAATTATATTTTTATACTTTTCTAGCACTATACTAATCTAGTACCTATGTATTCTTATAACGATGATTAATGTATGTTGTATAATATAAGATTTTCTTGATTGACGAAGTTTTTTCGGGTTCTACTTTCGTATGTCAGACTATAGTTGTGTGATCGATTTCTGATTCATCGATAAACTTATCAAAACTTACAAATGTAAACGATATACAATTACTTAAGATAGTTAAGCGTGTATCATAATGAATAGTTCGTGCCTGAAGTGAAATATAGATATATTTTTATTTGATGTGAATTTTATAACTAGAATTAAGATCATAGCACTCGGTAAATACCGAACGATATTATACGTTCAGTTTTACGAGTCCGCAATAAATTATTGTATAAAAACAGACGTTATTTTATTTCTTATAATAAAATTTTCTTATTGCATCAAAAAATATTATTCCTGAAAGATGTCGAAATATTGGATATATTTTATTTTTCATAAAAAGTTTTCATGTATAAATTTTTATACTCTGTCCCAACGGCTTGCAACTTCTTACCCCTTCTTTCTTATTTAAAATAATAAATTCGTTATACCACATTAACAAACATAAAAATTTTAATTAATATCAAGTGGTATGTGGTGTCACTGATTGAAATAACAACATAAGAACACTAAAGATTTTTTTTATAACCTACAAATTTAAATACTTTTGTTTAATTAATACGTAGAATTTATTTAAGTTATGAATTATATTCAAGACCATTCAAGGCTAATTATAGGCTCATTTTGTTGATAGATGGTGCTAAAAATAATCTGTCACTAGTTTTAGTACTGTAAAACGGGGTGAATTGGGATCGCATAAAACGAGAAATGAATTATTGAAGTGAAACTTCTTTATCGGGGTTGGAAAGATTTTTTCGTTACGCGCCATCTTGCGTTACGCGCCATCTTGTTCTTGATTATTGCGTATTTCAGTCGTTTTGCAATAAACACATGCGCAAGGAAGATTCCGAGTGGTAGTAGATGAAATCCTATATATATAAATAAATAGTTAAACTAAATAAATCAAATATCAAATTTTGAATGCTACAAAATGTGGCTCTCGCAGGGTTTTGAACTTGCAGCTCTCGAGCGATATACGAAATTCAATTCGCGTTGGCAGCCACTGCGCTAGCAATCTCTAAGATTCTTGAGTGAAATTAAGTATCACTATATAGAAGTTTGCAGTTATTGTATGATGTATTCTATAGTGAGTAGGTAATTCGAATATAAATATGTCCGAACGCAAACACAGGAGTATGAATTATTTTACCAATATAGTATTCGTACCTATTCACCCCGTTTTACGGTAATTATTTCTTCCTCGACAGATTAGGTTGGTAATATTGATTTATTATTTGTCGTATAAGAATCGTGTCTCTCAGTGCAATTATCATTCAGTGGCAAGGCGCTACTCTGTCCATTCGTTTATTTTCATTTCGACAGTTCAAAAAAGTTCGACATTAGTGACGCCCTCATACATTACCGATTCGATTTAAAATAATAATCGATTTTATTTATATAGAACTTTCAATCGATTTAATCAAATATTTTTAGTTTAAATATTAATTATTCGTTTATTAGATTTTTTTAACGCGTGTAGTTACATTTTAAGGCTGCTGTCAAAAAATAAATAAATGAATGAAGAGAGTTATTATTCTTTATTCTTGGTTTGAACTTAAATTCCAAGATTTCGACTTAAATGGCTTGCAAATAATCAATCTTGGAGTCATAAATACTATTTTCATTTGCTTTTTTTAATTTATTTTACAGAAACAATACTTACATAAAGTCAAATTATTTTGATGATCATATTATGATCGATTTTATGGATCAATATATTTCAAGAACTGTTCTATACTCTCTATGTACTGTACTGTACTGTCTATGGTGGTTTGTTATGCACAGGCAAGGAATTTATATACAAACTGGAATGCTCACGTGCACTCAAAAAACGTTCCTACGGACGCGATTGCATCTCTTTCCACCATGCATAGGGCACTTCGCTACCCGTCAATAAAGTACGACATTACTCTAGTACATTATTTAAAATAAAAAAAACTAATTTATGGACGTGAGCTGTCAATTGGACAAGGTATAATCAAAGAATTGTACAAACTGGAATGCGCACGTGCACTGAAAAAACGTTTCTAAGAGAGGGATTGCATCACTTTCTATCATGAATTCAAGGCAAATCGTAAGAAAGAGACAAAATACTAGTCAATGAAATGCTCGGGACGATTTTTTAACTTTACATGTTGAAAACAAATGTCAACCTTATGATAGTTAATTCAAGGTGCATATTTCAATATACAATTTTATTGAGCATTCCAGTTATGATAGAAATTCCTTGGGTAATATAATATAAAATGTTTATTCTTTAGACAAATAAAAAAAGCTACTAGATAAAAGTATGACGTTTTAATATAAACATTGTTTCTAAAACAATATAATAATAATAATTACACTTTATTGTACACCAAGGCAGAATATTACAAAATAAATGATCATAGAAAAGAAGGGCGACGTTATCGCTAAAATGCAATCTCTTTCAATCTCATCATTCCACCTTGGGGCAGAGGAAATGGTCATCTATAGGTCTCAAAATATAAATAAATATTTATAGTAAATATATATATAAGATATAGACATAAGTTAAATACGCAAACAAATAGTTAATAAAACATTACTTAATTTAAAAAAAAACCTTGTAATCGCCTAAATACCTAACCTATTTTAAATAATATATAAAATCATTTTTTCTAATCTTTCCAAAATGCATATTTTTCTCTTAATCCACATATACAGTAGAATCCCGATTATCCGGATCAAATAAAACCAGGGGTATTTCGTATAATCGAAAATCCGGATAATCGATTTCAAAGCAAATCCACCAATATTTAAATTTTAATATATTTTTTTAAATATATAATGGGTTTTACATGCGTCGTTTAGATAATACAATATATAAAAAACGAGCAATAACGACAGATAATGAATTACATAATACCTATGTAATTTAAAATTTTGTTTGGTTATAATTGATGGAAGTAGCCGATTTGGAAGCAGTTATATTTTTGGTCTTAATAAAACGTGTGCATTAATACTTGCTTGCTTCTTAAAACCAATCCAATAATTAATATTAATATCTATGTTTTTTCATTGCACTTAATTCTATGAACTATCCGGTGGCAATGCCACATCAGCGGAACAGTCACATACTAATTTAAGACGGAGGGCTGGGGTGCATGCATAACTACCTTTCAGTTGAATGCTATCAAATAAAATAAAACAATAACTAACACCATCTACTCGGAGGCAGAAATAAACTTGTCGTAACATGTCTCGTTGCGCTGTCAAAATATTTTTAAATTGAGAATTAGAGCTGAGATGAATGAGTCCGGATAATTGGATGTCCGGATAATCGAGGTTCGGATAATCGGGATTCTACTGTACCTAATATCCTTAATGTAATAAATAATAATTCTCTCTATCATTTATATTCTCATATATCATTATAATTCTCTCTATCATATATTCTCTTAATCTAATAATAATATAATGATCCTTATACATATATAAAAAAAAGAAAACTTACGCTGACGTCGGAGATATATTTTATTTTAAAATAATAATAATAATCTAATGTATTGTCTCCTGGAACAGAGGATGCCGAACTACCAGTAACACACCGGCGCCAGTACTCGACGCGACGGAGTCCAGCTGTACTGGGACCTGCCTATCGCCACGGACAGGACCAGCGGCTTGGCACTTAATGAAAATTACACTAAGGGATACGATTCATATACGACAAATAATAATCCAATATTACCAACCTAATCTGTCGAGGAAGAAATAATTTCCGTTTCCGTCAAGCCGCTGGACAGGACGATACTGGCGAACAGCGGCTTGCAACTTCTTACCCCTTCTACTTTCTTATTTAAAATATTAAATATCGTTCACCACAACAACAAACATAAAAATTTAAATTTAAATCAAATGGTAATTGTGGTATCACTGATTGAAATAACAACATAACAACATTAAAGAATTTTTTATAACTTTCAAATTCAAATTATTTTTTCGAATTATTATTTTTCGTATATGAATCGTATCTCTTATTGTTAGTGCAATTTTCATTAAGTGACAAGCCGCTGCTGGCGAACAAGCCTGATATCGTGGTGATGGATAGGGCACAGTCAAGGGTGTTTTTAGTGGACATCACCATCCCGCATGACGAGAACCTCGTGAAAGCCGAAACAGAGAAAAAACGTAAATATCTGGATCTGGCGCACGAGATTGTCGACATGTGGGGTGTTGATTCCACTGAAATCATACCTATCGTTATATCTGCCAACGGTTTGATCCCGGTTAGCCTCGCTCACCATCTGAGGGAGCTGGGTATCCGTGACGGTTCGATCGCAGCCAGGATGCAGAAGGCGGTATTTCTCGACTCGGCTAGGATTGTCCGCCGATTTCTCAGCCTGCAGCCCTAACCCCCGGCGGTTTGATCTCCCTGCCGGGGCGTAATCCTCCACCCGCTTATATTTATCTATGTAAGTTTATGTAAATTTATTATATTCCTTATATAAGTAATATATTTTATTATATATATTTATATGTGTATATTTATATATTGAACGGGTGGAGTGTAGCAATTAAAAAATAATAATGATACTCTTTATTGCACACCACTAAAAAAGAACAATATTTGTAACGAAAAAAAGAAAGATGTACAAAGGCGGTCTTATCGCTAGTAGAGCGATCTCTTCCAGACAACCTTTGGGTACAGGACTTGTCATAGTAAAAGCGGTTTAGGTAGTGTACATAGAATTGCTATAAGGTTCAAGCGTTATAATAGTAAACGTACAAATAGCAAATTATACCATACAATGCATAAATACGAATACAAATACTAATAAGACATTTTAAAATATATGTATACACGTACACATATACATACATACATACATATAAAATAGTAGCAGTCATTACAAGAATTACCTACTTTAGGAAGTGTTTCACGAAATTGTAGTATAATTTCGCCTTGGACATTAAGTACGTAACATATTATCTTTTTCCGTCTCTGACGTTTCCGAGTCGGTGACAATTTTAAAAGTATTATACTTAAAATAATACTCAATTTCCTGTAATGTTTTACCTTTTGTTTCCGGCAGATATTTGTAAAAGTATAAAAGGCATAAAAATATTATTAAAGAATTCAATAAGAATACACCGTGATAGCCTATCGTTCTGAACATATCTGGAGCTAATTTGATACTTAGAAACTGAATAATACCGGCAACGCTTCCGACATACAAAACGTTGATCGCTTTAATTTCCAACGGCTGAATCTCTGTCATTATTGTCTCTACAACAGCATATGGACCCGCAGTCACAGTGATAAAATATAAGGCCAATAAGAAGATATTGATCCATACGATATAAGAATTATTTTTAGGTAAACTATATAAAGAAATTGCAGTCATTACTTGTATAGTATTTGCTAATAATCCTGATGTGATTAGTAAACTTCTCATTTTAAATTTAATCACAAGTATGCAAGATAACGCTGAACCTAAAAGTGCGAATCCGTCGATTAATAAAGTGAATAACAAAATATTGGAGCTTCCTGTAATATCTTGTATCATTGTGATAGCGAAAGTATTGAATAGCACACGACCTGCTGCAACCCTATATATACTAATAACATGATTTAATATCGATATCTTCCAAAAATACTTATATTTAAACGCTGCTATGAACTTTTTAACCATTGACATAAAGTTGGTTTTTGTAGATGAATTTTGAATTTTGAATTTTTCACTTTCAATGAGCATTTTTAGTTCTTTATCCGTAAATTGATTTCGGACATGCAACGATTTAAATGAAATTTCACATTCTTCGAATCTTCCTTTAGAAGCTAACCATGACGGACTTTCTACCCAAAATAGTGGAAAAATTGCAGATATAGCCGTTGGAATTAATCCTATTAAAGCGACATTTCTCCAACTTAGAAATAAACTTAAAATGTGACCTGTCATCGTGCCAGCGCTAGCACCGGCTGAAGTTACAATGTTTAAAATGAGTGACCTAATATTTGGAGGCGTATATTCACCAATGTTGATATAAACTAATAACGTTAGACCGCCGTAACAAAGACCGACTATTATTCTGGACGCCAACAATATGAACTTATTCTTTGCAAAGTACACCGTCAGCCACGTTATTATCATAGGTATTGTTATTATTGTTATAGTCTTCCGACGTCCGAATAGTTCAGTTAATGCTGTCATTACAGCGAAGCCGAAGAAGCAGGTAATGTTGATCGCTGACGCTGAAATCACACAAAGATGTCGATTAAGCAAAATTAGTGTTTTCTGAAGGTATTCTCAAAAATATATTATTTTAACAAATTTAATTTAATTTGCAATCTTTCATTAAAGATTTGATTTAATATATACCGAATATTTCGTATAATTAGGACACAAAAATATAATAAACGCAAACGCTTTATTAAATATAATAAACGCTAACATAACAAAAAAAATAAAAAGTAATGGTAGCGTATATTAGCTACGCTACGCTACTGCTAGGTAGCAGTAGCGTAGCTTGCAGGTGTTGATATAGAAGATAAAAATTTATATGGAAGTTCGTCATTGTCGTGGATAAAAATTTGAAACGTTGTGTTTAGATACCTACTTCATAAAAAAGAACAAAATGTTTATTCTAGCGATTTTGAAAATTCGACCTAGTTCATACTTGGAGCCTCATAAAATTGTTTATGACTTCAGTAAAGAGTGCGAGATAAAAACAAGTCCCCCACTAGCTGATCCTTTTTGCCACTAATGCTACCTCACTTTGTTAAAGTATGCTTTTTCGTCTAAGTTTGTCACTTCTACTGTCGTCATATTGACAACACCCCTTCATACGCCTACGACTTTTCTTAACCTCCCTTCAAAATAAAGTGACTTAGTAAGAAACCAACTTAAACTTTGTGAGATTACTGTGTATGTATCGATAACCGCTAAACATATCAAACATACAAAAATCAAACTTCTCCGCGAACGTCTCACTCCCTAACTATAAATTCAATTTCACTAATTTGTGTATTAAGTTATATATTAGTAAATCTTCATTTGATTTTATGAATAAAGAAAATTAAATTAATATATTCGTTGATCTATTAAACTAAAAATAAAATAAAACATTAAAAATAAACCCTCCCGGTTATTACTAGGGGCATACCGGCAGATGAAATAAATGCTTGCTTAAAAGCATCTGTATTATGGGTAGGTACCTACATATAAAAAAGTTTTGTTTGACTACAAATATGCGAGTAGGTACAACTACACAATGATTCTGATGACGCTCTTCTAAAAATCGGAGAATATGGTATCCTCATTGAAAAACTCCAATGGGATCCGATCAAAAGCGACAAAAGCCGCATAGAAACCAATAAATATTCCTTAATAGATATTTCTAATATATGTGCGTGCGTGTGTGCGCACGTGCGAGCGTGCGTGTTTGCGTGCGTGCTTGTGTGCGTGTCTGCGTTCGAGTATGCGTGCGTGTGTGTGTGCATGCGTGCACATGAGTAAAGAAACCATATAGAGACAAAGATTCATACAAACGCGCTTCGATATATACACAACTACAAGCTTGAGACGCGTGTGTGAGTAAGCACACATACCGAGAGAAACCGGCCTATACCGTGTTTAGACTCCTATAAAACCCTTCCAAAATAGGTATAAAATTTGCTCTCTCCTTAGAAGCTTTGTCTCTGTACGGGTTTTTTACTCATGTGATGCGTGCGTGTTTACATGCGTGCGTGCATACGTGCGTGTGTATATGTGTTCGAGTGTGTGTGTGTGTGTGCTTGTGTGTAAACTAATTAAAACTATACCTTACCGATCCAAGAAATGTCGTCATCGTCCAATTTTATCGTATTATCTTTACTGCGTAAGGCGTCCACCATTCCAGATAAATGGCCAAAAATAAACCCATCCGAGAAACTACATGTAATTAACCCCGTCACCACCAAAAACTGCAATATATTTAAAGTATTGTGAAAGTTCCTCTTCTCCTTTTGAGTTTTATCGTACTTGGAAAAAAATGGATTTGAAAAATGTGCATAATTTTTACTTCTTTTTTGTTTCCAGTTTTTGTCTTAAATAACCAGGATAAAACGGGCAGGAAAATAAGTTTAGCAGGCCGATTATATTTTCATGTTGTTGTAAAATGCTAAGTTCTAGTTGGCCCCCATTTGTCTAATACAAAGTAGTAGGTAGTACCTACCTAACTTAAAAAAGCAATAATAAATAAAAAAATAAAACAATAAGTTAATATAGGTATACAAGTAAGTTAAAAGAATATTTTTTATTCAAAATTGTAGAAACTCGCATTTAAAATTTACGTTGTGTTTTTATTTTTAGTTTTCTTGATACATGAATCACAATTGTTTACAAAAAAAAAAAAAACCTATTTCTAAATTATAGTTCAAACTTTAACACCGATTTCACAATATTTTTTTGTAATAAATGTGTCTGCTGTTTCCTGCGCCTTCTGCCCAAGTTAAGCATACTTGTGCAGAAGTATATCATATACACATTTCAT
Organism: Euphydryas editha; assembly: GCA_036937285.1. Classification (NCBI taxonomy): domain Eukaryota; kingdom Metazoa; phylum Arthropoda; class Insecta; order Lepidoptera; family Nymphalidae; genus Euphydryas; species Euphydryas editha. Next base: position 4,898,700 of record JAUPFZ010000011.1, on the reverse strand, counting down.
ATAATTTCTAATCAAAATACCAAATAATATTGTTTTTATTTTTCTCAATTAACTTAAAAAATTCGGTTCCAATATACACAATATTTCACGCTCCACTTCACCCATGTAACAATGAAATTTCCAAAAACGCTGAAATACGTATTTAATTAATCATTTCGAATCTAAAACCTAAAAATTAAAATTCATGCTTAAAAATAACGGACTTTCGCAGTAGGTTTTCCCTTTTGTAGTATAATTTCGAAAACTTCTCACTTATCCTTAATTATTTTTTTTTATAAGTATTGATGAATACTTATAACACTTTTATTTCATTTATATTTAGACATTCAAACAAATAGACTAATGATAATAATTTAACAAAATAATTCTAGTATAAATCACTTCCACGTGGAATAGTAGCAAGAATGCGACAATATTTTCTCATTTTTGCAACTCCAATTCTCTGAGTAAAAAATTAACCGGCCCTCCTGTCACCAATGGTACCAATATATGAGCCAATAATAAAATGTTTATTTCAGTCTATAGATGCATACTGGGTGAGAAATTCACACAGCAATGAGTATTCTTAAAAAAAAAGTATTAAGAAAATAGGTTAGTAATAACGGGACTAACACATATTAATTAACTAGCGGCCCGCCCCGGCTTCGCACGGGTATTTAACTAAAATTTTAAAAATTATAAATTTATATTTTTTATCACCTACATGCGCCATCTATCGTATAATGGTAGAATATTGTTTTTATATTTAGTGACATTTAACATAATAGTACCTATATTAATTGAAAATGATGTTTATCTAAAATATTGAAACGATTTCTATTCCTATCACACATACATATTTATATTATTTAGTAAACTTTTAAGTTTAACAAAATAATAACTCAAAAATAAGTTTTGTGAGTTTTTAAGATTCCTTAGACCAGATGGCGTTGGCGGCGTAGGTACCTATTTCTATTTTCTTAAATATTTATTTTTAAATTTAATTACAATGAAACAAAAACTAAATTATACTATGAGTTATGTATAATTTTTATGTATTAAAGTTATTTACATTGGTTTTGTACTTTTTACGTGATACGTGCACACATGAAAAACCGATAAGAGATGGCGCTGATTGAAAAAAAACGCGCTATTAAAATTTATTCTTGATGATATATCTTAGTGTATTAATAAAACGAAGGTTTTAACAGATTTATTATTTGTATAGATTAAATTATTAGACAAAAGGCGGCCTACGCACACAATCAATTGTTTTATAGGATGTACATTACAGTTCCTCCAGACTCCTCTAAGGGCTGGAGGTGGATTTGGCTATCTAATTTGGAAACCGATGTACCTTACTGGTGGCAGAGTATTGAAGCCTAATAATTTCATTTTTTTTTACGCTGCTACGACAAGATTTTGCATGCTTAATATATATTTTTTTAAACAATTAAACCAAAGACCGATATTAAGTTCTTATTTTAATAGACTGCTAAATATTTAATTTGTTTGAATAACAAATTCTGTAAAATAATTACTGTTGTTGTATATTATATTTAAAAGTAATTGATCATACCTGCTGAGCTTTGAAGTATTTCATTTTGAATTACTAAATATTAAAGTTGCGGTATAAAATGTAGGTACACCAGAAACTAACAAAATAAGTACGATAATGAAATATATACTAGCATATAAAAATATATAGTTATCACTTTTAAACATTTATCTTCAAATAATAAAGGTGACCGATACCACTAAAATCATTTTGCGCAATGCGTGTGAAAAAAGATCCTTGTTATATTCGCCGATGTCTTCGTAAGCATGTATCTAAGCCGATTTTCATTTAAAAAAAAAAGGTTAAAAATACTCCAGAGGTGTTCCCATGTTCGCCAAATTAAGATATTATATAAATCTAGGAAATAGAGGAAATTCCGCAAAAGTAACAAGTATATAGCACTTTAATAGTATGTACATCAAGTTTTTCGATTCTTTGGGCCGATTTACGTTTTTTTTTTTTTGTTTTTGTGTATAATAAGAGTACTGTATGTATGTGATACTTGGGTGCGTGTTGGGTGGTCATATGAAAATAATTAAGGTTCATATTTAGGTTAAGATCTAATGTTAAGCTCTGGAGGTATTGGATAGAGCTCATAAGTCGTTGCTTTACTAGCAAATATGATCCAAGATTGTTGCTGTTTGTTATTACTACGATTCAATAATACTGTTTACTAGCTTTTGCCCTCGGCAAACAACTTAGAGGACTACGTGGTTGTATTGATAAAAAGTAGATTTTGTCCTTCCCCAGGCCTTAGCCGCTCCACCGCCCGTGTCAACTACTAGTTGACAAGAGTTTACAAACTAACCGCAATAGCCGCAAGCGCCCGTGTCAAGTAATGTTCGCCATGGCTATATTGCCCATGTAAACTTTTTTTCGACACGGCCATTAAGTACGCGAAGTGCACCTGTCAACTACAGGTTGATTAACGTATATTACATTATCGGCGTATCACCGCTAATGCATAACTTGGATGGGTTATGTGCTTTAGATAATTTATTTTAGAATAGAAAGGGTATCAATTTAAATGAATTCTGAATTATTTAAACTATATGTTTATTGTATCGTAAGTAATATATTAACTGATTCTATTCATTAAGTGAATTCGAAAAAAAATAAGAATTCGGATTTTGATTTAGATCGGAATTACACTGATGGCAAAATGATTTATGACTATGTAAATAAAATTGTCTTCCTATTAACAAACTGGTACTTTAAATTTATAATAAACATATTACAAAAAAGCAGATACTAATCATATTATAACTAAATTATTATTTAACAATAATAATGCATTAGTGTTATCTAAATGTGTAATTATGTTTTTAATATTCCTTGTTTACTTTCTCAATTACTTTAGATTAACTATAGTTTTTTTTTTTAATTGAACATTTATTTTGTATAATTAATATCGAAGATAGTATAAGTAGGTAGTGTTTTTTAACTGAAGAAACTGTTTGCCAATATGCTTCGTTGTCTTCTCGTCTGAAGGTAGCTTTTACAGTGCCTCTATTCCTCTTAATTCAGTTCTAGATACAACATTTTTAAGTCTGTCGAATTTTTATTAGTAAAAATCAATGCGCAAAACATTCCCACCCATTAATCTGATATCTTGGCTTCTTCAGTAAAAATATATAGGTACGCCATATTAGTTTCAGAAACCTATTTCATATAGGTTATAGGTATCCTACCTTGTTTATCGTTCACATTATACGCTTTACCAGGTTATCATTTATTTTGGAATGAATGAACAGGGAAGCGTGGTGGAGGAGTTGCTATTTATTTGCGTACCCGAGTCGAAATTTAGAGCCGATTTAGCGCCGCCTACGGTAGGACTTATGTCGGACCTCTGGGCTCATCAAAGTCGGTCCTAACCCATGTTAAATTAAGTCTGACTTAGCACTCAAAAATGGCACAAATTTCCGTTGTTTCCAGTTTACGACTAAAATAGAATAGAAATTAGCGCATATAAGTGCTAAGTCGGACTACTGGGCTCTAAATCGGTTCTATTTCGGACTAATTGGCTCTAAATCGGTTCTATGTCGGACTTGAGGGAGCTCTATCGGCTTTAAATTTTGACTTTCTAGCATATTACATAAATTTCAATCAACTTATTCAGCATCTTCAGAACATATTTTCATTGAAGTTTGTTTTGGTACCTCTAAAGCGTTGATAGGAGTCTTCTACTTCTACAGTCCATCTCTATACATAAATTACTTTCAGACCTTCCAAGACTTACTAGAAAAATATGTTTCATGTGTTGATCACGTCATTATTATGGGTGATTTCAACACATACTTGATAAAAAAATGATATCCATGCTAATCGCTTGAAAAATATTACTCGCAGTGCAGACCTGTGTATCCTTTCAACGAATGTGTATAAAACATTTCATTCTTTCATGAAATTAGCGACATCATTGTTGTCGTAATACGTCGTCAACGATAGCTGGACAGAGAGACAAACTTCTTAGCATTCAATGGTTTCTCCGTGCGGGTGCCGGGTCCATTGTGTGGCCGGGGAAGAGAGGCACGAGTAAACCCTGGAGCTTGTGAGCCGGGTGCAGGGTTAAGGGGCCCCTTTACGTCTGACAACACTCCCCTTATTCACCCATACCTCTCTCCCGGGCCAGCCAAATCCGGTATGAACCTTCGACCTCAGCTTTAGATGCACGTTCTAATAAAGAGCTTACCGCAGTCCTAGATAATCCAAGGTCCTTTAGTAAATTGTAGAGAGACTTAGCTGGTATACCTCTCGCTCCTACTTCTACAGCATATAGATTTACTACATAACCGTTCCTCGTTAATTCGTTTCTTAGGTCGTAGTATTTATTCTGTTTCATTGCGTGAAACTAGTAACGTCATCATATTAATTGAATTTATGTACGCCGGTACACCAGCCAGTTAGAATAATGACTTTTGATATGCAAATAACATTAAAACGACTTCTGTTATCTATCAATTATATTAACTAATTGTAGCTTGTAAGTTAATTATAATAAAGATATAGATCAAAGTAAGTATAAAAATATAGATAAAGATCAAAAACAAATTTCGCAAGATCATTATCAAGTCAACATGACATTGTTATAATTTTTAAATATTTGTGTATTTTAACGATAAGAGCATTTTGTTATTATGTATGTAACGGAAAACTGTATTCTGTAACTAAGCCTGCTTTTTCCATGTATGACTTATATTTAACAGAGTATGTAACATAATTGCCTCTGTAATAAAAAAAAAAAATTATTAAATTAAACGAGGCCTAATACAAGAAAAGAAAAATCTTTTTAGACTTTTTTAGGTCGATCGTAAAAATATTTTTACTATATATGGATAAAAAAAAAGTTATTTTAGCAAAAAACTGCAGGAACGACAAGTTGATACGTGCAGCGCTGAGTCTAACAATAAGTGTAATTAGTCGAGATATTATGTTATTACGAGTATTGAACATAATATAAAAACTTTATTAGTGATGTATTTAAATTTTACTGGTATGTTATTAGAGTTTCGTATTCAATCGATTTCTACAAAATCCTATTACTGACTCGACTTACACTAGAAATTTTTTATTTGTATTGTTGATAAAATTGCAACACACATAATTTTTATTATGAATAAAGTTATTTTATTTATTATAATTTGAAGATGATTTCAACACAATTTTACTTTTTAAAGCAATTTCGATAGCGCTAAGATATTTTTTTTCACGCTTCAAATTCGGCCGCACCAGAAAATTTACCGCCCCGGGCATTAGCCCCGGTAAATCTAGTAAATCTAGCGCTGTTTTTGAAATTTCAGATCGTATTAATGTATTTATTTTTATTACAATATATTAATAGATGGCTTTGTTGATAGTAATCGTATACGTTGTTGTGAATAATTTATGCTGTAAATCCTTAAGGTTGCGGGTTTTAATTCTGAAAACCGCCGCCTAATTTTAAATGGCTAAATTCGCTCTTTATGACGCTCATTGCGATAAAAAAAGTATTATGAAAGTATTAAGAAATCTACTTTTCTTGGTATAAAATGTGAAATATGTACCTAGGTACAGTCAGAGGCAAAACTGTAAGTAGTTATAATATATTGTAACCACTCCAAAACGTATACATAAGAGAAAGTAAACATATGTATTTATAAAACTTGAATAATATTAATCTCCAGAGTCCAGACTAGTATATTATATTTATTTATTTTTATTTTACTATTCAATAAAAAGGATCTAAGTGAGATTAAATAAAGGACAAAAATATATGTAGTTACGACCCACCTCTTGTTGACATAATATTTAACATGAAAAACAACGTTGTTTTCTAAAGTACACAATAAACATACACTTTTCATGATACCCGGCAAGGACAATATTACACGAGTCGCTGAGATTCGTACCAACACGGGCCTCATCAGGCGCTCATGTACAAAAATCTGTCCCCTGTTTGAAACCGATTGAAAGTCAAGAGTCAAGACTTCCAAGAACGGGGGTATGTTCGGGCATCCGCGGTGCCATCTACCGACAAGTTAAAGAAACTGACAGTGGCGCTTTACTCGTTATTCAAGACGGTTAAATTTTAACACTATTCAATTTCACTAACCAATCAGATTATATAAAGTATGATCGATATACCATTCAAATTTTGTAACTACTAACTAACGAACGAGGAATAAAACGCTAAGTCACAAAACGATTACAAGTTTTTTTTTATTTTATTACGCAAATCCGTGTAAGAGATAATACGCCAGTTCCCCTACACAAGGTATATGGAGTATCAAGCAATAAACTTAATTTAATCCTTGATTTAAGTGAAAAAAAAAAGCTAACCCGATGTAATACACACAAGTTCATTATGAAGTTAACATGACATTGTTATATAACATTTGTGTATTGTAACGAATAAAACCAATTTTTTTTTCTCTTACCTAACTGACTGGACCCCGAAACTAAGACTGCTTTTTCCGTTTGTCAGTTATTTTTAACTATTGCCTCTGTACCATGAAAAAAAATCAAAGAAGTCTCAGACAAAAAAAAAAAAAAAAATCGTGTGTACACGTGTATATAATATAAACATGTTATTTTATTGTGTGTTAAGTATATATTATTTATATTAAATATAATACAACGGTTGTCGGTTGAAATTTTGATGTAATAAATATTATTTGGTTAAATGCGACATAAAATCGTACTTTGAATGCGCCTACAGTAAAATTGTTTTGTTATTTGTCTTTTATTTTACATTAAAAAATTGCGAATAATTTTTCTCAGGCGCTGCTTACTATAGTAAATGAATCATTGCACGCATATCTACCACGCCACCATTTTTTTTTTATAACAGTAGTCAATATTTTCTAATAATAGTTTAAGTCAGTGCCAAGTCCTCATGTAATATATACGTAATATACATTCTGCGGGCAAGTAACTTTGTATTCTTCTTAATTATAAAAAATGTTTTATTTTTAAAACAATATAATACCTATTATAAATATAAAAATTAATTACATTATTATTACAGATAATATGAAATAAAAAAAATATGATTCATAATTTTAATAAAATCATCAATGGGGATATAGCTCAGTGGTAGAGCATTCGACTGCAGATCGAGAGGTCCCCGGTTCAAACCCGGGTGTCCCCTAAGTTTAATTTTTTTTTTTTACAAATTTTATTAATAGTTATTTATTTTGATAAGTTTGTCCGCAATAATCGTAGAATTTAATAGACTTTTTAAAATTAAAATATTATACAAATATAATCTGATACAAAGGAAATAACTTTATATGTATGTACTTTTTGGGATTTCAAGGCTTACTAACACTTTTATATGTCTGTGACTCAGTTTCTAATATAACTCTGTCTGAAATAATTAAATTAATCATTAGTTGGTAATTGGATGGCCAGCAACCTTTAAATGAGTTTAAAGGCACTTTTGAATTGTCTTTTTACAATAATTTATTATAGTTAGTCCGGAACTATCACCGGATTTGGAATATATCGCTAGTGACTAATAACATCGTCGAAACTGCAAAATCGATTTTTTTTTTATTGATTTCATAAAACGTTCCTAAATAACCAAGTCTAACATCAGCTGAAAAGAAAAATATTATTTTATGCATAGTTTTTTAATCACATAATTTATAAATGTCGGTATTTTAAAAAAATATGTAAAAAGACGCATGCAATTTACACTTTGCATCGCTCTCCTGTAAAGTTATTTTTTTTCATATCCGACATTTTTAATAGTCATGGGATTTATACTGCTAAAACGAAACTTAACAGTTATTCTTTAAAAAAATGTCAAAACATTATACAATAACTATATGTCCCTTGTGAAGCGAAGGTAAATATATATTTTTGGATTGCTGACATCTAGGGGTATCCGAAAATACCCCATGTATGCAGTGCCTGATTAAAGTAACTTGATGCCGTAAGCAATTTTCCTCTGTGGGCCCCCCTATCCTTAAGTGAAGTACAAAGAATTAATTGAAAAAAAATGTGAATACATATCGTAGGTAGAATATGTATGTGTTGTTGTTTTGCCGGATAAAAATTATCGATAGTTGACGATAGTTATCGATAATTATCGGTTAAATTTTCGGACGACGAAAACAAACAAAAAAAAAAACATTTTCCTCCGTACCCTATACGAATACCTAAAAAAAAAAAAAAAAGGTCCTCCGCCGTACCAATTTTCGATAATTATCTAATACCACAATATTATCGATAATTATCGGATGGCACAAAATTATCGATAATTATCGGATCGCAAAAAATTATCAATAATCATCTAATGAAAACTTATCGATAGTTATCGATATTTATCGAATGAAAAATTATCGAGTACTTACGAATTATCGATAATTATCGCACACCCCTATCCCATGCTAGGTGGGGTCGACACAACATGATTTCGTCTCTGTCATGTCGTCTCTGGTGCCCCCCAAGACGGGATGCCCTAAGCAATTGCTTAAATAGCTTATAGGCTAATCCGGCACTGCATGTATGTTCCGCGATTTTTTATAGTTTACGACATATGTTTTTTTTTTCATATTTTTTAAAATTCTCGAACTATTTTAAAAAAATTTCTTTGTGAATTAAGCCATTTTTTTTATTTTTATTTTTTGTGTATTAGTCCTTTTTAGTTGCACTCTCACAGATAAAATACCTAGCTTCCTACTATTAATATAAGTTATTAAAAATTTAGATCGAAAAGAAATAATTTGGGTTTGAGCGAGTCGAAGTTTAATTTTGAACTTTTATTTAAAAAAAAATAAAAAGTTTCATGACTTCTAAGTCATTTTAAAAACTTCCTGAGACCCTCAGCTTTGATTATTATACAAAGAAAGTGGTACTTAATAGGCCTATTTTAGCCGCAAACTGCCTTTAAATGTACAGGGGCGTAAAATGTCCTAAATTAATTAATTATTTTAAAGGCACCTATTGTTCATTTCTAAGGTAAATTTGGTTGGTTATGTGTGATATAAATACCATTCAGTAAAATTAAAACATTAAGATGGCAAAATGAAAAGTTCAAGTAGGTATGGTATAATTTCAATTTCTTTAGTATCACGTAGGTAACTTACAACTTTTTTAACTTCAACAGGTCTTAAATTATAATAGTTCTGGTCAGGTAGACGCTCGGGTCACAAAATACCACGTATGGAACAAAGGAATGATGATACTGTGGTCGTCTGTAGCGCGCCCTCTCACTCTCTTTTCGGTAGTCTCGCTCTGTCCGTCGGGCTGTAACCGAGGCGCATCCCGTTTCTTTCTTAGCTTCAGACTTCAGTTTAGATATGCGCAAAATGTGTCAGCTAAAAGAAATGAATGAAGTATATCTTTTCGCTCAACGAAGTAGTCCACTCATTTAGTTCAGTACTTCATTTAGTTCAGTGGACGACTAACGAATCCATATCCGTAAATGATATCGGAGTGTGATTGAAAGTTACGACGAAATACGAATGATGCACTTTAGTTCATTTTTATACCTACCTATCTCGATTTCCCTTCATACTTTAAATAGGCTTAGGATTGTCAACGATGAAATATGAATAATTTGCTAATCTATTTTTATTAAGTAATATGTTTTCTGTTAAAAGATATTTACATTTACATTTTTTACCTATTTACATACGCTGCTGATTATTTACAATTCGTCGCTGCGCCTGACAAGTTCCATATGTGTATTTTGTAAGGTTTGGGGAAGCAACATATTATAAGATGTTATTAAATATTTTTTTTAATTATTTATTAACGGTTAAAATACATATGGAATTTGTTAAGTTTGTTGCTAGTTCGAATATCACAAAAAGAACTTTATCAACACAGAGAATGAAGCTGAGATTAAGTTTAGTTAAAAAAAAAAAACAAAATATAAAAAAATGCACATATGGAATTTGGCAGGCGCAACGACGAATTACCTGCTATTCACAAATAACAATTGGGAAAGTTTTTTGGTTGTTAGTCGTGTCCTTCTTTCATTCAGTATATTTAGAAAAGAGCTTTAGAAAATTTCTTTTTAACTCCACTGCAAAAAGCTCTGTTTTGATTGCAATGTTACATAGAGAGGGATGCCAGATGCCGCGCGCACAGTTGGCGCGAACGAGCGAAAAGAAAGACAGAGACTGAATCACTGAACTAAATGAAGGAGAGACACATTTGAATGACAACTGAATGAGTGATAAGTTTATTTTGCGAAATGAAGTAGTTCATTTCCTTCAATCGTTCGCGAACTACCCATGTCTACTTCAGTTGTTCACAGCTTTCGCTCGTGTTACTACTATTATTCCCACATTTCTTTTCGATATTTTCTCATTCATTACAACTCTCGCTTGCTAACTGGACTCCGATTCGCCCTGTGACTGACCTGTGCTTGTGTTTTGGTCTTTGATTGCCCAGTGATTTGGATTTTTGTGTTGCAACATGAGCTATTCTTTGAGCGAATATGCAGAGATGCATTATTATTACGGTGTTGCCCAAGTAAATGGTCATTTAGCGGCAAGGCTTTATCGAGAGCAACTCGAACGGCGAGGAGAAGAACGGCAGAATTACCCGGATCATAAAGTGTTTATAAACGCACATAATACCCTGATGGCCGGACGATTTCCTGGACGCAGTTCTCACGAAGGAGTACCCAGAGTGGATCCAGATGTTAGGGATCAAGTCGTGGAACAAGTGCAGAACGACCCTTCTACTAGCACGAGGACTATCTCAAGAATGACCGGCATACCACGAACCTCAGGAGGATACTGAAGTCAGGTGAGTTAATTTTATTTTGTCTTTAAACCTTGTGGTAGCATTTTGCATACCGGTTTGTTAGCGGTGAGTGATGGATTAATTTTATTATTGAGTGCCGAAACCTCGAAATCTCAAAAAGAAAACAATTAATAAAAATTAATAATATAAAAATTAAATAATAAAATAATAAAACAAATAAGTGCACGGACGCCACGTTCCAGCAAAAGCGACGCTCGACGAGTCGATGCGGGTACGAAGCTACGCCCTCCTTCGAGACGATTCCATGAAACGAGGCGATAGCAGTGTTGCCACCTTGGTGGTTTTTCCACCAGAACTGGAGTTTTTTTTAAGCCTTTAGAGGATTTTTTTAGTTACATAGCGTTTTATTTTTTTTTAGTGTTTTTTAGCGGTTTTTTCAGTATGGAATCTGGCAATACATTTTGTCAACACTGATCTATAAATTTTATATTGTTGTATGCTTACTCTATAGCCGGGGAATCCCTTAGCGCAGTCGTTGTTACTGTTTTCTTTTAATCTTGACATTCTATGTATCGAATTTGGTGAGTGCTGTTGAAATCTTGAAAAGTTTGATAAAATCGTATTTAATAGGTTAAAGTGTGTGAAGTCATTACGCTTAATACTATAAATAATGGAGATTCCGTTAAAGAAAAAAAAAAAACTACGCACAAAAGTATAGAAAAGAGTGGGAATCACATGCCGAATTCAAATCCTGGCTTAAACCTTTAGTTGGTGATGATACGAAAGCGTTTTGCACATATTGTAAAGTAAAATTACTAGCAAAATTAGTAGGCTTGAGAAGACATGCTGAAACAAAGAAGCACAAACAAAAAATGCAAATTATATCCGGCAACCAGATTTTACAATTCCAGCCTGATGGTGAGTAGATTTCCAACACAAAATCGCGCAAAGCTGAAGGAATGCTCGCGCTTTACATTACAGAACATAGCTCAGTTTCCTGTATTGATCATCTAACAAATTTAGTGAAATTAGCTTTGCCTGACCCCAAAGCAACTACAACAAGTACTAAGTGTACTGAAGTTATTAAAAATATCTTGGCACCACATTTTACTGAAGAACTAATAAAGGATATAGGAGAACAAAAATATAGTCTCATCATTGACGAATCAACTGACATCAGTACGAGCAAGCAACTTGGTATTGTAATCAGGTATTTCAGTAGAAAACTAAAAAAAGTAGTGTCTTCGTTTTTGGCCCTAGAACAACTTGAAACCAGCGATGCAATTGGCATTGTTAAAGCCCTTCTTTCTTGTTTACAAAAATATGGACTAAATAAAAATAAACTGGTTGCATTGGGAACAGACAATGCGTCAGTCATGACTGGAATTAATAATGGAGTGTATAAAATTCTTAAAAATGATATACCTAATTTAATTCTTATCAGATTCACTTGCCACTCTTTACAACTTGCAGTATCGCATGCTTCAGAACATACGCTACCAATAAATATTGAATTCTTGATTAGAGAAACGTACAATTGGTTTGCCCACTCTACAAAACGTAAAAATGAATATCAAGAAATTTACGAAACTATTAACTGTGGTGAAGCACCATTAAAAATTCTGCAGGTATGTGACACACGCTGGTTATCCATTGAACCAGCAGTGCGAAGAATTCTGGCACAATGGAAAGAAATGACATTACATTTTGGGCTTGTGAGTAATCGATGTTACACTGCAGATTTATTATATTCTATGTACAAGGACGAATCTAATTATTTGTATTTGCTATTTTTGCAAAGTGTACTAAACGATGTGCAGATTGCATTGAAAAGCTTTGAAAGCGAAAGTGCAAATCCTCTTAAATTATTAAATGTGCTGATTACACTTTTACGTTCAGTTTGCAACAGGATACTGTTACCGAACGCAGCCGTTACAGATAAGGATTTTTTAAATATTGATATCGACCGAAACCTTAACTCGGTCCCATACATGGGCTACCTCTTTGAATCGGAAAGTGAAAAAACATCGTTAACAGCTGATACTATATTAGCCATAAAACGTCGCTGTATTGAGTTTAATGTGAAGCTAGCCAAGGAAATTCAACAAATACTGCCACCCAATTATAATGTGCTAGAATTGATATCAAAATTAGACCCAGAGACAATACTCCGCCAAGGTAAGGACAATTCCATTTCAGAACTAGCTAAAGAACTTGGCTATACTGCTAGTGACATTGACAAGATATTGAATCAGTGGCACAATATCTGTTTTATTCAGTGGGAAAATACAAACGATGTTATAAAATTTTGGGTTGAGGTAGATAATTACCGAAACGCAGCAGGTATAAATGACTTTGCAGAACTAGTTGATCTAGCCATATCTTCGTTATCTTTACCCCAATCTAATGCTGTTATCGAGAGAATTTTCAGTGTCATGAACATCGTAAAAAGCAAACTACGAAACAAGATGGCTGATCCTCTTCTAAATGCGATAATTTTTATCCGAAATAGATTAAAAGTTACTGATGCAAATTGTTACAATTATGAATTACCAAGCAATGTTATTGCAGCTATTGAAAAAAACACAAAGTACTCTTTTAAAAATCAACCACATGCGACAACATCTGCATCGACGTTGGCGTCATCGACAGTAGTTTCGGCGTCAGTGAATTATGAAGAAGTTATGGAAGATATAACTTTTGACAATCTTGAATTTTAATTTCAATGTACAACTTGTTTCTCTCGATTTATACTGTACTGATTATTTTCAAATTAATAACTAATGAACATAGTTATGTTGTTTTATTTAATTGCCTATACCTTAGGTACTATATTTTAAGTTGAAACGAATATATTTGTCTATTTTTTGCACCACGTACAACATATTTGTTCGTTTTATATTGAAAATAAGGTTATCTTAAATGTGATATTTCAATAATAATTTGGAGTTATTTGGTGGTTTTTTTGTAGTCCAAATTTGTGAAATCTAGCGACAGTTTACTTTTGACCTAGCGCTTTATAAAAATCCAAGGGGGCAACACTGGGCGATAGGCGACAAGCATTTGTGTCTTTCTTAAAGTCACCCGCGTCATTCGAAATTAAATTACTAATATCGCAATTGTAATTAAATATTATACTGTAGAATATTTCAATTTGTATGTTTAAAAAGGACAATAAAATAATTAGTTTTTGAATAGTGTCCTTTTTATCACATTCAGTACAGTATAAATAAATTAAATAAGAATACTTTAAATGAAGGGTTAATAAAATTAAAATAATATAGTTTTAGAACAAGCAACCCTACAATTGTGACGAGCAATACGTACCATTTCGTGAGACGAAAAAATTATGTATCTAAACGATGCCTAGCATTACAATATGGTGTTTTTTTTTTCAGAGAGATACCATGCGTTTCATATTCAACGGGTACAACAACTACTTTCTGCGGATTATCCAAGGCGAGTGGCTTTTTGCCGAACAATGTTGGAAAGAACTGAGCGATATCCTAATTTTTTTCGAAAAAATTCTGTGGACAGACGAATCGCCTATTCGAAAGGACCGGAGTATTTAATATCCACAATTACCATAGTTGGGCCCTTGAAAACCCACACATGGCAAGACCATCAAACTTTCAAGCACGATTTAGTGTAAATTTGTGGTTGGGAATTGTAAACGGGACACTTATAGGACCTTTCGAATTGCCAAATAGATTAGATGGAGCCCAATATTTAGGGTTTTTACAAAACAATTTAGACGATTTGTTGGAGGATGTAGACTTACATACTAGAAGGAGAATAATTTTTCAAAATGATGGGGCTCCTTGCCACTACACAAGAACGGTACGGGAGCACCTGTATCAACGATTCCCCAGAAGGTGGTTTGAACGTGGCGGGCCGATTCCTTGGCCTGCACGTTCACCAGATCTTAACCCTATCGACTTTTTTCTTTGGGGATATTATAAAGAGATGGTTTACGCACGCGAAATAAACACAGAAGCAGAGCTGCGTGAAAAACTAAGGCAGGCTGCAACGAAAATCAGACAGCATACTACTAGTTTTAGAAGACTGAAAAAGAATTTTTTAAGACGTTGTAGATTGTGTATTGAAGCGGAGCATTTTGAAAATTTGCTATGAATAAAAATCTGTCATAACTTTTTAAATTGTTTCATTTATTATGAATGTATCACACAATAATTATATCACATAACCAACCTAATTTACCTTAGAAATTAAAAATAGGTGCCTTAAAAAATAATTAATTAATTTAGGACATTTTACGCCCCTGTACATTTAAAGGCAGTTTGCGGCTAAAATAGGCCTATTAAGTACCACTTTCTTTGTATAATAATCAACGCTGAGGTCCTCAGGAAGTTTTTAAAATTACTTAGAAGTAATGAAACTTTTTTTTTTCTATAAAAGTTTAAAAATTAAACTTCGACTCGCTCAAATCCTGTATATATACATATATGTATGTATATTTACAATAACAATACTGAGTAACAGTACGAATGATTTAATATTTTTGATCAGTTACTATAGGTACTCGTTACGTTTTACATACGAGTACGTTGACATTGAGTGCAATTTTTTTATTAACGATACAATAAACATAATTTTATTATCTTATCCCTAATTTAATGAAGCGACACACCTTATAATAATAATAATATTCTTTATTGTACACCAATAAAAGATCGAACAAAAGTAGTACAGTTAGAGAAGATGTACAAAGGCGGTCTTATCGCTAAAAGAGCGATCTCTTCCAGACAACCTTTGGGTATAGGACAAGGCAGAGAAAAGCGGTTAAGAAGTGTACAAGTAGTTGTGAAGTAAATATAAGTATAATATAATATATAAGTAAATATAATAATATAATAGAATATACATACACATTCACATACATACACACACACACACACACACAACCACACATACACACACATACATGTAACATATAATATAATATATTATAGTCTTATTCAATAAGACTTCAACTGAAATATACCTATAAAATTAAAATGCACCTTCTTTTTTAAGTGTATATTTTAAATGGGTCCCGGCTGTAAATCCTTCTATTTTGCAAAGAATTGTTTATTTGTGTGTCGATTATAAAAATGTTTCAATGGTATAGTCGTTCAGTATTATTTTTGACAACATTCTGAACTACTGGACTTGTTTTATTCTTTTAAGTTTAATTTTTTTTAATTTCATGTATTTTTTAGTTTTTCTAATTAAAAAGTATAATCTTAATGAGATGTCCGAAAAATACAACATAGCCACGAAAGAGATTTGTGAACAGGAATCGGCTTTGGATGAACTTTTTCAATTATCTAGATATAATGAAGAGCGCTTCAATTCTCTTGTAAACCAAGAATGTCAGTGCTCAAATTCTGATCATACAAAGCCTTCATGTGAAATAAGTAAAGAAACTGATTTCAGCTCCGTAGTTAATAAACCTGTACCCAAAGACAGTATATTGATGTACAGCGTGAAACTGGGTAAAAATATGGGTACAAGGTTATATCATGTAAATGACAAACCAGTATGCAATATTTGTATGCCAGGTGCCGCAGTAGGTGAAATAATGGATAAGGTATTTAACTGTACGTATGATTCCTCCACTACCTTAATATTATTATTTGGTAGAAGAGGGAACACTAAACAACAACAGTTATCCTTTTATTTGGACAAATTACGTAAACTTAACGTATAAAAAAATTACAATGTTTACATTTCTTTATATTAAGGGTAACGTTAATGACAATAAAATAAGAGCTAAATTAAATATATTATTATATAACAGTGTAGGAAATAATAATGTTACATTAAATGATGATACGAACTTAATATTTAAGTTAATTGATATTAATTGTATTTTTAAAAATGATATAAATATATGATTATCTATACTAATAATAAATCTGTTAAAACCTCCGTTTTATTAATACACTATATATCATCAAGAATAAATTTTAATACCGCGATTTAATTTCAATCAGCGGCATCTCTTATAATTTTTCGTCTGTGCACGTATCACGTAAAAAGTACAAAACCAATGTAAATAACTTTAATACATAAAAATTATACATAACTCACAGTAACATTTAGTTTTTGTTTCATTGTAATTAAATTTAAAAATAAATATTTTATAAAATAGAAATACGCCTACGCGACATAGACGCCATCTGGTCTAACGAATCTTAAAAACTCACAAAACTTATTTTTGAGTTATTATTTTGTTAAACTTAAAAGTTTACTAAATATGTCGGATAGGAATAGAAATTATTTCAATATTTTAAATAAACATCATTTTCAATTAATATAGGTACTATTTGATGCGCGTTGGCGGCGTAGGTACCTATTTCTATTTTCTTAAATATTTATTTTTAAATTTAATTACAATGAAACAAAAACTAAATTATACTATGAGTTATGTATAATTTTTATGTATTAAAGTTATTTACATTGGTTTTGTACTTTTTACGTGATACGTGCACATATAAAAAACCGATAAGAGATGGCGCTAATTGAAAAAAAAACGCGCTATTAAAATTTATTCTTATTTTCTTGATGATATATAGTGTATTAATAAAACGAAGGTTTTAACAGATTTATTATTTGTATAGATGGCGCAGAATACGTAATATAATTTTTTGAATCGCGCTGACCAAAACTTCGGCCAAAAGAATGACACTCGCCCGTATTTAAAAGAAAGTTTTTCTTTTTTGCATTTAATACCTTAGGGTACTACGGTCTTGATTGTTTGTTTGTTAAAATATTTGGTCGTTATGTGTATGTTGATTGTACAAAGTTGGATGGTTATAGCTATTTAAGTTGTAATCTATATATATAAAGAAAGTCGTGTTAGTTACACCGTTTATAACTCGAGAACGAGTGGGTCGATTTTTATGATTTTTGTGTTTTTGGATTTGTCTTCGTCGGGAATAAATCTGTTAACGAGTCCGTTTTATAATCTTAATCTTAATACATATATAAAAGCGAAAGGTCTCATCACGATATCTCTGGAACTATAAGACCTAGAGACTTGAAATTTGGTAGGAATATTCCTCTTGCCAAGGAGAGGTCAGCTAAGAACGGATTTTACGAAATTCTACTCCTAAGGGGGCAAAAAAGGGGGGCAAAGTTTGTATGGGACAACGTAGTTCCTTGGTCCAATCTACTTCAAATTTTGCATAATATATTCTTTAACAGAATTGATCGAAGACGTGTTTCGTATTTTATCAAAATTCATCTCCTTACGGGGTTAAAAGGGGGTTGCTTTGGCTTCGAAGTTGATTTGACAACTCAATCTGTCTATTATAAAATATTTTCCAGTATCGACGCAGGTGTAGGTGATAAAAAATATAAATTTACAATTTTTAAAATTTTAGTTAAATACCCGTGCGAAGCCGGGGCGGGCCGCTAGTGTAATAATATATATACAACGATCTTTATTTGTTATCGCTTCAGATCATTTTAATCGTACTAAAAGCTGGTCGTTCGACCTAACACCAAGTCTGTCATTACTCAGTGTCTGGCACGGAGAAAATGTGGTTGTTTATTATTACATATATTCTATTAATATTAATATTAGTAGAAATATATTTTCGGTTTGGGCGAGCCGGAAGACTTATCAGAAAAATACCTGGACCAAAGGCTATACCTATATTCGGGAATATAATCAATTATTTTCTTACACCAGGTAAGTCCATAGACTACTCAAAGGTATTGTAAAAACTTATTTCTTTTTATAGTAATATTTAAATTTTAATTAATAAATTAATAGTGTTTTCGTAAGTCTACTCGAATAAAGTATATTTTGAGTTTGAGTTTTTGAGTTTGAGTAAATTTGTTAATTTAAAATATCGAATCTAAAATTTATTATACACATTTAGTAATAAGCTACTTGTAATTTTAATTGATATCTAAATGCTATTTACAATTACATAATACAGCAGGAGAGTTCGTTTAAGTTCGTTAAACCTTACGAAGGCTTTAATCTTGAAATTATTTTTCGTTAGAGAAGCTATAAAATTGCTAGCATTTGTATTCTGCAATTTTTAAAATAAATTATGATAATTTTTTTTTAGAATGTACTAGGAATAATTTTTATGTCACTTAATTATGATTAAATATAAATATTTAGATAAAGAAAATTGATAAACGCAATCACGTGAAAACTTCTCTAAAACTATTCGATTTAAGTATTATGAATTATCAGTCGCATTTTATCATTTCATATTATAAATAATAATCGTTGTAATGATATAAAAATGCAGTATTATTAATATATATGTTCGAAATAAAACTGATCGTAGTGTCTATCTCAAAAACATATTTAGCAATTCGTAAGCGATCTGTTACTTCTATCTTTATAATAACTTTAAAAGTAACTTTAACTGTAACTTAATTTCCGCAAATTAAAGCAGAGAGTTACATTGTAACCAGCAGCTACATTGACAGTCGTTATTATTAGCTAAAGCAAAAAGGACAATAACCGTTTTTCTATAAAGCTGTGCCCTGTGTACAGAAAATTGACTTTTTATAGTATACACATAAAACACTTCATTTCGTTCATATCTCTTGCTATGACATTGAAATGACAAACAAATACAATAATATTTTGAATTTAATTATAAACCGCCACTTTGATCACTTTTAGACTTTTATTAAAAATCTAGTTTCAATTAATGAAGCGTACTTTAATGAATCAATTTTCTGTACACGTGGGGCAGATTTGAACATTGTCCTTTGTTATATGCATACATGTTAATGTCCTATAAAATTACTCGTGTGTCGTCTTATCTTTCCATCTACATCCATTCCATCTACATATATATGTAGATAGAGAGATATTTATTATCCCTGTCTGTTTATAATTTTTAAAGTATATTTTAACAAACTGAGGTATTCAGTTTTGATATGAAGACGAGGCTTTGATCTGACGGAGGTGTAATCTAATTCTTTATAGGAATTGGTATAGATACTCAGCGTCCATATTGATAATTATTGCTATGTAATTAAGGTCAGAATCATAATTATGGATGATCATCGTCATCATTGCCGTAATTTTACCGCGTTGTTTTAAATGATGTATCACATTGTTAAAAATAGTAACAACCATCGGTATGTTTTGTTTTTGCGAAATCAACAAAAAAAACTAGTCTAGTGTCAACACGGTCTTAAATACAGGTCTTGTCATCGAAATTTATTATCACAGATCAGGTCCAATGACTGCTGCATATGCTCACCATGTTATGCGAAATCATATTTTTATGATGTTGACAATGCTGTCAATTATAGATTAGGTCGAATTTCGACCACTGGGCCACCACTAGTTTATGCAAATATGCTATTTATAAACTAAACTTCATTTGAGATCATTTTTTTATATAAAATTTAAAAAGTAAGCTATTCCCTCCTATATACTTTACACATTAAATTAGCATACATATAAACATAAACTTGAAAAGCATCACCATTATTTCGGCTGTTAGGTACAAACCACTTATTTCATAAACATCAAGATTAAAAGACGCCAAATTGAGAGATAATGGAAAATGCTTGATTTACTAAGTTCCATTTCATCATATCTTTTGAATAGTAAGATATATTTATTTAATATAATGATATAAATTATTTATTAAGAAGGTTAAAAAAATAAAGTAAGCCTGACGAGAGATAGAGATCGCTGATGAATTACGCTCTCTAGAGACTAATAGATTACATAGACAATCACGAATTATGAGCGCTTTGAGCAGGTATAGCATTCCTTTTTTATTTTCATTTTTCACAACGAGGCTACTGTACGATCTAATTGCTTTTGACTAGGGTAAATGCATTTCCATTTTTTTGATTGTTCATAAATTCGTCGACGTTTATTGTTATTGTATCTGTCATCATGAATTATGGCGTGAAGTTGATGACATAGAAGCTTCCTCGATAAATACACTGAACTGAACTGAATTAGCCTTTTAACAACCCACTGCTGGGCAAAGGTCTCATTCATATACAGAGTGACTGGTGAGTCACTATCAATATTTAAGGAGAATACTCGGTACATGATTCTCATTCGAATTATGTAAAAAAAATAGGTACTTAATTTTTGACCAAAATTTTCATAAATTTCAATTCAAATAAATGAAGCGTTTACACTTTGCCAGTCATGCCGGCGGCACGTGCACAGGTGTTGTACTGTGCTAATCCAGGAATAAATAATTTTATCCTAAGCCAGGACTAAAGTATTAAGGGGGACTGGATCATGCTTGTTTATCCTGCTACCTTGTTAACGCGTGGCGGCGTTTGGACGTAGGTAAACAAACTGTTTTGTGTCGAAAGTGCAGCTAGCTGCTAGGGTGTCCAGACGACGCGTAAATAATTAGATAACTGTTAAGTAACTTTACTTAAAAGTTTATTAATATTTACAATTCTTTTTTTTACATAATTCGAATGCGAATCATGTACCGAGTATTCTCCTTAAATATTGTTTTGTAATTCACCATTTGTCCTGTATAAAAAGGCTTGGAGCTTAATCGACCATGATGCTCCACTGCGGGTTGGCGGATAATTTCCTTATCATGAGTAACAGTCGCTAACGGACGGCTTTACTTGTGCCTCGAAAGCACGGTTTGAGACCCACAAGGACATACACAGTCCATAACCAAATATTTGTCCAATACAAATATCTACCCCGAGCGGGAATCGAACCTACGACCGGTAGCATTAAAGCAACTAGACGCACCAACTACATTATAACAGTTGTCAACTACCAGATTTACTGACATAAAACTTAATTTGAAAATATTAATACTATCGAGAGTAATGCAATCGAATCAATCGACATTATCGATAATTTTGCAACCGAGTATACTTTTCGATAGTATTTGCATGTGGATTGCATGTGGTATCGATATTTTGACCGATTTTCGAGGCCAAAAAAATACCACAATACCATCGATAGAATATTACTATCGCAACAACACTACTTACCTACTGGTGTTTTGTAGTTGATAAAAAACAATAATAAACTCCCTAAAAATAAGGAACATTCTAACCCGCCCATCTTGCAATACTTGTAATGTTCGGGTGGTCAGCAGGGGTTTTAAATGACAACCAGCAGCGTGACGTCTTTATATTAAAGTATATTTATTACTGCAGACATATAGAGACCAATTAGGACTGATATAATGTATTAACTTACATTGGGGTGGAGGACCATTATAAATTAGAGTAATATAAACAATGTTATGAAAAAACAAAGAACCAACTCTAGACTCTGCACTTGTTAACAATTACTGGTAACTTTCCAAATGTTGCTTATCTTCAATTAAACATTAAAGTACAATCGATTAGAACATATTATGTATTTTAAAATGTACAATCAGCTAAAAAATATGTAGATATTATATGTGCTATTTACTATTTAATTTGAATATTTATAAGGAGACACTCGATAAGCGTGGATATCGAGACGCGAGCCGAAACCAGAGAGAGCGCTTTTCGTCTATGTTCACAGATACTAAAGACGCCATGTTATAGTGCAGATAATAAGAATAATGGAGTAATTCATAAACAATAGATATATAGAGCATATTAATACTGATCATATTAATATATATGAATCTAAATATAAAACCAAGTCGGAAACGCAACCGGGACTACAAATAATTTTTTTTTAGCTGCGATTTTGATCACTTCCAGACTATTATTAAAATCTAGTTTCAATTAATAAAGGATACTTTAAAATATAATTTTTGTACATGTTGGGGCAGATTTGAACATTTTGTTTTTGCAGATTTGAACATTTGTCCCAAGGGAGTTGCTGGATCTTCTACTGGGCGCGTTCCCCCGGGTGGCGGATAGGGGAAGCCATTCGCACTGCCCGCGAGTGGTTGGGGTCTTCGGACCCCCGTGGACCAAAACCAGCAGGTGAGGGCGCACCTTAAGCGGCTTGATAACCGAGCGGCCTAGGGGAGTAAACCCCGAAAATAAATCACAGCTGTGTATCAGCAAAAAACAAACATGGATGTGTATGACAAAACATTACTACCCCATGCGGGTACCTAGCCTCAGGCGGAGGAGAAACCCGCAGTGCTACGGCACTCAGCCCCACCGAATCTGGGTGGGGCACCATGCACATTTGTGTTTCCGGGGAGTTGCCCAAGAAGGGCGGCGAGGGCGTTTGGCCCGGGAAGGGCAGTGTTGTTTATCTTGTCTGGTCTGGGCTTGGGATGGCGTTTGTACGCGAAGTCGATCGAGAGACAAAAAAAAAGATTTGAACATTTTCTTTTTCAATTATTTATTTTTAATTGAAAATTTATAAACAAACCAACAAACTCTAAAGCTTTATTATATTATTATAAATAACGCAATGTTTGTATCGTTTCAGAGAAGTTGTTTGTTTTCCATCGGTCGCTATCTAAAACCTACGGAGATGTTAATCAGATTCATGGAATGAACGTTCGTATGGTGAATGTCTCCAATCCCGACGTAATTGAGGTAATTAATATTTTTATTTGTGAACTAATTAATGCATTTCCCGATAGCAGTATTTTAGCCCGTATTTCAGATTACAATACTATAAAATATAAAATAAAATTTGAAATTGTCTTCCGAATTTTATAACATAAACTTAGTATCGACACCAACAAAAGTTTATTTTGGGGGTGTGAGGAACAGCTCTTCATCCACCATTGAAAAGGGAGAATCCTGCGGACCAGAGGGATGTTGCGTCTGGTGGGTTACTAACTAACTACTAAGTTTAACATTAATTATGCAATGTTATAGCTACCATAAATCTTGAATCGCTTTTGATTAACTATAAAAAAAAGAACATAAAAAAAATATATGAATGCAATCATCTTTTCCGAGCAGGAATCAAACACGCAATCGTCGACGTTATAGGATCTACCATTCTGCTACACCAGATATTAGTTCTACTAAAACATGTAATATTTATTTTAGATACGTTAAGCGTACTTATAATTTTTTTTTTGTAAGTGAATTACACCCGTGAGACGCCACACCGGGTTGAGTCGCTGAAAATAAATAATATTTTGTGCCTTACATGTTCTGTAAATAGGATTTTGTATATTTTAGAAACTACTGTCTACATCGCTAGGAAACCACAAGGAACATCCGT
The DNA here is from genome assembly GCA_036937285.1 of Euphydryas editha. Classification (NCBI taxonomy): domain Eukaryota; kingdom Metazoa; phylum Arthropoda; class Insecta; order Lepidoptera; family Nymphalidae; genus Euphydryas; species Euphydryas editha. The sequence goes on along the minus strand of JAUPFZ010000011.1, from coordinate 4,874,815 downwards.
ATAATTACCTTAAGAGTTGGCTCAATCAGGGATTACTTCTTAGTACTGGTATGTTGCACATATTAATCTATAATCCAGTCATTTTAGGTATTTTAAGCCCCAATCTGCGGAAAGATTCCTAGTGAGCTGAATTTTTGTATACACCTTTATTACGGCGTTGTAATGAAGATGTGAAAAATCTACATTGATATCGTGTCGGCTAAAACAGTTACAAACCTCAAAAGGTCATGAAAATCAGTTTTTTGCAAATATCTCGCGACCTATTGCTCGGAGGTCAATATATCGCAAGGTAATATATTGACATGACATATTAGGTACAAAATAACCGCAAGCGCCCGTGTCAAGTAATGGTCGCTATGGCTATATTGCCCATGTCAACTTTTTTCCGATACGGGCATTAGTACGCGAAGTGCACATGTCAACTAAGGGTTGATTAACGTATATTACATTATCACCGGTGGGAAATTACGTAACAAAACGTAAGACGCCTTGGGCAGTTTTTTGCAGTTGGTAAACTAAAAGGTCATTTACCCGGACACTGAAGCGGTTATTTAAAAAAAAAGACAGTTCTTTTTAAACACGAATTATTATAAGAATTTAATATATTTAAAAATTATAGACGACATACTGTAGTCACGTTTACGATACACAATTATACCTATAAATCTATAATACCTAACTAAATATTTGTACTATACATGCATATATAAAATATCTATATGTTAAATTATTAAATAATACAATAAAATGTGCAGCAAGATTTCGTAACTTTAAGATATAATATATTGCATACTTACAGTATGCATAGTGAAATCTCTTTAATGATTTTTAATCCATGTTCTAAAGCCAAGGCTGATTGTGGAGGTCTGCAGAGCCTGAGACAACAAAGCAGTGGAGTCCCCTAATTATTTATCAAATAAAAGAAACAATTTTTTCACTCAAGTACTTCCCAGATTTATTGCGAAGAAATGAATTTTTCTTTCACAAAGATATATAGTCCAATGCAATTCGAAACTAAATTGCCGCGTTAATAACTATTTAAAAAAAATGGAAAAAATGCTAACCCGCTGAAATTATTGTATATATTTTTTTAATCTCCTTTGTGGAGATTAAAAAAAGACCCGAAGACGTCACTCCGTATTCCCAAACCTCAATTATTTTGATATATGAAATATGGAAATTTATTCAAATAGTCTTATTTTAGAACAAATGTCAGAAGTATATTGTTCGGCAGGGAGGAAATGAAAATGAACATACATTTTATAGATCAGTCGGAATTTCCAGTAGCAAATATAATCAAGAAACTATAACTCGAATTACTTAATTGAAATTACGAATACTTGAATGACTTGAATAATCTCTCATAAAATAAATCTAATCTCAATTAAAATACCAACATTAATAAAAGTATCTTCTTTTTTAGGTAAAAAATGGATTCAACGAAGAAAAATGTTAACGAAAGCATTCCATTTTAATATACTCAAAAAGTACTTCGTGACATTTGTGGAAGAAATTGACCACTTTATGAAGCGCGTGCAAGAAGAGTCAGAAAAAAAGAAGACTGATTTAGTTCCTATGATGAAGTCTACGACACTGCGGATCATGTGTGGTAAAACTTAAATTATATTATAAATAATAAAATATTTAGATATTCATATCCAAAATATACCTAGAAACATAAATCTGACATATCCAAATAGCTGCTGCTATGCTATTATTACTAAGTGGTGGATATTTGTATTGGTACAAATATTTGTTTCCGGTCTGGGTGTATGTCTTTGTGGGTTTCCTTACCGTGCCTCAGAAAGCCCGTAAAGCCGTCTGTGCCTGTTATTATCATAGCCACCTAACAATGATGGCTACTCATGGTAGGGAAAATTTCCGCAAACTCGCACTGGAGCAGCGTTGTGGATTAAGCTCCAACCTTAAATCCGACTTTAAATCTTTTTTAATTTAAAATTTACAATACTAAACTTAAACTAATTATTTACAAACTGTTTTGGTATAAATCATGTCCGCGTGGAATGGTGCCAAGAATACCATTTCCCAGTTGAATCACAATTTCGGTTCTCTGGGCAAAAAGTGCACCAGCCCTTCTGTCACCAGTGGAGGCTATGAGACGTGGGGTAATTCTTTTAGATTTTTTTTGCACTGCTACTCCAAGGTCCAAGTGTTTCAACTGCAAACGACACAAAAACATAACTTTGGATAAGTGACGAATATTCGTGCCGTTTAGTCATTTCAGCCTTCTCCGCAGCGGCTCCCACTCTTAAAGCTGTCTCTCTGATGATTTAAAATATATACGACAACACATTCATGAGTTCTACCTCTACAATTGTTCTTCGAAAATTTTAATAATTACCGCTGTTTAAAGTATCTCTTAAATTTTATTTCAGAAACAACAATGGGTGTGACGAACGACGATATAACATCTTTAGTGGGACCATATTTATCGGCCTTAGATGTCATCGGTGATTGTTTTGCGAAAAGAATGGGAAGGGTATGGTTGCATCCAGAGCCTATTTACCAACTAACAAATCACGCGAAAAATGAAATTATTGCCGTGGAAAATTTACACACTCTAGCGAATACTATTATTAAAAGAAGAAGAGACTACTTGTCTGAGAAGAATTTAAACCATTTCGACCACGATGAAAATTTCGATAGTAAGGATAAGTTAGCAATGTTGGATTTGCTTCTTAAGAACGAAAAAGTTGGACTTTTAGACAATCAGAGCATTAGAGAAGAAGTTGATACGTTTATATTTGCGGTAAATTTGTCCTCTTTTTCTTTCCTTATTTTTAATAACGTTAAATTTCTTTATTTAAGTTATAGGTGTTTTAATTTAACCAATTTCTGATTCTTTTAAGGGTCACGATACAACCGCAGTAGCTATGACTTTTATGATGATGGCTCTTGCTAACGAACCTGAAATACAAGTGAGTGGTTCACTTATTAAATAATTGTTATAACTTCAATGAAATATTCTTTTAGTACCCGCAACTTCGTTCAAAATTTCCATCGCTTTCGTTAAAGCCATAAAATAAAGTAAGAATGCTAGTTTTAAATGAGCAGCACTTTAGAGATTTCTGAATTTTCCGAGTCTAATGATAATTATAATTTTTAAACTGTGAATTCAAAGACCTTGAAAAACGTGAAAATCTTTTAAATATTTTCCTTCTTATTAAAAAAGAATGAATGGAATTGGATCACGCGCTAATGATTTTTACAATATGTACACATTTTGGCTAACATAATTTTCCTAGGGAATCGTTCTAAATTTCGGGAGAAAGTATTTATTGTCCTAGTTTGTAGTTCAATAAATACTAAGTTATATAAAAAATAGATAAGTAATATATGACCGCACCCAACTTAACAAATCACCATGAATTCCGAGACCGTGTAGCTTTGGAGGAAGGATGACTTGATCTACACGGTCGAAAGCTTTTTCAAAATCCGCATTGAGTCCGCATTTAAATTAGATAAGGTGGACCTAACGCGTAGGAATCCGTGTTGTGTTCGTGGAATTGTCTTAGTAATAATTGAGTAGATATCTTCATACACCACTTTTTCGAATAGATTAGCGATAGTATTGAGGATGGATATTGGACGATAGTTAGAAATTGAGGACTTAGAACCCTTTTTATGTATGGGGACAATTTGAGCTTTTTTCCAACTATCAGGTAAAATTTCTTGCAGTGACCCGTTAAACAAAATTGCAATAAGATAACACAGGCTATTAGTACAAGTAACGAAAAAAATAGCGGGATACCGTCACATCCTGCACCTTTACTTTTGTCTATAGTTCGTAAATATTTTATAAGTTAATATTATTGCGTGTGAATTTAGAAGGATAGCTTGTAGATCCCAATTTATTTTTAACATATTTTTATATAAGGTTATGTTTTAATTATGTATTTTGTTAAGTCCTTTGCATCCATTATGTTTAAAGAAGTTGATGTATCGTTATTTCGTACAAAGAATTTTCCGTTACAAATCCAAATGTGTTGGAAAGCGGCATTGGTTGCAGCTTCACGTGTTTTCTTAAGTAGCGTTATGTAAAATAGACTTAAGTGCTCATTTATATATATATTTTTATGCTCTTTAGATGTGATAAGTCCCAGTTCTGTAGTGGTGAGCTCTTTTTTCCTCCAGATAGCCGATATGACTTTATCTTTCAGTAGCTGGCTACACATTTTATAATATTTTTAGGCAATTTCGAGTTATAAATTTTTTGTGGTAGTCGGTATATGCTCATAATACCTTATTTCGTCGCCCGTAAATCTTAAACCATGCATATGTATAAAATTATCTAAGGAAGATCCTCATTTTAATATCGAGAATTCCAGATATTTCGATATTACAGAGGCAGTCGCGCTATTGTTGAATACTGAAATCTCGTTCAACATTTAGGAGACGGCATTTGTATGTCTCAACTTCTGTTTTTAGTTTTTTAATTTTAGTAATATCTTTAAACATATCATGCGTTTTAATTTTGAGATCGTTGAATGATTTGGTATGAAAAGCAAAGGTGTCAAAGTCAGCAAGGTCTTTTTTAAATTGAAAATGCTGCTGCTATAATATATCGATTGTTTATGTTACAGTACTTACTTGAATTTTAATTTCGGTAATTTCAGATTTAATAATGTGTATAAATTCATCATTAGACTGCTTTATATTTTCAAGATATGACAATATTTCCTTCCTATAATCGTTAAAGTCAACCTTCCGAACAAGGCCATTTTCAGATAATTTTTGCTTCCTTTTAGTTATACGAGAGTCTGAAGTTACAGAATCGTAATCCGTGTGATCAGATCTTGAGCCAAAGAGCGTAGAACCCGAGTATTGTTTTGACGGAGAATTACTGACGCTCATATTTAGTGGTGAATTATGACGAATGTTATATTTCACAATGTGGGAATTTTTGTAAAACACGAAAACAGACACTATAATTTTGTGAACATTTTTCTAAACGATATATTGATATAAGATAAGATAATATAAGATAATAAAATTTTGACGACGCATTGGCGTAGTGGTCATAGCAACTGACTGATGAGCTAGCGGTTGCGGGTTCGATCCCCGCACATGACAAATATTTGTATAGGCCAGTACCAACTGTTATTACAAATGTTATTTGTACGAATATGGTACCGAGCCAGAATCGTAGCCAATAATAGTAATTTATATTTTATAAATTATAATTATTTTTTAGGACAAGATTCACGATGAAATTTGCCAAGTTTTGGGTGATTCTGATCGGTCGCCTACAACGGATGATTTGAGCCAAATGCAGTATCTGGAATGCTGTATGAAAGAATCATTGAGACTGTATCCAAGCGCGCCCTTAATAGCTAGATATTTGCGAGAGGAGACAGTGTTAGGTATGTTTAAATTTATTTATGTATGTCCAGCTATAATCGTGACTACGTTCGCAACCGTTATCGGTTTCATTAAGCGTATGAGATAAAGTATATACGTCAACGTATCTAATCTTATTAGGCGTACGTTCAAATGTTACTGTACATTTCGGGTTTTAAGTTATTTGTATCTAATATTGAGGGTTACTTATAATGTCTGTAATATCTGAACTGTCAAACCAAAGACAAAATAAATGTAATAAAAAAAGGATGAATAAAATCGGACTTCGTACATGTGTCGCTCGTCGAATAAACTTAAATGGTGCCAAGTTAGATTAAAATATTTTGAGTAGTTTTGGTGTCATGCACGTCTAAGACACAGACTGAGAGACAAACAAAAAGACAAAAAAAATACATTTTTGGCTTTAGAATCGATTATGAAATGGCCTATAAAAATTCGAAATATCTTCAATGTACAGAATACAGTACATGCCATTTTCTTTTTTCACGCCAGACGTTTTAAATTATGTGGGTACAATGACTAATTATCTCGTTTGGTCGTCTTGCGTTGACAATTGTCATCACTGATTTAGGGTAAACTAGAATAAGAGTACAATAAAATATAATTACAAATATTTCGATATCGTTCCATAATTCTGTATGGTATTGTCAAATTTCACGTCGCACTAAAACAAAGTACAAACATTATCATAACTAATGCTGTAGTACGATGCACGTTGTGCCATGCTACCTACTCTGGCACATACCATGAAATACTTGGATCAGCGACATTGAACGGTGGTGCTATTACGTAACTTGCTCGACCACGAGAAATCGCTGTGGTGTCGAATTCAATTTTAATACTAGCTGAGCCTTAATCAGTATTGAAATTTGACACGACAGCGATTTATCGTGATCGCACAAGTTACGTAATATGCCATACAGATGATTATAAACTGCCGCTATTAAATTGTTGGGTTATTTTCAAAGTATGCGAACGTTACTTGCTGTTTTGCCAATCTTGCAATTCATCTTTAACTAAGAGACTAAATACTTTATACGTCAAACGAAAATGAGGTTTTGAGGTATATTATATGTAATAATTATTTACTTTTTGACTGTTTTAGGCGACTACACAGTGCCTGCAGATACCACAGCTTTCATTTTCATATACGATTTGCATCGTCGCGCTGACTTGTTCCCCGACCCGGAGCGATTTATTCCTGAGAGATTTCTCCCAGACAACTGTGCTAACAGGCATCCGTATGCTTACATTCCATTTAGTGCTGGACCCCGGAACTGTATTGGTATATTATTTTTATTATTAATGATAATTTAAAAATTAGCTTAAAATTTCAACCTGTGTTTGACAATGAAGCAAAAATATCCTGAGAACATATTCGTCTTTGGAGAAATTCTGAGACTTGTACATCTACCAACCTATAGTACAGCAGTGTCAGGGATTATGTTTTAATCTTTTATCGCATTGATCTCACACATGCGCCTTTAATAGCAGTAGATGTCTGTGTGTGAAATGCATATTTTGAGCCAATTACTACGTATATACTAGGGATGCATCGATACGCATTTCGGCCGATACGATACCGATACCGATACCGATACTTATAAAAAGTATCGGCGATATAAAACCGATACGGACAGCGAAGATTCAAAGAAAGTTCGAAAGGTGTAAAAAGCGTGTGAGCTGAATAACATAAAATTACTCATACTTCTTATAACATTTATTTTAAATAGTAATTGAAAACAGCTCGAAGATCAGAAAACAAAAATTAATAATTAAAATTGACAGTTATGAGATTTTTATTTAGGAAACACTGCATTCTTAAATTATTCAGTAAGAGCCGATTTCGTAAGTCTCTTTGGACGAGACCTGCCGTTGAGAATAGTCTCTTAGATGCGACAGACATTAGTTGTAAACTAAAATATTTTTGTGCCATTTTTTTTCTTCAAATTTGGACATAGAACTGTATAATCACGTAGCAACTAAATAAATCACGTTACAATCACAGCCACTAAGAAATTAAAATTAGACAACTCACATAGTCAGGAACTTCGACGAGAACAATGAAATCATAGTCACAACCACAGTCGAGACGGCCAAAGACCTTAAGGAAAAGCTGGAGCACCGCTATGGCGATAAAGCCAAATCGAAGGTGCGCACTATGGCCTCCATTTTGGTAAACGGTTTTCGTGAGGGCATAAGAATAAACTGTTTAACGGTGGACGAAGCCCTCATGAACCATTTTGGGGCTATAACCGCTCGAGTGTCCGGGCAATGACCTTTTAGTTTACCAACTGCACAAAACTTCCCAAGGCGTCTCACGTTTTGTTACGTAATTTTCCACCAGTGATAGTGTAATATACGTTAATCAACCAATGTAGTTAGCAGGAGCACTTCGCGTACTAATGCCCGTATCGAAAAAAAATTGACATGAGCAATATAGCCATAGCGACCATTACAAGCACACGAGCGCTTGCGGTTATTGCGGTTATTGCGGTTAGTTTGTAAACTCTTGTCGACTAGTAGTTGACACGGACAGTGGAGCGGATAATAATGGCCACCCGGCTGTCAGAGGCGAAAGAAGTGATCCTCGTCGGAGACATAAACCAGCTGCCGTATATCGACAGGGAAAATCTTTTCGAGATGCGGTACTGTAAACAAAACCTGACAACAGGAATATCATGTGAGTTGCCTTGCACGTATCGGAATCCTAAGGATGTTGCATTCGCCATCAGCGAGGTCTATAACAACATTTACTCATCTAACCCCATCGTCCACTCTCTGCGCATGGAGAGGTTCACTGACGCTCAAATACCCGAAAAACAAGCCCGAACAAACAGGACAAGAGGAGAAGAAGATGCTAATAAGCAGGGGATATGGTACCGGAGAAGGGTCGAGCGTCATGACCATACGAGGCGCAGCGATAGACGAGCGAGGAGATCGTCATTATCCAAATGAAGACCAGGAGACTGCGAATTCATGACAGTGTTTCGCATGCTGTGGTCGCGGTGACTAGGCACACTAACACCTATACCTATTACACCGACGACGGAATGATGTGATCGGTCGCTTCGTCGGGAGGGCGGCGGAGGCTACACACAAAGAAATCCTCGGGCATAGCCTCAAGATGGAAATATATAATAGAGACGCTGCTGTCATTGAGGATGTGCTCGCGCTGCTGGGCGGGGGTCGTGGAAGAGTTTAGTAAAAGCAGTACCTAAAACTAAACTATTCAGTAAAACCAAAATATTGAATGATATTTAATCAAAAATGGATCTGGTGGCGATAAAAAAAATGTATGAAGAACAATAAGCTAAGTATGTAAAAAAAATATATATTATATATCTATTACTATATAAAAAAAAATTAAAGGTCAGTGTCGGACTCACGTCCCTCTTAGAGATACTAAGATAATTTTAAGTACCTACTCGCTGTAATTGAGCAAAACGCCTGCATGTAAAATAACAAATTAATAATTATAAAAAAAGGCATGGAAAAAAAAAAGAAGTTAAAATTATTAAACACCAAAAACAACTAGCGAAATAGCGGCTACGTGAGGTGTGTATATGAGAGTATAGCTGCGCAAGTTGAAGAAAGAATATAACGTCGAGATTTCCCAGCGTAGATAAATTGTGCTTCGTTTATATAAAAAAATTAAGCACGACGATAGTGCGTTTATATGGTTTATCAATAGCGCGCGAAATTTAAAATGTATCGGTGTATCGGCAAATTAATATCGCCGATTCCGATATATCGGAAAACTCGCAATATCGCCGATATATCGGTATCGGTATCGGTATCGGATGCATACCTAGTATAAACTATATAATATATATTATTATTTGTAACAATTTGAATTTTTTATTTTATTTATTTTACAATTTTATTACATTTATAGGTCAGAAATTTGCTATGTTGGAGATGAAGACAATAATGTGCCAAATATTGAAGAGGTTCCGCCTGGAGCCTATCACCAAACCTGAAGATATCGTGTATAAAACTGATATAGTATTGCGTAGTATACATCCGATATATGTTAAATTCTGTGAAAGATAATTTTATTAAACTTATTAACGTATAGTTTATTTAATACTTTTCGATCTTGACCATGGTCATTCATGGCAATAACAATTTGTGAAGTCAAAATAGCCCAAAGTATAAGAAACAAAAATACCAAAATGCTCTTATTTGTAGATTTTGTAAAACCAATCAATAAAAGCATGTAACTAGTGTTGTGTTACTGCTATATGTAATTAACTATTTGTATTATTGAGAGTACAACAAGCCCTTAAAAATATATTGGTGGGTATCGATACTTGTGTGGTACAAGTACACTAATTGTAGTTTTTGGTTTAGGCTAAGTAATTTCCAATTTTTTTTACTAATATAACTTTAAGAGATTTGTATTACTAACAACAACTATGATTATAATCCGGTGATGGCTTTGATAATTTTATATTTTATTTTTAATTTATTTACTCTCCTATTTTAAGGATCTTGGACTGTTATTATTTGTTATTCGTCTTAGAGTCTTCTTCATAAATAATAAATATGTCTAATTAACTTGTATTTTTATATGGCGAAATGTATTTTTTTTGTCATAATAAATATAATAATACAACATATCCACATCAAAGTGTCGAGTTTAATTGATTTTACTTATAGGTACATGCGATAACATTTCGTGTTGCTTGGACGACGAGTGCTACGTCACAGTTACGTAAATGAAACTTTCATAAATACAAATCGGTATATGCACACACAGAGCTGCGCACTTGCGCATTTTATTCATTGTGCATAATATCATCATTGCATTAATTTAGATGAATGGAATGATCAGTATTACGTATCAATGTCATTAGCGCTTATTATTTTTTTTTTGTTCATAATTCGACAAAGTTGGCTGTTTCTGACTTCTTGTTATTTTTAATTCATAACATCGAAGGCGTTATGAGAGTCAAACTTATTATGATTTTTTTTATGAATGTATATGTTTCATTAAAAATGTTTACTCAGCATTCGGTAACGTAAATAGTAATAAAACAAATTTAACTATTATATTTTAATACTAGAGGCCCGCCCCGGCTTCGCACGGGTATTTAACTTATTAATTAAAAATTATAAATTTATATTTTTTTATCACCTACACCTGCGTCGATACTGGAAAATATTTTATAATTGACGGATTGAGTGACAGATTTATTATATCTATATATACAGGGTGACTGGCGAGATACTATCGGTGTTTAAGGAGAGTGCTCGGTGCATGGTTCTCATTCGAATTATGTAAAAATATAACATAAATATTGATAAGCTTCTAAGTAAAGTTGCCCAACAGTTATCTAATTATTTACGCGTCGTCTGGACACCCTAGTTTCCACGCGGTAGTTAATTACGTCCAAACACCGCCAAGTGTTAAGAGGGTTGGCGGTTAATTCCCTAACATAAGTAACGATCGTTATCTTGTCTATGATAACAACAGTGATCGACGGCTGTACGTGCTCTCCGAGGCACGGTAGGGATCCACAAGGACATACACCCAGACCGGAAAAAAATATTTGTACAAATATCTGTCCCAAGCGGGAATCGAACCCGCGACCACCAGCGCGTGGCGTTGCAGTTGAGGCAACTACTCGCACCACTACACCAGAACGTCGCGTGTCGTGTTTTCATTTAATGATATTAACGAATTATTTACAACGATTTTCAATCATTAAACTACCTATTTACCTACATAACTACACTAACACACACACAGTCACTTTTAACAGTTTCGAAAGCAATGGTGATTCTGCATTTGTGTATTGATAAGCCATACCTAATTACTAATGACAGATTACACTAACACACGACAGATTAGGTATACGCGTATGATCGATCGCTAGGCGCGCAGGAGCCGGGAAGACACACGCAAAAAACACACAAACAAAAAACTCAACTGCGTAAAATACTCTTATTATAAACAAAAAAGAATAAAACAATTTACTAGCTTTCATTTGAAACCCATATTGCTACAGTAAGAAAAAAATCAACCCCCCCCCCCTTCATTCCGCCATTTGCGGGCGCCATTTTGAAAATTTATATAGCCTATGTCACTACTACAATTTAGACAAATCCAACGACACCTCATATGTCAAAAACCGTCCAGCCGTTAGGGCTGTAGGGCGTGCCAAAGAAATGGACATACATACATACATATTACATACATACATTCGAAAAACATAACCCTCCTTCTGTCGCAGTCGGGTAAAAAACAATCAGTGTTAGCATAATGAATACGAGCAGCTCCTCAGAGTCTGATTTGGAAGCAATGGATTTTATTTTTAATATATCCCTACCCAGAAACTTAAGGCGTAGGAAAAATTACGGATGAAGAATTTCAATTGAGATATCGCTTTAATTTAATAAGAACACACAGATAAAGTGGACAATGATGTCGTTCATAAATAAGGACTTGTCATATTTTTTTAACTAAAACAGTGCTAAGCCACTTATTTATTCTCGAAAAAAATATTCTAGTAAATAAAACTAGTATTCAAGATGAATTAAAGTAATAAAATCAATTTTAGACACGATCTCTTAAACAGAGCCATCTAGCTGTAAATAAAAGTACAAGTTTGTAATGTACGACGTAAATGACAAGTAAACCAAGAAAATAAACTTGTATTTAAAATTATATTAAATTTCTAAATATGATTCTGTTAAATAGGAATTAATTATTTTATAAACATTGAACATTCTATTTCTCTGACAATAAATAAGTAAAATGTATGTTAATAACTCGTGTACGAATATAAAAACCTTATATTTTTACATAATAAATGAAACGATGATCATTTGAGAATCAACGTTGGTCGTATTATTTTATCTCTCATACGTCGCACATCTCATGGCGACCCTGTCAGGATAAGAAAACATCTCAAAGTTCCTAACTGTCAATAGAGGTCACTAGTATTGACTCACTACAATATCGAACTAGAGTTTTCTATAATGTTCATAGATGTCGCTAATTAATGTAATTTTTAACAACTTTGTTCATTCAATTTCTCTATCTAATCGATTATTTTTGGTATAATCTGTGCCAACCATCTATGTATCGTTCTTTGTTCGTTTCTTAACTAAGTAACAGCTAGTCAATGTTTATAAGTAAACAAAAGTTAATCATTGATTTGTAGATTATGAGAGGATTAACGAGATTTTTATAAGTAAGACCGTGAATAGCTCGTTACGTATTATATTTTTTTTTAACTCAAACAGTGTTAGGCCACTTATTTATTCTCGAAAAAAATATTGTAGTAAATAAAAGCAAAAAGTAATAGCAAGAATAAGCCATCTAGCGACCAGTAGCCAAAACAATTGATTGATTATAATATTAGCAGACAGTGTAATGGTTTTTTCACTAGGTGTCGCTAGATAAAGATCAGATTTGATAGAATAATTTTTTTAATATGTTGAAAAATTATAAAGTTACTTTTGAAAATATTAAAAAAAAAACACAACAAAAATAAACTTTGTGAATTGTTGAACAGCCAACTGTTGTTTATTAAATAAAAGCAAGGAACTACGGTCCTTGCGGACCAGTAGTTTTGCTACTTGCCGATAGAGGCATACTAATCACCGAACTTTCTAGACAAAATAAATAATTTAATTTAAATATTACTTACGAGTTGAAAGATATGTTTATTCCATTTGATTTTGATGTGATGAGCAACAGATTTATTGACTAGGTAAATGATGTAAACTTGGAACAAAAATAAAATAATATTAACTGTTCACCTATCTTGGTATTCCCGGCGTATTTAAAAATGGAATCATACTCGTAGTCTTGGATTAGTGCTTAATATTACGCTAACAGTAGGTACTCTGCGATTGGGGAACATCTCCCGGTACAAATTGATAGTACCCGGTAAGCTATCATTACATTAACACGAACCATATTCAAGTACTCTTCATTTGTGTACTGATAAGCCATACCTAATTAAGGGTCACACTCACACACGACAGATTAGGTATACTCGGAATATCGAACGCTAGGCGCACGCGCGGGAAAACACAAAACAGACGTCCAAACCAATACGTTGGCGCTAGCCTACTGACCTAGTGACCTAGTAACGTGATTCGTCGATCGAATAAGCGATTAGCCGCGGGGCGGGGGTGCGGGTACTGGCAGCATAGTACAACACCGCGTCGCACGCGCCGCCGGCATGACTGGAAAAGTGACAACGCGTCTTTTATTTGAATTGAAGTTTATGAAAATTTGGTCCAAAATTAAGTTCCTATTTTTTTTACATAATTCGAATGAGGATCATGTGCCGGGTATTCTCCTTGAATATTGATGGTAATTCACCAGTCACCCTGGGGTGACTGGCGAGATACTATCGGTGTTTAAGGAGAGTGCTCGGTGCATGGTTCTCATTCGAATTATGTAAAAATATAACATAAATATTGATAAGCTTCTAAGTAAAGTTGCCCAACAGTTATCTAATTATTTACGCGTCGTCTGGACACCCTAGTTTCCACGCGGTAGTTAATTACGTCCAAACACCGCCAAGTGTTAAGAGGGTTGGCGGTTAATTCCCTAACATAAGTAACGATCGTTATCTTGTCTATGATAACAACAGTGATCGACGGCTGTACGTGCTCTCCGAGGCACGGTAGGGATCCACAAGGACATACACCCAGACCGGAAAAAAATATTTGTACAAATATCTGTCCCAAGCGGGAATCGAACCCGCGACCACCAGCGCGTGGCGTTGCAGTTGAGGCAACTACTCGCACCACTACACCAGAACGTCGCGTGTCGTGTTTTCATTTAATGATATTAACGAATTATTTACAACGATTTTCAATCATTAAACTACCTATTTACCTACATAACTACACTAACACACACACAGTCACTTTTAACAGTTTCGAAAGCAATGGTGATTCTGCATTTGTGTATTGATAAGCCATACCTAATTACTAATGACAGATTACACTAACACACGACAGATTAGGTATACGCGTATGATCGATCGCTAGGCGCGCAGGAGCCGGGAAGACACACGCAAAAAACACACAAACAAAAAACCCAACTGCGTAAAATACTCTTATTATAAACAAAAAAGAATAAAACAATTTACTAGCTTTCATTTGAAACCCATATTGCTACAGTAAGAAAAAAATCAACCCCCCCCCCCTTCATTCCGCCATTTGCGGGCGCCATTTTGAAAATTTATATAGCCTATGTCACTACTACAATTTAGACAAATCCAACGACACCTCATATGTCAAAAACCGTCCAGCCGTTAGGGCTGTAGGGCGTGCCAAAGAAATGGACATACATACATACATATTACATACATACATTCGAAAAACATAACCCTCCTTCTGTCGCAGTCGGGTAAAAAACAATCAGTGTTAGCATAATGAATACGAGCAGCTCCTCAGAGTCTGATTTGGAAGCAATGGATTTTATTTTTAATATATCCCTACCCAGAAACTTAAGGCGTAGGAAAAATTACGGATGAAGAATTTCAATTGAGATATCGCTTTAATTTAATAAGAACACACAGATAAAGTGGACAATGATGTCGTTCATAAATAAGGACTTGTCATATTTTTTTAACTAAAACAGTGCTAAGCCACTTATTTATTCTCGAAAAAAATATTCTAGTAAATAAAACTAGTATTCAAGATGAATTAAAGTAATAAAATCAATTTTAGACACGATCTCTTAAACAGAGCCATCTAGCTGTAAATAAAAGTACAAGTTTGTAATGTACGACGTAAATGACAAGTAAACCAAGAAAATAAACTTGTATTTAAAATTATATTAAATTTCTAAATATGATTCTGTTAAATAGGAATTAATTATTTTATAAACATTGAACATTCTATTTCTCTGACAATAAATAAGTAAAATGTATGTTAATAACTCGTGTACGAATATAAAAACCTTATATTTTTACATAATAAATGAAACGATGATCATTTGAGAATCAACGTTGGTCGTATTATTTTATCTCTCATACGTCGCACATCTCATGGCGACCCTGTCAGGATAAGAAAACATCTCAAAGTTCCTAACTGTCAATAGAGGTCACTAGTATTGACTCACTACAATATCGAACTAGAGTTTTCTATAATGTTCATAGATGTCGCTAATTAATGTAATTTTTAACAACTTTGTTCATTCAATTTCTCTATCTAATCGATTATTTTTGGTATAATCTGTGCCAACCATCTATGTATCGTTCTTTGTTCGTTTCTTAACTAAGTAACAGCTAGTCAATGTTTATAAGTAAACAAAAGTTAATCATTGATTTGTAGATTATGAGAGGATTAACGAGATTTTTATAAGTAAGACCGTGAATAGCTCGTTACGTATTATATTTTTTTTTAACTCAAACAGTGTTAGGCCACTTATTTATTCTCGAAAAAAATATTGTAGTAAATAAAAGCAAAAAGTAATAGCAAGAATAAGCCATCTAGCGACCAGTAGCCAAAACAATTGATTGATTATAATATTAGCAGACAGTGTAATGGTTTTTTCACTAGGTGTCGCTAGATAAAGATCAGATTTGATAGAATAATTTTTTTAATATGTTGAAAAATTATAAAGTTACTTTTGAAAATATTAAAAAAAAAACACAACAAAAATAAACTTTGTGAATTGTTGAACAGCCAACTGTTGTTTATTAAATAAAAGCAAGGAACTACGGTCCTTGCGGACCAGTAGTTTTGCTACTTGCCGATAGAGGCATACTAATCACCGAACTTTCTAGACAAAATAAATAATTTAATTTAAATATTACTTACGAGTTGAAAGATATGTTTATTCCATTTGATTTTGATGTGATGAGCAACAGATTTATTGACTAGGTAAATGATGTAAACTTGGAACAAAAATAAAATAATATTAACTGTTCACCTATCTTGGTATTCCCGGCGTATTTAAAAATGGAATCATACTCGTAGTCTTGGATTAGTGCTTAATATTACGCTAACAGTAGGTACTCTGCGATTGGGGAACATCTCCCGGTACAAATTGATAGTACCCGGTAAGCTATCATTACATTAACACGAACCATATTCAAGTACTCTTCATTTGTGTACTGATAAGCCATACCTAATTAAGGGTCACACTCACACACGACAGATTAGGTATACTCGGAATATCGAACGCTAGGCGCACGCGCGGGAAAACACAAAACAGACGTCCAAACCAATACGTTGGCGCTAGCCTACTGACCTAGTGACCTAGTAACGTGATTCGTCGATCGAATAAGCGATTAGCCGCGGGGCGGGGGTGCGGGTACTGGCAGCATAGTACAACACCGCGTCGCACGCGCCGCCGGCATGACTGGAAAAGTGACAACGCGTCTTTTATTTGAATTGAAGTTTATGAAAATTTGGTCCAAAATTAAGTTCCTATTTTTTTTACATAATTCGAATGAGGATCATGTGCCGGGTATTCTCCTTGAATATTGATGGTAATTCACCAGTCACCCTGTATATAGACAGTACGGATGAAACATTTGAACTGTTTTTTTTATTAATTATTTTCTCATTGATGAATAGCATATTTTAATAAGTATTATTCCCGACGAAGACAAATCCAAAAACACAAAAATCATAAAAATCGTTCCACTCGATCTCGAGTTATAAACGGTGTAACTAACACGACTTTATATATATAGATTACAACTTAAATAGCTATAACCATCCAACTTTGTACAATCAACAAACAAATAACGACCAAATATTTTAAATTTTAACAACGAACAAACAATCAAGACCGTAGTACCCTAAAGTATTTAATTATATACAAAAAAGAAAAACAGATTTTTTAATACGGGCGAGTGTCATTCTTTTGGCCGAAGTTTTGGTCAGCGCGATTCAGAAAATTATCTGCGCCATCTATCGTATAATTGTATAATATCGTTTTTATATTTAGTGACATTTAACATAATTAATATTTAACATAATAGTATATTAATTGAAAATGATGTTTATCTAAAATATTAAAACGATTTCTATTCCTATCCGACATATTTAGTAAACTTTTACGTTTAACAAAATAATAACTCAAAAATAAGTTTTGTGAGTTTTTAAGATTCGTTAGACCAGATGGCGTTTATGTCGCGTCTAGGCGTATTTTTATTTTCTTAAATATTTATTTTTAAATTTAATTACAATGAAACAAAAACTAAATTATACTGTGAGCTATGTTTAATTTTTATGTATTAAAGTTATTTACATTGGTTTTGTACTTTTTACGTGATACGTGCACAGAGAAAAACACGATAAGAGATGGCGCTGATCGAAATAAAAGCGCGCTATTAAAATTTATTCTTGATGATATATAGTGTATTAATGAAACGGAGGTTTTAACAGATTTATTATTAGTATAGATTTTATTTAAGCTACCTTAGAACGTTTTATCAGTGTTGCTAACTCTACATGTCAAAAAGTTGTTAACGTACACTTGAAAAGTCGTTAGATGTCGCTAGCTATGGAAAAAATCGCTATAAGTCGCTAAATAGTAGACTAAGCGCTAGGGATGGAAATTGAGCGCAATTCTTTCAAGTACTTTTAATACTATATAATTTTACCCACGGTAGAATGAGGCACAGTTTTTTGGTCTGTTGGAATAAAAGAAAATAGTTTGATTTACTTACACAGAATGATATTTTTAAGCGGTATAAAAAAATTGAAAATTATGTAAAAATAAAAAATAAAACAATTATTTAGCAAACTAAAAGTCAAGACTAAAAAAAGTATTAATACTAAAAATAAAATATAACATGCAATATTATTTCATGAAAAATATATCATGAAAAAGTCAAAAACCTTTTACTAAAAATGATGAAAAAGTTTCTTCATTCATCATCACAACTATCGCTAATAATCTGAAAATCTGAAACACACATACACAGCTTACTTTGCAATTCCCTTATCAACTTAACTGTAAAGTCAACGCACCTTTGTTTGAACTATATTTGTGACATTTTCACTCAAATTAAGTTTTCGAGCATTCATTTCAAAAGCATATCCAAGCGTAGCGTAGGGGTTTAGGTGATTTTCTTGAACTGTCGTAGTTAGTACGTTTATATTTGTGTGAAAGTAAATGACTGTTACAAATTGACCGCAATAAAAATGTCAGGGCCTCGAGCAATTTTATGGGATCAGCATTTTCACTTTCAAAGCTGTTTGAACTTTCCCTAATATGCTTTGAATACATGTCATATAAAGCAAATTATTTAATTAATTATGAATTAAGATGGTATCTTAAAACATAGCATGCAGAAGTTCTGCTGTGTAACAATTTTCTTCGACCTTGCATAACGAAAAATTTAACTTCAATTCATCCCATTGTGGTAAAATGCGACTAACTGCTATTTTTTTTAAACACTAGAAGTCGTTAAAATAGTCGCTAGATTTTTTTTTGTCGCTAGACACATAATTTAAGCCGCTGTAGCAAACGAAATGTCGCTAGATCTAGCGACAAAGTCGCTAAATTGGCAACACTGCCTTTTATTAAATAATTATTATAATATTTGAGTTGAAAGGAACTTTGAACATATTTTTTATACATGTTCTTTTCAGTAAATGGGTCGCAAATATTATCGTTTGGTATTAAAATTAACTACAGTAAGCCTACCGCAGTTAATTTAATAATTTTAATATCTACCCAGGTCCTAGATATTTAACTACCTACTTTACCTAACTTACAAATAACTTACTAATTAACTATATTAAATTTATAACAAATCGAAATCTTCACTTTTACTTGCATTTCTGTTAATGATTTTTGCTCTAGGTATTTATATGAATCGTATACATTGCAACCCGAATCTTTGTTGAATAAAAATCCGAGGATGTGATGTATCACTTCCCTCCCGTGTAACCTATACAATTTTTATAATGCTATAATTGAAAGTTCGGTTGTAATTAAAATCGATAAAATAGTAATCAAAATTTTTTTTAATTAATTCACTCATAGATTTGATATTCTCGATGATGTCGCATACATCATATATTTGCATCGGGACGAAAGTTGACGCTTGCACACTAAAAAAATTAAATAAGTGCGAGTCGGACTCGCCCATGAAGGGTTCCGTAGCAGCATCATTAGAAAGTTTTTGTACTTAGTTCGTTTTAACTTTGATTGATATTTTAATAATAGTGTATTATTTTTTATAAAAAAAAAAATCTTACTAGATCTCGTTCAAACCAATTTTTGGTGGAAGTTTTGCATGGTAATGTACGTCATATATTTTTTTTTAGTTTTAATCATTCTCTTATTTTAGAAGTTACAGGGACACACACACACATTTTACCACTTTCGAAGTGTCTCTCGCGCAAACTATTCAGTTTAGAAAAAAAATGATGTTAGAAACCTCGATATCATTTTTAAGACCTATCCATAGATACCCCCCATGTATGGGTTTGATGAAAAAAAGTTTTTTGCGTTTCAGTTCTAAAAAAAAAATAAAAAAATAATATTGCTTTAAAAAGTTCGTTGTACGTTATTATACAACATGTTGGGTACCCCCTTTTAAGTATGTTAATACCTGTAGGGGACCCCGCTTTTTCCTTATGCAATTAAAAAGTACTACAAAATATAAATTACCAAATAGCTATTATACTTCATATAATAATTTGCACATAATTGAATTAAGGGCCTACTGTATCTCAATTTGCTTCGTATGATCATGTATTATATCAACATGAGTGCAGCAATCCGTTTGAAATTCATATATAGCAAAGTTAAGGACTGATTCTAACGACGACTAGCGGCGAAAACACGATTTCGTAAAATTTTCTAGATAGAAAAAAGTCGCGAAGTTTCCTCTACAAAAAAATATTTAAACGGGTATTATTCAAGAAATACTTTTTATTAGAACTTTATACTTTGGATTAGAATAAATTGTACTACAGATAACGCAGGTCCCTGTAGCTTTACTTTTTTAATAAATGTATTGTATTCACTGTAAAACGAAATCACCTAAACTACCGCACGTATAAACCATTTTATTTGGACGGCTATGCTTCCCGGCCTCCACCTCAACTAATTGGAGCCACTCACCGGTCCACTCTGCTAATTCAGAGAAGTACCGGGAGCGGCCCAACCACCGAAGTGGTGGGAGAGAGTACGGGAGGGAACACCACCCCGTGTGAGACCGGTGTAGTATGAAAGAAAGAAACATGATGAGGAATGGAAGTGGTAGGGAAATGAAAGCGAGAACTGGTATGCATGAGTAAAGTTGACACAGTCTCCGATCATGTCAAAATTACTGTTATTAAAAAAAATTGTTATTGTAATTAATAAAAGATAAAAATACATAATTGTGTTATAATACCGGTGGAAGAGATGTGCTGTGCCGCACTCTCGGCTGCATGGGTACCACCATCTTGCTTGTTTCTCCCGTGAAACAGCTTTGCTGTGTTTCGGAGAGAAGGGCAGGACAGGCAGTGTAATTACTGGCACCGAGACTTAAACACTTTATGTCTCAGGATAGGCAACACATAGATGAGTTGCCTGGGCTAGTTCCAGGTAAACTAGTTTATGTTCATGGGCGACGTCAACCACTTACCATCAGGTGGAACGTCTGCCTGTTTGCCTATCCAACTAACATGTATATATATATATATATATATAATATACTCGTACAACAATACTTATTTATTATCGTTTCAGATCATTTGAAACGCACTATAAACTGGTCGGGCGACCTAACAGGAAGTTTGTCATTAGTCAGTGTCTGGTACTGAGAAAATGTGGTTGTTTATTATTACACATATTCTATTAATATTAATATTAATAGAAATATATTTTCGATTTGGGCGAGCCGGAAGACTTATTAGAAAAATACCTGGACCAAAGGCTATACCTATATTCGGGAATATAATCAATTATTTTCTTACACCAAGTAAGTACATAGACTACTCATAGACATTGTATAACCTTATTTCCTTTTATAGTAATATTTAAATTATATATAATAAACTAATAGTGTTTGCTTAAGTCTATTCCAATAAAGTATATTTTGAGTTCGAGTTTTTGGGTTTGAGTAAATTTGTTAATGTAAAATATCGAATTTAAAAGTTGTGCATATTGATTAATTAATATGCTACTTGTAATTTTAAATGATATTTAAATGCTATTAACAATTACATAATACAGTAGAAGAGTTCGTTTAAGTTCGTTAAGTCTTCTAAAGGCGTTAATCTTGAAATTATTTTTCGTTACAGTAGCTATAAAAATTCTAGAATTTGTATTTTGTGATATAAATTACAAAATAAATGTAATTAATTTTTTTTATGTCAACACGAAAATGTACTACGAATAATTGTTATGTCACTTAATTATGATTAAATATAAATATTTACATAACGCTCATTTGGAGCGACAGTGACACAAATGCAAATTAGTTAACTTTACACCAGATCAGAATAAAGATTATTTCATAGTTCAAAAGAAGATTCTGAAGCATTATTACGGCTAATTATTATTTTAAAATAGTTTTATTATAGCTGGATATTGTGGCATTTTCACTACCAACGCAGATCTTTACCTATGCATAGTATTTTCGGATTAATAAGTCATTTTCGCGTATTTTTGCAAATGTGTCACTGTCGCTCCAAATGAGCGATAAACAAAACTGTTAAATGCAATCACGTGAAAACTTAACGAAAAACATCCGGTTTTATTTATTACTAGCTGTGCCTGCGATTTCGTTCACGCGTACATAGATTCCAATTTAAATCTAATTTTACTATAACAACAGCTAAAATATAAACATTTTACAGATTTCGAATATATTATATTAGATAATATACCTATTTTGTACTTAAATACAATATTAAAGTATTTTACTTAAAACCGAAATGGAATTTATAGAGAAACGTTAATTTATGCAAGTCTGTGTGAACGTGTGAGTTTGTAATATAAGAAAATTAATTACAGAATTTCTTCATAAGCAATAGTACTTGTTTTTTCATTTGCGTCAGTGAGTATAGACAGGCTTTGCGCACTGCTTACATGTTACATTACATTACAAGCTACACAACGTCCGACAAGGTACTAGAAGATAAATTCAAAGGATTAAGAGCCAAGGTACATAATTAAGGTAACTAAAAAGGCATACTACTACAATTATTTCCAAAAACATATGAAAAGTCCTAGATCAATGTGGCAAGGCATTAATAATCTTGTAAGAAATAAAATATCAGATGCTGACAATGGGCCAAAAAAACTCATTATAGACTCAAATATAATTACAGAAGACAAAGAAATTTGTGAGAGTTTTAACAATTATTTTTCAAGTATTGGTGAAGCTTTAGCTAATAAAATCCCGAATATATATCTAGCGAGCCAAAGTCTGTTAACACCTATCATACCAGTATCCAGAAACTTGTCTAACTTTGAACCCGCCAACACGGATGAAATCACTAATATGATCATAATAATGATCTAGACCCTAATGTAAGTAGTGGCATTGACGGCATTAGTTCCAAATCGATTAAATGTATTAAGCAATTAATCGCCACGCCACTCACAAATTGTTTAAATGACTGCATGAATCGAGGTGTTTTTCCAGATTCTCTAAAGATTGCTAAAGTAAAACCAATTTTTAAGTCAGGAAACAAAGCTGACCCTTGCAACTATCGTCCTATTTCGATTTTACCGGTTATATCAAAATTTTTTGAAAAAGTAATCTACTCGCGATTAGAAAAATATCCTAAAGATAATAACATTTTATATAATAAACAATACGGCTTCAGACCTGGCACGCTCTCAGCTTCGATTGACCTTGTGACCAAGATAAGAAATAAGATTGATGAAAAGCAACTAGTACTGGGACTTTTCATTGACCTTAAAAAGACTTTTGACACCATTAGTCACACATTACTGCTAAAAAAGTTTTTTTAAAGTTTTTTTAAGATAGTTATCTGATATTGGTATCACTGGCTCGGTCTATGCCACTTTGAAATCATATTTACAAAACCGTAAACAAATCGTTAAAATTGGTCAAAATCAAAGATCTCTTTGCTCAGTTACATTCGGTGTCCCTCAAGGTTTAATTTTAGGACCACTTCTATTTTTAATTTATATAAATAATATTTAACATGTAGGCCTATCCGCTGATATAACTTTATATGCTGATGATACAAGCTTATTTTATTTCGGTCATTCAATGAAGGTAACTACAGCGAAAGCACAGAAAGATTTGGATTTACTTAATTGTTGGTTTCTTTTAAATTCACTCACTATTAACTCAACTAAGACTAGCTTCATTATTTTCCGTGCCAAAACAAAAAAGTCAGTGATAACGTTCAACTTAACATTAACAACGAATTACTCAAAGAAAAAACTCATGAAAAGTATTTAGGACTTATTCTTGATCGCCAATTAAACTGGAAAATACACATTGACAAAGTTAAAACTAGACTTACATCTTTGACCGGTACCATACGAAGCATTTCCAAGTGTCTTCCGCGCAAAATAAAATATACGATTTATAACTCCCTAATCAAACCACACTTAGACTACTTAATCGAAATCTGGGGCACAGGTGCCAAATCGAACCTTGAAACATTACAAATAGCCCAAAATAAATTAATGAAATCACTTTTTCATTATAACTTCCGCACGTCTTCCAGAAAAATTTATGAAGAAACCAAAATCATGAATATCAAACAAGCATACACTTATTATACATGTATATTAATTTTTAAAATTCTTAACAACCTCATTCATACATCCCTAAAATTCCACAAAAAAGGCCGAGATCAAAAAATAAAATTAAGAAATGCCAATAATTTAGTGACTCGCTCTCCCAGAACTAATTACGGCGCTAAAAATATAGAAAACCGTATAAAGCTGACCATAGCTGTTTAAATCTAAACGCATAGTTATTTGGGATGAGCGTTATTCGTTGATTGAAAACATGCTCTACATCCAGTCAACATTTGTGCCTGTATCACGTTCCGTTGGAGCAATATAACTTTTAATTTTGGTGGACTCAAGTTTCTCAGTTAAATTATGGGCACTCCACCTTTTAATTTGATAATATTTGCCGAAAGACCAGGTGCGGACAAAACTCAACTGTGATTCGTGGATACCGTTTGGTATCGTAGGCTGCAGCTACTGCTCTAGCCGGCGACCCCCCGTGAGAGTTCGTGGCGGAGGTTTTTGCCGAGACCTACTCATACATCTCGGGTCGAAGGGCTCTTGGTGAGAACCCCACGTTGGACGGGATTCTACGGGTGCGTCGGATAGGGCAGGAAGCGTTAATACGAAGGTGGGGGGATGACCTGGCGGGGCAGTCCTATGGCACACGCGTAACGGCTGCTATTTGCCCGGTCCTTGAGCGGTGAATGCGTCGAAAACGCAAGCCGCTCACCTTCGGTCTGACGCAGGTTCTCACCGGGCACGGTTGCTTTGGTGACTACCTGTGTCGGACGGCCCAAAGGGAGCCGACGATTGAATGTCACGATTGTGGCGCAGCGGTGGACTCTGCCCAGCACACCCTCGAGGTGTACCCGAGATGGGCGGCACTGCGTCAAGGTCTGACGTCGGTCCTCTGAGGGACTTGTCGCTCGCGAGCATCATCACCGCGATGCTCAGCGACGATGAGTCCTGGAAGGCGATGGTCTCCTTCTACGAGACAGTAATGACCCAGAAGGAGGCCGACGAGCGGGTGAGAGAGGAGGCCGCCGACATGCTGACATTCGTATCTTGAAGTCTGACGAAAGGATTGTTAAGCTGGAAGAGGAAATGAACAGGTTAAAATGGACACGATAACACTGAAATTCGGTAACCTTTTCTACTAACGGGAGGGCGACCAACAGTCTCAAGGAGATGTCGGGTTTATTTTCCGCAGGTCCCTCATTGGCAATATTGTGACCATCGGAAGTGTGTCGAAGAGCGTGGCGTACCTTATACTCGGAGTACCTAAGAGATACTGGCTGAAGGTCATACAGTTATACGCACCGACCTCGGCACACCCAAATGAAGAAGTAGAGGCGGACAAAGAATGAGGACATCAGTAATATACATACGAATAAAACCTTTTTTTTTTTGTTTTTTTTTTATGATGGGAAATGCATTTACACATCACGATGCCTGCAGGCGACGGGTATGAGAGACTCGCTGGCTGCGAAGACAGAATACCCACTAAAATGTTGAGTATGACATACTTCTTGGCACTCTTCGTGCATTTAACATTTCATCTACTACTATTGACTGGTTCCATTCATATCTTTCTGGACGCCAGCCGTCTGTAACATCTGATGGTAACTCATCATGCTGGTTAAATCTTACTGCTGGTGTCCCACAAGGTGGCGTTCTCTCTCCGTTACTGTTTTCTATTTTTATTAACAACATTTCACATTCTATTTCTTCTTCCTACCATCTGTATGCACATGATTTACAATTATACACTCATTTTGAGCTGACTGAGTTGCATGAGACTATCGAACTTCTAAACGAAGACCTTGCTTCTATAAATCGATGGGCCAAATCGTTCGGACTTCTTATAAACTCGGCAAAATCTCAAGCAATAATTATTGGTAGAAGCCGTTTAAGAAACCGGATCGACTGGATTGCAGTACCTTCTATAATGTATTGTGGTACACCAATCCCTTATTGAGATAAAGTAAGAAATTTAGGTTTGCTTATAGACTACAACTTGTCTTGGATAGCTCATGTTAACGAGGTCAGCAAAAAAATGCACTACACCTTTCACTCTCTTAAACGTCTTCAATACTTTCTCCCTTTTAAAACCAAAATTTTGCTTGCGCAATCCCTTCTTTTACCCATCCTTGACTATGCAAATGTGTGCTATTTGGATGTGACTCAGGAGCTACTTAACAAATTAGAGCGACTACAAAGCCTAGCAATTCGTTTTATTTTTGGTTTACGCAAATATGATCACATCTCCTATTTTCGTAGTCAACTTAAGTGGCTTCCAATCCGCCTTCGCCGAGATATGCACATTCTTTCTTCTCTTTATAAGATACTCCAAGATCAAAATTCACCTCTTTACCTTAGATCCCGTATCAAACTTCTCCCTACCCCAACACACTCTAGACGGTCTTGCATCACAACGATGCTCGAAGTCCATAAATCTAATACTAAGTTCCTACTTAATTCCTTTACTGTGTGCTGCAGCCTGCAACTTTTTGGAATAAACTTCCGAAAGCGATTCAAGAAAGCACTTTAATATATGCTTTCAAAGACAAATTAAAAATTCATTTTCTCTCCGAAGTGACTAACAACTTATGAGACGTCGAAAGTAGATCTGCATGTATGTTTATATCTCTATATATGTATGTATCTATCCATGTATCTATCTATGTATGTTTGTATGTATGTTTGTATGTATATATGTATGTATTTATGTATGTATATTTATGTACGAGTGAATGTATCTATGTATTTGTATGTACCTATATAGTATACGTAGTGTATGTATCTTAATTTATTTATGTTGAGCGTATGTTTTAAACTTTAGTTTAATGTCTTTTTTTTTCTTCTCTTGCACAATAAACCCCGCGGTAACATTAATCTCTTACCATCATGGGTTGACTGCTAGAGATCTCTTCTAGAGATAAGTTCGCCGTTGCCAAAACTCATTGTACGTAACTAAATATTGTAAACAATTTTTTTTACTGTGCAATAAAGAATATACATATATAAAACCCATCGACCGTCTGCGCCGTAGTGGGGCGCCACGGGGTCGCTCGCGCATACAACCGTGACGCCCTGACGTTTGGTCCGGAGGCCCCTCCGCATGTGATTGGAGCCGCTCGACTGGTCCACTCTGCTAATTCACGTAAGCACCAGGAGCGACCCCACCAATAAAATCTCTGCGACCTCTCGGCGCTATGCCCTCACCGGCTGCACCTCCCGTGCCCACACTCTCACCGCGCCCCCGCGCTCCGCCCAGCACTGGACCCCAGCTACCTCAGACGGTGAACCCCCTGAGCTAGGCCCGCACATCAGCTGGTCCAGGGGCCCAATGGCTTGTACCCCTCCGCGCCAAAACACTGCGCTTTAGCGCCCACCGCTGCTGGTTTTAGTCCACGGGGGTCCGAAGACCCTGACCACTCGTGAGGCGTTCGAATGACTTCCCCTATCCGCCACCCGGGGGACCCACCCAGTAGGAGACCAGCAACTCCCTTGGGATATGAACAAAATCTACTTCAATGTTGTCATGGGGGATTTCAACGTGAAGATAAGCAAAAGACGAGGCGATGAGCTCAGAGTGGGGCAATTTGGATATGGACAGCGGAACCAAAGAGGACAGATACTGGGCGATTTTCTGGAGAAGGAGGGACTCTTTATGATGACTCCTTCCAGAAGCCGTCTCATAGGACATGGATCTGGATGAGTCCTGATGATTCCACTAGGAATAAAATAGACTGCATCATGACCACCAGACGACAGATATTTAATTACGTCTCCGTGATCCATAGGGTGAAATCCGCGAGTAATCACCTATTGGTTAGAGGCTCATTGAATATTAGTGTTAAGCTGGGACGGTCACATCTGATAAAGTCTACACTGCAACCATATAACGCACATATCCAAAACCCCGAGAGCCATTCTCCAAATTCGAGACTGAGGTCAGTCGTCGAATACAGCTTGAATGAGCAGCGTTCTAGAAGTTAAAAAACATCTTTTCATCCGTCATAACTTAGTGCTTGAAGTCGAAAGTCTTCGACTAATGTGTGTTACCAGTGATGACATATGGATCTGAGACGTAGTCTCTGACGATGGGCCTTTTGAACAAGCTCAAAGTCGCACAGAGTGCAATGGAGAGGGCTATGCTTGGTATTTCTCTGCGAGATCGAATCAGAAATGATGAGATCCGCAGACGAACGAAGGTTGCCGACATAGCCCAACGGATTTGTAAGTTGAAGTGGCAGTGGGCTAGGCACATAGCTCGTAGAACTGACGGACGATGGAGCAGAAAGGTTCTCGAGTGGAGACCACGTACCGGCAAGCGTAGCGTCGGACGGCCGTCTGCGAGGTGGACAGACGACTTGAGTAAAGTCGCCGGAAGCCGTTGGATGGAGGCTTCTTTGAACCGGTCACTCTGGAGGTCGATGGGGGAGGCCTACGTTTCAATAGTAGAAATCCAGTGGCTGATATTATGATGATAATGATGATGATGATTATAAATAACGCAATATCTGTATCGTTTCAGAGAAATTGTTTGTTTTCCATCGGTCGCTATCAAAAACCTACGGAGATGTTAATCAGATTCATGGAATGAACGTCCGTATGGTAAATGTCTCCAATCCCGACGTAATTGAGGTAATTGATTTTTTTATTTGTGAACTAATGCGTTGCCCGATAGCATTATTTTAGCCCGTCATTCAGATTACAATACTATAAAATACAAAGTAAACTTTGAAATTTTCTCCCAAATTTTATAACATAAACTTAGTAATAACACAAACAAATATTTGTTTTTTTAGTTGTAAAGTTGGCCTTAAAAATCTTTATTATTTTTTTTTAGAAAGTAACCTAACATTAATTGGGAAATGTTATAAATATGAGAATCTTGAGTCGCTTATGATTAAATCAATTGCTACGCTCCCAGCAGGAATCGAACACGCGACCGTCGACGTTAAAGGAACTTTCACTCCACTACACCAGATATAAGTCCTAGTAAAACATGTAATATTTATTTTATTGAGCGTATTTATAACTTTTTTGTAAGTGTATTACACCCGTGTGACGCTGGGTTGAGTCGCTGAAAAATGAACAAAAAATACTGCGTTCAATGTACTGTAAATAGGATTTTGTATATTTTGTTTATTTTGTATATTTTTGCCCAAAGAATCGGAATTGCGATTCAACGGGGAAATGCTGCTAGTATTCTTGGCACCATTCCACGCGGACATGATTTATACCAAAACTGTTTGTAAATAATTATTTTAAGTTTTGAATTGTTAATATGTATAATATTGTAAATTTCTTTAATAAAATACTAAATTTTAGAAACTACTGTCTACATCGTTAGGAAACTACAAGGAACATCCGTATAATTACGTAAAGAATTGGCTCAATCAGGGACTAATTCTCAGTAATGGTATGTTGCACATATTAACCTAATATTATTTTGGTAAATTTATTGTGAATGATAGGGTCGGGTCGTTTATTTACTATTAAGTAAATGACCCAATGTTGGCGATCAACACCGGCTACAAAAACGTCCATTACCAGAAGAAAATGAGTTGCTGACAAAATCAATCAAGAGAAATGATGGCAGTAAATATGGTAAAAGGGGGTAGGTATTGCTTTTTTTTTATGAGAGTGTTTTTTCCCGTTCGAACGCACGATACAAGGACTGTTTCCAATAACCTACAGCTAAAATCTATTACAATTCACGAAGATGTCTGTAGTAATATTGTATTCTAAAGTTTTATAAAACATAGAATGACATTCTAATTATATAAAATGTTAGTTTTTTTCAAACACGAATAATATTATTAATATATTTAAAAATTATAGACGGCATACACACAGTAATGCTTACGACGCACAATTATACCTACCTATTATTAACTAACTATTAACTAACTAAATCTGTGTAGGTACTATACACGTATATAAAATATTAATATGTTAAATAATACTAAAATATAGCAGGATTCTGTGAATCGTAGCTGTAATCAATTGCATATACATAGTAGGTATGCATTATAGTGAAATCCCTATAATGATTTTTTAATCCATATCCTAAAGCCAAGGTCGGTTTTGAAGGTCTTTAGACCCTTTTTTTTTCTTTTTTTTTTATTGTTGGAAAATGCATTTACGCATCCCGCCGCGGAGAGGAGGCGGGTATGTGGGACTCGCTGGCACGCAGAACGTGTCAGAATACCCGCTAAAACCCAGCGGTGCCCTCATCGTCGTAATGGGGCGCCACGGGATCGCTCGCGCATGCAAGCGTGACGCCCCGACGGTTGGCCCGACTATGCGGGCCACCTTCGCCTATAGAGCGCTCGCGGGCACCGTGAGCGCTCTATTGCCCTAGTGGCGAGTGAGAATATTATAGGTGCCCCTCCCACTCTAGTGCGGGGGGTGAAGGAGTGTCTAACGCACCGTGTCTATCGGTGCGCCACACTAGTGACAGGCAGGTGTGGCTGTGGCACACTAGTGACAGAAGGGATCTTGCAATTTGATGCAGGTACTTACCATACGCAGCACCGGCCTAAGGATTGTGCGAAGTATGCAGCTGCACACTCGAGTTTTTTGGGAGGTCATAGAATTGGGGCATAAAAGACGGCATAATTTTATCCTAGGGACATTTTTCATGTACTAGTGATGACTGTTTTTTTAGTAATACGTATAACTTGGTGGTGGTGGAACAGCGATACGAGGGTCGGGATGACCTTTTTTTTAGGAATACGAAAAGCCTGGCACCTTTTTTTAAATAAAAATGGCTATCTTTATTCTAGACAAAAAGTGGTTTCAACGAAGAAAAATGTTAACGAAAGCATTCCACTTTAATATTCTCCGAAAGTACTTCGTAACATTTGTGGAAGAATCTGATCACTTTCTGAAGCGCGTGCAAAAAGAAGCAGGGAAAGAGAAAACGGATTTATTTTCTTTGATGAATTCTACGACGCTGCGGATCATGTGTGGTAAAACTAAAATTATATAATAAAATATTTACATATAAGCCAAAACGTACATAGGAACATAGATTTGGTGTATCCAAATAGCTAGTGTTCATTGTGTAATTTCAAATCTATGTCTGTATAACTATCTAAATTTACGGTCACTAAATGGTAATATGACTTTTTATATTAGATATATTAAAATACAACATTTTTATTATATTAAAATACAGACAACACATTCATAAGTTCTACCCACGAAGCAATTACAAAGAGGAGGTGCCATAAGGAACTTTATTCATATAATGTAGTGTCGCAACTTCGCGGGGGTGCGAGGGGCTTCAAATAGCGGCAAGCCATCTAGCGACCAGTAGCTAAAACAAGTAATTGACTAAATTGACAGACGTTATAATTGTTCTACTATATGTCACTAGGTGTCTGCCAGGGCCGTACTCAGAATTTTTTAGTTAAGCATATATGTAATTTGAAGTTGGATGGCACACACTGCTATATAATATTATCATGATTTACTATTGTATTGATAAGCTGATTTCGCTTTGTAGGATTTTAGTACAATGAAAGGTCGTCATCCTATGCTGGAAAATTAAAGCTTGATATTATGTAGCCATGTGTAATATCGATTTGAGATTTTTCTCAATACGCAATTATCGACCTTTTGTCGATAATTGCGTACTAAAAGTCAGTTTGCTTTTGCTTATGCAATAAATTTTTTATCATCGGAGTGATAACAAAAAAACGGAAAGGACACCAAAATTGGTAAACCTTTTCCCAAGCCAGACGTAGTGTAAATAAAATGGAATAATGCTGCATAATATGATACATAACATGTTTTTATTTTCATAAACAACAGTTATAAATTGTAGATACTGATAGATTTCTTATTATAGCAAGAAAGAATATTTTTTATTAGATCAGATTATTCAAATTCAAATATTGAACGTCAAAACCAACTACTATAGGTTCGAACCTTAGCCCAGAATATAAAATTACATAATTAGAATTTTCACTACAACAATTCGACTGAAATTGCCTCGGAAGAACACCTTATCCGCTTGAGTGTCCGGACAATGATCTTTTAGTTTACCAACTGCACAAAACTGCCCAAGGCCTCTCACGTTTTGTCACGTTATTTCCCACCGGTGATAATGTAGTATACGTTAATCAACCTGTAGTTGACAGGTGCACTTTGCGTATTAATGCCCGTGTCGAAAAAAAGTTGACATGGGCAATATATCCATGGCGACCATTACATGACACGGGCGCTTGCAGTTATTGTGGTTAGCTTGTAAACTCTTGTCAACTAGTAGACTAGACGGGCAGTTGAGCGGTTATTCGCTGAGTGAGTGGGCTATCTTCAATAATTATTTTGTAATAACCTTCACCACATAGGCTCATTGACAATTTTTTTAAACTTTGTTAATTGAAAGTTTTTGAATAGTATCTGGGATCGTATTGTAGAGATACATTTCAATTCTAAGTACGGCCCTGGCTAGACCAGTAGTTTTGCTACTTGCCGATAGAGGCATGGTAATCACCGAACTTTCTAGACAAAATAAATAATATATTTAATTTAAATATTACTTACGAGAAGAAAGATATGTTTATTCCATTTGATTTTGATTTGTTCGTGTAACTTCTACACGATACAACACAGAACTTCATGTTCACAACGTGCGCGGGTCGAGAATATTTTTTAAATATATAAAAAGGAGTTAGTCACGAGAGCAACTTAATTGTCCGGCAACGACAGCTGTACTGACGAAAGCGACAACTGGTGGTGAGTAGATCTACTACGGTTTGATGTGTGGACTACATTGGTGAACGCTAGACTACATTGATTACAAGACCTCCTCTTTGTAATTGCTTCGTGGTTCTACCTCTAAAGTTATTCTTTGAATTGTTTAAATAATTACCGTTACATAAAGCATGCGTAATTTTATTTCAGAAACAACAATGGGTGTCACGAACGACGATATAACATCTTTAGTTGGACCATATCTATCGTCCTTAGAAGTCATTGGTGATTGTTTTACGAAAAGATTGGGAAGGGTATGGTTGAATCCAGAGCCTATTTATCGACTAACAAACCTTGCGAAAAAAGAAAAAATGGCAGTGGAAAATTTGCACTCTTTAACTAATGCTATTATTAAAAGAAGAAGAGATTACTTGACAGAAAAGAATTTTAACCATTTCGACAACGATGAATTTTTCGAAAGTAAGGATAAGTTAGCAATGTTGGATTTGCTTCTTAAGAACGAAAAAGCTGGTCTTTTAGACAATCAGGGCATAAGAGAAGAAGTTGATACGTTTATGTTTGCGGTAGGTAGTCGAATTCAGTTTTTATTCAGATCCGAGAACTATTAGTGATACGAGTATGATAATTACCATAACTGTTCCTCAATCTTCGTTTGGATTTAATTTTGTCCTTTTCTTCCTTTATTTTTAATAACGTTAAATTTCTTCATTTAAATTATGGGTGTTTTAATTTAACCAATTTTCGATTCTTTTAAGGGTCACGATACAACCGCAATAGCTATGACTTTTATGATGATGGCTCTTGCTAACGAACCTGAAATACAAGTGAGTGTTTTACTTATTAAATAATTATTATAACTTCAATTAAATATTATTTTAGTACCCGCAACAAAATTCGTTCAGAATTTCCATCGCTTTCGTTAAACCTATAAAATAAAGTAAAAATGCCAGTTTAAAATGAGCAAAACGTATACAGGTTTCTGAATTTTCCGGATCTCATGATAATTGTAATTTTTAAACTAATAAATCAAAAACCTTAAAAAGAAGGCAATCTTTTAAATATCTTCTTTCTTATCAAAAAAAAAAAATAAAAAAATAGAAGAAATCTAATTACGCGTTAATGAATTACACAATATGTACACATTTTACTATTATGATTGCCCGTGGGAATCATGCTGGATATCGGAAAAAAGTGTCTATGTTCGTAGTATTAATTCAAATCGTGCTTGATTTCATTTAAATACATTCATTATTTTTAGTGTAAGGATCAGATTAAAAACTCAGGAATAGAGATCAAATACAAACACACAGACAATAATTTTTTAAATTATAGTTTATTCAATCATATAACAGATGGGCAAATTTGACGTTAGGAAGTAAATTGGCTGAAAAATGATGAAATGTAAAATATTGAGCTTGAGAAATTATAACCATGGAACGCTACATTCTTGAACAAATAATTTGAATTGTGACAATTTATTATCAAAATAGTTAAAATTTTATTGTACTCACTTTGTAAAATTCGAACAGCTTTTCTTCGTAATCAGGCTCCACCTGAGACCGCTGTGCGTAATTTAATCGCTAAATTCGAGGGTCACGGTACTGTTACTGACAATAGATCAAAATAATATGCTCGTAGTGGCCATAGTGATGCAAATATAGCCGCTGTACAACAAATTGTAGAGAATTATCCTGGAACATCAACTCGTCGACGTTCGCAACAATTGGTCGTCATCAAAGACACTTTGCGCAAAATTTGCATAAATAATCAATAAAGATCTTCATATTCACGTTTGTAAAATTCAAATTGTTCGGGAGCTAAAACCGGCCGACCATTGTTTGCGTCGAACGTTTGTGAATTAGCTGCTTGAAAAACTGGACGAAAACAACGCATTTTCCAACAAAATCATCTTTAGTGATGAGACCCATTTTCAATTAGCCGATTATGTAAACAAACAAAATTGTCGCATATGGGCTGACAAAATCCACAAACAGTCCTCGAAAAACCATTACATCCAAAGAAAATGACCGTATGGTGCCTTTTGTGGTTAGGCGGCATCATCGGCTCGTATTTTTATGAGAGTGAGCAAGGAAATACCGTCACCGTAAATTCTATGCGCTACCAAACCATGATAACCGATTTTTTCTGGCTACGATTTGCTAATGTTAACATTAGTGACCTTTGGTTACAGTAAGACGGCGCCACAAGCCACACAGCCGGCCAAACAATTTAGTTATTGTATGAGAAATTTTCCGGTCGCGTAATTTCTCGATTTGGCGATGTCAATTGGCCGCCTCGTTCTTGTGATTTAACGCCATTGGATAATTTTCTCTGGGGCTATTTGTAAAAGACCGGGTTTACGTGAACAAACCACAAACAACGGATACTCTGAAAGATGAAATTCGGCGCTGCATTGTCTAGATAAACGAAGCTTTGTTGCAAATTGTAATTCAATATTTTTTGAAAAGAGCGGACTCCTGCAGTCGTCCTAGAGGTGGACATTTGCCCGACATCATATTCCATTATTAATTCCCATTTTTCTAGTTTACATTGCTATCAATAAAAGTGAATTTGTCAAAAAAAGTGTGTTTTTTAGCCAATTTACTTCCTAACCTCAAATTTGCCCATATGTAATGGCCACCGAATAACTGGCAAATGAACACCCTCAAAAACATTTTTCAAAATGTTTTTTATGTACAAAGTTAGATAATAATAATAATAATATAAAAATAAATTTATTTGTGAAAAACATACTGCATCAGATGAAAATTATACAAAAGTAAAACACATAGTACATAATTTATAGATGATTAAAATTATAAAGATTATTAAAACGAAAAATAAAAAGAGATACAACATAAACTTATTGATTATGAAACTATTTAACTAACACATTATGCAAACATATATATATATATATATATATATATATATATATATATATATATATATATATATATATATATATATATATATATATATATATATATATATATATATATATATATATATATATATATATATACACATATATATATATATATATATATATATATATATATATATATATATATATATATATATGTTTACATAATGTGTTCGCAGCATCTCTCACAAAAAGGTGTGACTTGATTAGTCATTTTGACAGCATTCCGACAAAAATAAACAAAGCTAGATACATACATAGACACTAAAATCTATTCATTATACATAATATAAGATATTATAAAATAATATATACTAATAATAAAATAATAATAAAAAAAAACAAGTGATATGGACGACACAAAAAAGTATATACGTATACTGCATAATACGTCTATCCGATCGATTACTATGCTTATTGAATAAGTTGAAATATAAATATACATATACTCACATGTAGACATGCACATTATATATACACGTATAAATGGATACATAAAGAATTTATTATGATATTTAGAAATACTGGCACCACAAGGAAAACGTTTCTAAAATTGCATACTTAATATCTCTATGTAATAATATCTATATGTAAGATCTGTACATTTTTGCTATAAGTATATATGTATATCCGAAATGAACTAAAACTGTTTGTAAGCGTCCCATAGCTGGACAAAGACCTAGTGGTTTGTAGGAAAAAGGTTGGGAACTTAATGAAAACAAACGGCTTGACGTGTCTTCCAATTTTTAAGTTATAATGCCGAAAACAAACAGTTTTAGTTGTACGAATATCGTACCGAGCAAGAATCTAAGCCAATAATTTTACTCAGTATTTAAAAAAATATTTTTTTTTAGGACAAGATTTATGACGAGATTTGCCAAGTTTTGGGTGATTCTGATCGATCGCCTACAACGGATGATTTGAGCCAAATGAAGTATCTAGAATGCTGTATGAAAGAGTCACTGAGACTGTATCCTAGCGTGCCCTTAATAGCTAGACATTTGCGTAAGGAGATAGTGTTAGGTATGTTTAAATTTATTTATGTATGACCAGCTGTAGCCGTGACTTCGTTCGCGATAGTCATCCTTTTCATTAAGTATATAACATAAAGTATGTATGTCAACGTAAGATAAAACGTACGTTCAAAGGTTTCTGTACATTTCAAGTTTTAAGTTAAATGGATCGAATACTGAGGGTTATAACTTATATTTTTAGTTATTTCTGAACGTCCAAACCAAAGACGTTATAAAATAATCTAAAAAAAAGGAATGTATAAAGTCGAACTTCGGATATGTATCGCTCGTCGTATGATCTTAAGCAGTGCGTAGTTTCATTGAAATTCATTGATTAGTTTTGGCGTGATACACGACCAAGATACAGACAGACAGACAAACAAAAATGCAAAAAAAAAAATACAGTTTTAGAATTAATTACGAAGTGCCCTTCAATATGTAGTTTATATGTTCCATATAGGAGCAAGGAGATAATTAAAACTTGATATTCTTCTTAAATACAAGTAATTTTTGAATAATTAAACAAGGGTTGGAAAAAATGTATATACATTGGCGTGATTGTGTTTGCCAGTTTAAGGCCTTCACTCACAGCGTCCGATCCGTTCCGACGATACGTTCCTTCAGAACGGATCGTTGCATCGGATCGCAAGGAGGGCAATACTGACTGCGATACCAGCGACGACCCGTTCTGCGATACATAAAACTATCTATTCCAGTTAAAGATTGTATTCGAAACGGTCGCGCACACCCAACTTCTACATATAAACAGGGTTTACGAGGAACTTAATATGAGTACAGATGACGGAAGTTCTGATGAAGAAAGAAAAGAAGAAGTAATTTTATTAGCTTTATTGTTGACTCGAAAGAGGGTCGCTCACATTATAAATTACGGGATATTGACATACCGCGTCAATCAAAGTTTTGGTAAAATTATCCGGCATTTTTCAACGTCGGTTATTAGCACCGCCGATCACGCGTTCTCTGTCTCCGGAGACAGATCACAACTGACCGGCGTGCGATCAGTAGAACGCGTGCGATATATCGCAGGCAGTGAGGAGGCGTACTTGGGAGGCCATTGGTTACAGAGAACGCATGCGTTCAGATCGCATCTTTAGATCGTATCGTCGGCACGGATCGGGCGCTGTGAGTAAAGGCCATTAGAAGGATCACCGGTGCAGTGTACGAGAGCGCGCTAGGTGAACGGAGCGGAGCGAACAGTATACTCCTATATTGTAATTTCTTTTTATGTAATAACATTTTCCTAATCAAACAGGAAAAGTATATCTAGTATCTATAATCCGTTTTTATTGATAATGTTGATTTTTAGGTTAAGCTGTAATGAGAGTAAAATAAAATAATTAAAAATGTTTGGATGTTATTCGTTAACTCTGTATGGCAATAACATACAGAATTAGGGAATAACTAATTCTGTGTGGTATTGTCAAATTTCACGTCACACTAAAACAAGGTACAAATACTATCATGACTATTGCTGTAACACGATGCCATGCTCCATGCTTTGGCAGTCACCATGAAAATAAACGGAACACGGGAACATAGTTGAACGGATGATTATGAATCGTCACTTTTAAAGTGTTGAGTTACTTTCAAAGAGTGCGAAGGTTACTTGCTCTGTTGCAGATCGTACAATACTTCTTTAAATAAGAGACTAAATACTTTACAGATTCAAGAATTGAAACTTGAATTGAAACTTGCTTAGTAACTTTACATGTCGTCACATGGTATTGCACGATGTCGTTTCTGGTAGACGTTTTACGATGTGGTGCTGTAAAATACTGAGAAAATAAGCTCATATTTGGAATGCCCAGGCTTTTAGCATCTTTAGGCATATTTTACGCCGATTTCTCATATTTAATGGAAATGAAGCTTTCGGGTACATTGTATGTAATAATTATTTACTTTTCGATTGTTGTAGGCGACTACACAGTGCCTGCAGATACCTCAGTTTTCATTTTTATATACGATATGCATCGTCGCCCTGACGTGTTCCCCGATCCGGAGCGATTTATTCCTGAGAGATTTCTCCCAGAAAACTGTGCTAACAGGCATCCGTATGCTTACATTCCATTTAGCGCTGGACCCCGGAACTGTATTGGTATATTTATAGATTATATACTATCACCATATAATTAATTTTACATTAAAATGAAGTTATAAATGCTCATCAGATATTATTTTATAGTTTTTAATTTATATTATATTTACAAATTTTTCCTGACTCAGACAAGATCGACGATTTCAATCAAGGCTAACTCCGTTTAGTTTTCTTAAATTCTAAATAAGCTTAAAAGTTCTACGTGTGTTTGGCGATGAAGGAAAAATATTGTGAGAACATATTCGTGTTTTCGGAGAAATTCTGAGACATGTACATCTACCAATTTATACTCGTAATAGAGCAGTGTCAGGGATTATATATGTAATATTATGTATATCTCGCGTATCGATCTTACACCTGCGCCTTTAAAAGCAGTAGACGTCTTTGTGTGCAATACGTTTGCAATCCAGTGCGATATTTTGAACCTTTGGCGTAGAGAGAGGCTGCCATTGAAAAGGAAGGATCCTTCGACCAGACGGGTTGCACCTGGTGGGCCAGGCGCCACTTAACGTTTGTTGTCGGTTTCTTGTATATATATTCAATCGCTTTGAAAACTTCGATAGCGCGATGTAGGATACGTCAGTTTCTTCTAGTTCGTATATGGCGAGATAGATGTCGCTACAAACCAATTACTATTTGTTGATATGAGTTAACAAACTAATTGCAAACGCCGTTTTTCAAAAAGTTTTTTTTTTAATAATACATGATTGTACAATTTCATTACATTTATAGGTAAAAAATTTGCTATGTTGGAGATGAAGACAATGATGTGCAAGCTATTGAGGAGGTTCCGCCTGAAGCCTATCACCAAGCCCGAAGACATCGTGTATAAAGCTGATATGGTATTGCGTAGTATACATCCGATATATGTTAAATACTGTGCAAGATAGTATCGTTAAACTAATTAACGAATACTTTATTTAAAACTTTTCGATATTGACTATGGTAATTCATGGCAATAACAATTTGTGAAGTCAAAATAGCCTAAAGTATAAAAAACAAAAATACTAAAAAGTTCTTTTTTGTACATTTGGTACCTAATTCCAATAAAAAAGTATACAAAAATCGTCAATTTATACAATAGCCTGTAAAGGATGTAACTAGTGTTGTATTACTGTTATGTGTAATTAACTGTTATTGAGAGTATAATAAGCCTTTAAAAAAATAAGCCTTTAATACAAAAAGTTACCCTCAGACATCAGAAATATACCATTACATACATACGAAAATATCTGCCTGAGTATGTTAAATTAAAAAAATCAAAAAACCCGACTGCGTAAAATACTCTTATTATAAACTAAAAAGAATAAAACAATTTACTAGCTTTCATTTGATACCCATATTGCAACTCTCCCCCCCCTCATTCCGCCATTTGCGGGCGCCATTTTGAAATTTTATATAGCTTATGTTACTACTACAATTTAGACAAATCCAACGACACCTCATATGTCAAAAACCGTCCAGCCGTTTGAGCTGTAGGGCGTGCCAAAGAAATGGACATACATACATACATACACTCGAAAAACATAACCCTCCTTCTGTCGCAGTCGGGTAAAAAAATCATAGTTTTTAAAACGAAATAATCAGTAAACTGTGTTTTTAAATTTATTTGTGTTTGTTATTTGGTCCAAGGTAACCAATTGGGTTGTATTTAAACTTTTAAATGTTCTTTGCTCTTTTTCAAAAATTTAAGTACGGCAACGAATGTATTTTACCTATTTATTTCCTTTTTGTAATTATGTTTCACATATTTGTCGATACTTGTAGCACTTCATGTCGTTTTTGGCTTAGGCTAAATAATTTCCAAATTTTGTAATTAATATTTATTTATTTATACATTAAAATATAGTACCTGGATGACCGAGCTTTGCTCGGTTAAATTATATTTAGATACATTACATACTGATGAAACATAAATAATATTTTCGATTTTACCGACATAATAGTAAAATAATAGGAATTGG
This sequence comes from Euphydryas editha, assembly GCA_036937285.1. Lineage (NCBI taxonomy): Eukaryota > Metazoa > Arthropoda > Insecta > Lepidoptera > Nymphalidae > Euphydryas > Euphydryas editha. The sequence goes on along the minus strand of JAUPFZ010000011.1, from coordinate 4,834,008 downwards.
TTATTTAAATAAAAAATAAAAAGTAAAAAAAGCTCTTAATTCAAAAGAAAAAAAAAGGAAAAAAAACGGTGTGTAATCACCTGGATTCGAACCCAGATTTTCTGATTTCGAATCCGTCCGGTTCCCATCCGAGCTATTAGAAGCTTGTCAATGACAGCGAAATTTACCTTCGTATTGTAATGATATTTTTTAATTGCGTAAAAAAAGGGATAAAACGACATTTTCTAAAAATAAATCCTAGCTAGATCGATTTATCGCCCCCGAAACCCCCTGCATACTAAATTTCATGAAAATCGTTGGAGCCGTTTCCGAGATTCCGATTATATATATATATACAAGAATTGCTCGTTTAAAGATAAAAAATAATAATTATATATACATGCAGTGCCCCATAAACAAAACTTATTAAAGTTTTACTGTGCGCTGTAGTTAATCTATACGTAAGTAATAATATATAAAATTATAGTAGTATGTAGTCTAAATATAAAAATAGAATTGATCCGTAATAATTGTATAGCTTTAAGATATTTGTATTACTGACAACTACTATAATTATAATCTGATGATGGCCTAAGTTTTTTTTTTTATTATTTTTTTATTTTTTATTTATTTACACATTTATTTTTAGGTTCTCGGACTGCTATTATTTGCTATTCGCTATAGACCATCTTCACCATATAAATATGTTTTGCTCATTCCAAAAATTTAAGCAAGGAATAAATACAGAATGTGTCGTTAATAGTGACTAATCCGTTAACTGGGGGTAGCCCTAATGTCGACCTTCAAGGTTTAAGGTTGAGCTTCACTGCCTCAGAGAAGCTTTGTACATATATACATTATATATATATATGTATATACAATGTAAAACATGTAAAAAGAAACCAAGTCTCGCAACTCACTTCTTCTTCCTTAAAAAGTTGTGAGATCCATGTAATACTAAGTAAGCTAATTTATTCAATCCCTACTTAAGGGTCCTTCTGTTTTAAGTTATTAGCTAACCTAACAACATCTTATAGTGACCTTATCAATATTAAAAATATTTGATGTTTTAAATATATTGATTGACTTGGCAATCGCACTAAACAATCTAATTTAATACAATATTCGTATGTATTACTTCTGAGATACATTGTTTTCATGCTGATGATTTTTTAAACCTAAACCTCCCCAAAAATAAACTTTTAAAAAATATTTAAAAAAGTGGATGTGTATTTATGTATGTACGTAAAAAGTTATACTTCTAATAAGACGATGTGCCGAGTTAATGGTTAATGCGCGCCATCTGTAATCAGACCCTGATAACCCACTAAAACAAAGTACTCGTCAAGACGAATCAAAGGAGCCGAAACTCGATGGGGTTGCGTCGTTTCATTACAGTTCCTATGACTACCTTCCAGCTACATCATCAGACCCTGGTTACCATTGAAAGACAAACAACTTGTCTAGAGAATTCAAACGAGCCCGAACTCGATGAGGTTGTGTCGTTTCATTGCGAAGTTCCTATGACTACGTTCCAGCTCCATTATCAGATTAGACCCTGGTAACCATCTAAAAACAAAGTACCCGTCAAGACAAATCAAACGAGTTAAAATTCGATCGGGTTGCGATGTTTCATTACAGAGTTTCTATGACTACCTTCCGGCTCCATCATCAGACCCTTATTACCATTGGAAGACAAGCTACTCGTCAAGACGATTGAAACGAGCCCGAACTCGATGGGGTTGCCTCATTTCATTACAGAGTTCCTATAACCACCTTCCAGCTCTGTCATCATATTAGACCCTGGTAACCATCTGAAAACAAAGTACTTGTCAAGACGAATTAAACGAGCTGAAACTCGATGTGGTTGCGTCGTGTCATTACGGAGTTCCTATGACCACATTTCAGCTCCATCACCAGACCCTGATTACTATTGAAAGATAAACTACTCGTCAAGACGATCCAAACAAGCCCGAACTCGATGAGGTTGTCTCGTTTCATTGCGAAGTTCCTATAGCCACCTTCCAGCTCCATTATCACATCAGACCCTAGAAATTTAAAACATTTAAAAACAAAGTACTCGTCAAGACGAATCAAACGAGCTAAAACTCGATGGGGTTGCGTCGTTTCATTACAGAGTTCCTATGACCACCTTTCAGATCTATCACCAGACCCTGGTTACCATGAAAGACAAACTACTCGTCAAGATGATCCAAACGAGCCCGAACTCGATGGTGTTTTGTCGGTTTCACTGCGAAGCTCCTACTGCCTTCCAGCTCCATCAACAGATCAGACCCTGGTAGCCATCTAAAAATAAAGTACTCATCAAGACGAATCAAACGAGCCGAAACTCGTTGGTTGGTTACCATTGAAGGACAAACTACTCGTCTAGAAGATTAAAACGAGCCCAAAATCCTTCCTTTGGCTACCTTCTAGCTCCTCCATCAAATCAGCACTATTTTGAAAATAAAAGCGCAATGAAGTGAGTTAGTACAATTGCGTGGCGCCTACTAGCTAACTTTATGGTGTCGGTTTTTTGTCACAGAGTGCATGCGCATCGTATAAAAATTTACTCTCATCAAGAAGTTATAACTTTAAAATACAAAAGTTATTTTGAGTCCTTATTTTCTATATTTATTTTTATTTATTTAATGTTAATATACAATAATTAAGAGTTATTACTGTTATGACTCACTTAATCAATCTAATAATGACATAATTATATGAACTCAAAAATGTTGAATTTTTCCTTGGTTTATATACTAAACACTATTCTATTCTAAATTTGAAGCTTCTATGTCTGCTAGAAGTTCAGGGAGAAATTTATTTCTCATTAGTTTCGCAACTTCATTCGATCAATCAAGCATAACAGCAGCACCATCACAGAAAAGAGAAATTAAATGATTTTTAAATTACTGCTTGGTCATTTCAAAAGACTAAAGCCAATCAATAAGGGAGCTGAAAATGTTCGCTGCTTTAACACCTTCGTTGAACTCGACTAGATCGAAAAATAAGTTCACGGGGAAATTCAACTCATGATTAGGTAAACAAGTTCACACTAAAATATATTGCTGATCGAGAAAGATAGATTAGATTTTTTACATGCATAATTTTTACCTATTAAGAAAAAAATTCAAAAAATTTGTGAAGTTTACCAAACTGATTTTTTGTTCATTTTTTTTAGTTCTTTAATTGTTGTCAGTTTTTATCACAATTTTTCGATATTTTCAAAATCCCCTTTGGGGAACTGCGTGCCCCCATGTACCCACATAAAAAGTCCTGACTTTTAACAACTATTGTGATAGTATATATATATATATATATATATATATATATATATATATATATATATATATATATATATATAATATAATCCGTATTGTTTTGGAGCGAGGTGGAGAAAAAGCGGTAATATTTTGGTACGAGGTCCGAGATGAATGATATAATTCCAATCGCAGTTTCTTTCAGCGACTGTCTGTTGTGCAGCGTGTGATTTAGCGTTGTCCTGAAGCAGCAGTTGACAATACAGATCTGTTGTAATCGTGTGGCCAGATTTTAGGAAGTTGTAGTAGATGATACCAACACTTCCATCAGACACGTACTTTACGAGTTAACTTTCGCTTGGGGTAGGATTTCTCTGTTTTTCCTGGGATCAATTATTATGATTAAAATTTTGCATTATACACATTTTTTTTGATGAATATACAATATACATATATTTATAAATATATATAAGACCAATTCTCGGCACGGGAAACGAACCCACAACCCTAGAGCAGAAAACATGATCACTTCCAGCTGCGCCAACGGGCCAGTGCCAGTCCACCATTAGCAAGATTATTTTCGACGTTAAGGCAGCCTTTTGTAAAATATTTTGTTATTTTTTCTCCATGTGATAAAAGTGATAATGTAATTATTGTTATTGATTTTTGTTAATAACAGTCCATTGTTAAGTTTAAAAAAACTAGGATGTTTTAATTTTGACTGACTATTAACGATTATGCGCTTTTGAAAACCGAGATAATTATTTTGTAAATTTAAAAAAAAAATTAAAATAGATTCCATAAAATACAATAGCAAATTAAATAATTTGCTATTGTTATAAAATTTCTGCAAACTTCCTGAGAAACAGAATAAAAAAAAATATATAGAGCTATTTATGTTTTAATATTACGAGTATACATGTTTTTATTCTACTGTACTCGTCGTACATTAATCATTTGAGAATAGGTTGTACTTATATACATATACATATATTGCTTACCTAAACTCCGAGTAAATCTGTGTCCTCCCCGAGAGCAACATGTGGTCAATTATTGTTATATTTATAATACTGATATTCGTATCGGTAGAATTGTACTTCAGGTATGGGCGAACTGGAAGACTTATTAGGAAAATTCCTGGACCGACAACTTTCCCTATTATTGGAAATATGTGGAGTTACTTTTTACCATCTGGTAAGTTAAAATATAATTTAAAAAAAAAAAAAACTTTTTAATTTAGAATGTTTTAATAAAACGACGTAGATTTAAATGCAGATTTTTTCATTTTCCAATAAAATAGTTGTTCATACTTTTATTAGCTACTAGCGGCCCGCCCTGGCTTCGCACGGGTATTTAACTAAAATATCAAAAATTATAAATTTATATTTTTTATCACCTACACCTGCGTCGATACTGGAAAATATTTTATAATAGATTGATTGAGTTCTCAAACTGTAAAAAGCACTGAGTATTGATATCAACTTCGAAGCAAATAACTTTCAACCCACTTTTAACACCGTTAGGGGATGAATTTTGATAAAATACGAAACACGTCTTCAATCAATTCTGTTAAAGAATATTAATGCAAAATTTGAAGTAGATTGGACCAAGGAATCACGTTATCCCATACAAACTTTGCCCCCCTTTTTCACCATCTTAGGGGTAGAATTTCGTAAAATTCGTTCTTAGCTGATCTCTACTCGGCAAAAGGAATATTTATATCAAATTTCAAGTCTCTGGGTCATAAAATTCTAGAGATATCGTGATGAGTGAGTGAGTGAGTGACCTTTCGCTTTTATATATTAAGATTACAACTTAAATAGCTATAACCATCCAACTTTGTACAATCAACAAACAAATAACGACCAAATATTTTAACAACAAACAAACAACCAAGACCTTAGTACACTAAGGTATTAAATGCAAAAAAAAGCGTTTTTTTTTAATATGGGCGAGAGTCATTCTTTCGGCCGAAGTTTTGGACAGCGCGATTCAAAAAATTATATTTTGTATAATTTAACATTCGCTAGACCAGCTGTTAATAGATGGCGTTGCATTAGGTACCTATTTCTATTTTCTTAAATATTTATTTTTAAATTTAATTACAATGAAACAAAATCTAAATGTTACTGTGAGTTATGAATAATTTTTATGTTTAAAAGCTATTTACATTGGTTTTATACTTTTTACGTGATACGCGTACAAGAAAAAATGTTACAATTGATGGTGCTGATTAAAAATTAAATCACGCTAGTAAAATTTATTCTTGATTATATATAGTGTATTATAAAACGGACTCGTTAACAGATTTATTATATGTATAGATTACCTTTATAATTAATATGTATATTAATATGTATGTATACAATTTTTCTATTTATTTTTTGAACTTATAACAGCTGAGTCATAACGCACTCTCTTAGACACCTTCGGCGTGTTCAGATGTACTCGGACGAACTCGACGCCCTGGAAAAAAGAGTCCGCACGACTATAACTAACCATCGCATGCATTATCCGAAATCGTCAGTTATGAGACTGTACATCCCACGGAAGTGTGGTATTAGGCCAATTAAGTGCCAAGTCCGTGCATAACCGAGAAGTGAACAGCCTCCAGGACCTACTTTTAAACGAGGAGGGAGAGCGCTATGCATGGTGATGTTATAGTGTGTGACAAAGGTCTCACCCTCCTATCCTTAGTCAAAGAGGACTGGCGGAGACCGGTTTTACTTAGCATCTTTGACTGGGAGACCGTATGGATGGAGAACGAGCTGCATGGACGGTTTTACAAGGCGCTCCACGAGCTTCACGTGGATAGTAATGCCTCCGTATAGTGGTTGCGATTCGGAGACCTCTTTGGGGAAACTGTAGCTTATGTCTGTGCAATCCAGGATCAGATGGTTAAGACGACCTACCAAAAGCACATTCTGAAGGTTGGCACTCCCGACTTCTGCCGAGCTTGTCACCATTTCGGTGAGTCACTGAAACATGTGTTTTTGGGTTTTTAGCGTTTACCAACACTGAGTACTTGTACAGACATAACTAAGCGGCCAAGATTCTTCATCAAGAGCTTGCTCGTATGTACGGTCTCCTGGAACAGAGGATGCCTTTTTATTTATAATAAACTGAAAAATTGTAATCAAATACAGTAAATACAGTAATCATGATTATTTTTTTCGCAGTGTAATAGAGTCATAACTTTTGTATTTTTTTAATCTTAAGTGTAATTAAATCATATTTTTTCTTTTTACAATTATCATCAATTTATTAATATTAAATGACGACCGGTCTGGTGTACCGGTGTGAGTAGTTTTCTCAACATCGGCGGTCGTAGGCTCGATTCCCGCTCGGAACAAATATTTGTATTTGTATATATTTGTATTTGTATTTATACAAATACGAATAGGTATATACAAATACAATTTGTTTCCGGTTTATACACACCATATCCTCGTGGATCTCTCAACCTTGTCACTTAGAGCACGTAAAGCCGGCGGTCTTGATTGTTATTATAGACCTCTGATAATGATCGTTACTCGTGGTAAGGAAATTATCCACCAACCCGTAGTGGAGCAGCCTGGTGGATTAAGTTCTAACTCTTCTCAGATATAGAAAAGAGGTTTTTGCCCAGCAGTAGGACGTTAACAGGCTGTTTCAGTTCATTTAAGTAATATTAAGTTGTTTTTTAATGTTGTAGTAGTATAAAAATTTGATAGTTAGAAGAGTTTAAAAATACTTTAATTAGTTTTTTTTCTCTTTATTTTTTTACATACGTTCCTTACTATATTATATTATACTTATTATATATATAATTATGTATAATTGTAACATATTCAACGGGTGGAGTAAAAAAATCGGGATAGTATTATACTTTATTTAGTATTACACTAAAAGAGAAATATTATTATTAAATATAAGATCGTATACACATATTCATATAAACATACTTAGATAAACACATATGTACATGTAATTTTGATTAATGTTGAATTTCAAGGTAATACTGCCTGACAGTATTTTTAAAAAGAGAAAGAGATTGTACACGTCTTATATGCAAAGGTAAGGAATTCCGGAGGCGAGAAACTGGAACTATGAAAGATTTAGTATAAAAGTAAGAGGAGAGAGAAGGGATTTTAAGGAGCAAATTATCGTCGGAACGAAGAGAGCGCTCAAGGGAATCGCTAAGGAATAAAATTTAAAATATTACTCTGTCATATGTGTCTTGTGCCCCTACCTACGTCCTGGCGATTTTGTAACACGCGTCTCGTACACCCTCGTAAAATACGGTCTTGGAGAATCTAATGACATGTGACTTAATATATAACTAGCAGCACTACACTAAAAACGTGACCAATATTATTACTGAGATATAGATAATTATAACATAGTAAAATGTGCAACTATATTTAACAAAGTAGGTAAAATTCCACTTATTATTCTCATAATTGTTGTAATATTTACAATAAGTATTTTTTAACGACCGTAATAGCATATCTAAAATACTAAGAATATATTTTCTAAAGAAAACATATGTACTACAGCAATCAAACATATCGTACTAAGTAAGCACTTTAAAATAAAGATGTTGTTTATATGAGTTTTGTCCCTTTTTAGTTATATTATGAAATTTAGAGTAATTTAAGCAATATTAAATTATAACATACTTATTATATTATAATAATATTATATGACTTGTATGATAATAAATTATATGCCTTTAATTTAACCATTTTAGAATATAATTAGGATGTTCCCACGATAAAGTTTAAAAGTTAAAAAAAAAGTTTTAAAGTTTTAAAGGTAATACTCGTATATTTTTTTGTATGGCTGCTAAATCAAAATATATTAAAGATAAAATTATTAATTCTGATAATAAAATTAAGTGCACATGGAATATAATTAATAGTATCTGTGGGAAACGTAATAAAGAAACTATACCAATTGAATTAAATATAAATGGTGCTATTGTAAGCTCAGATGACAAGTTGGCAAACGTCTTTGAAACCTTTTTCGATAAAATACCCATTGAATTAACTTCTCAACTGAATTTATCTTCAACTAATTCTACCCAACTTCTTAAAAATAACGTTAGCAAATGTAATATTGATTTTTCATTCTCACAGGTTGATTCTATAGATATTCTTAAAGCATTTAAGAGTCTAACGGCGAGTTGCACGAAACCGTCACTAACTTTCCGTTAGTTAAGTTGCAATTAATCTTAAAATTAGTTGATCTCATGATTAATTTAAAGCTGTTGGAATTAATCATCCGTTAGATAGGTCTTTAATTAAACTAAATTTTTTTGTTAACTTAATCAGATGTAGGTTTTGTGCAACAGATAATCACGATTCTTGTGATTAAATTAGTTTAATAAACACTTAAAATAAAAAAAATTGTTTCGTGCAACTCGGCGTAAATATAAAAAACCAATGTTCTGTGGGACATTTCAGTTAAATTAATTAGTACTATCATTGATGTCCTGGCTTCGTACTTAGCGTTAACTTTTAACAATGCTATTAAAGTGGGTTCTTTTCCAGATTTGCTAAAATATAGTAAAGTTTTACCAATTCTTAAAAAAGGACATCGTAGTGATCATAGCAATTATAGATCCATTTCAATATTACCGTCCTTAAGTAAAATTTTTGAAAAAATTATTCTAAATCAACTACTTTTCCATTTTAAAGTTAATCGAATTTTTCACAGTGAACAATACGGTTTCACTAGAGGTCACTTTACGACAGATGCCGGTGTGGCACTTCTCAAACATATTATATGATGCTTGGGAGAGGTCACAAAATGCTATTGGTGTATTTTGTGACTTATCAAAGGAAAGATTGCGTGGACCACAGGATTTTATTAAGTAAACTAGAATATTACTGTGTTAATGGTAAAGCTCTTGATCTCATTGCTTCATATCTATCTAATAGAATTCAACACGTATCAATAAACGGAACGAAGTCTTCTGAATCTGTGCTAAAAATGGGCGTTCCACAAGAATAGATTCTAGATCCTTTTCTGTTTTTAATATATATAAATGATCTGCCATTTTACGTTAAGGATATTTGTGATATAGTGCTGTTTGCAGATGACACATCACTTATATTTAAAGTTGATAGAAAAAAGTAAATTATGATGACATGAACAGCTCTTTGTCTCGAATTCAGGATTGGTTTAAAACAAACAACCTCGTCTTGAACGCCAAAAAAACTAATGCGTTGTGTTTTCGTTGCCTAATGTTAAACATCCAAATAACAATTTAGAAATAAATAACGAGAGGCTTATTGTCAATGATACTATAGTATTCTTAGGAATAAATTTGGACTCAAAACTTCAGTGGAATTCCCATTGTCATTCTTGAATAGATCCTTAGATATCCTTGGTAGACTCAGCTCCGCAGCTTTCGCAGTTAGAAAAGTGCGACAACTGACCGACGTTGCTACTGCGCGTTTAATATTTTTCAGCTATTTCCATAGTATTATGTCTTACGGTCTGTTACTGTGGGGTAATGCTACAGATATTGAAACTGTATTTATTTTACAAAAAAGGGCTATTCGCGGCATTTACGATCTTGGAGCTCGAGTCTCCCTACGGGATGTATTTCCAAAGGTAGACATATTAACATTTGCTTCGCAATATATTTATAATAATATTATATATATTCACCAGAATATTCATTGTTTTGAAATAAATAGTATTAATCGCAATGTAAACACCAGAAGGAATAACAAAATTGTAACTCCAAGTTTCCGACTACGCAAAGTAAACGCCTCCTTTCTGGGTTATGGTATTCGCATGTATAATAAAATCCCACAAACAATTTTGAAATTGTCTTAACATACATTTAAAGATTTCATTAAAAAAATTAATAGATAAAGCGTATTATTCGGTGCAGGATTATCTAGTTGATAAAGATGTGTGGAATTAGTGGCGCTGTATTTCATGCAAGATATTACTAATTTTGTACTAAAACACAGTTTATATAATATATTATTTTCAAAAGAGTAACTGCGGAGTTTCTTGCCGATTCTTCTCTGCAGAATCTACATTCCGAATCGGTGGTAGCTTTACTTTTACAAAAAATAATAATAATTACTACAATATTAATTTTGTAAAATGACGATTCGAATGTGCTCGTGGGGCCTATTTGAATAAAGTTGTTTTTGATTTTGATTTTGATTTATGTATATTTTAAAATTATCATAGAAATTACTAAATGATCATCATCTGGCTCAGCCGAGAGTCCTACGCTACTGGACATGAGCCTTGTTCATGGACTTTCAACATTCGCACTAGAAATCTACGATGCACCATACTGAACGTTGAAGGTAATCTGTCCATCTGAGGTGGTCTGCCAACATTACGTCTGCTCGCTGGTGCTGGTTTCGATATTCCAGCACCTTGTAACCCCAACGAATATTGGTACTTGGTGCCTCACCTGATTTCATATCATATTCGAAATATTTTAAAATCAATCTTGGTGGTAGTTTAGATAAATTTATATAATATGAGCTATTTTGTTTTTCTTTCAGAAAAAATGTTTATTTTCCAACGGTCTCTTCAAAAACTTTACGGAGATGTTAATCAGATTCATATGATGAACATTCGCTTTGTGAATATCAGCAATCCTAATGACATCGAGGTATATATTACTTAATATAATAACAACAAATTTTATGTATATGGATTATTATAGATGCGTATATATATACACACACACACACACATAGAAACACACACACATACACACACACAGAGAACTTACACAGAGAGACACACACACACAGACACAAACACACACACACGCACAGACACACACACGAACACACACACAGACACACACACATGAACACACACACACACACAGACACACAAACACACACAGACACACACACACACACCATGAGTAACGATCGTTACTCATGGTAGGTAAATTAATGTATATGAATTAAATTATTCTTAAGCTTGTCTAAAAATCAAAAGTTGGAAGTTGGTAAGTTGGTTGCCAAATAATTTCCCTACCATGGGTAACGATAGTTATCAGGTGTCTATGATTACAACCGGACCCGACGGCTTTACGTGATCTCCGAGGCACGGTAGGGAGACCCACAAGGACATACACCCAGACCGAAAACAAATATTTGTACAAATACAAATATATGCCTTTGCATACATATTTGTTTGTACCTATAGTTCTAAATTGTATCTATTTTTTTCTGTGCAATAAAGTTTTAAATAAATAAAATAAAAATATGTCCCGAGCGGGAATCAAACCCGCGACCGACGCGTGGTGTTCAGACAACTACTCAACCACTACATCAGAACAGTCGCGGGTCTGGTCAACTAAAGGCGCGCTACTTCATGAATTGGTCAAGATTATTTGATCATACCGCTTATAAAACAAATAAAGGATAGTTAGATCACCATGCGAAAAAAAGTCTTTACAAGCTGTCCAAATATGACATAATGGAAACTGCGAATGAGGAATATATTATATATATATACAAAAAAAAAAAAAAACTAACCTAACCTACTCTGGATTTTTACTATACATATTTCATAGACATCCTATTTTTATGATAATTATGGCCAAACGTGGATGACAAAATCGTGAAACGTTTACGATTTAATGATCTGGTCAAATTTAGTTGCCTACATCATGAAATGCGACCACTTTACGAATTTGTCTAGCATTTCATGATGTGGGCAATTCTACGATATGGCCACGACATATGTATGATAAAAAAAATCTACTTATTAGTTACTGCACTAGTTTTTTACTCATTTTATTGATTTTATTTCATTTTATTGATTTATGTTCCTCTGGATTTAAACAGTCGTACGCCAAGTGACTACTACCTTTTTGTGTTGGTACACGGCTGCGCAGGCATCTTATTATTTTGACATCATCATTATTGTTAATTTTAAGCCTTTTTGTGTTTATATTTGTTTTAACGCTTTTTTTTTCTATTTATATTTTTACGCTATAGGTCTTATCGGTCATATGTCGTATGTGTGTCGTAAATAAAGTTAATTTAATTTAATTTCTTTTAACATACACGTCAAACGTAACAACTACGCGGTCTGTTATCTTATATATAATAATACATTAATTAACAGATACAGTGTTAATTCAAGATAACTTTTTAGAAGCTACTATCAGGATCTCAAGGCAGTTGTAAGAAATATCCCTACACGTATCTTACCCACTGGCTCGGTCAGGGACTACTAGTTAGTAATGGTACGTTACTTACTTATTAATAGATTTTAATGAGCGTTATGCATTTAATATGTACTTAAATTAAAAGCTGGCAAAATCTAAACTTATAATTAAAAGCTAAAAATTTTTTTTTTATATGTGTCGATGTCAAAGTAGTCTGATCTGATGTATTTTTTTTCTACACGACAAAGAATTACAAAAAAAAGTTAAACATAAAGATAAAACATTGTGTTATAACTACAAGGAAAGTAATAGTAGATACAACATAAACGTGCCTGAATGTTGTCTAGTTTGTCTCATTATCTTATTTATCTATTTGGTTAAAATTAAGTTATATTAACTTTTAAATTGTATAAAAATATGTAATGTAATATAAATAAAATCGACATTGACTTGAATTTGTGATATCATTGCAAGTTTTTAAATATACATCTAGTGTGACAATGTATTGTTATACGACATTTTTTTTAAAAGCTCGTACGAATATCAAAGTAAGGACATTTTATCCTAAAGTTCAAATATGAGTGGAATCTAACAATAAATTATAAATTAGCTTCATAATTACAATGGTATAGTCACTACTATGTATGTTGATGTTACTAGTGTGTTGTGAAATCATAAGACATTTTAATTTCTAGGCCAAAAATGGTCGCAAAGGAGAAAGATGCTAACAAAAGCGTTCCATTTTAACATCCTACAGAAGTTTTTCATGACGTTTGTGGAACAAGCTGATGACTTTATTAAGCGTGTGGAGGAAGATATCGGGAAAGAACGGACTGACTTGTTTCGTATGGCCAGTCCTACGACCTTGCGCATCATGTGTGGTAATACAAATTTAAAATCTTCTTCCTTTGTAGGTTTGTGTTGAAATTGCGAACAAACTAATTAAAAAAAAAATTAATGCTAAGTTTAAAACCTCTACTACTACTTCTCAACAACTCTTTCTTATAGTCGTACAGAAAAGTCAACCGTCAAACGCTTACTGCTTTTCATTTGAATATGTATAGACTAAAAATAAATTTTAATTTCTAACGTAAATGTTTTGACTATATCTACGAGTACCTTACACAGATACTAACAATATCACACGGATCATCGCTGTATATTCATTATAATTTCAGAATACATAATTACATTTTATTGACATTTTTAATTTTCAGAATCAGCAATGGGTTTAAGAAAAGAAGATATGGATACGTTAATGTACCAATATTTGCTCTCATTGGAACTTGTTGGAGAGTGTTTCACGCATAGAATTGGAAGGGGATGGTTACATTTAGAACCCATTTTTCAACTGACAAAAATAGCTAGAAAACAAAAGACCGCAGTGAAAAATTTACATTTATTGACGAATACCATAATTAACAAAAGAAGAAATAACTTAAATGAAAAGAAAATTGAGTATTTACAATATGATGAGGGCTACGAAGGTAATAAAAAATTAGCGATGCTAGATTTACTTTTTGAAAACGAAAAATCAGGAGTTCTAGATCATCAAGGCATCAGAGAAGAGGTTGACACGTTTCTGTTTGCGGTAAGTATTAGAAATTAAATGAATGAATGTGAAAGAATGAATAAATTTATTAATTAGCATTATCGTGTTTTGAAAAATTTTGAGCTGTGTCTTGGCGGGATATAAAAGAAGAAGTTGATTTACTTAATTACTTTTTACGTACATTTGCAGAAAGAACATATGTGAAGTAATTTCTTGTTAATAATCTATTTTATAATGTTACATTAAATTCGATTTATTTTAACGTTTTTGATATTTATAGGGTCACGATACAACTGCAATAGTGATAACTTTCATGTTAATGGCTCTAGCAAACGAACCTGAAATACAAGTGAGTGCAATAAGTACTTAATAATTATTAATTATCTATCAGTTTTTAAATAATCAAAATGTTTTAATAATATTTTTAGAAATTCTTTACTAAAACTTGTTTCTTTGTAACTAGTTGAAGTTTTTCATCAAACACTAAATACTATCAATTATACAGGACAAAGTTTTTGCGGAGATTCATCAAGTATTAAATTATTCTGACCGGTCGCCTACAATAGAAGATTTAAACCAAATGAAATATTTAGAATACTGCATCAAGGAATCCTTGAGGCTATATCCAAGTGCACCCGTGATAGCCAGGAACATAGAAAAAGAAATAGTATTAGGTAAATAACAATACAATGGTTGTTAAATGCCCAGAAGAAGTGTGGTCAATTCCACGAAATGTATGTACCTATATCAAGTTAAAATTTGTGTTTCCGGACTCCCGACTTAGAATTCACATACTACTAGCAACAGTGATGTACTTATTATTAGTTTATAATGTTTATTGTTAGTTGTTTAACTTGTTGCTTAACTAATTGTTCAATAACTTGCTAAATCGGTTACTAGACTTGTTGCTTGAAGCGACTAGTTTCATTAGTTTCTTGCTAAGCTTGCTGCTCAACTATTTGCTTGGCTAGTTGGTTAACCATATGCTCAACTAAATACTTGACTATCGGTATCTGACTAATTATTTTACTACGTAGGTATAGTTTATTTATTTATTTATTTATTTGAAAAGCACACTTACAACATACATAATAAAAATTCAAAAAATCAAAAAATATATAATAATAATGTATCTAATATGCATGTCACTTACAAGTGTACATAACACTTTGGAATACATGGATTAAAACACAAAAAATAACAAATAATAAAAATATTTAAACTTTAAATAACCATTAATTCAATTCAATATTTGTAACATTAAAAAAAAAAGAAATAAGTGACTCTTTATCATCATCATAATCAAAACGATCAAAATCAAAAATAATAAAGAACAATTGTCATGATCAAAATAAATAAAAATAAAAATTAGGAACAAATTATCATAATCAAATATACATTAATTATTACAATTTATATAAACATTAATAAAATTTAACAATTGCATAATTTAATAAAAAAATTACTTTCTATAACCACTATCATAATCAAAATAAATAAAAATTAAAAACAAATTATCATTAATTAAATAATTAAAAATAAGGAAATAATAAAAGTCAAATCAAGATTCACAGAAATTCCATATAATAAAAAATTAAAATGATTGTAAAATATAAGAAATAATTAAAATTATTGTAAAATAATAAATAATAAATAATATTATTAATTTTTTAAACTAATCATGCATTTTATGATAACTAAGCAACTTACGTCTAAAGACAGAGAGAGAGTCGTGAAAAATGTCAATGCCTGGAATCGATTTACTAATACTATTTTATTTATTACACAAGCGCACTAGGGGAGCTTGTTTGCCAATGTGAGATTTTACGCAAGGAATGTAAAATATCTTGTGCGCGTGGATACTTCTGTGTGTCCTAGAGGGAACCGATATGAGTATCCTCTCTGTTATTTCAGAATTGGTAACCTTATTATTTAGTATATTGTGCAGGAAAGTTAGATCTGAAACCTCACGCCTACTCCGGAGAGAAATCATGTGAAACCTTGCCAAACGCTCTCCGTACACTTGTCTGTGCGAAAAATTGTTTTCGTAAAAAGCAATATAGTTGCACGTGAAAGCTGTACGACAATTAGAATTAAAATACATTATTCGTTCATCGTATATTTACCTATTACTATATAACAAGTGCATGGTTTTAAAAGTAAACAAAAGACAGAAAAAAAAAACGTCCAAAAATAATCCCAAAAAAGTAGGTAAAAGAAATATAGACATTATTTCAACGTTTGTCCTATCAATTATAATCAATTCAAAGATTTTTTGAGTGAAAATCGAAGAAAAATGTTTACCGTGTATATTAACGATTTTGTTGACAGTATTTTGATCCAGCTTTAGTACAATAACTTGAAATGTTGATTCAGCTAAACGATCAAAACGTTTCTGAGGAAATTTGTTAAATAAATAAATAAATAAGTAACACATATTTTTGAATATGCAATATATAATATATCTTATCGGATCTTTTCAATAAAACAATTTGACGCGAATTTTACTCATGTAATTAAAAGTCTAAACGGATTTTATCGCGTTTATTTTAAAAAAAACTTTACAGTTTAAGGATTTTTTATAAAATTATTTCCCGACGTTTCGGACCCTTTACAGCGTCCATGGTCTCGAGGGACTGAGGTGGTAGGTGTCCGAATAATAAATACATTATTAGGATTAACTTTTTTTTGTGGATTAATTAAAACCAAATATAAGATTATTATGTGATATTACAACCGATTTAGGATTTCTGTATTATTTTTCGTGTATTTATTTACTAAACTTAAAATTAGTTTTAAAAGTATGAAACAATGATTAAAACTTGACTTTTTGTGTGAAAAACTGATTAATCTGATTATTGGTATATAGTTTGTGTACCTATTAAATCATAATCATATTCAAATAATTATTATTTATATTAAAGGTGGTTACACAGTACCTGCAGACACGGGCATCTATATTAACATATACGATTTGCATCGTCGACCCGATGTGTTCCCCGACCCCGAGCGCTTCATTCCTGAGAGGTTTCTCCCAGAGAACTGCACTAACAGGCATCCATTTGCTTACATTCCATTCAGCGCAGGATCTAGAAACTGTATAGGTAAAATCCATATCAAAAGATTTTTCTATTTAATATCTGGTCTCAGTTAGAACTTATCCTTATGAACTTATAAATTTAAAAAATATATATGTATAATTTAATATGCTAAAAAAGTGCGTACATAAAAATTAAAGTAGAGTTGTATATTTTGTTTTCGACATAATTGAAACTATTTCTTCAGAGACTGCTTAAATTATTTTGATTTATAAAAATAAATATGTGTACCTATATGTACCAATGTATCTATACCTACATATAATAAAATTGTAAGTGCACATGTCTATTTTTAGAGGTTTTTTAGGGGTCTAAAACCACTAGCTATATATATTTCTATCATTTATAGAAACGTCTGTCTGTCTCTTTTATTAAACATGCGTCACTGCTAGAGTACTAATTTTAAGTTAAAAAATCAGCACGAAAATCATAAACCGCATCTCGAGGTAACATTTAGTATTATATTTATCTCATTAAAATCGCCTAACTCTGTTAAAAGTAACTGTAATTTGAGTTTTGTATTTTGAATGACGGCGTGAGAAAGAGAAGAGTACCGTATGTAAGTTAATATATTTAAATGCCCGGGTTCGGCAAGACAACGCACATAATCGGGAACTTCGACGAGGATGGTGAAATAGTAGCCACCACCACACTCGAAGCGACCAAAAGATCTGAAGGAAAAGCTAGCGCACCGCTATGGCTAAAAAGCCAAATCAAAGGTGCGCACTATGGCCTCTATCTTAGTGAATGGTTTTCATGAGGGCATAAAAATAAACCGTTTAACGGTAGACGAAGCCCTCATGAATCACTTCGGGGCCATAGTAATGATCGCCCGACTATCGGAGGCTAAGCAAATGATCCTTGTCGGAGATATCAATCAGTTGCCGTATATCGACAGGGACAACCTGTTCGTAATGCGATACTGTAGACCCATTATGACTCCCAAGGATATTGCACTCGCCATAAACGAGGTCTATAAAACATTTATTCCTCAAACCCCACTGTCCGCTCTCTGAGAATGGAGAGGTTCACTGGCGCTTGATTCCCTGAAAGACAGGACGGGACCCTATACCTGGTTTTCACACAAGAGGAGCAGACGCTGTTAAACCAAGGATATGGTACCGGGCGGGGGTCGGGAGTCATGACTATTCACGAGGCGCAGCGACAGACACGGGAGGGAGTCATCATCGTTTAGACCAAGGCCAATTCATGGCAGTGCTGCGCACGCTGTGGTTGCAGTGACTAGACTCATAAAGACCTGTGTCTACTACACTGACGACGGTGGTGATGCAATCGGTCATTTTGTCAAAAGGGCGGTGGAGGCTACAGCAAAGGAAATACTCGAGCGCACCCTCAAGATGTCGATACAGAAAAAGAGACACTGCCGTCCTTGAGGATATGCTCGAACAGCTAAGGAAGCCCTCGGGAATGGCTGGGATGGAGTCGAGAAAAAAATAAGAAAAATAAAGCTCGCAAACCAAGACAGGTGGTGAAGATGTGATGGCTGGTTTTTGGCATGTTAGTTCTAAAAATTAGATGAATATAGACTATTTAGAATGCAAAAATTAGGATAAAAACAAAAATTAAAGCATGTAAGTAATAGGTTAAGGAATGCACGTAAATAGAAAACAAGGTATATAGATAATAGAATTAAAAAGTATGTAAATAAATAGATTTAAGACTTATTTTTATTTATATGTTAAATAAGTAAATGTGTGGTCAGTGTAAGGACTCGCGATATATCTGTCCGATCGAAGAGTAGGCCACGAGAACCGGTCGGGGTCCGTGAAGTGGCGTCAAGTCGACTGTGGTTTTCCGCAGGGATCAGTTCTAGGTCCGATGCTGTGGGACATCGGGTATGACTCACAGGAGCGAGGCCATCTCCTCCCCAGGATGGGTTCACACACCCTCGTTTACACCCGGAGACGAGACTACAAGGAGACGGCGCGGTTGGCCGAGGTGGGACTCGACCTCGTGATCAGCCGCATAAAGAGTTTAGGGCTTCATGTCGGAGATGCCTTATACACAGGCCGTTCTAAAATTTCCCGGGAACAAGTCGATGAATGTCGGAACAAACTAGTGTCTGAAATCGAGTCTCTTTTAGCCAAAGTCTCGCAATGGGGGCGACTAAATCTAGTCCAATTTAACCCAAAAAGACACAAGTTTGCGCGTTTACCGCAAAAAAATCACCCTTCGTCGTTCCTTTGCAATTTGAAGGCACTTTCCCTTTTTTTTGACGCTGTGAAATGCGTTTACGCATCTCGCCTCCCGGGGGCGACGGGTATGTGGGACTTGCTGACTGCGAAGTCAGAATACCCACTTAAACACAGCGGTGCCCTCGTCGTCGTACAAGGACGCCACGGGATCGCTGGCGCATGCCACCGTGACGCCCCGACTGAAGGCACTCCCCTAACCGCCTCAGTCAGTATTGGAATACTTGGCGTCGACATATCGAGCAATATGCAATTTCATGGTCATTTGGAAGGAAAGGCTTAACTAGCCTCTAAGAAACTTGGCATGCTCAATAAGGCGAAGCAGGACTTCATGCCTTCACATCGACTACAATTATACTAGGTGGAGAACCGACCTCAGATGGAGTACTGCTCTCACCTGTGGGCTGGAGCGCCCCAATATCAGCTCCTTCCATTTGACCGCATTCAACACCATGCGGCTCGAATCGTCGACGCCAAGGTTCTCTTCAATCGGCTTGATTCCTTGGTGTTGCGTAGAGATGTCGGATTACTTTGCATCTTCTACCGCATCTATCACGAGGAGTGTTTTGCGGAATGATTCGCATTAATAATACCTGCAGCAGAATTCCACCATCGGACATTGCGTCAAAATTCCAAATTCCACCTCAACTCGATATTTACGGAATTTCCTGACTCACAGGACCACTAAATGGAACCAGCTGCCTACCTACGGTATTTCCGAACCGATACGACTTAAGAAAAGAGCATACTCATATTTGAAGGGCCGGCAACGCACTTGCTAATCCCCTGATGTAGCGGGTGTCAATGGATGTCGCTTTGACTTACCAGGCGAACCGACTTCCCGGTTGCCCCTCTTGCATCAAAAAAAAAAAAATGCGATTGTTAAATATCGTTTAATATAGGATTGATGTTTGATGTTAATATTTGGAATGACTCATTTTAAATTTAAGACATGCAACATTTAGTGAAACTTTGAATATTCAATCACCTTTATGACAATATACTAAAGTAAAACCGAATTACGGGCGACGCCACGGATACAGCTACTTTATAATAAAGGATAGGTTCTTAAGATATTAAATGAAATAAACATATAAAATCATTTTTATACATTTTTAGGTCAGAAGTTTGCAATGTTGGAGATTAAAACAATCATGAGCAAGTTATTGAGGAGGTTCCGCCTGGAGCCTGTCACCAAGCCCGCAGACATCGTGTTTAAAGCTGATATTGTATTGCGTACCACTCATCCGATATACGTTAAATTTTGTCTAAGACAGTAATTTCAAAATGCTGTTTTTTTATTCAAAAGTTGAAATATTTCTGTATCCTTTTATTAATTAAAATCTAAAGCTTATGATTTACTTAGATACATTACAATAAAAGATTATGAAATTTTAATTTTATTTAATTTATAATCTGAAAAACCGTAGAGTAGTCGGAGATTATACTTCCAGTTTGTTGTGTAGTCTATCTCAAGGTATAGAGACGGTCTATTGCAATTGAAACTACTCATGTTATCTTGTTGAGCAAAGATAGTCTAGTAGGTAGAACACGTAATCCTAAATGTATCTTTTAAACTCATCTCATGATGAGCGTCGAATAAAAACGTCACGATGAAACCTACATGCTTCGAAACGATTTCTTAGAAATGTATAATCACCAACTTTCAGTAAGGTACCATGGGAACTTATGTTCCAACCCTTCTCTTTTATAGACATGTAGGCTACCATAGAACAGTAAATTAGAGTGTAGTAATAATTAGAGTGTATTAAAGTGTACAAATTGACTTTTGAAGTAGTTTATTTATTACAAGCTTATATCGTTAACAGCTAGCTAACTATAAATCGTAAGAGCCTTAGTAAGAGCCTTTTTCGCAAATCAGCATAATATCATACCATGACAGGTAAAATTATTTATTTATTTATTTATTTATTATTTGGCACAGTTACACGATACAAATCATGACATTTGTTATACGAATAGATTACAAAAGAAAATAGATAAATTTGCATCTCTATAACAACTATGAACAACATGCAAATAAAATTTAAAGAATATAGATATGACTAATTAAATAGTGTACAAAATATAAATAAAGTGAAACACAAAAAATAAATAAATACAACAAATATGACCATGTTTCTGAATTTTACTTAAAGCACAAGTGGATATATATACGCTCTCGTCGGAACCTGGATACAGTATTCTTTATATGCTGTACTGTGTGCTATTTAATCCAAAGGCTTCTTCTTATTTGAAGAATATATTTGAATATATTGGAGCTGCTTCAGAAGAATTCAGATCATTTCGATGTCTAATGCTGAAGATCAATCTTTTACTGTTCAGGCTATAAAATTGTGGAACAGTTTGCCAACATTTAGGAACTATGGTAAAGATCACTATCTTAAATTGGAAACGATTTGATTAAGTTTTTTTCTATTCTATTAAATGCTGATCGAATGCATCTGATCGACGCATTGGATTCGGTGGAATGCCGCGTAGGAAAACTCATCGGTGACTCTAAGCTAAGAATGCTAATGTATTATATATATTAAATTAAAATTAAAAGTTCATAAAATAGAGAATGACAGTATTAAGTCCAATTAACATGGAATGTACTAAACGCATTTTATAATGTAACGTATATTATAGGCTTAATAATAAGGATGACAATCACAAATCGCGGTTATCAAATTAAATCAAAAATTTCTTTATTCAAGTAAAATTCATCATGATAAGAACTTTTGAATTGTACAACGTGTATAACATTTTTAATTAATTAACTATAGGTTAATGTAAAGCTATAACCGATTTGGATTGTAAATTGTGCTGAGAAGATTTGGTAAGAAACTCACATTTACTCTTTAAAAATAACGTCGATACATATAACTCAAACATAAATTCTGTCATATGTCCTGCATGAAAAACATCGCTACTAAGCGCACACATCTTTAGTCATTATCTTCTACAGAGTATTATGCTTTGGCTATTAACGAATTTTAAATATAAACTTTAAATTAAGAAATAAAAATAAAAATGTACTTTATTCGCAATTGTATAATCGTTTGTGGGATTTTATTAAATATGCCTGTAAACTTAGCGTAACAATTTTATACCAAGACATAATCAACAGATGGAGTTCGTTTCGTTAATAATAATATTATTTTTTAATTAATTTCTTTGAATAAATCAGAAATCTTTTAAGGTTTTTTTGAAGTTTACACCTTAAGAATCGATTTTCATATAAGGCCCCCGGTATGAAAAAAATTTAAGGAGTAACTTCTGCTGATCGAATGACCTAGATACGTTTTTTTTTTAACTTTTGCTTCGAGGAATCGGTTAAGGAGTGGGCATGTGCGCGCCACGCCCGATCGTCGCTTCATACCTCGCACTCTCCCACTACCAGTCAACGACCTTGACGTGAGAGCACGCTTATCGAATATTTTTGATGATGAAGCCAAATAAATAACGGACAATTTATTGCCACAAAAATCTAAAGGACTCTACATTTTTGGGTAAAAACTGTATTGTAGCCGATAAGTGTTATTATGTGTTACATACAAATTATTTGTGGATATTTAGTGACGTGCATCGGAGCTGACACACACAGTTTTATATTTTTCGTCGAAAAGCAGAGAACATAATATTTAAAATGGTATATGAATTATTAATTTTGGTTAAGGATTTAAAAAGATCTAGGCTATCCAGGAAAAAAACACCTTTTATAAATACGAGTGTAGTGAAACAACCGATTGTTAGATACGGACTGCCACCGTACAAATTTTATTTTTGATCCACCGTCTTACATACTATACATTAGAACATCTTCCCCTTATAGAAATTAAGTATAATAATAATAATAATAAATAACCTGAATAACCTGGCAGCTGTCAACTGAAATGACGCGTTTTTTTATCTTGTCATTGTATTTATTATTTTAAAATGTATTTAAATATAAATATACAAAAACAACATAAAAATGACATCTAACGCAAAAATAAAATGAAAAAAGCCAGAGGACGACTCGCACAACCAAGACCAAGGGTTTTGTCGTGCTCCGATACAAAATCATCAACGTCAGACGATGAATACCAAACTCCGCCGTCTACCGCGGAATCGGACATTAACGACGCTGACTCGCCTGTGAGAAGATCAAAACGTCGACGAGTCATACGCCCGCCACCAGCTAGCTTGGAGGTTCAGGGACAACGTGCTCCCACAAGAAATCCCGCTGCCGATGGTGCTGTGCGCCGCATGAGATGGACTCAAAAAATGAATGAGAGTTTCATGCGAGCGTACTATGAGGCAACAGGAGGGGGAATTAACCTTACTGCGTATTGTTCAACGATGCTGTCTCTGTTTCAGGCGCTTGAACCAACTGTCACCGTGACCGCACAACGATTATCGGATCAAGTACGAGCCATTCAGCGTTGTCACCTCCTGGATGAATCGATACTTGAGCGGCTGCGTACAAATTTACCACAATTTAATACTGTTAGTCACACTTGTGCTATTCAATCATCACAAAATATGGAGAGACAGGTAACAAATTTAAATGAAATAAATTCTAACAGTGTTGATTTGTCAGTAAATGACCAGGATAATGAGCATATGAGGAGAGCTTTGGAGGATGCTATCTTGAAATATAGAACCATGCCACCTAATATTAGGCCACATCTACCTCGTTTGCCTATACACAAACGTAATTTGGGTTTAGTAGGTGCTATGGATAAAATTTTAAAAGAATATTTAGGCAACACTCAAAATTTATCTGATACGCATTCAATTCTGTATTGTGGAGCTGCAGCTGTGTGTAATGTAGCTCATGTAAATTTTCCGTCAAATAAAACAACTTTACCATCTAACACAGCTCCAGCTTGGCAAGTCAGAATTGAAAAACGTATACTAATAGCCAAATTAATATGTTTCAGGAATGGTAATAGACGTCCGAAAATCATGCGATTTGTACACCAAGCTTTTGCGGGTACAAATATAACATCAAGCGAGTACATAAATTCAGTCGCAGATCGTATTGATTTCCTGAAACAAAAACTCTGTGCATGGGCAAAGCGCATAAAGCGGTATAAAAAACGCAGGGATCGATATTATCAAAATAGCATTTTTCAAAGCGATCAACTAAAAGTATACAGGAATTGGGAACAGTGCACTACTAATGTGGTCAATGATGATTTACCGGACCGAGACGCGATAGCAAATTTTTGGCGAAATATTTGGTCGGATCCCATTGACCACATTGATAGTGACTGGATGAGTGTTGTCAGGAGGAGATGCAACTCACTTCCACAAATGGAACCAATCACAATCAGTCTAGATTATGTAATTCGTGCAATCCGTTCCTCATCGAATTGGAAATGTCCTGGAAGGGATGGATTTCACAACTTTTGGCCTAAATGGTTTCGTAGTTCGCACCCCGTCTTGGCAACCCAATTTCAGGAAGCCCTCATTACGGGTTCAATTCCAACATTTATGACAACTGGTTTCACATTCCTGTTATACAAATCGGGAAGTACCACTGATCCAAAAAACTACCGACCCATTACTTGCTTACCAACCATCTATAAGCTACTTACATCCATTCTTAATACTAAAATTATGAAACATATAACGACAAATAATATTTTGGCTACAGCTCAGAACGGATGTAAGCCAGGTAGTCGTGGTACTAAAGAACTTCTCCTCATAGACTACTATTTGCCAACAGGTACGTCGAAACCGGAAAAATTTGGCTGCCGCTTGGATTGACTACAAGATGGCATATGATTCAGTGCCACATTCATGGCTTATGGAGTCCATGAAGTTGTATAAGACTGATACAGCTTTGTGTTCGTTTCTAGGCTCGTGTATGGAGCAGTGGACCACGTATCTTCAGTATCCTGGCGGCATCAATGTTCCTGGATCGACCGAATCGATAAGGATCAAGCGGGGTATTTTTCAAGGCGATAGTTTGAGTCCATTGTGGTTTTGTCTGGCCATGAATCCTTTAAGTACTTTATTAGAGGATTCAGGGTTAGGCTTTCACCTTCGTAAAGAAGGCAAAGCAATATCTTACCTTTTTTACATGGATGATCTGAAGCTGTTCGCATCCAAACGACCAGAGTTATACAAGTTGCTAAAAATAACAGAAACTTTTAGCACTTGTATAAAAATGGAATTTGGTGTCGATAAATGCGCTTTCATCCATGTAGAAAGAGGTAGAATTATCTCATCAGAAAATTTGCAACTTACCAACTCTTTACCTCTTAGATCTCTCAACGAAGGTGAAACCTACAAATATCTCGGAATGTCAGAGGCATTGGGCATTGATGATGGAACCATGAAACAACTGATTAGGGAACGATTCTTTGGCCGGCTGAAGAAAGTGCTTAACAGCTTTTTATCGGGCGGTAACAAGGTACGTGCCTTTAACAGTTGGGTTATACCCTTAATCGTCTATACCTTCGGCATTCTGAGATGGACTCAAACGGAGTTAGATTCCCTTGATCGCAAAGTCCGTAAAATGTTCACAATATACCGAATGGATCACCCTCGTTCATCTTTGATGAGATTATACATCCCACGAAAATGTGGCGGTCGAGGCTTTTTAAACGCAAAAGATCTCCACAATCGTGTGGTGTATAATCTCCGAGAATATTTTTTAAACATCAAAAACGATATGCACAAGGATGTTGTTGCCGTTGATAAGGGCTTTACTCCACTGTCCTTAGGCAAAGAGAAATGGCGTAAACCTATAGTAATGAGTACCATTGACCGCGTGGCCATATGGAGGAACAAAGAACTACATGGTCGGTTCTGCAAAGCTCTGACAGATATAGATGTAGACCAATCCAGTTCTGTATCCTGGCTACAACACGGGAATCTGTTTGGGGAGACTGAAGGTTTTGTCTGTGCAATTATGGATGAAGTTATCAAGACGAACAATTACCAGAAACATATCATGAAAGATGGAACTCCAGACATATGCCGAGCATGTAGTAAGCCTAGCGAATCCATCAGACATATTGTTTTCGGTTGTGGTCGTCTTGCTAACGGTGAATATTTGTACAGACATAACCAAGTAGCCAGGAATATCCACCAACAACTTGCTCTTCGATATGGCCTCGTTGAAAATGAGTTACCGTACTATAGATACAATCCAACGCCATTTCTTGAAAATAGTCATGCGTTGCTCTACTGGGATCGGTCTATTATCACTGACAGATTTATTGCAGCCAATAAACCTGATATAGTGCTAGTAGACCGATCAACGCGCCGAGCTATTATTATTGATATTACAATCCCGCATGACGATAATCTCGTAAAGGCGGAAAAAGAAAAATTAAGTAAATATTTAGACCTTGCCCACGAGATTACCGCCATGTGGAATGTGGACTCAACAATAATTGTTCCTATTGTTGTGTCGGTCAATGGCCTATTAGCGAAGAGTTTCGACCAACACCTTAAGAAACTCTCGCTCGACTGTTGGATCAAGGGTCGGATTCAAAAGGCAGTGTTGCTTGAAACGGCCCGCATTGTGAGGAGGTTCCTCAGCCTGGAGCCTTAACCACCGATGGCCTGGGACTCAACCTGCCACCGGAGGAATACCTTTTTTATATTTTTAAATATTTTTATTTGTATTTTTTATAAATATATTTAAAAATGTAATTATAGGGAAAGATATTGAATAAAAGAAAAATAATAATAATAATAAAAAGAAAAACTAAACAAATTAATCGTCTACAACACTAAACCAGGATTGTACAACCCGCAGTTAAATTTCTTATGACTACTAAATAACAAAATATTTTCAATTACTTTTTATTAAAAAACAAAGCCAACTTTTCTCTAGCTTTCCTCACAGCAATTCGAGGCTGTGCTCGTAATATATATGATTATTATAAATATCATCATCATACCATCATGTTATTAGCCATTAAATGTCCACTGCTGAACATAGGCCTCCTCTATGGGTCGGCTCTTCCATCCGTTGGGCTATTTCGACAGATTCCCCTGCGACAAAAAAAAAATGTCAGCAACACTGATCATTATGAATTATATGACGGGCATGTTTGAAAATGCTATAGTACCATAGACCATACATATAGAGGAATATAATCGGCCATTGTATTTGTGGAATATGAGTAAGCTTTCGACTCGATAGAAACTTGGGTGGTTCTGCAGTCTCTCCAGCGTTGCCACATTGACTACCGGTATATCGAAGTGTTGAAGTATTTGTACAATAACGCTAGTATGTCTTTTCAAGTCAAGGAGCATAGCACGTGAGCGGTTCCAATATAGCGAGGTGAGACAGGGAGATATCATCTCTCCGAAACAGTTTACCATAATATTGGAAGCCACTTTCAAGCTTCTGCCATGGAAAGGATTCGGCTTTAATATAAACGGTGAGGATATTACTAACCTTCGATACCGACGATATCGTGCTTATGGCAGAATCCCTGGAAAACATCACTATTATGGTGAGTGACCTCGTTTGAGTTTCCTAACAGTTAGATCTCAAAATGAACATAGACAAGACAAATATTATATCGAATGCCCATGTCGTGCCCGTCCCGATATTGGTTGGAAAGTCTACTCTGGAAGTTATTGATGAATACATCTAACTTTTTTTTTCGCTGGGAAATGAATTTACGCATCCCGCCGCGGAGAGGTATGTGGCGTGTGGGTATGTGGGACTCGCTGGCACACAGAACGTGCCAGAATTCCGCTAAAGACCAGTGGTGCCCTCATCGTCGTAATGGGGCGCCATGGGATCGCTTGCACATACAACCGTGACGCTTCGCCTTCGCCTATAGAGCGCTCGCGGACACCGTGAGTGGTCTATATCGGTATAACTGACCGACGTTGATACTGCTCGATTAGTATATTTAAGTAATGTAAGGTGTCACACTACTTAAATATACTAACCGCAAATGCTGTAGAGCTGAATTTCCCTGTCAGGATTGACAAGTCGAATGTCAAGTCAATAATAAAATAATTATTTAAAATAGGTCACTATTATAAAACATAGATAGATTTTTTTGCACTGCTACTCCAAAGTCCAAGTGTTTCGACTGCGAACGGCACAAAAACATAACTTGGGTAAGTGACGAATGTAATATAATATTTGGTATTGCTTCAGATAATTTTAAACGCACTATTAGCTGGTCGTTCGACCTAACGCGAAGTCTGTCATTAATCAGTGTCTATTATTAAGAAAATGTGGCTGTTTATTATAATATATATTTTATTAATATTAATATTAATAGAAATGTATTTTCGGTTCCGGCGAGCTGGAAGACTTATTAGAAAAATACCTGGACCAAAGGCTATACCCATATTCGGGAATATACTCAATTATTTTCTTACACAAGGTAAGCCCATAGGCTACTTATTGGCATTGTACAACCTTAATTCTTTTTATTGTTATATTGAAAAAATAATTAATAAATTAATAGTGTTTGCGTAAGTCTACTCGAATAAAGTAGCTATATTTTGAGTTTGAGTTTTTGGGTTTGAGTGAATTCGTTAATTAACAATATCGAATCTAAAACTTATGCATATTGATTAATATGCTAATTGTAATTTGAAACGATATTTAAATACTATCTACATAACATAATACGGAAGAAATGTTTTTTTAAGCTCGTTATTTCTTCTGAAGTCGTTATTCTTGAAATTATTTTTCGTTATAGAGGCTGTAAAATTTCTATAACTTGTATTTTATAATTTGTAAAATAAATTATAATTAAAAGTTTTTTAGAAATGTTTGCATAAAAACGTACTATACCCTGTACAAGTTAGCTTGATCTTTTTGACAGATGTAAATTTTCTGATAGACATAACTTTTCAATGACGAACATATTATTTTCTTAATTTAAATGATTTTTAAAATTGTAAAAATATTAAAAAAATACATATAAAACAAAAGTCCCTAAAGATACAAGCGTCGTCCGAAAATTTTAAGACTTTTCGTTGCTTCAAAGTAAAATTTAAATAGGAACACTGAAAATAATGGACGCTTGTACAATGTTACAACGGTCGAAACAAAAATCCGTCCGACCGATTAACCTAAGTTTTTTGACGATTAAAAATGTTGCGTAAGGGTTGGTAAATTTTTATAACTTGACGGTAAATTTTGTAAAAAAAAATATATATATACAGTTCCTTTTCATTATTGCGGTAATATAAAAAATATAGTGTATGACTGCACAGGGACAATATTCGATATCTATACAAATAATAAATCTGTTAAAACCTCCGTTTTATTAATACACTATATATCATCAAGAAAAAATTTCAATAGCGCGTATTTTTTTAACCGACTTCAAAAAAAGGAGGAGGTTCTCAATTCGTCTGTATTTTTTTTATTTTTTTTTTTATTTTTTTTTTTATTTTTTTGTTTGTTACCTCATAACTTTTTACTGGGTGTACCGATTTTAATGATTCTTTTTATAGTCAAAAGCTAGTGCTCGTCATGTGGTCCCATTTAAATTTGAGCGAGATGTGACTAGTAGTTTTTGAGTAATCCTTAAATAATGCGTAATTTTTTCCTGATACCGCGCGTCGCTGCGCGGGTCGCGTTGCATACAATCGTTCCTTGTGACTTAATTTGTTTCGGAAGACTATCACATTTTATGTTTTTTATGTTTACTACGAGTTAAACTATACAATATTATATTTTGTTTCTCAGATTACGACTCAGGTGTAGAGTTATGTTGCGCTGAACTTTAAGATTTCAAGCGCGTCCTGTATTTAAAAGATCATATCTCGAAAATAGTTATACAGCAAAGTGTAAAGGAATAACTTTTCATCGGTGATTAACTAGACTAACTGTTTACTAACTGTTACTAATTGTTTTTAAATTTTTAATTTGTTAAAATATTTAACGGACACCATTTTGTGTCATTTGTCATAGACTAAAATCTTAAATGTGACATTGTGTGTGCAACAATAGTGTACCTAAGTATTAGTTTATTAGCAGCGGAATCTTTTATGATGTAATCTCAGGAAAGTAATGACAGTTAGAATCTTGGGTGTCATTGAAATGAAATAAATAAACAACTTAAATTAATTAATAATTTAACTTAAATGTTTATAACATAATATATAATAAGTAATACCTAATGAAAGGCAGAAAGGAAGGCACGTTATGACTTATGCCGTTGTGTCGTTACGTTTCCATAATGCAATTCGATAGGCAGAATATAAACAATATATCCCATCTGTAATAGATTTCAAATAATCTGACGTCTTTCCACTTGAACGTAAACAATAGGGGTAATAAACCAAACACTCACAGAGCCCATTCATTTTATCTATTCATTCATTTCTATTTGGAAAGAATAAATAATTAAATTTGTTACAGTATTTTATTTGAATATGTATTCAAAAGTATCGACATTGGTTAGTTTGCAACACGCACATGGTGAACAGATCTTGTTCGGGTAAATAGACGCTAGTAAAAAATGGCATGGCGCATCTTATGCATCTGCGACGGCTCGACACAATACGCAAGCGGTCAACTGTCAATTGTTTTTTTTAACCAACCTTTTTTTGTTTTGACTTTTCGGTTTGGATAATTGAATATAATCAATCAGGTAGAAAATTTTACTTAGAAGCGAGATAAATAATACAAATCGACCTCAACTATAGTTGACATGAAAGGTTGAGCGGATATTGATTAAGGGATTTAAAGATCATTAAATACGTATTTAAAAATATGTCATGAATGAAAAATAATAACCTTTGTTTTCAATAAAAAAAATTATATCGATGCTAAATTGACAAAAAAAAAGAAACTCTATAGGTGATTTGTAAGATCATCGTAGTATTTCGAGTTGGTGTGGATTTTTTGCAAAAAAAAATTCCTTATGTCGATTGCGGCTTTTTCGGGGGTGGTAAAATACCTGTAGCTTGTGGACTGTAACCGCCCAGCTTTATATAAATAAATCAGTTATCGAACTACAGATTCACTAAAAATCAAGAAATAAAACAAAATTTTAAGAAAAAAAAATAACCGACTTCAAAGTTCAAAGCAAATAAAAAACGGTAAAACAAAAATGCACTAAAAAGTAAAAAAATAATTACGTATTCTTTTGTCTGTAATCAAATTATTATGATAATATAATGTACAATTATTGTTGGTTTTGGAGTCGGTGTCAGCCAAGGTAATACGATAATATACGTAGCAATAACAATAGTGACTGTCACCGCCCAGCTTAGTATAAATAAGATTAGTTATCGCACTACAGATTCACTCATTCACAGATCAAGAAAAAAAAATTAAATAAATAAATAAACGACCTCAAAACAAATATATATATTTATATATATAACAAAAACTGGTATATTATCATCATATTTCCTGGGCTGACACCGACTCCAAAACCAACAATAATTGTACATTATATTATCATAATAATTTGATTACAGACAAAAGAATACGTAATTATTTTTTTACTTTTTAGTGCATTTTTGTTTTACCGTTTTTTATTTGCTTTGAACTTTGAAGTCGGTTATTTTTTTTTCTTAAAATTTTGTTTTATTGTATCAGCGCCATCTCTTATCGTGTTTTTCTCTGATCACGTATCACGTAAAAAGTACAAAACCAATGTTAATTACTTTAATACATAAAAATTGGAAATAACTCACAGTATAATTTAGTTTTTGTTTCATTGTAATTAAATTTAAAAATAAATATTTAAGAAAATAGAAATAGGTACCTACGCCGCCAACGCCATCTGGTCTAAGGAATCTTTAAAACTCACAAAACTTATATTTGAGTTATTATTTTGTTAAACTTAAAAGTTTACTAAATATGTCGGATAGGAATAGAAATCGTTTTAATATTTTAGATAAACATCATTTTCAATTAATATACTACTATGTTAAATATTAATTATGTTAAATGTCACTAAATATAAAAACGATATTCTACAATTATACGATAGATGGCGCAGATAATTTTCTGAATCGCGCTGACCAAAACTTCGGCCAAAAGAATGACACTCGCCCGTATTTAAAAATCTGTTTTTCTTTTTTGTATATAATTAAATACTTTAGGGTACTACGGTCTTGATTGTTTGTTCGTTGTTAAAATTTAAAATATTTGGTCGTTATTTGTTTGTTGATTGTACAAGTTGGATTTGGATGTTGGATGGTTATAGCTATTTAAGTTGTAATCTATATATATATATATATAAAGTCGTGTTAGTTACACCGTTTATAACTCGAGAACGAGTGGAACGATTTTTATGATTTTTGTGTTTTTGGATTTGTCTTCGTCGGGAATAATACTTATTAAAATATGGTATTCATCAATGAGAAAATAATTAATAAAAAAAACAGTTCAAATGTTTCATCCGTACTATCTATATACATATATATGTATGTATGTATATAGATATAATAAATCTGTCACTCAATCCGTCAAATTATAAAATATTTTCCAGTATCGACGCAGGTGTAGGTGATAAAAAATATAAATGTATAATTTTTAAAATTTTTGTTAAAGACCCGTGCGAAGCCGGGGCGGGCCGCTAGTTATAATAATAAAAGTCGAAAGATTAAATTTAACAACAATAATTCAACAATATAACAAAATCTGGTTAGTTACACTACTTATTGTTAAAATTTAAAATATTTGGTCGTTATTTGTTTGTTGATTGTACAAGTTGGATTTGGATGTTGGATGGTTATAGCTATTTAAGTTGTAATCTATATATATATATAAAGTCGTGTTAGTTACACCGTTTATAACTCGAGAACGAGTGGAACGATTTTTATGATTTTTGTGTTTTTGGATTTGTCTTCGTCGGGAATAATACTTATTAAAATATGGTATTCATCAATGAGAATATAATTAATAAAAAAAAACAGTTCAAATGTTTCATCCGTACTATCTATATACATATATATGTATGTATGTATATAGATATAATAAATCTGTCACTCAATCCGTCAAATTATAAAATATTTTCCAGTATCGACGCAGGTGTAGGTGATAAAAAATATAAATGTATAATTTTTAAAATTTTAGTTAAAGACCCGTGCGAAGCCGGGGCGGGCCGCTAGTTATAATAATAAAAGTCGAAAGAATAAATTTAACAACAATAATTCAACAATATAACAAAATCTGGTTAGTTACACTACTTATAACCCAAAAACGGTTGTACCGATCTTAATAATCTCTGATTTGTTGGATTCGTCTCCATCCCGAATAGAATTGATATTAAAATAATTAGTAAAAATATCGAAAAAAAAAATGACGGAAGAATAAAAAAGTATATAGAAAATTATAAAAGTAAATAAGGAAACTGATAACAATAACCATCAAACCGAATGTTCTCAATCTTACCAAACCGTCATTACAGACATACTGTCAAATTATAAAGTGATATAAAGGTTACCGATGAAATTGTTTTAGTGTGCTATAAGTACAAACATAATCTTTGATTTGGAGCGCGTAATATTTCCTAAAACAATGCCGCGACTCAGACGATCAAATCTTTCCTAACGCAGCTATAATACGATTAGGCTTCGGAACATTGCCAATCAGTCTACTGAAAAAGACCGAGAAGTCCTACGGAAAGAGCGCCGCGTTAGTATAGCTCAATTTCGAGCTTCTCAAACACAGGAGTAAAGAGAGGCAGCCCGTAAAATATTTCAATTGTCAATGAGAAATCGTAGAACTTAACGCACAAATCAACAACGAGATAGCCTTCGACGCGCCAGAAAAAATGTTTAAAGTGTTTCTGTACGATTGTACAATTGATTTCAGCTCGCATCCTTTCGTTTCGAGTTCTTGTTGTTTGCGAGCATTGTGGCGCATTAAAGTTTGCTGGAGAAACGCCTAGATTATGGTGCCTTAATGGCAAAGTAAAATTGCTTTTATTGATTCTCCCACTTGAGCCATTGCATACATTGGTTCGTGGCGAAATACCAGAATCACGACATTTTCTAGGAAACAATCAAAATTAAAATGGTTGTTTTGCTGAAATGATTCATTTGAAGCAGACATTATTGAAGAGCATGGATTTAATCTGACATTCAAGGTAATTTATGTTAATGAGAGTTAGTTAGTTTTAAGATAGTTGTGTTAGTTGGATCACTGTATATGTATACTAACTTAGCTTTTGACTTTACAAATTAAAGGTCAAATTCACAATATAATCGGATCATTGCAACTTCTTGAAGATGCACAGCATAAATTCTAACAAATATACTTCATAAGCAATATAGAGAAACAACTTAACTGACGTCAAGAGATCAACAGAATAGTAAAATGATGAATAAGGTTAGCAACTATTGGCAATTCGTCCATTTTTCCAGCAATATTGCGTCAACATGTACGTCAAAATGTGTTTGGAGGAATATGTCCAGTTGCGTTACACATATTATTTATTAAGAGAGTTAAGAAAGTATAGTAGACCTGACGAGGGATAGAGATCGCTGATAAGTTACGCTAGGTAAAAACTATTAGACACATAGACAATCACGAAATATAAACGTATAGAACATGTATAAGTATTCATTTTTGACAACGCTGGTATTGTATAACATAATAACTAGTCAAAAATAGGATAAACGCATTTCCGTTTTATAATATTTCATCAATTTAGGCGTAAGCAATAGTTTATAAAATTTTTTTTTTTTTTTATGTGGTATGTGTACTTATGCAGATAAGAACTTCTAGGTGTGGTGATGTGAAAAATCAAGCAATTATACCGTTTATAATATTTACAATAATATATATGAACACAATATACATGAAACACTTGTAGACAAATTATCTCAAGTCTTTAAGAACCAACGTAATTTCCTAACCTTGGTGCATATCAATGCGCAGAGCATACTTGCTCATTATACCGATCTTCTCACATCTTTTAGTACTGGCATAGTTGATTGCATCCTTGTGTCTGAAACCTGGCTTAAGCCTTCCATCCCATCCACTAGTTGTTCTCTTCCCGGTTACCAATTATTTCGTAATGATCGTACGGAACGAGGTGGCGGTGGTGTGGGTATTTTTCTTCGTAGTAATATACCTGCAACTGTAGTTTGTTGCTCATCCTCACTTTTATTAGGCACTCTTGAATATATTTTTTTAGAAATCGTCATTAACCACAAAAAAATTCTTCTGGGAGTTATTTACAGTCCTAATGATAAAATAAATTATTTTAAAAATCTGGAAGATATTCTAGACAGCCTGGTTCCTAATTATGAACACGTAATATGTATGGGTGACCTTAACACGTGTCTTCTAAAAAATGACATCAGAGCACAAACGTTATACACGCTTACCTCGTCCGTCAATCTGCACGTTATTCCTATGAATAATCCTACTCATTACTTTCCCAACTGTCGTCCATCCCTTATTGACTTAGCCTTTGTCTCTAATATCAATCTTGTTCTATCCCATGGACAAATGACATCCCCTTTTTCTTACCATGACTTAATTTTTTTAACTTACAAAGTGCGCCCTCCTAAGATTAGAGGCAAAGTTTTTCTACAGCGCAATTTTAAGCAAATGGATCTGGAACGATTAAGAGAGGATGTGATGAACATCGATTGGTCATCTATTTTCACTGCAAATGATATAAATACCATGGTCGAATCATTAACTTCTGAACTGATTAAGATATACGACATACATGCCCCCATAAGACCAGTACGGATGAAGCGTGCTCCTGCTCCGTGGTTAACTCCTGTCATCAAGAAGACCATGGCTAAGCGTGACAGAGCTAAAATCGCACATAAAAAACTCCCTACTCCTGAAAATTTAGGTAAGTACAAAATTTTGCGTAACCTCTGCAACAGATTGTGTAGGGATGCTAAACGCCGCTACATTCATGACTCAATTCAGAATCTAACCCAAGCACAAGTTTGGAGATTCTTACGGTCGTTAGGGGTGGGCAAACCCACTGAAGCCTGTCTAAGCTCAGTGGATCTTAATGCTCTAAATTCTCACTTCGTTACTCCACCTATAACATTAGACACCACTGTAAAAACTTCTACTCTTTCTTTCTTAAATAATCTGGTCCCACCCGACCTGCCTCAATTTTTCTTCAGATCAGTCTCGGTAGATGATGTAAAGAAGTGTGTTCGCTCCATCTCCACCAAGGCCATTGGTAGTGACAATCTCAGCCTTGAAATGATTCTTCCTGTGCTGGATAACATTGCATCTGTAATCACTCACATTATTAATTACTCACTCTCATGTAATGTCTTTCCATCACTGTGGAAGAGAGCAATTGTCATACCACTGCCGAAAACCTCCAATCCCACATGCCTTTCTCAATACCGGCCGATATCTATCCTTCCCATATTGTCCAAAGTCCTAGAATCCATAGTCCACAAACAACTTTATTCTTATTTAATCTCCAACTGTCTCTTATGTCCTTACCAATCCGGCTTCCGTCCTTCTCACAGCACTGTTGGAGCGCTGTTGAATGTAACAGAGGATATTCGATGGGCTATGGATAATACCAAGCTCACCGCAATGATTTTGTTGGATTTCAGTAGTGCCTTCAACTCTGTTGATTATGACATACTTCTTGGCACTCTTCGTGCAGTTAACATATCATCTACTACCATTGACTGGTTCCATTCATATCTTTCTGGACGCCAGCAGTCTGTAACATCTGATGGTAGCTCATCAGGCTGGTTAAATCTTACTGCTGGTGTCCCACAAGGTGGCGTTCTCTCTCCGTTACTGTTTTCTATTTTTATTAACAACATTTCACATTCTATTTCTTCTTCCTACCATCTGTATGCAGATGATTTACAATTATACCGTCATTTTGAGCTGACTGAGTTGCATGAGACTATCGATCTTTTAAACGAAGACCTTGCTTCTATAAATCGATGGGCCAAATCGTTCGGACTTCTTATAAACCCGGCAAAATCCCAAGCAATAATCATTGGTAGCAGCCGTTTAAGAAACCGGATCGACTGGATTGCAGTACCTTCTATAATGTATTGTGGCACACCAATCCCTTATTGTGATAAAGTAAGAAACTTAGGTTTGCTTATAGACTACAACTTGTCTTGGATGGCTCATGTCAACGAGGTCAGCAAAAAGATGCACTACACATTTCACTCTCTTAAGCGTCTTCAATACTTTCTCCCTTTTAAAACCAAAATCTTGCTTGCGCAATCCCTTCTCTTACCCATCCTTGACTATGCAGATGTGTGCTATTTGGATGTGACACAGGAGCTACTTAACAAATTAGAGCGACTACAAAACCTAGCAATTCGTTTTATTTTTGGTTTACGCAAATATGATCACATCTCCTATTTTCGTAGTCAACTTAAGTGGCTTCCAATCCGCCTTCGCCGAGATATGCACATCCTTTCTTCTCTTTATAAGATACTCCATGATCAAAATTCACCTCTTTACCTTAGATCCCGTATCAAACTTCTCCCTACCCCAACACGCTCTAGACGGTCTTGCATCACAACGATGCTCGAAGTCCCTAAGTGTAATACTAAGTTCCTACTTAATTCCTTCACTGTACGTGCTGCAACTTTGTGGAATAAACTTCCGAAAGCGATTCAAGAAAGCACTTCAATATATGCTTTCAAAGATAAATTAAAAATTCATCTTCTCTCCGAAGTGACTAAGAATTTATGAGACATCGAAAGTATCTTTGTATGTATGTTTATGTCTCTATATATGTATGTATCTATGCATATATGTATGTATGTATGTATGTATGTATGTATGTATGTATGTATGTATGTATGTGTGTATGTATGTATGTATGTGTATATGTATGTATGTATGTATGTTTATGTACGAATGAATGTATGTACGTGTATGTAGTGTATGTATCTTAATTTATATAAGTATGTTGAGCATATGTTTTAAACTTTAGTTTAATGTCTTTTTATTTTCTCTTTTCTTCTCTTGCACAACAGACCCCGCGGTAACATTAATCTCTTATCATCATGGGTTGACTGGAAGAGATCTCTTCTAGAGATAAGTTCGCCCTTGCCAAAACTGATTGTACATTACTAAATATTGTAAACAATTTTTTTTACTGTGCAATAAAGAATATATATATATATATATATGATATAATATGAATGTACATAGAATTCAAAATAAAATAAGTATTACCTAACATAAAATTAGCGGATATATCCACACACACTCATAAGAAACTATAATTAGAAAGGTCACAAGGTCGCTGGAAAAAAACTACTAGCAATACAATGAATTTAACAAAAAAAAAAAACAGCCTCATCAATATTAATATTTTAAAGTTGACGTGTTTTTTATATTCAGCACTCAGACCTTGACATTGTTTTAAAATTAGATAACCCGTTTACTGAGCATCTTATGGCGTAGTGAATTAAAGATGGATAATAATACTTGAATGGTTACCACATGGTTACTATACGATTGCGGATATAAATTCAGCTAGAACCGCTAACATTTCAAAATATGCAAATTTTGTTTTTAAGAATTAATATCTTGCTAGCGCTGAAGAAAAACATTGTACGATTTAGAAGAAATTCTGAGATATGTTTACATGTCACACACATGTTGACATATTTATAGTAATATGCTGGATTAATCAAGGGATTAGTCAAGGGATTTACATCTTGTTTCGTTCCCATTACCTCTGGTGTGCCTCAGGGCTCCCACCTCGGTCCTCTTCTATTTAACATATTTATAAATGATATTTTGGAATGTTTTCGTCACTCTAGTGTTTTATTATATGCTAATGATACTAAAATTTTTACTAGAATAAAATCTGTTCAGGATTGTATACATTTACAGAATGATTTAAATGCTCTCAATGAGTATTGTTTGGATAATAAGCTATTTTTAAATGTTAGTAAATGTTGCATTATCTCTTTTAATAGGAAGAAAGAAACTATTCAATATAACTATAGTATTAATAATTCAATTCTTAGCAGAGTGACCGAGGTAAGAGATTTGGGTGTCTTCTTAGACAGCCGGTTACTTTTCCAACCACATATTGAGAAAATTACTGCCAAAGCGTACAAAATGTTGGGTTTTCTGATTCGCCAAGCGGTCGATTTTAAAGATATCAATACTTTTATTATTTTATACAGTGCACTCGTAAGAT
The DNA here is from genome assembly GCA_036937285.1 of Euphydryas editha. Lineage (NCBI taxonomy): Eukaryota > Metazoa > Arthropoda > Insecta > Lepidoptera > Nymphalidae > Euphydryas > Euphydryas editha. The sequence goes on along the minus strand of JAUPFZ010000011.1, from coordinate 4,794,650 downwards.
CACATCTTGAATATGCCTCTGTTACATGGAATCCGCAATATGACAAATATAAGTATATGCTTCAACGTATTCAAGATAAATTTTGTAAACTTCTCAAATATAAGTTTAAGACATCTCCACCTGATACATTGGCAACCCTTGAAACTCGACGTGAACACCGTGATATCATTTTTTTGTATAAGATTTTAAATAACCATATTGATTCGCCATATTTGCTAAATAAAATATCCTTCAATTGTCCTAAATATAATCCACGATCAAACAGAAAATATACATTTGCTATACCATTCTGCAGAACCAACTATGCTTCAAATCGATTTATCGTTAGAGCCTGTGAGCGGTATAATAAAAATTATAATATGCTAGACATTTTTTATTTAAAACTTAATAAGTTTAAAACTGTCATCAAGCAATTACAATTAAAATTAAAATGAACTGTATTTGTCACATGATGTTGTTGCTGTAATTTTTGTTTCGTGTATAATGTTGTATTGAAGAAAACTATGTTTGTATTAATTTTTTTTTTTTATGTTTGCCCAACTGGTATTTGTTACATGTAATTGGTGAAAACTTGATTGGCTTATGTGTTTTTTTTTTTTGTTTGTATGATTTATTTGTGTAATTGCAAGCTGTATGTTTTCTTTATAAATAAAATAAAAAAATAAAAATAAAAATAAGTTCCAACTTCAATAAGAGTTCTTCAATAAGAGTGCCTCTCATTGAAGTCATACCTCTCGTATACGCCACAGTATCCTATACTAAGGAAAGAATCTTCTTCAGCGCGGTTTTTCTCCATGTTGCCTTCCAAAACATGTCAGAACGGTTTTTAATAAATAACATCATAAGTAATAATTACAATATTCTTATTATTACAAATTAATTTAATAATAAGAATATTGTCAAAAGCGGGAAAAAATTGGTGAAAGAGGCGTTATATATGTGTTATTTTAGATTCTCTGTTATTTATAACAAAGTTTTAATGTAATTGGTTTAGTGATTTTTGCGTAAAAGAGTAACAAACATTCATCGAAACTTTCGCATTTATAATATAACTAGCACGGTTGTTTACAGATAAAAAAAGTCTGAGAAAGTATTTTGTCTTCGTGTTTGTACATAAGCTCCTAAACAAGTTATGATACAATAGACGCCTGTCAAAGCTTCACTTAATCGACGTTTATTGTTTTTGTAAAATGTTATTGTTAATGATGAAATATGGCGTGAAGTTGATGACACAGACGCTTCCTCTATAAAAAGACTGAACTGAACTGAATCAGCCTGTAAACAACCCACTGCTGGGCAAAGGCCTCTTCTCTATATAGAAAAACATGTGAGCCGTCACGGGACGCCTGGCAGATGTGAAACATCGACATTATTTTGTAAAAGTAATATGCAGGAAAGAACATATTGTGATAGGAACTAAATATGTCATAATGATAAAATAAAATATTACGATTTTTTTCCAGATAACGATGACTATTTATTGAATAAACATTTATTTTCATTAAATACAAAAATTTACGAATTTATTTCAAATCGTGACTACTTAATTCGTTTAATCAGTGACTTCAATCGATTGCGCATGGCGACGCGTCGCCACACCGCACACACTACTGCATATAGACTATATATATACCATCGTATAGCGTGGCGACGCGTCGCCACGCCAGAAATCGGTTTTACGTGCGGCTATAGATGTTTCACATCAAAAAGGATTGGAGCTTAATGATGCTACACTGCGAGTTGGCAGATAATTTTTCGAGTTATCAGGAGTCTATAATAACAACTGGGACCAATGGCTTTACTTATGCCTCGGAGGCACGGTTGGGACACCCACAAAGACATACAGCCGTTCATAAAATACGTCACACTAAAATCAGCTTTTTTACCCCCTTCCCCCACTGTCACGCTGTGTCACACTTTTTGTGACCCCCCCCTAGAAATATTTCGTCACAAAACTAAGACACCCCCCCTTCTGAGTATGATAAATTCTAAATGATAGTACACAGATGATATGACAGATGTCCCGAGCGGGAATCGAACCTGCGACCGCTAGCTTTAAAGCAACTACACGCACCATTACACCAGAACGATTGTCAACCACCAGATTTACTGACACAAAAATTAATTTGAAAATATGAATTTTATCGTTTCAGAGAAGTTGTTTGTTTTCCATCGATCGCTATTCAAAACATACGGAGATGTTAGTCAAATTCATGGAATGAACGTTCGTATGGTAAATGTCTCCAATCCCGCCATAATTGAGGTAAATAATATTTTTAATCTTATTTTTTATTTTAAACTTATGCGTTGCTCGATAGCAGTATTTTAGCCAATCATTCAAATTACAATACTATAAAATATAAAATAAACTTTTAAATTTTCTTCCGAATTTGATAACATAAACTTAAAATTACAAACAAAAGTTTATTTTGTAGCTTGCACGGCTTTATTTTGTAAAGTCGGCATTAAAAATTGTTTATTATTTTAGCACGCCTCAAAAGCGAAGCGTTGAGGTGAGGTCTACTCTCTCACTTTACGCAAAACCAATGATTTTTTTAACTTAAAATGTCTCTATTTATCGTATATTGCACTTGTAAAATAATGTATACACACATATATTAAGAAAAAACACTATTTTTGGTAGTCATGATACTTTAAATGCCATTTTTGTTATTTAAATTAATTAAAAACTGTTTAAAAAAGTTCTGTCTTGAACGTCTGTGTAGCTATTTGTGCGGATCCTGTATGTGGTCACGAGTTATCGTGACTTGATGAACTTGATGAACTTGATTAGTGAATTATTCAATAAAGTTTTTTAGTAAGTTTAGTAGTAAGTTAGTAAGTAAGTTAGTTTTAAATAATCAAGTTTTTTAGTTCGAAATAGAACCCTATTTATTTTCAAGGTCTAATTCGAAGTGGTTTAATTGTTTTTAACAATTTTATGGTGAAAAATGAGATTATGAGGCGTGCACTTTGGATTTTCCAATTTATTTATTTTTTCTTTAGGAAAATTAACATTAATTAATCAACATCGCAATGTTATAACTATCAGAATCTTGAATCGCTTTTGATTAAGTGATAAAAAAAAAGAATCCAATCATCTTTTCCGAGCAGGAACCTAACACGCAGCCGTCAACGTCAGAGGAACTTTAACTCCATTATACCAGATGTTAGTTTTACTATAATTTGTGTAATATTTATTTTATTAAGCGTTCTTATTACTTTTATTTTCGTAAGTAAATTACACCCGTGCGTCGCCGGGTGGAGTCACTGAAAATAAATAAAATTTACTGCCTTAAATGTTCTGTAAATAGGATTTTGTATATTTCAGAAGCTACTGTCTACATCGCTAGGAAACCACAAGGAATATCCGTATAATTATGCTAAGAGTTGGCTCAATCAGGGACTAATTCTTAGTAATGGTATGTTGTACATATTAATCTAGTAATATTTTGGTAAACCTTTTTTAAAAGATAGGGAAGAGATTGACGTAAATATGGTAAGAGGCGATATTGGTTTTTTATTTTTTTATGAGTGTTGTACTATCCTGTTCGAGCACACGGTAATTGAACTGTTTCTAATAACTTACTGCTAAACTATATTACAATTAAAGAACACGTCTGTAGTAATAATGTATTCTAAAGTTTTATAAAACATACATTCACATTCTTATTTTATAAAATGTTAGTTCATTTCAGACACAAATATTCGTGTGTGATTAATTAAGTGTGTGATTGCTGGATTGACAGTCTGTCAATCCAGCAATCTTCAAACAACTCCGTGAGACGCTCTCTTACTTATTTAACGACGAGTGGTGGTGCACCATCATGATGGAACCACCAAATCCGATACTGTGACATTGGAATATTGTCTAAAATTGTTTCAATATGGTCATTTATAAACTCCAGATAACGTGGTCCATTTAATCGCTCCGGCAAGAATACTAGTCCCAGTACCTGGTTATTAAATATTCTAGCCTACACGTTCACAGACCATCTGATTTGATGCCCTGTTACCTGGTAGGCGAGTGGATTTTTATCTGACCACAAATTAAGGTTCCACCTATTCCACAGGCCATTTCGCGTGAAGGTGGCTTCATCGGTCCAGATTACATGTGGGATGAAAGTATTTTTTGTTTGGTCCTGTTAGTGAACAAGCCATCGGCAAAAATCACTGCGTCGATCTAGATCACCGGGTAGAAGTGCTTGCCCCTGTGGATTTTGTACGGACGCATTCTGTGCAGTTGGAGCACTTTATGCACAAAACTATGAGATGGCATAGACCCGCCTCTGCGCCGTAATAGTTTCGCAATGCTTCGTGTGCCTAAACAAGGATTGCGATGAACGACATCTAAAATGTTCGCTTTCGTTTGCACTTCTGTTTGTCGTCCACCACCCGCTGCCATAGAAGCTATCGAACGATTTTCCAATACCCGTTGAAATGCCGCCGTTATTATACCAGAGTTAGATGGATACTGGCAAATTGGAAACTTCTCTCTATAAATACGTAAAGCACGTATTTTTTTATAATGCGGTTTCTTCAGCCTGTCTCAAACACATGACCATGTCACCGTATTCACGAGCACTATAAACGTAAGGCATTGTTATCCAATTAAAATGAGCAAAAAAAACTAAACAGCACAAAACATCCTTCACACCTTTAAAAGTACAAATAAAATAATAACAAATACGAAACATTATTACGAGACTTAAATTTTTGCTCAAACCGCGTCTGACCCTCAATAGAACCTCGAACCGACTGCCACTGACTGCGAGTGAGATACGCGATTTGCGAAAATAGGGCTCGTTTACATTTGCTATACATTCCGTGCTATTTAGCATTTATTTATTGATTTTTTTGGATTCTAAACTAAAAGAGTGCCAATATACATTATGTTATTACGTTATGCCATTTTCATCACAAGTTGTCTCAAAAAAAGCGACGAAAGCACTCGCATCGCAAGTGGAAAATTAATTGATTATTTTCAATGTCTGCATATGCATTATCTCCAAGGATTTTGTTTTTATAAGTTTCACTGTATGAATCCCACAAGTACGCATGTTTTTCCTATTATGTTAGTAATTTATTTGTCAAATCCCGTGTCCACTTGCGACGCCATTTTTATTAGATACTTTTTCAAAAACACAGATAACGGTCTCTCATCTCATCTCACGATGACTGACGGTCAGATTTTTTATCGTCGTTTGCATAATTTGTATATTGTGTGTTTCGTATGTTATGTATTTCATTTGTTTAACAGTGTTCGCAAAGCGGTGGGGCTTTCTTTTTCGCTCAATGAGCGTTTTCGGGTTTTTGGGCATAACATGTACATGTACTCATAACAAAAAAGAATAATTACAAAAAATAGGAAGGTTTTTATTGAATTTATTCGTAAAAACTAAAACGATTAACGACTAAAGCTATAAATTACACAGGAGACGCGAGCGCGCGAGCGTTGCGGGAGTACGTTGACCTCGCGCCGGCAGGCGAGCTGATGGCGCGCATGAACTTGCGCATTTACATTGCAGATTTTTTCAAAACACGATTATTTTAAAGCATTATCTTCAAATTTCTGTTTCATTATGTTTCTCAAAACGGCTTATACCAAAAAAGAGGCAAAAAAAGAAAAATTCCTCTCGCGTTTTTTTCACTTGCATCATGTCAGGTCATGTCAACAATATCATACCTCTTCGTTTTTTCAAGCGTTCCAAATATACCCGATATGTTTAGTTATACATTACAATAATATTCTCACATCTGTGTGAGTCTAAGTCATATTTGACCGTTTTTTATTAATCTTAATAAACCAAACACTTTGTTTTTTCTTTGAACGAGGTTATTTCAATAGCTATAGATCTAATATTTAATTCGCGTTAGCCAGGCCCTGTAATTTCTCAATTGGTACAGTAAAATCAGAATCATAATCGTGTAGTTTTAAGAGGGAGTAATATAAAAGGATTTTTGTTAAAAATTATTGTAGTTTAATTTTCACGCTTTCAAAATTTTTATTCGGCAGTGCTAGTAATCAAAATCGCTATTCTCTATAATTTCGAAATTTTCTATCCATGTCCACCTGAAAAATTAACCCTACAAATGCGAGTATATTGTGGAGATGGCCCAGTGGAATATTACACCCTAATTTGAAATATACCATATGTGACCATATATTTCGCCAAAAAGCAACGAGGTCAGCTGTATTCGGATTTTGGGAAGCAAAGTACGGCATCGGGCTCTCCAACTTCATGTAGGACCTTTTCTAATCACTCACGAAGAGCCGATTTTGTCGGAAGCGCTCAACTCTCTCAAAGTACTTACGAATGCGCTTCCCCCATGCCGCGATTCTCTGCTTCAGGCCGTCGATGCGCTTCGTCTGTTTTTGAGTAATATTAGACTGGTCAAGCCTGTCGCCAAGCTCATTAAGAGCTAACGGAGCGCACAATCCTTGGCCTAGTGTTGCCCGAACTGAAACTTTGCAGTCTGCCAATGAGGGCCCTGACCAGTCCGATACGGCATTCTATTCTCTTCTCCCAGGCTGGTACGTCACTCTTCTTATCAGTAGTGCTTCCAGGATCCTGGGTTTTGGCTACCATGAGGTGGAGTACTGCCAGAGTGGCACCAACGAGAATAGAACCCGTATCATCCAAGCCTAGGCTGCCATCCAGATATGGAGGCCTGTTAGCTGCTTCAATAGCACCACGCGTTGCAGCAGTAAGGGGAATACGGGAGAGTCGTATCCTCTGTTCCGCTATTATTCGAAACGTATATACTTCTCATATGTTCCATCTATTTTTTGCCTGAGGGAGGAAAGGACAACGCATAGCGATGAATCGACGAAGCTCACGTCGACGTCGTCAACTATTATGTGTGTTGTAAGATATATGAAAAAAGACTCCGCGTGCGAATGGCATGCCTTAGCTTAATTATATAATAATCCGTTATAAAAGTGAAAAATCAAGAAAAATCGCGAGTGATAACTCCTGTTTGTTTCATGTAAACAGGAATGTTTTCCGCCGGGTTTGGAAAAATCATCTTCCCCGAAGAACAAAGGTACGCCACGAGATGATGTTATTAAAATTCTTCACCTTCCTCACCTTTTGGCCAAACTTCGTCCCATCTCTTATGTGAAGGCACCGAAACCGTCACTTCGTATCCGCTAATTCTCGTTGTTTTGGTATTTTAAATATGAAAATTGATGAAAATTGTGTTGTTTTAGAATAAACGTCAGAAGTTTGTTGTTGTGCAGAGAGGAAATGAAAATTTAAATTAAAGATAAATTTTACAGACCACTCGGGATTTCCGATGGAAAATTTAATCAAAAATATAATCTAAAAATATCAATGGATTTATATCATGATATAATTATTTCAATACAAAATTAGCTTAAAATTTTTATATTATTAAGTAATTTTTGACGTTTGTTATAATATTTCTACTCTCCAAATGTAGATAACGTTGGAGTAGAGTTAAAACAAACTCCCTAATATGTCATTTTTTTATTTGAAAATTAACAGTTTATTACGAATAACTGATGACTGATTTGATAACCAAAAGACTTATTTGATTATATTCTAGGGTTATTATTTGTAATGTTTATTGTTTCTTTAGCTAAGTAGGTATATTCGTTACCTAAGTTACCTAAGTATAGTATATATTATAAAAAAGGTTTTATGTTTTTGAGTTGATTTTTTAATATATAAGATTTTCTGTTTTTTTAGTTGATTTTGCCTGATCTAGAAGAATATTTAAACCAAAACGGTTTCATTTGTCTGATTTTCCGTACCTAAATAAATGTAACATTAAAAACATTTTATACCCTGTACAAGTTAGCATGATCTTTTTGACAGATGTAAATTTTTCTGATCGACATAACTTTGCAATGACGAACATATTATTTTCTTAATTTAAATGATTTTAAAAATTGTAAAAATATTTAAAATATATATATATATAACACAAAGGTCCCTAAAGATTTAAGCGTCGTCCGAAAGTTTTAAGACTTTTCATTGCTTCAAAGTAAAATTTAAACAGGAACACTGTAAATAATAGACGCTTGTACAATGTTACAACGGTCGAAACAAAAATCCGACCCAACGTTGTCTCATTTTAGTTCGTAAAAAAGTACTATTTTTGTTACATGGTCTAAAGATATTAAAAATGTTTATCATATTTGACTAATATATTTTATTTTCATCCTCTAATAGTCCAGAGAAAATATAATATATACAATAGAAATATAAGAAATATACTACTTATAAAAAAAATATAGAATGATTATGGGTCTAGGAAACCCCACATAGTCCAGGATGTAACATTTATCCACGTGGTTCACGGAAGGTTAAGAGTAATCTCTCTTAAAATAAATATAATCTCATTTAAAATACCAACATTGATAAAATTAACATCTTCTTTTTTAGGCAAAAAATGGATTCAACGAAGAAAGATGTTAACGAAAGCATTTCATTTTAATATTCTTAAAAAGTACTTCGTAACATTTTTGAAAGAAACTGACAACTTAATGAAGCGCGTGCGAGAAGAGGCAGGAAAAGAGAAGACTGATTTATTTCATTTGATGAATTCTACGACACTGCGGATCATGTGTGGTAAAACTAAAACTATATACAATATTTAGTTATCTATATCCAAAAGATACCTACAAACATAAATCTACTATGCTAATATTACTAAACGGTAATATGCCTTTTTACTATGTTAAAATATATACAACAACACATTATGATAATACGTTATTCTTCGAAATTTTTAATAATATTACCCTTGCTTAAGTTAGGAAGTTTTATTTTAGAAACAACAATGGGTGTGACGAATAACGATATAACATCTTTAGTGGGACCATACTTATCGTCCGTAGAAGTCATCTGTGATTGCTTAACGAAAAGATTGGGAAGAATATGGTTAAATCCAGAGCCTATTTATCAACTTACAAACATTGCGAAAATTGAAAAAAATGCAGTGGAAAATTTGCATACTCTAACTAATACTGTTATTAAAAGAAGGAGAGATTACTTGGCAGAAAAGAATTTTAACCATTTCGATCACGATGAAAATTTCGAAAGTAAGGATAAGTTAGCAATGTTGGATTTGCTTCTTATGAATGAAAAAGCTGGACTTTTAGACAATCAGGGCGTTAAAGAAGAAGTTGATACGTTTATGTTTGGGGTAGGTAGTCGAATTTAGTTTTTGTCCAGATTTGAGAAACATAAGTGATACGAGAATGATAATTACCATAACTGTTATATGTATTATTTTTAATAACGTTAAATTTTTTCATAAAAATTATTGGTATTTAATTTAAGAAAATTTTAATTATTTTAAGGGTCACGATACAATTGCAGTAGCTATGACTTTTATGATGATGGCTCTTGCTAACGAATCTGAAATACAAGTAAGTGTGTTACTTATCAAATAATTATTATAACGTCAATTAAATAGTCTTTTAGTACCCGCAACTTCGTTCACAATTTCCATCGCTTTCATTAAAGAATTTAAGATGAGCAGGTTTCTGAATTTTTCGGGTCTTATGATTATTAAAGTAATAAATCAAAGAACTTAAAATGGGGGAAATCTCTTAAATAACTTCTTTTTTACTAAAAAAAAATTAATGAAATCTAATTATCTGTTGATGAATCAAACAATATGTGCACATTTTGACTATAGAGAAATTGCATGTTTTTTTTTTAAGTTTTATAAAAATTGTTAAGGAGAATTAAAAAAAATTACAATTGATTTTTTATATTAAAAAAGTGGTTTCTTTTAAAATCTAAACACAAACGGTAGTGACGTCATTATATCGCTTTAGTAACGCCACCGCGTGGTGAAATGATAAGACACTTATGTTTACGTTGTCAAAGTAAAAAAATGTCGTTGCCTAATATGATAATACAGGTTATGTTTGTTTAATTTAGTAAAATTTCATTATTCAATCATGCTATAAATATATTGTAGTTTTTATTATTGTAGTAATATTAAAAAAGTCATGACTCATTGACCGGTTCATTTTAAAACCACTTTGTAAAATATTGTAACATTGATTTTTAGAAATATATTTTAAAAACATACCAAAATCAACTTTCGGCAAAGTTTGAGAACTTGGCACTTGCTTTCGTAAAGCCGACATCAACCATATTAGAGATTTTTTTATATTAATTTTAAAGTAATTATTTTTTCTCGTATTGTCTGCTTGAAAACTCTTATTTTTAAAGATTATGTTTGACTATTTTGTTATGACACACAGGGACCCGATATAAATAATACAAAAGTACGGATGGTGCTTCTTCTCAAAAAATATCGATGCTTAAATCGATTCGAATCGCAACGTGATAAATCGATTCTATAATTATATAGGTCTAAAAGGTTATATCGATTACTCAACAAAAAATTAATCGAAGTTGTACTTACAAATATATATTATATGAAATATAGTATACTATAATAATATATATTATACTAGTGGCCCGCCCCGGCTTCGCACGGGTATTTAACTAAAATTTCAAAAATTATAAATTTATATTTTTTATCACCTACACCTGCGTTGATACTCGAAAATATTTTATAACAGACGGATTGAGTTGTCAAACATATCAAAATAAAATGTAATTTAAATCAAAAGCACTAAGGAGTATTGATATTTGATATCTACTTCGAAGCAAATAACTTTCAAACCCATTTTAACCCCGTTAGAGGATGAATTTCGATAAAATACGAAACACGTCTTCAATCAATTCTGTAAAAGAATATTTATGCAAAATTTGAAGTAGATTAGACCAAGGAATCATGTTCTCTTATACAAATTTGCCCCCCTTTTTCACCCCCTTAGGAGTAGATTTCGTAAAATCCGTTCTTAGCTGAGCTCTACTCGGCGAAAGAAATATTGCTACCAAATTTCAAGTCTCTAGGTCTCATAGTTCCAGAGATATCGTAATGAGTCCTCTATATATAGAGGAGACTTTCTATAGATATAGTCACTCATCACGATATCTCTGAAACTATAAGACCTAGAGATTTGAAATTTAGTCCACGATCCTGGAAAGCAGGGTCATTATTAATAACTGATTTAATCCAGCACATGAAAAATATATTAAGAATAATATCCTTATTTTATCTAAAATGTATATTTGATCATGCAAACAAGTGTTTAGAATAATTAAATAGAAATTGTTGCTGTTTTTAATATAGTAAAAAATGATTTTAGTAGGTATTTACCTCGCCTTTTGTATACATACATGTGTACGTTCAACTAAGGGGGCGTTCAAGTATTATCGTAACCCAATCTGAGGAGAGAGGGGGTTTTGTAAAACGTTACGATGCGTAGCAGGGTGTCATACAACAAGTTATGTAACATTGTTTTTTTTTTCGACTTGATAACCTCTTATAAATCAATGAACGCCGGCTGCACGCACGAAAAAGCATGATTCATTGTCACGTTCCGTGAGCGAGAGCGCGAAACGAGCGATAGAGAGGCACGGTCGGCCTAAGCGTTCGGCTTGTGACGCATTTATCTCTCTTCCATTCCATCGGCAGATGCGTCCGAGTAGAAGAGAAAAAAATATTTGAATTAACGAGTGCTTATATGCACTCGTTAATTCGATGTTAATATATCGAAAAAATTGTAGTTTTTAATTATGTCCTTCTTTGTATTGTACAAAATAATGATAATTCAGTGATAATAATTCAACTCAATTCATAAAAGTATGCAATTTTTCATCAATGTTTTCTTATGACATTAATCATGTAAAATTATCGTCCGTAAACCGACTTAACAGACAAACAATTTTTTTTAAGCCAAAAATATATGTAAGGACAGGGCCAAGTTAATAAAGCGGCATAATTTAAAGTAAGATTAGTATTAAAAGATTATTGGGACAAAGTTGAGCCCATTTCAACATAATTATATCAAAGCAAGGAATTTTTTTTTTTTTTTTTTTACATTACGCTTGATTGCTTATTAAATAACAATATGAATAAATAAAATAAATATATACGCATACAAAATGACTGGTGAATTACTATTAATACACTTTACTATAACATATTTTATATATTATTTTTAAAAGAGTAACTGCGGAGTTTCTTGCCGATTCTTCTATGCAGAATCTACATTCCGAATCGGTGGTAGCTTTACTATTACAATATAATAATCACTTGAAAGTGTTAATTTGTAAAATGACGATTCGCAGGTGCTCTTGGGGCCTATTTGAATAAAGTTAATTTTGTTATTTTTTTTTTTTTTTTTGAATATTTAAGGTGATAGGAAGTGTTTACATACGACGCGTAAATAATTAGATAACTGTTGGTAAACTTTACTTAAAAATTTATTAATATTTATGTTATATTTTTACATACCTAATTTGAATGAAAATCATTTACCGAGTAATCTTCTTAAATATTGATAGTAATTCACCAGTCACCCAGTATATTGCTAGTAAGAAATCTCGTTTTATTTATTAATATCGCAACTTTCCGGTACTTTGAGCAGGTTTTTAAGGCAGGTAAAAATTTTAAGTTGGGTGTTACGTAATGTTTAGGGAGGGAGAAGGGGTACGGAAAAACATTACGGCGCGTTACATGGTGGGATGCACGGATCTTCAAAAATTGCGTAACGTAATACTTGAACGCCACATGGGATTTTTTTTATCCTTTTGTTCAATTTTTCTTAAGTTAACTGGAAATATTTTTATGGTTTTAGTAAAGCGTGAAAAATCTAATGTTACTAATGGAGGTATATGAATTCACTGGATCGATTCTGATGATTCAAAAAATCGATCTTTTTGGCTTGAGAAGTCGATTCTTCGATTAATCGATCTCAGGTCGCCATTCCTATATAAAAGTATAGTTGATTGGCTCATACCTCAACGGATTTAATGACGTTACCTCCGTTTTATTTCATTCAAAAATTAAACAATCTTTATTAATAATTACTGAAAAAAATTGAATTACTAGTTTAAAAAATATTAAAATACACTTTAAATGTACTATTCTTTCACATGCATATAAATTTGTGGTAAAAAAACATAGTAGAAGTGAAACTTCAACGGACAAGTGGCAAAATGAATCGCAACGGACAAGTGGAAAAACGAATCGCAACGGACAAGTCTAAAAACTAATGGCAACGGACAAGTGGACAAAGACTTAGTAATTTAAAGGAAAAGGGTTGGGAATGTAATCGAAACAGCCGGTTTTACGTGATTTCCAATTTTCGAGTTATAATGTAAAACAAACGGTTTTAGTTGTACGAATATATTACCGAGAATCGAAGCCAATAATAGTAATTTGTATTTTAATAATAATTATTATTTTTAGGACAAGATTCACGAAGAGATTTGCCAAGTTTTGGGTGATTCTGATCGATCGCCTACAACGGATGATTTGAGCCAAATGAAGTATCTGGAATGCTGTATAAAAGAGTCACTGAGACTGTATCCAAGCGCACCCATAATAATTAGACATTTGCGTGAGGAGATAGTGTTAGGTATGTTTAAATTTATTTATGTATGACCAGCTGTAGCCGTTACATCGTTCACGACGGTCAACCCTTTAATTAAGCCTAGAAGATAAAGTATGTACTTCAACGTATCTAATCTTAATAGGCGTACGTTCAAAAGTTTCCATACATTTCCGGTTTCAAGTTATTCGGACTTAATACTGAGTTGAGGTTATAATGTCTGGAATATCTGAACTGTCAAACCAAAGACCTTATAAAATAAATTTAACAAAAAAATAAAAAATATTAATAAAATCGGACATCGGATATGTGTCGCTCGTCGTATGAAGATACAGCAAGTAGGTACATATAATTGTTTTTTTTTTAATTGTCGTTATCAAACAGGAAAGGAATATCTGGACATACCGACGATTTCTCGCGATCGCGCAAGTTACCCATTAGGCCCACGAATGGCTATGAACCGTTTAGATCGTGCAATTCATGTTTGTGTAAGAGACTAAATACTTTACAGATTCAAAAGTTGAAACTTAGTAACTTTACGTGTCGTAATATGGTATAGCACGATGTCGTTTCAGGTACCCGTTTTACGATGTGGTGCTGTAATATACTGAGAAAATAAGCTCATATTTGGAATGCGCAGGCTTTTAGCATCTTTTAGGCATATTTTACGCCGATTTCTCATATCAAATGGAAATGAAACTTTCGGGTACATTGTATGTAATAATTATTTACTTTTCGATTGTTGTAGGCGACTACACAGTGCCTGCAGATACCTCAGCTTTCATTTTTATATACGATTTGCATCGTCGCGCTGACTTGTTCCCCGACCCGGAGCGATTTATTCCTGAGAGATTTCTCCCAGAAAACTGTGCTAACAGGCATCCGTATGCTTATATTCCATTCAGCGCTGGACCCCGGAACTGTATTGGTATACTATCACTATATAATTTATTTTACATGAAAATGAAGTTATAAATGTTTATCAGATATTATTTTATAGTTTTTAAATTACATTACAATTTTATTACAAATTTTTCACAAACTCATCACATCTTCGTGGATCAAAGATCAAGGAGCAAGGATAGACGAGATCGACGATTTCAATCAAGAATATCACCGTTTAGTTTTCTTGAATTCTAAATAAACTTAAAAATTCAACCTGTTTTTGGCAATGGGGAAAAAAATGTCATGAGAACATATTCGTGTCTTCGGAGAAATTCTAAGACACGTACATCCACCAATCCATAGTAGATCAGTGTCAGGAATTATGCTGTTATCTATCTAGTGCATTGATCTTACACCTGCACCTTTAGCAGCAGTAGAGATCTTTGTGTGAAATACCTACCTAAATAAACTTAAAAATTCAACCTGTTTTTGGCAATGGGGAAAAAAATGTCATGAGAACATATTCGTGTCTTCGGAGAAATTCTAAGACACGTACATCCACCAATCCATAGTAGATCAGTGTCAGGAATTATGCTGTTATCTATCTAGTGCATTGATCTTACACCTGCACCTTTAGCAGCAGTAGAGATCTTTCTGTGAAATACCTATATATTACGAGTATTATTTGTAACAATTGCTATTGTTTTTTCCTTTTTTTGTTTATTTTTTATTAATACACAATTATACTTTATTACATTTATAGGTCAGAAATTTGCTATGTTGGAGATGAAGACAATGATGTGCAAGCTATTGAGGAGGTTCCGCCTGAAGCCTATTACCAAGCCCGAAGACATCGTGTATAAAATGGACATAGTATTGCGTAGTACACATCCGATATATGTTAAATTCTGTGGAAGATAGTTTAATAGTTTTAGTAACTTATTAACGTTAGTTTATTTAATACTTTTCAATCTTTACTATGGTCATTCATGGCAATGATAAGTTGTGAAGTCAAAATAGCCTAAAGTATAAGAAACAAAAATACTAAAAAGCTCTTTTCTGTAGATTTGATAAATCCAATCAAAAAGTATACAAAAATGTTCAATTAATACAACGGCTATAAAGCATGCTACTATACTAGTGTTGTGTTACTACTATGTGTAATTAACTATTTGTATATATTATTGAGAGTAGGTACAATAAGCCATTAAATTAATACATATTTGTCGATACTTGTACCACTACTTGTCGTTTTTGGCCTGGGCTAAGTAATTTCCAATTTTTTAAACTAACATAACTTTAAGAGATTTGTATTACCGACAAAAGCTATAATTATAATCGGGTGATGGCGTAATTATTTTTATTTTTATTTGTATTATTACTTTTGACTGCTATTATTTGCTAATAAAATACGACATATTTGTTTCATTAAAAATATTTACTCAGCATTACTTAACGTACGTTTACGTAACGTTTATTCTAACGTACATTATATTCAACTTTATGTATTAGGTGATGAAACTAAGGCAGATTTATTGAAATATTTAGTACAGATACAAGTACGCTTACTTAAAAAAAATCAAAAAACCCGACTGCGTAAAATACTCTTATTATAAACTAAAAAGAATAAAACAATTTACTAGCTTTCATTTGATACCCATATTGCTACAGTAAGAAAAAAAATTCAACTCCCCTCTCATTCCGCCATTTGCGGGCGCCATTTTGAAAATTTATATAGCCTATGTCACTACTACAATTTAGACAAATCCAACGACACCTCATATGTCAAAAACCGTCCAGCCGTTTGGGCTGTAGGGCGTGCCAAAGAAACGGACATACATACATACATACATACATACATACATACATACATACATACATACATACATACATACATACACTCGAAAAACATAACCCTCCTTCTGTCGCAGTCGGGTAAAAATTCAATTCTATAATAGGTTGTATTAAATAAAAGGATATTTTTCTATTATTTATATATTTAATACACAATGATAAACTGCAAAAAAAATGGTTTTAATAATTTACATAATACCTGGATAATTGATTTCACTATTATAGTTTTAATTTAAATTATTAGTTTTCATTTACAATTGTAAATGTTTTAAAAGTGCAATAAAGAATATCTATAAAATAATATTAAAATTTTTTATTTATTCACATTGGGTCAGGAAAGTACCAGCCATGGAAACAGTTGGGAACTTGTGAAGGTGTCGTGAAGTCAGCGCGAGCTATTTCTTGTAGATCTCGCGCGTTTAACACCACAAGTGACACTGCATTTTCTTTGTTACTCCATAATATTGCACTCAGCAATACGCCGTCATCTTCATTCTATATAACAAATTTTTTAAATTGATTTTTAATAAAATAATCTAACACTACACTCACATTACAAAGGGATCCTGAATTGAGGATCAGGAATTACTGTAATAATTACAATGTAATTAACTGGGATTGAAATTGCTACCATTAACGCAATAGATTGTTTTTCGTTTTTTCTCGAAAAAAAAAAAATGGTTGTATATGTAAATTCATGCGAAATATAAATAAATCTAGATAATTATGTAAAAGATAACTATTTCTAGAATTTTATTTTATGATAAACAAATCAATGTTGTTATTTACGAGTACGACCTGACTGAGTGTGAACATGTTCTGTCCACATATCAGAAACATAATTTTACTATTTAAGGTATTTTTCAATTTCATTTCAGTAAATTGAAACATATTTAAAAAATATTGAGGACATATCAAAAATAAATTAGACAGTAAAAAATCAAACAAAAGAAAACATTTTAAATAAAAATATAAAATTTGAATTATAAG
The DNA here is from genome assembly GCA_036937285.1 of Euphydryas editha. NCBI lineage: Eukaryota > Metazoa > Arthropoda > Insecta > Lepidoptera > Nymphalidae > Euphydryas > Euphydryas editha. The sequence continues at coordinate 4,777,462 of JAUPFZ010000011.1, read as the reverse complement.
TTAGATAATCAGTTCAGCTGTTTTCAAGCGATTTACTTACAAACGAAAATCATTTAAATTTTGTGAGAGTATATAATATAATAAAAATAAAAAATAAAAATAAATTGTATATAATAATTTTTTTTAAATTACCTTAGAATCTGGAGTAGCAACAAAAATAGGCTCACTAGGGTTTCCGTCAGTTTCACGCCAAGTCTTCACATCGCCCGTTAATGTATCTACCTTGATAATCTAGAAATAAATTAATACATAAATATTTCTATAAACATTAAGTGAAATAGAATATAGTCACTGAGACAAAGTATCGAATTCAAAAATTAACTCAAACACGAACGCCCAGACAAAACATCCCTGTAGACAAAACAAATCAGTATTAGGTTAGCACTGTAGATGTAATTGTTATAGTGTATTGAGTTTCTTGATTATTATTAACTAGAAATCCCTCATATTAATTTGTCTGGCTTATTATGTGTTTTTTTTTTATGTGAAACATCTATAGCCGCACGTAAAACCGATTTCTGGCGTGGCGACGCATGCCGTGGCGACGCGTCGCCACGCTATACGATGGTATATATATACAGTCTATATGCAGTAGTGTGTGCGGTGTGGCGACGCGTCGCCATGCGCAATCGATCAAAGTCACTGATTAAACGAATTAAGTAGTCACGATTTGAAATAAATTCGTAAATTTTTGTATTTAATGAAAATAAATGTTTATTCAATAAATAGTCATCGTTATCTGGAAAAAAATCGTAATATTTTATTTTATCATTATGACATATTTAGTTCCTATCACAATATGTTCTTTTCTGCATATTACTTTTACAAAATAATGTCGATGTTTCATATCTGCCAGGCGTCCCGTGACGGCTCACATGTTTTTTTCTGATTTGACTGGCCCGTTGACGCAGTTGACAGTGACTGCTTTCTAATGGTTGTATGTTCGATTATCAACCAGAGTCTAGGTGTACATATAATATACATTAGGTGTACATATTATATACATTTAAATGAGTACTATTTCTATTTGTAAATTAATTTAAAAAATACAATATATGTATATGTATTAAAAGATATGTATATCAGTCGGCTGTTACCTAAACCACAGACATTAAGTTGCCTACCTTAAAAACAGACGACTGTGTGTTTTGTTAAACATATTTTTCTTTATTATTTATTCATTATCATAAAAATACTGAAAAAGATATCATAGATAAATAATTTAATGCTGAAGAAGCTTTTGTTGAATAGAAAAGATACCATAATTAGTAAAAGAACTTACCGAACGAGCGTGTTTCGAACTCATTCCGGCTCCTATTCCGTAAAAATATCTGTATGGTTTTCCTAAAATGAAAAATGATTCATATACATTAGTTAGGTATTCATTTCTAAAATTATTCTATAAATATCCTTACAAGTCAATATTATGGTAGATTAACATAAAAGAAATTCTTTTGTCTCTTGAATAAACTTTAAAAACAAATATAGTTAATGTTTTTGAAGCTTACCAATTATTAGGGATAATATTAGGGATTTTTACTTAAAAAATCGGTTATAAAATACGATTGATAAACACCGAATGTACTGTAGCTATATTTTTAAAAGCGATAACAAGCGACACGATTAGACAATTCAGACACTGAATCATTAAAAAAAAATCAAATCCACGGAATAAATCCTATTAGTATTGCGTCACGTTTCATTGCCGTTATATCGCTTATTTAGGACAACTGGTAAAATAGAAGCGATTTATATCTGTAGTGGAGCTCAGTTCTTTAATTCAGTAACTTTTCATTCGATCGCGATCTTAACATTACTTGATGAACGATTTCACTATTTTTGGTTATATTTTGATACCAATCACACTGGTGAACTTGCTGTTCCGCTTTCAAGAGTAGTGGCATCATGTTTTAAAGCTTCAATAACCAAAATTTTTAATGCCAAAATATTTTTGAAAACAGAAACGTTCAAAGTTTTAACAAATAAATATTATAAGCTCTGCAGATTTAAATGCTAAAATAATCAATCAAAAAAGTTAACACTGAAGAATAAGGTCACGATTAAAGGAAATAAGTTAAAAAATATTAAAAACTAATACATATATAATAAAGATAGTTACCATTATAGAAATCATAATTTATTCGTGGCGCTTCAATCCCTATATCTGCCAGTAAAACAGCTTCGATTTTTGTAAACGACGGTGCATCGAGAGGCATTTCAAATCTCTTGGGTCGGCATTGGTTCCATTGTTGATAGTCGGGATATCTGTCCTTATTCTGTTTGAAAGAAATAAATTAATATCGTTAAAATAATAAGGTTGGTTAATTTTTCGCTCAGAGAATAAGAATTACGACACAACGCCTTTCAATGTTATTATTCTTATCATCTTTTCTCGAGTAATGCTATTTATTATCTGTAAATAAAATTATAATTTAATTGAGTTTCGTACTATCGATACGATATTGTAATTTCTTCATATAACATTGTAGTTTTTTAGAGTTCTGCTGTCAACAAGGAATTTAACACTAGAAGGGTCGTGTTTCATACTATACCTTTAAAGACCGCAGCCGTCAATTTGACGGTACTAGACATTCAATCAGAATACTCATATAATTATGTGTATTTCACTTTAAAATGAGACAAAAATATTAAAACTTTATTTTTATTAATAATTAACAATTATAGCACTTAAACAGAGTAACATTTGTAACAAATAATAGTTTTTTTTTTAAATCTTTTATACATTTTCCACAAACAGGTTTTTTACACATTGTGCAGTTTTCACATGTTCTATTTTTTTTACAATTACGATTGACTTGACATTGCCGCCTCTTATTGTTTGTAGTAGTTTGTTCACTTGTTTCAAATCTACTTTCTTGTCTTTGAGTTGCAGCTGAAGTAGAACTTTTTTCACATACTCTGCACGTAGGTCGTTCACTAGTTGAAGGATGAAATCATGCCGAGAAATATTTATTCCTGTGACTTTTCCACATGTTCGGGTAGTGAAATATCGTTGTAACGGTTCTCGTCTTTTCCTAGATACGGAAATTCTCCACATAAGTACATACTCTCGACATCTACCAGCAGCCAAAACTTTATGCCAAATTTATCGGGTTTGTTTGCAATATATTGGAAAAACGGGCAGCGAGTTTTTGATGGAAACAAATGCTCATCGACTGTCAAATTTTCTCCAGGAATGTAACACATTTGACAATTATATATAAATTTATTCCATATGTTAGACATCATCGCAAATTATCTATAAATTTATTCCATATGTCAGACATCATCGCAAATTTATCATTAGCTAAACGAACAGAACGCGTGCTTCTCATATCAAACCGTAAGTATTTCATGATTTCCTTGTATCTATTTTTACTCATAGTCTTATTGAAAACGGGTGGTTTCCAATCTTGCAACCACAAGATGTCCAAATCTAGGTGGCTCATTTTATAGGCTCCACGTGCATAAATCAAAGCCATAAATGCATCTAGCTCATCTAGAGATAAGTTCCAAGTGTCATCTTGACTCTTGTCATGTGCTTCCTTTTCAGTACCATTATTTTATACGTCGAAGAATGTACTTCTGAATAAATAGCCTCCACGCAGAAATAGGCTGGTTATTTTCAACGTATCGTTTTGGGTATGGAGTAGGCCCTGAGATTTCTCTAAGTATATTTTGCTGACTGCGACGTCCTACTTCACTAGCGTCTGCAGAAATACAAGTCCATTCTGTGCCATCACTTGCCACCTGTAACATACCTGCTCCGGTTGAAATTCTACATCACGATTTTCACAAAGATTGTCTGATAAATCGTCACCACTTTCATCACCTGACACATCTTGTTGTATGTCACGATATCGCGACAGTTCTTGTTCTATTTAGGAAGTTGTGAGACTGCGACGCATTTTTTATAACAAATCACGACTACCCACTAAACGAAACTAACGTCTACTAAGTGTAATGTAAACAAGCCAGGCAATTACAACTTACTCATAATTCAAATTCGAAACGATTAGTTCGATTCGATTAGTTCGTAGAAAACTTTTTTTACTAGTCTTATCACTGCCGTCACATTGACGGTGTGCGGTCTTAGTAGGTATTTTGATGGATATTTCATATACCACATATATACTAATAGTTTTCTATAAGGATTTAAGCTAACAATAACAAATTAGGAAAAGTAATAAAATATGAAAAGAAACAAAAACATAGTTTGTAAAATATTTAAGAATGAAATCGCCGAGCCGTCAAATTGACGGCGTTGGTCTTTCTAGTGTTAATAGTTTCGCTATGTCCGTCTGTCTAATTCTCCATGCATTGCATTGCATTGCACAGCCTATAAATACTTAAATGCTGTAATTTAGGATATTTCTACGTATTTATGAAACATGACAAAATAGTGAAAAAAAGTTTATTTTTTTATTTTTACGTGTATCGTACACGTGAAGTGAGGATAGCACAGGCCCATAAAAAAAGGTTCTCTGTATCAGCGCATCGAAATATATAAGAAAAATTTAATCTAGCTTAAGAACTTTTTTTTTTCGTTGACATAATTTCAATTTTTCGTTACAATTTTATTTTACTTTTTTTAGCGATTTGAAGCAGTTTTTTGCAATCTCCTTTAAATTTGGAGGGTCTTTAACCTAAATAAAATTAAATGTGGACTCAGCGCATCTGTTTATCATCTAGTTCGGAAATATTTTTTTCGCTTGTATAACTTCATTTTTACGATTTTTTAGAGAATATCTGAAAAATAACTTTCACGTTCGCATAATTACATTTTTTTTTGCGATTATTTGCCATTTTTAGCGTCATCATCATCAACCTGACCTAAAATTTGGATTCGACAGATCGAAATACATAACCCTGGGTAGGTCTGGTCAAAGTACAGAGCATTTTTTTTTTGTGGGCCTGTGTAATAATAAAAATATTGTATATATAATATTATAAATAGTTGATCAAATGCTTAAGCTTTGGTTAAACTAAGAGAAAATAAAATAAAGGTTATATATTTCTCAATTTACCCAACTATTCACCCACACATTCTCGGTAAACTTTATACATTTATAAAATTTACACACGTGTATTTACCTTTATAGCATCGACGTACATCGCGTCAATAATCTTCGCATCTTTGTATACGCACACATCTATGATAACTTTTCCATCAATTTCATATGAATTCACTATATGCATGAAGAAAAATGTATCGGTCCGGTAACGCTTCTCCTCACCGGTTATACGATTCACCAACAGGATTTGTGTCTGAAATTGCAATACGATATAATAGTAAAATAATGAATGTGACCTACAGAATAAGTACCTATCTTATATACGAGTACCGGGTGTAATCGTTAAGTGTGCACAGGCGATTATTCCGTAACTATTACAGATATCAAAAAACTTTAAACTGATATCGAAAGTACTTTACCTAATGAGTAAGTTGTGTTTTTTTAATAACTTGTATACGTAATTATGGGACACTGGAAATAATCGTGCCACTGAAAGCGTTAATTCTTGTGGATTATCTACTACGTATTTAATAATATTGTTATCTAAGTCATTATCAAATTCTGGAGCTCTTGTTCTCGAACCTTTTTTTTGGTAAAGGATCCATAATTTATGTCCAAATTGTTGTTCATCTTACGTAAATACGTACCAGAAGGAACTTCTCTATCTGGATACTCTCTTCTGTAGGCGATAACGGCCGCCCTAATGTTACAATCATGTTTCTAGTACATTTTTAACATGTCCTTCTTTTCTGTATTAGAATATGCCATTTTTCAATCAATAAACGATCATGATTATTAACGCGAATTGAAAAAACACAATAAATTGGCGGGAACGAGAACCCGCGATAAAGAATTTGAATTTAGAACGAACACCAAAGAGTATCTTTCTTTTTGTTTTTATTTAGTATGTTGCTTTTCAGCCAGTTCAAATCAATACGATATTGGGTACGTTCGCGGGCCCTCTTCTAATTGATAATTCATCACTTTTATAGGAGCGCATGCGTACATACTTCATACTTTTTTATCTATGCATTCCACAGACCACATGCGCGGAAATGATACTTCTTTAATCAAAAACTGAATTTAACTGTCGAACTTTAGTAAATAATTGTTTGCTATTGTTCATAAAAGATAATAAACAAAATTATCTTCTTACATTTATTCATTACTTATTATTTTTATTAAAAACTGATAAATAAAAAACTATTGCAAATGTCCCATTTCCGTTTTCGCAAATGAATGAAAGAATCCGAGGTCTGCACTCTAATCTCCTTCCAGTTCATCACCATCTCGAGACTGCCAAGCCGCATCTGCTCTTGCTTACTGAGACGCAAATCACAACCCCTGCCGATACGTCATACCTCCACTACCCAGGTTACATCCTGGAGCACAATTTTCGTCCCAGAGCTGGGGTTTGTTTCTTTTTTTTTTTTTTTTTTTTTTTTTATATGTTAGTTGAATAGGCAAACTGGCAGACGTGCCACCTGATGGTAAGTGGTCGACGTCGCCCATGAACATAAACTAGTTCACCTGGAACTAGCCCAGCCGACTCATTTATGTGTTGCCTATCCTGAGACATATGATGTTAAGTCTCGGTGCCAGTAATTACACTGCCTGTCTTGCCCTTCTTTCCGAAACACAGCAAAGCTGTTTCACGGAAGAAATAAGCAAGATGGTGGTACCCATGCAGCCGGGAGCGCGGCACAGCGCATCCCTCCCACCGGTAAATCTTTGTGTGCGATGACATCTGCTGCAAACGTCTCCGTAACCTGGAGGATCCCTCTTCCTCATCTATCTGGGTGCTTGTGGATACCGGCATAGAACAAATTGTTTATGTTGGTGTCTACCGTTCGCATAGCGGTGAACAGGAGACTACAAGGCTTTTCCAACATCTAAGTGAGGCTGCCGACGTGGCTCAACAAAGGTACCCCACTGCGCAAGTCGTCTTTCTGGGGGACTTTAATGCCCATCATGAACAATGGTTGTTCCCGTACCAGAAAACTGACCATGCTGGTAGAGAGGCGTACAAGCTTGCCTTGACCATGAACCTCTCCCAGCTGGTTGACCAGGCGACTCGAGTACCGGATGTTGAGAACCACACAGCAAATTGCCTGGACCTTCTGCTGACGACTGAACCGGACCGATACCAAGTGTCTGTTTCAGCCCCTCTTGGGAGTTCTGACCACTGTCTGGTGAAGTCCGTCCTCACGTGTCCTCTACCCGACTCCAACCCTAGAGGAACTAGGCGGGTGTGGCGATACAAGTCAGCGGATTGGGATGAGATGCGACATTTCCTAGCATCTTACCCTTGGTTGCAAGTCTGCTTTTCTTCAAGCGATCCGTCGAACTGCGCTGGCGCTATTGCCGAAGTTATTGGACAGGCGATGGAATATTATATCCCATTCTCCGACCAGCCCTCTGGCATCAGAGCTCAACCCTGGTTCAATGCTGTCTGCTCAAAAGCTGAGGCTATAAAACAGTCAGCATACCACGCTTGGTTAGAAGCCAGAAATCGCAAAGCTCCAGATACGCGAAATAAGAAGAAAGCCTTTAACTCAGCAGCTAAGTCCTACAAAAAAGTGCTCAAAAAAGCGCGCTTCAACCACATAGGCCGAGTGGGAACCAAACTCGCTTCGTACCCATCGGGCAGTAAAGCTTTTTGGTCCCTGGCGAAGTGTGTTGAAGCAAACTTCTGTCGCTCCTCACTTCCTCCCCTGCAGAAACCTGACGGAACACTGGCACACACGGCTTTGGATAAGGCTAATTTATTTGCGTCTCTATTTGCCGAAAATTCTCGTTTAGATGCCGGTAATAAAACTCCACCTCAGTTACCTCCTTGTGGATGCAAAATGCCTGAAATTCACATTTACCAAAAGGAGGTTCTCAGAACACTACGCAATCTGGACGTGAACAAAGCCAGTGGTCCTGTTGGTATTCCTGCTATTGTGTTGAGAAATTGCGCAGCCGAACTGTCTCCAGTCCTGACACGTCTGTATCGCCTCTCTTTTCGATCTGGGACTGTTCCGAAAGCATGGAAGCTCGCGAACGTACAACCCGTACCCAAGAAGGGTAGTCGTGCTGACCCTGCAAACTACCGCCCAATCGCGATCACCTCCACCCTCTGCAAGGTAATGGAGCGTGTTGTCAACAATCGCCTTCTGGCTTACCTGGAAGATAATGATCTCCTCAGTGATCGGCAATACGGATTTCGCCAACGCCGCTCTACTGGGGATCTTCTCGTGTACGCTACACATCTCTGGGGGGAAGCCCTCGATAAATATGGTGAGGCCCTAGCTGTCTCACTTGACATTTCGAAGGCATTCGACGGGGTCTGGCACGATGGTCTTATTGCGAAGCTTCCTGCTTACGGTATTCCCACCAGTCTATGTACTTGGATCTCCAATTTCTGAGGGAACGGTCAATTCGTGTAGTTGTTGATGGCTACACGTCTGACCTATTGACTATCAATGCCGGGGTACCCCAAGGATCTGTTCTCTCCGCAACGCTATTCCTGCTTCACATAAATGATCTGCTTAAGCCCGGTATCTTTGGGTACGCAGATGACAGCACCGTCGCGGAGAGATACTTCTCCAGTGCAAGAACAAGACAAACTGAAGTGGACGATCTTAGAGAAGCAATGGTCGACCGTGCCAATCTTACTCTTCAGGCTGTCTCCGATTGGGGTGATGCCAATCTAGTAAGATTCAATGCTTCAAAAACCCAGGCGTGTCTCTTCTCCGCTAAAAAGAGCCCGTTTAACTTGGCTCCCACTTTCCGAAATGTGCCTGTTCTAGTTACGAACCACCTTGAACTACTCGGTATAGACTTATCGTCCAAACTCAATTTTGGAAACTATATCGAATCCAGGGCTAAGACTGCTTCAAAAAAACTGGGCATCCTCTCCAAGGTCCGTCATTATTTCCTGCGTCACTGTTTCCCGATGCGTATAACCTAGGGATTTTTAAGGCAAGAGTGAACAGGCATTATTTGAGTTTGCGTGCTTCACCTTAGACTTCATCGTTGTTTACCATCAGACAAGATTAAGGTCAAACGCACTCAAATTTCCAATAAAAAAAAATCCGAAATAAACAAGGTTTATTAATTCGAAGTGGTAAGATAATTAATCTACACGTGTAACTACTTAAAATTCATCAATATCATATCATACATAATTATAAAATGATAAGGGTAAAATGTGTAGGTACTATTCAACTTAAAATAAGGAAACTAAAACCTTTCTACTATCTCATACTAAATGTATGGGAAGTGTTTAATGTAAAATTTTTGGGTATTTCTCGTTTTATTTAAAAAAAGTTACTATTGTCATTTTACTCATTAGGTAAAGTATATAACTTTCGATATCAGTTTAAAGTTTTTTGGTAATAGTTACGAAATAATCGCCTGTGCACACTTAACGATTACATATATATATATAGTTATAAAGTACAATGACGTAATGTTGAAAATTTCATCTTTGGGGGTAGAGCCAGTATGTAATCCGCAGAGTTCTGCGTTGGTTTTAATCGTTTATTTTTCGTTTAAATAAGACGTAACGAAGTGTTTTAACGTTTAAGCTATAATCAGTTGTATAAGATATGATTATATTAATATAAAATACTTATTTTATAAATTAATTGAGCCTGAATTCCGCGACGATCACTATTAATGCAACTGGACCGAAATATCTGATAATGAATGACAACCTACATCATGGTGTGCACTCTTATTATAAATTAAAATATAATTATGTTGAGTTTCATAAAAATTGTTTAAGTACTCTGTTGAATTATTATGTTCATACAAAGAAACAAACACAAACTAATAATTAAAATTTACAAAGTTAATTAAGGTAGACTTCAAAATTAGAGATAAAAAAACGCAACACTTTTTGCTTGTGCCTTAGTACTATTTTAAATTTGCTTATTCTCCAACTTACCTCATATTCAGGATACCAAGCCAGAGTAGCCGAAAATGGTTTATTTATTACCATATTCCTAACTATATTTAAGGTCGATAGAGCGAAAGGTTGCTCTATTATAACGAAATAATTTTCGGTAACACCTGTAAAATAATAATGCTTTGAAATTTTTTTCTTTATCATAATATATACTTACAAAATAACATATGCTGCCATGGCTGACTGACCAACCATCCGACAGACGAACATGGTGAAGATATGACTGACATATATTATAACAGAACCGATTCAGCCTGTAAACGTACTACTGCTAGCAAAGCCATCTTCTCAATATAGGAGAAGGGTTGGAGCTAAATCCATTACGCTGCTCCACTGCGGGTTGGCGCATAATTTCTCTACCTTGAGTAACGATTGCTTATTTAACGATTGCGAAAAAAAAATTACGTTTTTCCACTACGTACGTTCATGTTTCATTTTTCATAGTATTGAAGGAATATATATTTTCTTATGTATAAAAGTGACATAAGTAGTAAAATATTTGAATATGTAACATTTATGTGTTTTAATAATATGTGCAAAAAACTTGTTTCAAATTCATGATTATATATTTAGAAAAAAAAAATTATACCATTGAAAATTTCCAAACATAATTCAATATTTTATTACCAAATGAGTGCATGTAAGTGGGGGAGAAACGCCATCGTGGTTCCACTGCGATCACGACTTCAGCAGCGTCAAACATATCTCCTGAAAATATCATATAGTTAAATAAATGACGTAAGAGGCTTACTTAAAGTAGTGTTTCATTAATTTAACTCCTGAAGTACCTAACTAGCACTTGTGGTAAGGGTTGTATTGTACATTTAAAAAAATCTTTGCCTGTATTTACGACAAATGTAACGTAAAATCTTATTGATGAAAACAAATAATTTTAGTTTTTGCCAGAATTAATATATTCTAAGTGTCCATGAGAAGCCAAGGTGGGTAGCTAGTAAAGTATCTTAGTTGTATAGAGTGAAATAAATACAAGCGTGAACATAATTCGCGTATGTTCGCTAGTTCACAACTTCACAAACTGATAGAAAAAACGACTTGATTCAAGAAAACTTTTTTCTTCGAAACGTCATTCTTGTTTCAAGTTAATCAATTATCTTAACTTAAGAAATTTATTCTCGAACCTCGTCAACGACCTTATTTATATATTTGACGTTATTCTCGAACCTCGTCGTAATTTTTTTTTTTTTCGGAAGGACTTATGCTGTTGGCCTTATTGGCCTTTACAGCGACACCGGGCGGGGGGCGGACACTTTAAGGTCCAGGCTTGAAAGGAGAGCCGAGATTTTTCTTTAATGAAGGTAATTTTTTTATCAGTGCAGAATTCATAGAATGGAATAGTATACACGTGAGCGTGAATCGAGATGTACGAATCGTTAAGTATTGTTATAATAAAAAATATATTGTTTACCTTTCACGTTGTAAGGAAACCGTACAATTACGTGTTTTAAAAGCCCTTGGACCAATTGTACACCAACATTATACATATCACCTAAAATAAAAACAAAAATTATTAAGTTCGTTGAAAATTTTTGTAGACCAATATAATCAAATATTAAAACAGACTTATGTAGAGAAAAAAAGAAAATTACACGGAGTTTATTTAGAGCCAACATTATTTAAAATAAGCCTTTCCCTTGGAGATATTTCGATTTGTTTGATAAATGTATAAAATTTAATTAAAAGTCTACAACGTATTTTATCGCAATTATTAAAAATTTCCGTTATAGACTTTTAATTAAATGAGTAAAATTCGCGTAAATATTAGGGAACAGTATGTATAAAATTTAATAAGGAAATAAAATTTTATTTTTTCCTGATTTAAAAATATTCTATTATTTTGGAAAAGGATCATGAATCTCTGTATTGTAATATACTGAGCTTTAAAAGCTCTAAAGGACCATATAGGACATAGAATTCCTCTCATGGTAAGAAGAACAACTACAGTTTAATCCGCTACTCACTCTACTATGGCTAAGTTGTGTGTGTATTAAATGCTTCGGATTTTTTATTAAAACTTGCAGGGACTTACATTACCTACTAACAAGGACATAGTTTCTTTTAAAACGTGTAGATTGCAAATTAGTCACTTCTAAACATTGTAGATTTCCTTACGATGTTTTCCTTTACAGTGACGATATATAACATACATATAGCACTTGAAAACTCATCAATGGAAACCTGGATTTGGACCTGTGATGTCAGATATTGTATTTGAACAGATATTTGTTTCTGGTGTATGTCCTTATGGATCCCTCCCCACCATGCCTCGGAGAGTACGTAAAGTAGTTGATCCCGGTTGTTATCACAAGCACTTGATGATGATCGTTTATGGTATCATTTATGGTGGACAAAGCTCCGATCCTTCTACTATATGAATGAGAGGGCCTTTGCCCAGCAGTGGGATCTTTACAAGCTGATTTAGTTCAGTTCAAATAAAATATACATATTTAAAGATAAGCCTGTACCGTTTGGCATGATATGAGGATGTGCGGTGTGACACACGACTAGTTTGTTGATCAAAGATTTTCTCTCCAGCGTCTCGAGAGACTCCGGATCTATCCTGAAAATGTTGAGAATTATTTTATTCGATTGCTATTAATTTCGACTTCCATTTCGATTATGAAATACAAAATACTAAGTATACATAAATGTTTAAAAATCTTAAACGACATTGATTTGCAATAATACAATATAATTAATAGATATTTCCTTAAATTACTTAAATGTCAAATTGTAATATTACAGATATTATTAGGTGTACAAAAAAATTCTTCCCTTTTTTGCCAAAAAAATAAAATATATACATATATATTTAAATTTGTTAAATAAAATACAAATCTTAATCAATATAATCATTATCAGCATCTACTATCATTTGCCAACGCTCAGGGAACTGATAAATCCCACAGCGATAAAAGGCTTGATCTATTGACGAAATAAAATCATCTATAATATTTAGCACTTCATTTTCATATTGTAAGTGGATATTTTTCTGCCAAGTAATTTTGCAACGACCAGAATAGGCGAAAATCACACAGTGCAATGTCTGGTGAATACGTCGCGTACGGTAAAACTTCCCACTGTAAATAATTTATAGTGTGTTGGACGATTGAACTTCTATGAGGCGTTATCATGTTGCAGTATCGCTGGTCGAGGTTTTGTTTTGACTAACTCAATATAGCACTCCCAATTCATCCCACCAAATACAGATCAATATTTTTTCCCAAAAATATTACGTTTTGCTGTTGATTTTGTTGGTTGTCCCAATGTTTTCGACGCTTAGATTCGACAATTTTTGTCTAGTCAATAAGTTCAAAAACGTGTTAAATAGAAATAAAGCTCCTAAAAATATGTGCCATAGCTCATTGGATTCGGAATGACGTCTAGAAAAATGTTTTTTAAGGGTATATTAGCACATAAAAAATTGCGATTGTTATTAACAAAAAAAGAAAAAAAAGGTATTTAGTTTTTCGTTACTAACTTTTAAAATAATAATATTTAAGGAATTTTGAAAAAAGATCCTGAAAGAGGAGAAAATTTCCAATAAAAAAGTCCCAACTCCCGGAACTCTATCTATATTATTTATAATTTTTTTTTAACGCTGGAATTAGAGCTCCGCGAGGGCGTTACGGCATAGGCGCGCCGCCTAAAAAGCCGGTATATCACCTATAATAATTTTTTTTTAATATTAAATAACAATTTAAAAATTTGAATAAATTACAGTGTAATCTAGACACTTGAACAAAAAAAACCTCGGTGAAAAAAATTTTTTTTGTCGATTTTTCAAAAAGTTACACCGTTGTTAATTAACTAATTTTTTTCCAATCTCTGTTTTTATAAATTACGGTATAAAAGTTTAAATAATTGGTCTAAAAATATTTCGCTTCGTGGAGCTCTTTTTGTTTAGGTACTTAATAAAGTTATGCAAAAAAAATTTATTAAAGTTAATTATTTTGTTAATTATAATTTTTTTAAACTAACTAAAAATTAAATTTCTATAAAATGTTATCAAAAAAATTTTTTTTGGTAATATATTATTATTGCTGTTTTCGCACTTGATATAGGTATTAATTGAAATTGGAAAAAAAATTTTTACGTCATTTTTTAAGAAATTTTTTATAAAAAAATAGACTATTTTGGGATTTTTAAAAAAAAATTTTTACTATCTTATAGCATAGGTGAAATGGTGATTTTTTTAACAAAAATTTTTTCTTAAATATTTTTTTTTATATTTTATAATCGTTTTTTTTATATTTCAATTGTTTAAAAAATTAGTTAAGAAATTATTTTATTCTTAAAAATCATCATTTACCCTTTTCAATGGAATAACAGAGAAATTTTTTTTTTTATAAATAATTTAATTGTTTATTAACTTAACAATTTGTTATTAACAAATAATATTAACCGTTATATTTTTTTTCGAAAACTTCAAAAAATTACAAAAACAACCATACAAAGTTAAGAAAAAAGTTTTTTTGTATTTTTTTTACAAAAAATTGAAAAAAAATACAAAAAAAAAATTCTATATATGGTATATATATATATATATATATATATATATATATATATATATACATTTTTTTTTTTTTTTTTTTTTTTTTACGCTGGGAAAATACGTTTACGTATCCCGCCGCCCGAAGGTGACGGGTATGTGGGACTCGCTGACTACGAAGTCAGAATACCCACTAAAACCCAGCGGTGCCCTCATCGTCGTACAAGGACGCCACGGGATCGCTGGCGCATGCCACCGTGACATATATATATATACATATATATATATATATATATATATATATATATATATATATATATATATATATATATATATATATATATATATATATTAAAAGTGTGATTAATTTAAACCGTACAAACAGCTGTACATATAAATATATGTACAGGTGAATTAGGATCAATATTTAAGGAGAATACTCGGTACATAATTCTCATTCGAATTAAATATCCTAATTCACCAGTCATTCTGTATATGTATAACTAACCTATAACTAGCTGTTAGATAACTCCATCTTTGGAAAACAGGTAAAACTTATTTGTACACCAAATACTTTATACGGAAGAAATTAAAGTAGTATGTTTCAACAAAAACTTTTATCATTTCTTTTCTTTAAAACATAATCTTACTTGAAAACCGTCGGCACTTCGGTCATTGCGTATACTTGATCACCAAATGGATACACAGACACGCCTGCATTGTCTGTGATAAATGACATCGGATCGAATATTGAAGATATTCTAAAAAAAAAAAAAATAGTTAACTAATATAATTAAATTATACAAAAACAATAAAATACAATATTAAATTCAAATAAGTATTCTCAGACTCTGCCTCATTTTGATTCGTTAGCAGTATATTATTATTAGACCGAAATTTAATTCTTTCGTCTAGTTTAATTAAGCCGATTTTACACATATAAATATTTACTATAATTGCCAAAAAGGTGGAACTTTCTGAGTTTATGTTTATGAAGGGTCCGAAACCACTGTACTCAAATGAAAAATTCTCCTGTCTATTGAAAAGTCCATTTATATTGATAGGCGGACAAAGGTCATAGATGTGGTATAATATAATGTATCAAATGCCAAAAATCAAAGCAGTTAAACGACGACAATCTAGATGTTATAATCTAAGTCATTCACCGCTAAATAATTTAGCTAAATATTGTTGGTTTTAACAAAGCAATGTAACACATCACTGCTAATATATGCTTTCATTAATCTAGCTCACGGATCTATGTGCGTCAAGCTTGTACAACTGTGTAGGAGTAACAAGAGGTACCATCAATTACGTATCTGTTTACAAAAAACCATGTGCATGTATGTCAAACCTGTCACACGATTTAAAGCTGTACACGCACCCGCATAAATATCACTTCGCTCCTGAGTACCACTCCATCTTACCATCTTTATGGGTTAATTAAACGATCTATATTAATTAGTTAACTATATTATTCTTGGTAACCTTACCTGTCAAAGATAGTATGGCATGGGTCAGGGACAGACTTTGTTGCGAACTCAGTAATGACAATACGGTTGGCTTTTTTGTTTTTCTTAAAAGTTTCTGTATTCAGGAAGCGACACTGATAAGTCACTATACCATTTTTTATCGCGAATCTGTAAAGTTAAAAAAAATTTTAATGAATAATATGTATATATTTTTTTGTAATTCGCCTGTTATAGTATATATATTGAGAAAGGTATGCTGAGATGGCTTGGCCATGTCGAGAGAATGAATGAAGAACAGTTGACATAAAAAAGTATATAAGGCGAATGTGAATGAAAATGCTGGAAGGGGTAGACCTAGGCGGACGTTTCAAGATCAAATCAGGGACGTCTTGAAAAAAGGCCAGGTCAAGAGTACCCTAAACCGAAGAGCATGTATGAAGGGAATAATGAAAGTGGACGAAGCGAAACAAGTATGTAAGGATAGTAGCAAGTGGAAAGAAGTGGTCTCTGCCTACCCCTACGGAAAACAGGCATGATTATGTATCTATGTTAATTTAATAGTGTAATCTTCCAAACACGTGCAATATCGCTCGACCAATAGAAGCAAAGTATGACGATGTCGTTATGCAACGCGTATTTGCGGATGCGGATGGTAGTTGACATGCAATATTCTGACGGCGGTTTGGATCGGCAGAATATTCAGAATCCCTTGGCCCTTGGGTACATGCTTACCAACGGTAGACTTTATCTAACAGGGAAAACTGTCCGGTATTTGCCATACGTTTTGAATTTTGTAACTAATTTTGAATTGTAATCTAAATTATTGTAAATAAAGATTTAAACAATTTAAATTCTTATTTTTAATTATCACTCATTCCTTAGAAGTGACGGTAGTTTTGAAATCAAATACAAAACTACCAACGTAAACCATAATCGAATACTTTAAATACTTCTTTTAATATTCTTAATTTTATTCTAATTCACTTTTGCTTTCATTTCATACTATAAATAAGGTCGAGGATTCTGGCGTTTTTAAAATATTAATGGACCACTAATTTGACATATAATATATACGTTATATATAGTTACTAAATGTATGTATAAGAACACAAAAATGATGGAAAAGAATAATTATATATTTTAGAATAAAAATATTTTGGGTAATGATTCTACCCCCTCTGATTTTGCGCCTTTTGCGCCTGTCACACTTACTAAGGAAAAACAGCAACTCCGGCTAAGATACAACTGTTTTTTAATAATTTAACGTCGGTGTCAAAGAATGATATATCAAAAAATAACACCGGCACATTAAAAAAAAACAATTGTCTGTACACCAGGCGCCACCTATCTACGGGCATGTTTTTCGACCCGCTGAATACGAATTTCAGTTTAGGCCGTCCAGCCTTCAATTTTGAGTAAATTGATAAAAAAATAGCGAAAATTCGATGTTTTGGCAAGAAAAAAAAATTTGAGATCTAAAGCAAGCATAATTTACATGTATTTTGATCTGTTAAATACTAATTTCGATCGTACTTTAATCATAAACTGTTTTAAATCTTAAAAAAAAATTATAAAAAATCATCAACAATTGCAAAAATGGGATTATCTTGGTATAAAAAAGTTTATGGACCCGGATTGACGAAGATTTTCATGTTATATAATCTGCTTGGTCTGATTTTGCAATAAATTTGGCCCATAGTTCCCTCAAACATTCATAAAATTGCAAAAAAATCGATAAAATAGCAGAAAATTGCTGCTATTTTTTTTTTTTGGTTTTTTGCAATTTACTCGAAATTGAAGGCTGGACAACCTAAACTGACTTTAAATTCGTATTCAGCGGGGCGAAAAACATGCCCGTATAGGTGGTGCCCGGAGTACAGACCATTTTTTTATTTTTTGTGTGCCAGTGTAATTAATACAATTCATCATATGGGATGTTATAAGTACCTACTGACCAAATCATTTAAAATATACTAAAAAGGATTGTAAGATCCTACCTGTGTAAAAGGGCTGAACCATCAAAAACATGAGTATATTCTGTTGATCCAATTTTGATTGTCCCCGGTCCGTTTCTGATAAGTGTCCCACTCAACCAAGATGGAATATTCCCTAAAATTTTAACAAAGTAAACTTTGTTATATAAAATGAAAAATATAAAGACGTTTAGTGTATAGCTTTTAATCATCAGATAAAGAATATAAATGTCAGTAATAACCGCGTCCAGACCAACCGAGCACGGCTCGCGAGCCACGCTCGGACTTCCGGCTCGCGAGCCGTGGCACCCGAGGCAAATTTGAAAGGTTGCGAGCGGGGTTCGCGAGCCAAGGTGAGCCAGTTTGAGCATTTAGTTTCTCTTCGGCATACGATAATAAATCACGTGTTTTCAGATGCTAAATGACGTGGGTCTTTTGAAACCCACAACATTTTGAAACTTCCGTAATATTGTATTCAGCGAATAGAGTATTACTTATCTATTTTTAATTCACTGGCTCGCGAGCGTCGTTATATCCGTCTACACCGCGCGAGCAGCTCAGACTGAGGCGCCTCTGAGCATCGCCAAAAACCGACAAATTATGGCTCGCGGTCGAACGCCGCTCGGCCGAGGCAGCCTCGCGAGCCAATGCCGGCCGTGCTTGGTCGGTCTGGACGAGGCTAATGGAAGTAACTGTCATAGCCATAATTACAATTAAAAAAAAAAAAAAAAACTTTGACTTGTAATTCTAAGATGGAAAGAAAGCAGCAGGAGTTATTTCTTGTATAAACAATTTATATTAAGTATTTTACGCCATATTTTCGCCAATTTGAACTGTTTTAATTATTCCTATTGTATAATATATTTTATATTTGGCTTTCTTTCTCAACTATTCTTTTTATATACTAAACATATAATTATTATACTTTAGGTTTAGTTCCATATACTAAATACAAAATTCAACTGTAAGGACCTGTTTCACTGGATTTAACTTGACTGATAAAGTCTATTTCGCACGTAAGATGATGTGCTATCAGAGACTTTAGCAGCAAGAAGAAGAAGAAGAAAAACTTTAACTTTTGGTTTCACAGATTGCGAATAAAAATGAAAAAAAAAACGAAACAGAAAAGAAGCATTTTTCTATTCGATACCGTTATAAGTAGAAAAACTATCTGAAAATTTATCAGCATCCCACAAAACAGGCCTAAAAATAAGAAAATAACTGTGCAGTTAATACTCGCTTTAACATTTATGTGAATTGTTCACGCCAAAAATTTCTCCGAATTTCTCCTTTTTAATATGTACAATTAATAAATATTGTAAGTTAATAGGAAAACTGTCAGTAAAAATAATAGTACCTAGAATTAAAAATTAATTACACATACCGCTAATTTTTCCTTCCAAAGGTTTTTCGATCTCCTTTTCACAGCATCGGAGCCAAGTTGTCATGTCATAGTCGTAATTATTTTCTTGAATTCCAGACATTATTAAGCGTTATATTCCAGTTAACAATAAATCAAAAAATTGCTTGATGTTAGTTCATTTTCTGCAAGTTAAATTATGTTTTTCTATTATCTTTTTATATTGTTTCTTACAAAAACTGTGAGTATTTCTTAATTTAAAATATATATTTTAATTTAAAAAGAAATCTATTTTTTTAATATGTCACGTTGTTGTCACTTACAAAAATATCTTATTATATTATTAATTTATGGTGTGATACGATTATAATCATAATTCGAAGATACTGATTGAATGGGCTTTGGCACTGTGATTATAAGATAATTACTAAATTGTGATTAACTGATAAAATTACGATGAGGTAGTAAATCTATTTAATCCAAAGTTATTTGTTCGCTTAGTATGACGGAGAAAGATAAGGACTATGGAAAATTTGATACTTAAACCTATATGATGATGTTTTTATTGCAGATTTTTTTTTAAAGTAGGATGCTTTTACAAAATTGGTTATACATAAAATATATTAAAAAAAAACATTTACACATGATTGCGATTAAATAATCAAAATAAAATAAAGAATGACAACCGTTCCGGTGTAAATAATATAAATAACTAGCTTTTAGCCCGCGACTTCGTCCGCGTAGAAGTCGAAAATGGTTCTGGATAGGATTTTTAATAGGTTTTTTACGTTATTAATACGAACTATTTTGTTTGTTTTTGTTTGAATACTTATAAAATATAACAAACTTTATTATAGAGTAGGGATTTAAAGTTTAAATATTTTAAGATTTTAATAATATTTTGATAATATTTTAAGATTTTATTTAAAAAAAAATAGATAAAGCGTATTATTCGGTGCAAGATTACTTAGTCGATAAAGATGTGTGGACTTAGTGGCGATGTATTTCATGCAAGATATTACTAATTTTGTACTACACAGTTTATATATTATTTTCAAAAGAGTAACTGCGGAGTTTCTTGCCGATTCTTCTCTGCAGAATCTACATTCCGAATCGGTGGTAGCTTTACTTTTACAAAGTAATAATCACTTTAAAGTTTAATTTGTAAAATGACGATTCGAAGGTGTTCGTGGGGCCTATTTAAGTTGTTTTTGATTTTGATTTTGAAATAAACATTAAAATAAAATAAAATTTTGTTATATTTTCTGAACACGGAGCTCGGTCTTTGGTCTGGAGAAAGTTACACGGGGGTATTATCTTTTTACAACGAAATCGAAATCGAAAACCTTCCGCAGTATTTCTTTATAATTTTTTTTTTGTTTTTTCTTCGGGTGCTAGAATCACCAGGCTATTCTGGAACATGCCACATACAACTGGATGTGGGAGAAGCAGCTTTCCCTCAAGTATACTCCCGCTACCTTCAAAGTTTGACCTTAAGCTTTGTTTATGGTAAATACAAACTCATATACACTCATACATTATATTATTACCCAGTTCCGGGAAATCACCATTCCCTATTTTAAGCAACAGGTCTGAGTCCGGCAGTAACATCTCCCCTCTCTCATATTTATGGTAAGGCTCAGTTTTGTCACTGAAGACCACAAATGCTTCTGTAGGTACTGTACCTATCAGCCTGTAAACAAGACACTGCTGAGCGAAGGCTTCTTCTCCATATAGAAGAAGGGTTGGAACTTAATCCACCATTCTGCTCCACTGCGGGTTAGCGGATAATATCCCTACCATGAGTAACGATCATTACCAGGTATCCATGATAACAACCGGGACCGACGGCTTTACGTGCTCTCCGAGGCACGGTGGGGAAACCCACAACGACATACACCCAGACCGGAAACAAATATTTGCACAAATACAAATATCTACCCCAAGTGGGAATCGAACCGTAACCACCGACATTGAGGCGAGACGTTGAGGCGACTTTAACTTCGTCCGCTCGCGTTCCTCTGGGCACTACTGCTAAAGTCTGCCGGAACTCGCCTGCTAACAATACAATAAGTCCTCCCATTTGACAATTATTATTCCTATTATCTTGTAAAGATGAGCCATAATACTCTCATCTAAAACAATTAATTTCGTTTTCTTTTTTTCTTACGAGCCACCGTTTCTGAGATATAACGATTCAAAAAGTTATAAAAGTTGTTATCGTCATAATATGCACACGTTTCCACGCCACCTATGAGGTAGTGTACTTAGCGCGTTTTTTTTAACGTGATTTCCCCAGTGGGCCTACTCCACGGGTCAGTTGTGATCCTGTTTAATGTAAAACTATTGCAAAATAACGGAAATTTTCAAAGATTGGGAAAGATAAAAGCGATGTAAATTAAAAAAAAGTGTTGAAGTTTATTTGTCTTATTCGTAAGTTTCAAATTCTTGTTCTTCTTCTTGATCTTCGTTCGGACTTTAAGTAACTTCACCCTCATTTTTTGGTCTAAATTGACCGGACTATAATAGATATTCGAACATAGTTCACAATAATTAATTAGCCGCAAAATGGCTTTTGCGACAGAAATCGTTGTTTGTGTAGGAGCCGTAGTAAAAAGATAAGAAATAAGATTATGTGTACATTTCTGATAAAAAATGAATCACGAATTATAATTACTAATGACAGTCTTTTAAAAAAATTATATACATATTGTAATGTTTTTTTTTCACAAGTTAATTATTTTACAGTATTATATGATCATGATAACAAATACATTAAGAAAACTCCAATTCGATTGGTTTCAGTCGAATATTTTACAAATGCGAAATAAATATAAAAAAAAGAAATTATTACAAATATTCCTTAAGTAACTCTGCTTCGCTGTTTCACCCGCGTTAATTTGAGGGAAAAACGTACTTAAATATTTTTAAACAATAATTACTCTAAGTAGTGTCGAGTGGTCGCAAGCATTACTGCAGAGCAACGGGTCTCAGGTTTGATTCCTGGGTCGTTCAACATATGATTGAGTTTTTTTATTTTTCGAATATTCTCAGTAAAAGAGTGATGTTATATTTATTTTAAAAGTGGAACTAAAGTTAAAAAATCTCTCGAGAAGAGAAATAATAAAGAACGCAACAGAAGCTATCAAAAAAAGATTATTTTTCTGGTTTTTGTAACATTTCTTATTACTGCTCAGCCCCTATTGGTCGTAGCCTAATGTTATATAGTCTATAGCCTTCCTCGGTGAATGGGCTATCCAACACAAAAAGTGTTTTTTAATTTTATTCTAACCAGTACTTTCTGAGATTAGCACGTTCAAAAAAAAAAAAAAAAAACAAAAAACAAACGTTTCAGCTTTATAATATTTTAGTATAGATATCGGGTAAAAACCTAGTCATGAACGCTAAATTTGTCAACTTTTATAATCAGATGAGGATTCAAATAGCTACTGTCGTTTCATCAGATCAGCTGTTACAATATTCATAACGATATAAAATACATAATAAACAATTGAACTAAAATACCAACATACCTACTCGTATTTCTTTTCATTAAACGCACTTCTGACTTTTTTCACGGTCGCTAAATTTTATACTTTTTATGAAGAATTGCACATAGTAACTGTATTAAATCAAGGTTAATTAATTAGCCTTATTAATGCACAACGTCATTATCAAAAAATATTACTAACAACAAATTTATCAACAAAAATCACTCGTAACAATAACTACTTTTCGATAATCGTATGAATAAGAAAATAAATATTCTTACGACTATTTAAAAAAATATATTGTATGATAATTGTATTAAGAAAAAATAATTATTAAATAAAGTCAAAAATAAATAAATGAATTAATATTTCTTATTTTGTTAAATTTTGATTAAACATTTTTGTTTTTTATAAGTATCTCATTTTTCTAAACAAATTTGGCGTAGTAAATTTTTAGGTCAAGCTTTTAATGTCAATATAACTTTTACCTTATATAATTACAAAGTCGAAACACACCTTCAAAATATTCACAAATCACACAGCCGTAGTACATCAATAACTGACGTAAAATAATCCAAATGTAATTAAAACTTGATTATTATTAAGTAACTATAAATACAATGCTGCTTTGTCCACTATTAAAAAAAATCTTATTGTGAATGTTTTTCCAATATTTTTTTTTACGTGAATACATCTTGTAAATCGATGAACGCCGGCTGTACGTAAGAAAAAGCATGACTCATTGTCACGTTCCGCGAGCAAGAGCGAACAAGTGATAGAGAGGCATGATCGTTCTAAGCGTTTGGCTTGTGACGCATCTATCTCCCATATATCTAATCTGTATATATCAAGTAAAAAAAATCAAATTAACGAGTGCAAGCAAATGTTAATTTATCGAAAAAAATCGTTATTTTCAATTAACTCCTTTGTATTATGCAAAATAATGATAATTCTCTTATAATAATTCAATTAAATTCATAAAAGTATGCAATTTTTCATCAATGTTTTCTTATGACATTATCACGTAAAATTATCATCCGTAAGCCGATTTTACAAAGCACCATTTTTTTTAATAAGGAAGTTGGTCTCAACTACTGTATTCATGTTAAAGCATTAACGAAAAAAGTGTGTGTGTGTGTAATTCACACACGGCAGAAGTAAAACTAAACGTAATAAAATGTAAATTACGAAATAATTCTATGAGTGTATTATGTACATCAAATAATTATTATAAACTAAAAAGAATAAAACAATTTACTAGCTTTCATTTGATACCCATATTGCTACAGTAAGAAAAATAATTCAACTACCCCCCCCCCTCATTCCGCCATTTGCGGGCGACATTTTGAAAATTTATATAGCCTTTGTCACTACTACAATTTAGACAAATCCAACGACACCTCATATGTCAAAAACCGTCCAGCCGTTTGGGCTGTAGGGCGTGCCAAAGAAACGGACATACATACATACATACATACATACATACAAACATAAATACACTCGAAAAACATAACCCTCCTTCTGTCGCAGTCGGGTAAAAAGAAAACAATTATTGTATCACGTATGTATTTAATTTAAAGCTGTTGCTACGAGTATTCATACGATAATCGTATGAATAAGAAAATAAGTATTCTTGCGACTATTAAAAAAAAAAAAAAAAAAATATATATATATATATATATATATATATATATATATTTATTTATTTTATACGATAATTGTATTAATAAAAAATAATTATTAAATAAAGTAAAATATAAATAAATATAATAAATAATAAATAAATAAATAAAAAAAACTCGATAATCGTGCTCTCACGTCAAGGTCGTATTATTAATCATTGCTATCTTAGAAATCACGTCATTACTGGTGCCAAGCATTTATTTGTTTAATGCTTGGCAGTATGCTGAAGTACGATTTTATTTTATGACAATTTGTTAACACTACAAAATAAACACAAATTTCAACAGGTACAGTGTTTAATGTTCAGAAAACTATTACAAATGTGCAAAGAAATGCAAAAATTTTGGACCTAAAAGGCCAAAAACAAATAATACATGCAACACCGGTGAAAGGGGTCTACCACAACAGTAGTTTGTGCTTCGAGTGCAGCTGAACAGTATATATGTACCTAAATTTTTCATTTTCCAAAGAAAACGCATTAATGCGCAGTTGCTAAGACGAGGTAATCCCAATATGATTGCTGCTGTATCAGATTCGGGATGGACTAATGAAAATATTTTTGTTGAATGGCTCTACCACTTCATTTCATACGAAAAAAAAAGAAAAGAAAAGATTGTTTTCGATAACCACGATAGCCATATAAGTCTTGATGCTTACATATTATTTTATGGCAGAGGTATCGTTTTATTGACTTTAAACCGACATGCGTCCCACAGGTTTAGACTAGACATTCTATGGACCTATTAAGACTGCTTACATCTGGGAGTACCAATATTATATGGCAGAACATCCTGGACGAGTAATTACACTACATAAAGTTGTAGAATTATTCACTTGAGTTTTCAATGCAGATAATTAATATGCAGTAATAGCAGATAATTTCGATGCAGTAATCTCGAAAAAGCTGCTAGTGGTTTTAAAGCTACTGTCATATATCCTTTGCAGCCAGTCACATTCAAAGACGATGAATTTCAGAGACCAGAACTCTTCCCTCTGAACTCTTCTTTCTGATATTGATGCACTAACTGTTGTACCTGCTAATAGCACTCGAGCTGTTTCAATGTCTGTTTTTGACGCACGTACTCCTGGAAAACTAGGGGCTACTTACACATGATATTTCAGTACCATTATCTGACACTGTCAACGTATCTATAAAGATTAATAAGCGGAATACCTAAAAGAAACATTCAATTATTTTAACTAGTAGACCCGTCAAGAATGAACTTGAAGAAAAGTATAATAAAAAATTGCAAAACAAAAGAAAGAAGCTGACCAGAAACAAAAAAAAAAGAGACATTGAAAAAAGGAAAAACTAACAAAGATGAACAAGCAAAACAAAATAAAGATACTGACGGAAAAATAAATAATAAAGCTGTGAAAATTTTCAATAATATTAATAATTTTAGTTCTAATAGTGAAAATGAGATGAAAAGAAAGACAAACAAGAAAAGGATGAAAATAAAGAATATTTTTTACAATGAAAAGTATGGGGATAGCTTCTCTAGTGAGTGTCTTGGATCAAGTGCTACTTTTGTTTAAAATAGGTCTATGAAAAGTGTACAGACGGGCAATCGTCTTCACTTGGCTGCTATTGTGATTTTGCCAAGAAATACGTTTTTAAATTTAAGTTTAATCCTGACTTATCTGTCGTGCATAATCTCATTTTTAACCGACTTAGAAAAAGGAGGTTCTCAATTTGTCTGTATTTTTTTATGTGTCTTATTTCATAGCTTTTTACTGGATATACCAATTTTGATCTTTTTTTTTATATATTTGAAAGTTGATCTTTGTCATGTTGTCACATTTAAATTTGAGCGACATCTGACGAGTAATTTTTGACTTGTCCTTAATAATACGTATTTAATTTACTTTGACTACGTTGATGATAGTATAGTGATGTAAAATTAACAAAAAAAAAACTGTATAGGATAGTTTGGAAGAGCATTCTATAGTCCCTCTCTAGTTTGGCGATGTTCTGATGAAGATCTTTGGAGACATACAACTAAACTTTTCAATAAATGACAGCAAATCTACCGTGGGTGCTGCCATCACATGTATTTGCATTGTTTACACAATCACATAATATAACATCACGCCTGTTGTAGTCGTTTTTTGTTTTGTTTAAATTTTAATAGGTCTGGGTCAATTGCGAACGATCGTAATTGCCCCATTAGGTCCGTGATTGCCCGACGAGTGTCGGGTAAACACGAACACTAGAGGTTTTATTTTTGTTATAAATGTTGATTATACAATAATGAGAAATTTATATTGTTAGATGTGGTATAGTTAAAACTACGATAATTTATCTTTCAGAAGAAGCTATTAAAGTTAACTTGCAATTACTATATTTTATTTCAAAATTCTTTCCCTTACGCATCTAAAATAACAAACGAACAAACAAACACACTTTATTAATAATAAAATTACTACGCGCTTTGCATAAATGATTTATGTAATAAAAATTATTTATATAGAAATATTTGTGATTAATTTCGTATTAAAAAGAACCAAACAATCGTTTGAATGTCAAAGTCATTTGAGAATGAGTATAATATGGTACAATGAACATGTAATATCAAATGATTTACTCTTAACGTAGATCCAGTGTCTAGCGCCTCTTACAATGTCAACACAATTTAATAACAATATACCTGAACTGATTTTTTTTTTGTGACGCAGGGGAATCCATTTACGGATGATATCCAGGACGCCCGGGTCGGCAATCCTAGATCTATGTCGGACTCGACACTTTGGGAGTGCAATACCGTACTAAACCCCTGCGGGAGCCTTCAGCCGCTTTAATTGGAGGGTCCCGGATCTGCAGGCAACAGGATCCCTCCAGCGACAGGCTGGCCTCGGCGAAAAGGCCAGACTTCTCCTGCATGGGGACTGTCCGGCTAACCTCTGAACAGTCCCGACGACGTCGTGTCTAGCAGGACCGGGTTCCCATCCCTGCCGGACACGGGCACAAGGGCGTTACTGGAGGCGCATTAAGTAGCGCCTCCTACGCACCCCCATTCGTCGTCCGCGGATAGAGGCCACGTCGGGGGCCTCCTCTCTCCTCCGCTCGTCGGCCTCCTTCTGGGACATTACTGTCTCGCAGAAGGAGACCATCGCCTTCCAGGACTCGTCGTCGCCGAGCATCGCGGTGATGATGCTCGGGAGCGACCAGTGCCCTCCGAGGACCGACGTCAGACCTTGACGCAGCGCCGCCCATCTCGGGCACACCTCGAGGGTGTGCTGGGCAGAGTCCACCGCCGCGCCACAATCGTGACATTCAGTCGTCGGCTCCCTCTGGGCCGTCCGGCACAGGTAGTCCAAAGCAACCGTGCCCGGTGAGAACCTGCGTCAGACGGAAGGTGAGGGGCTTGCGTTTTCGACGCATCCACCGCTCAAGGACCGGGCTAATGGCAACCGTTACGCGTGTGCCGTACGGCTGCTCCACCAGGTCCTCCCCCCACCTCCGCATAAGCGCTTCCTGCCCCTACCCGACGCATCAGTAGGATTCCGTCCAACGTAAGGTTCTCACCAAGAGCCCTCCTACCCGAGACGTAAGAGTAGGTCTCGGCAAGAACCTCCGCCACGAGTTCCCACGGGGGGTTGCCGGCTAGAGCAGTAGCTGCAGCCCACGATACCGTACGGTACCCCCGGATCACCCTCACCGCGATGATCCTCTGCACAGAGCGCAGCGCAGCCTTATTCCTCGCAGTGAGGCGATCCGCCTAAACCGGGGCGCCGTACGTCACCATACTCCGGCAGACACCAGAGTACAGCTGCCTGCAGGCGGCGCTGAGTCCTCCGAGGTTCGGGAGGAGTCTGCCCAGTGCACTCGCCACCTTTACGACCTTCGGTCCCACCATAGAGAAGTGTGGGCCGAAGGTCCACCCTCCGTCTATGATGAGCCCCAGATATTTGATTTGGGAGCTCATCCTGACCCTCCTCTCTCCGATCTGCAGGGTAGCCCCCCGGTGGGGGTCCCTTGCGTCCGGTCCCGCGGAAGAGGAGGGCTTCGGTCTTATTAATTCTGACACGAAGCCCTAAACTCCTTATGCGGCTGATCACGAGATCGACTCCGACCTCGGCCAGCCGCGCCGCCTCCTTGAAGTCACGTCCCCGGGAGTAAGCGAGGGTATCATCTGCATAACAGATGACACCCATCCCGGGGAGGAGACGGCCTCGCAGGACCCAGTCGTACCCGATGTCCCACAGTATCGAACCCAGAACTGATCCCTGCGGGACACCGCAGCCGACTCGCCGCCACTCCACGGACCCCGACCGGTTCTCGAGGCCTACCCTCCGATCGGAGAGGTATGCCTCCAACAGCCTCCTTAGATACGGAGGCACTCCGAAATATTTTGGTGCCTCCCGTATCACCGTGTGCGGCAGACTATTGAAGGTGTTCGCGATGTCTAACGACACCGCGACCACCACCTCCCTCCTGTGTTCCGCCTCACCCGTCACCGCCCGCAGGCGTTTAAGGGCGTCGACGGTCGACCGACGTGCTCGGAACCCGAACTGGAATTCTGACAGTCCAGGTCCCGAGCCCTCCTCCAGGTACTGAACGAGCCGGGAGGCCACTATCTTCTCCAAAGCCTTCCCGGCTTCGTTCAGCAGCACCACCGGTCGCACCGCCGAAGCCGAATCCGGAGTCCGCCCTGCCTTAGGGAGTAGGCAGAGCTGACCCTCCTTCCAGGCCTCCGGGAACTGGCCAGACCGCAGGCAGCGGTCAAACAGCTCTCGGAGACTGTCGCCGAGGTGCCCGAGAGCGATCGCGAGGACTCTCCCGTGCACCCCATCTGGACCCGGCGCCTTTTTCTTACTCTGGAGACGGGTAATCACCGCCTCCATTTCAGCATCTGTAACGGGTGGCGGAACACCCTCCTCCTCGTCCGGCGTCTGCCGAGCCATTCTGGGGGGCACGAAGCTCTCGGGTTCATCACGGAAGAGTTCCCCGACGATCCTCCTCAGTTGGTCCTGCTGGAGCGTTTCGCTGATGGGGTCCGACTGGGCACGGAGCTTGTTCCGCGCCCAATTATACGGTCGGCCCCAGGGGTCTCTCTCCAGGGGTGCTATTGTCGGTGACCTCATTTGACTGTGATTGACATTAGCTGTCAAAGTTGTAGTAACGTCTCCCTATTAAAATTGTTTTAATATTAGGATAAACCGCATTTATTCGTTATTTAACTTGTTAGAAGTGTTGTTTTATGTGTTTAACATAACTGGTATTGTTATCCAGTAATAATAAATCGGTTGATAGTGGTTTCTCCAGTTTAACGGTGGCGGCAGTTGACCGGAGACAGAGGTACGTTTGTGTAGTTTTGGTGTGGGTGCCACTTTGAGTTTGACTTAGCGCTATGATTTTGGTGTTTTGAATGGGGGTTTTAATTGTTATTGTGCAGTTGCAAATAAGTTATCATTAATAATTCTTTTGTGATAAAGTTTTAGTATTTACCCTCATAGCGTGATATTGATATTTTAATATTGTCGGTACAGCAGCAGCGGTTTAAATTAAATTAATCATATAGTTT
The DNA here is from genome assembly GCA_036937285.1 of Euphydryas editha. Taxonomy (NCBI): domain Eukaryota; kingdom Metazoa; phylum Arthropoda; class Insecta; order Lepidoptera; family Nymphalidae; genus Euphydryas; species Euphydryas editha. The sequence continues at coordinate 4,747,473 of JAUPFZ010000011.1, read as the reverse complement.
CTAGTTGTCGCGTTTTTCGCATTATATTAAACAAAACGAACGGCGTAGCGGTTAGTATACGAAATTTTTATAGATTAAAAGGTGAAACTAGGTTCAAAACCCCGTAGAATTGGCATTGTGCTTTTTTAATTTTTTTATTTTTTTATACATATATATATATTACTTTTTTATTTTTATTTTTATTATTTTATTATTTGTTTATTTTTTTTTTTTCTCTTTCCTTTTTCTTTTCTTTCTTTGCTTTTGTTTCTTATAGTTTTTTTTCTTTTTTCTTCTTTTTATTTACTAATATAGCTTACTTAAATTAAGTTATTCACATAATGGTAAAAGAAAATTAATAAATAAATAAAAATTTAGAATTAATAGGGAGACGAATTACGAATTAAAAATAACTTTTTTATTTTTCGTAAATAATTTATTTGAAGTTTTGTCTTGATATAAAACTTTTGCAATTTCATATAGGTATATATAATTTTTTTTTTTTCTCGTTGCCTTAACCCTTATCCATTATTTCAAATCTCACCCCGTTGCCTCTCTGCTTTTTGAGTTTTCTTTCTTTTACTCTGTGTTTATTCAAAAACTAATAACTTTAAAATGAATACACGTAGCACAACGGCCCGCCAGCTGGAGAGCCAACTCCAGATCGCGCTCCAACAGCTTAACGTGTACAAGAAGCAGTGTGAGCAATTGGTGAAAGAGAGAGAGGATAGCGAGTTGGAGATAATAGAAATTGTAAAGAAAAACAGTACGATTAAAAACGAAATGGTAGAATTATATGCACAGCTCCAAGAGACTCGAGAGGAACGTGACCGCCTGAAACGGCAATCCAGGGATTTTGATAAATGCTGTGACGAATACGACACTAATTTAAAAACAATAGCCCTGCTCCGTTCACAGCTCGCGAGTGCCTTGGAGCGCTTAGATAAGTTTGAACAAGTGGCCTCACAGGCCAGATCACAATCTACTCAAAAATTATTTTCGGAGTTATGTGTCTCCTCTCAGCCTGTCACCATTGACTTGACCGGCGACGAATCAACAGTATGTGTAACGCAAACAAGGGTCGACCTCGGTAGCAGAAACAAGATTAAAAAATATATTAAGATCAATAAATTAATTAAAAAAAACAAGAAATTGATAAAAAAGGGCAATATTATCAAAAACCATTTATTGTTATGTAAAAAATACAAGCTAGTTCGTAAGGAATGTGAAATGTTCAGTAAAGAGATCGAAACAATCGGACAAAACTATGAAGCTGAAATTAGTAAATTGAATGTTCAAATTAGCAATTTAAAACATAATCTTAATGAGATGACCGAAAAATACAACATAGCCACGAAAGAGATTTGTGAACATGAATCGGCTTTGGATGAACTTCTTCAATTATCTAAATATAATGAAGAGCGCTTCAATTCTCTTGTAAACCAAGAATGTCAGTGCTCAAATTCAGATCATACAAAGCCTTCATGTGAAATAAGTAAAGAAACTGATTTCAGCTCCGTAATTAATAAACCTGTACCCAAAGATAGTATATTAATGTACAGCGATGAACTGGGTAAAAATATGGGTACAAGGTTATATAATGTAAGTGACAAACCAGTATGCAATATTTGTATGCCAGGTGCCGCAATAGGTGAAATAATGGATAAGGTACTTAACTGTACGTATGATCCCTCCACTACCTTAATTTTATTATTTGGTAGAAGAGGGAACACTAAACAACAACAGTTATCCTTTTATTTGGACAAATTACGTAAACTTAACGTAAAAAAAATTATAATGTTTACATTTCCTTATATTAAAGGTAACGGAAATGAAAATAAAATAAGAAATAAATTAAATATATTATTACATAACAGTGTAGGAAATAATAATGTTACACTCAATGATGATACGAACTTAATATTTAAGTTGATTGATATTAATTGTATTTTTAAAAATGACTCCTTTTTGGTGAGACATGATAGATTTATTCTATCTAATTTTTTTTACAAACAGATAGCATGTTTGCTATCATATAATTTACAAATTGACATGACAATTAATTTACCTGCTGCTTCTATTGAGCAGTTAAATATATTGACATCCTGCAGTAGTACTGTACGTACTACTGCTAGTAATAATAATTTAAATTAAATAAGCAGACAACAGAGGCACAAGTCTCTAGCTGTGAAGAATATTTGAACAGCCAGACTTTAAATAGTCAAATTTTATGTAAAAAACATTGTTTCAACTTGGTGCATCAAAACATACAAGGCCTTTTAAATAAGGAACTTGAATTAGAACTGTTTTTGAATAACTACAACATTGATGTAATTTGTATTACCGAACACTGGCTTAAAGAGTATCAAATTGTTTTTAATTTTGAAAAGCACCAAGTTGCCAGTTCGTTCAGTAGAAAGACAGCTATTCATGGTGGCTCCTTAATCATAGTGAATAGGGACCTAAAATTTAAGGTTCGTAAAGACATTGTGAGCCTTTCAATTGAACGAACTATTGAGTTAGCCTGTGTTGAGTTAACGCATTGTATCATAGTGAGCATCTATAGACCACCCGGCGCATGCTATGAACAATTCGAGCCAGTATTAGAAGAAGTGATAACTAAACTAACTGCAGAATGTAACAAAGACATTATAGTGTGTGGAGACTTTAATATTAATTTACTAGATAATAATATACTTAGTAAAAGATTCTTGTCCTTGTTCAAATGTTGTAATCTTACTAACCTCTTTCTTGAGCCTACCCGCATAACTAACTCTACAGCCACATGCATTGATAACATCTTTACAGATGGGACTCCATCTTACTCAACTATAATAAATAAATTACCCTCTGATCATTGTGGACAATTAGTTGGTTTTAATTATAATAAGAAAAAGCAGGTTGGTAAGAGTAAAGTGGTCGTTCCAGTGAATATCAAACGCATGGAGAGATTTAGAAACACTATTAAAAATCAAATAGATATACCACTGGTTGGTAGTGTAAACGAGAAATATGAAATTTTATTTAGTCACATAAACAAAGTGTTTAAAAATGTATTTACACCAAAACAAATCTCTCCTAAGTATTGTAAGTCTTTCAATGATTGGGCAACTCCGGGAATCCATAGAAGTAGGCAAAAGTTATATGATCTCTTACACGAGAAATCATATAATACAAATATTGCTTTTTGTAACTATGTTAGAAATTACTCAAAAATATTTAAGCTTGTTTGTGCCGCAGCCAAGTCGATTTTCATTAGAAACAAGATTAAATTTAGTAATAATAAAATTAAAATGACTTGGAACATCATAAATGCCGAAACTGGAAGAGTTAAAGATCGCAATGGTGTCAGTGAATTGATAATTGACAATTACTCTATTAAATCAGATCAAAAAGTGGCAAAGGCTTTGGAAAATCACTTTGCTAACATTCCACTTTCGACAACTAAAACGCTTATATCTTCGCCTGAAGTCGCTGAATCGTTGCTAAAGCAAAATGTAAATGCTTGCAAAGGTGACTTTTCGTTTAGACCCATAGACGCTAATGAGATAATCAAAATATTTAAAACTTTAGATATTAAGAACACTACAGATCTCTGGGGTATCTCTGTTAAAATAATCGGTACAATTGTTGACATCATAGCACCCCACCTAGCAATTATATTTAATGAATGTATTCTAAGTGGTGAGTTTCCTGATCTTATGAAGCATAGTAAAGTTATACCTTTGTTTAAGTCCGGATGTCCTAAAGATCCGACAAATTACAGGCCTATTTCTATTCTACCTGCCTGTAGTAAAGTATTTGAAAAAGTAATTCTCTGTCAACTTTTAAATCATTTTACAAGAAATAAGCTTTTACATAACAAACAATTCGGTTTTACTAGAGGACGCTCTACAACAGATGCTGGTGTAAAGCTTTTTACCTCGATAGTCGATGCTTGGGAGGAGTCACGGGATGCTTTGGGTGTGTTCTGTGATTTGTCTAAGGCATTCGACTGTGTACAACACGAGACTTTAATCAGGAAACTCAGTCACTATGGCATTAAAAATACCGCGCTAAAACTTCTGAGTTCTTACCTTAGTCACAGAACTCAGAGGGTTGAAGTAAATGGTATTAAGTCGTCTGGGTCTCATGTTCAGATGGGGGTCCCACAAGGCTCGATTCTAGGCCCGTTCTTATTTTTAATATACATCAACGACTTGCCATATTTGGTAGAGAATAATCATGAGATTGTATTGTTTGCTGATGATACTTCATTAATATTTAAATTACATAGACAAGAGACAAACTATGACGACGTAAACAATGCTCTCTCTAAAGTAGTACACTGGTTTAGTGTAAATAACTTACTTCTCAATAGTAAAAAAACTAATTGTATCAAATTTTCATCACCTAATGTAAGACAAGTCAATATGCAACCAGAACTCAATGGTGATAAACTTAATTTAGTTAATTCAACGGTTTTTCTTGGAATCACTATTGATTCAAAGTTGCAGTGGGGACCCCATATCTGTCGATTGGCGGATAAACTGAGTTCTGCAGCGTACGCGGTTAAAAGGATACGTCTACTAACGGATGTCGATACAGCTAGATTAGTGTATTTCAGCTACTTCCATAGTATAATGTCCTATGGCATTTTGCTATGGGGCAATGCGGCGAATATTAATACCATTTTTATTCTGCAGAAAAGGGCTATCCGTTACATATATAAAATGAAATGTAAAGAATCCCTGAGGGAAAAGTTTAAAGAAATCAATATTCTGACCTTTGCATCGCAATATATCTATGAAAATATAATGTATATACGTAAAAATAGGCATTTGTTTGTTAGCCGTAGTGATCATGCCTTGAATAATGTAACACTCAGGAACGGCCACAAACTAGCGCTTCCTAAATGTCGGCTCAGTAAAAAAAGTCGTTCCTTTATTGGAATGTCTATTATAATTTACAATAAAATACCGGTTGCGATTCAATCTCTGCCTTTACAGAAGTTTAAAAAAACTATTAAGCAAACTTTGTGTCGAAAAGCTTATTATGACATAAATGAATTTCTAAATGATAAAAAGGCATGGGATTGAATATAACTCGGCCAGGCTATCAATATGTAAATTGTCACTAGATATAGATATACAATTTTGTGAGCAGGTGGCATGTGGTGATTTCGGCATATACGATTGGCTGTCTCGTGTTTGTCCTAATCATTTCATGGTCATACTGTGCATTATTTATTTATTTTGTATGACGCTTAATTATTTAAAAGAGTACCGAGAGTTTTTTTCCGCCGGCTTTTTTTCCTCTCGGCCAACACTAGGGACATTAGATTAAGTTATTTATTGTAACATTTAATAAAGCCGATGATATAATAATAGTAATGTTATGTCTACCGAGACATTGACTTGTAATAATTTGACGTATTTGTTTTAAATGAATTTTTTTTTGACATTCGTTAAGTGTGTAAAATCACCTTATGACGAAATAAATATTTTCATTTCATTTCATTTCCTCCGCTTGGTGCACTCTGGTAACGTAGACGGCAGCAGCTCCACAGTTGTGGAGCTGCTGCCGCCTACGGCTAACAACCGACTGGGGGGGAACGCCGAGTCGCTCCGGGTACTGCTCTGTTTATGCAGAGTTGAGTTGTTCAGCGGCTGCATGGCGTAATGGGGACAGTCGTCTCCACGGGGGCTCCGGTGCCACTGCGCTTGCGCGCGGTGACGCCACGGAGGATGGACGAGTCTGACGTGCACTCGCACTGCCGTCAGACAGAACGGCTAGGCTTGTCTTACTCATTCACCGTCCTCTCGTAATCCCGCTACGTGGTGTCGTGGTCATGTCTCGCGGGTATGTGCGGGACCGAGGGTCTTGCCTTAACCGGCCGGACCGCGAGGAAGAAAACCTCTATAAAAAATTACCCCGAATCCCAAGCGGCGACGCAGCGCGAGGGGATGCATGACTGACGGGAAGATCAGTTTCGACTCCTCGTCCGGGTACCGGCCGACACGCGCGACGAGTTAAGCTAGGCTTACCCAGGTACAGGGGGCACTGCCTGGGCGGACCGTCTTTCCCCCATACTCGTGGGACTAAAAATGGATGCTTTTATTATTAAACATTTTCATAGTAAGGATGCGGGAGAAGAGTCGACTGCCGTCGACTCTGACGATGACAGATCGGCAGCGACGGGTGGTGAATCCAGCTGTGGTCAGACGCGGAGCGGGAAGCGGTTCCGTAGAAGTTCGCGATCACCCGGTGAAGAGGCGACCCTCGCTGGGGTTAAAAAGCGCTTTATAATGCGGGATGAGCCCTGCTCCGAGGATGAGAGGGCCATCTTAGAGCAGGTGCGTACGGTTGAAGAGGGGTGCAGAGCGTTGGGCATGGAAACGGGTAATACACCCACAGCCGAAGCTCTGGTTGATCAGGTGACCACAGACGTGGACCTGATCCTCAAGGTGGCGACGAGGTCGTCGAATCTGAAAAGCACGTTCGTGCGCGCCCTGAAGGATTCGGCGGCTTCTATAAAGGCGGTTGTTGAGGCCCTCAAGGAGAGGACAGCCTCGGACGAGGTGCGTTGGCTCCAGTCGGAGAACTCCCGGCTGAGACGTGACCTAGACGACCTCCGTAGACAGGTGGTGGAGCTGCGAGGGCAGCGCTCTGAGCAGCCCGCTCCCACCTGTCTACCAAGACCAGAAGAGGGCCTCGTCGAGAAGGTGAGCGCTTCGGTAATTCGGTTGGTGGGGCGGATGATCGATGCCCGCTTCGCTGGCCTTGAAGACCGCCTCCTGCCGGCGAAGACACTCCGGCCTCCGCTTGCGGCGGACAGGAAGAAGAAAGAGAGGACGACGCAGAAGGCGCCGTCTTCTAGCGCCACCCCCGCTCCAGTGCAGAAAAGACGAGCACACGCGAGCGAGGAGTCGGCACCCGCAGTCCAGACTGGCGACGGTGAGTGGACTACCGTCGCCAAGCGGGCAAAGAAAAAGAAGACGGCGCCTAAGAGCTACGCTGCTGCCGCCGCCGCCACTCCGGCCCCAAAGGGACCGCAGCCGCAACCGCCGGCGAAAAGGAAGAAGGCCAAAAAACCTAAGCTGGCTGCCCCCCGCTCTCCGGCAGTGCTCGTCACGCTTGACGAGTACGCCGAGAGTAAGGGCGTCACGTACTGCCACCTGCTCAAGCGGGCGGCAGATACTATCGACCTGGCCGAACTAAGCATCGTCGGCGGTCTGAACGTCACGACTGGGGCCAGACTATTGGAGCTGCCGAAGGGGCAGATCCCGGAAGCGGTGGGACGCCTGGCGGAGGCCATGCAGGAGGCGTTGGGGAGCATGGCGAAAACCGTCCAACCCATGAAGCTCGCGGGTGTGCGAATCTCTGGGCTGGACGACTCCGTCTCCTGCGAAATGGTAGCCGCAGCGGTGGCGAAGGTGGGCTGGTGCGATGCCGGCTCGATCAAGACCGGCGCAATCACAGTCGGACCGGGTAGGTTGGGGTGCACAATCGTGTGATGCCCGATCCCAGCCGCCAAGGCCCTGGCCGAGGCTGGCAGGCTCCTAGTCGGCTGGACCTCGGCCAGAGTGCAGATCTTAGAGCAGCGCCCCATGCGCTGCTTTAAATGCTTGGTAATCGGGCACACTCGCCCGACCTGTCCAGCTGCGGTTGACCGCAGCGGCGCATGCTTCCGGTGTGGCCTCGAGGGGCACATCGCCCGTAACTGCACCGGAGCACTACGCTGCACCGTGTGTGCTGCCGTCGGTAAACCGGCGGCTCACTTGATGGGGGGACGAGACTGCCGCCCCCCCAAATCGAAGGGTAGAGCGGTCGCTAAGACCCCGGCCGCTCCCCAAAGTCCAATTCTCCAGGTCACGGAGGAGACTGCGGCTATGTCGTCATGACCTGCCGCAGTCTCTCCCGTTCGCCGGTCCCTGGTGTAGCGGAGATAGAGCGCTCACGGTGCCCGCGAGCGCTCTATGACCGAAGGCGGCCCGCTTAGGCGAGCCAACCGTTGGGGCGTCACGGTGGCATAGGCCAGCGATCCCGTGGCGTCCTTGTACGATGACGAGGGCACCGCTGTGTTTTAGTGAGTATTCTGACTTCGCGGTCAGCGAGTCCCACATACCCGTCGCCTCCGGGTGGCGGGATGCGTAAACGCATTTCACAGCGTCAAAAAAAAAAAAAAAAGGGGTCTCTCTCCAGACCCCCAACTTACTCCAGTCAGGCCTCCTCCTTGGCTCGGCATATGGCCTGACGCAGGATCTTCGTTTTCTCCACGTAGATTCTGCGCAGCCTGTCGTCCCTGTCCACGTCCTGGGGGCGTCGCCGCCTGCTCCACCTGAACTGATTTGACACAGTGTGAAAAAACGTCACATTACTCCACTGCGGGTTCGCGGATAATTTGCTGCCTTATGTAACGATAATTTCTATCAAATGTCTATAATAGCAACCGGAACCGACGGCTTTACCTACTCTGTGGGTATACAAATATTTAACTTTGCTGTATAATAATGTTTATAAGCAGTTATTAAAAATTTCACGTTTGCTTTTGCTTAATACAAGCTATTATTTATAAAAATGGATAGCATTAAAATAACAATTCGAAGTAATTTAAAAATATATTTATTTACTTTAATAAATAATTAATTAAATAAATAATAAATAAATATTAACCAACAATCACACCACGTTAACCTAGCCCCGTGGTAAGTTCGTAAGAACTTGTGTTACAGGTACTAGGAACGGAAATAAATTTAAGATATAAATACATATATATATAAATATAAATACACATCCATGACCCGGTGCAGACATCTATATTCGTCATACAGATTATCTGCACCTGGCGGGATTCGAACCCGCGACCGCTGCGTAGAGTGTCCAGTTGCCTGACCACTCGACCAGCCGGCCGTCAATAGTTTTTAAATAACTTTTTTATTTAATTATTAATTTATTTAATTATTATCTTAATTTCTTCTTTATAACCGACGAACTTTTCAGTTATACGCCAAAGATTATCAGCGATCTTTCTTTTATTAATCTTAAACAATACGTATTGATCCTTGCAGTCCATGTACAATTTTCCTGTTATTCTCTCACATTCATTTGCTACGCACAGATGTACAACAGTCTGTGCTCCATTTTCAGCTGTCCTACAATTAAACCAACACAACGCTTTAAAAAAACGTCAAAAAAATAAATTACCTGCATCCATATAATCTTGGACAATACGTATTGCTCCTTGCAGTCCATGTACAATTTTCCTGTTATTCTCTCACATTCATTTGCTACGCACAGATGTACAACAGTCTGTGCTCCATTTTCAGCTGTCCTACAATTAAATCAACACAACGCTTTAAAAAAACGTCAAAAAAATAAATTACCTGCATCCAAAATATTCGTCTGAATTATCCCAGAATGTACAGAATAAAGTACCACATCAGATTCTTCGAGACGTCTCGCTAGCTCTTGATGAATAATCAAGTTACAGAGTTTACTGTTAGCGTACATGATTATTCTGTTGCCTTTAGCATTATTAATCGAGTCTACGTCGATAAATCCGAATACATTAAATACATTTAAGTACTAATGTTGACAATTCTACTTGGTTGTGATTTCTTTAATAGTGGCAGTAACAGGATATTCAACAAAAATGGTCCATAATGATTCAAGTAGTCCATCTTTTGTTTACTTATCTCCGAAGGAACAAACCCGAACGTTGTTTACTAAGACGTCGAGACGATTTTCCGTTTTCAGAACGTCATTTGCAAATCTTCTTATGAGATCTGGATCACGCAAGTCAATCCATTTGAATATAACATTTGTTTTAACAGTTGTAGCAATAATAGAGTTTTGAACTCATGGGCCACGCTTTTCTAATGCTAATTAAGCTAGTTTTTTAGCAGTATGATAACCAATACCGCTGTTCGCTACTATCACAATCACAACTTTACCTTAAATAGATGTTTTGAATTCACATTTCCTACTACTTAGTTTTAAATATTAAAAAAAAATGATATAATTACAAGTACAATAAACATTAAACACGACATTGTAATATAGTCTTATTTTTTTTTTATAAACATTAAACACGACATTGTAATATAGTCTTGTTCTAATCATGGGAGGAAAAATACTAACAGGATATAACGCTAATTGTTAACGGTAGGTAAAGGAAAATCCAACTTGTTTTATGACATATTGATACCCGTCCTGATGTAGTGATGCGAGCCTTGATCTCGGTGGTCGCGGGTTCGATTCCCGCTCTAGGCAGGTATTTTTATTTGTACAAGTATTTGTTTCTGGTCGGGGCGTATGCACAGTGCCTCGGAGAGCTCGCCAAGCCAAAGCCGTTGATCGCGGTTGTTATCATCATCATCATATTTGGTACTATTTGTATAGGCCGACTCCGAACGACTTTTCAGAAGAAAATGTAAGAAATTACTTGTTTTTCCCCACTTCCCCAATGATTAGTGTTTAAGATTCAAATTTTGTCTCATTTTTAATTTTTTCCTTGCTTTAATTTTATTGTATTTTTTTATCGTTTTATTTTTTATCCCAAATTTATGTTTAACAGTTTTATTTGTTGTTTAGTTTTATTGCAAATGTTGTATACACCTGTAAAGGCGTATCTGTTATCATTAACTTTACATGTACCACTAAAAAAAAAATGTTTACTGATATTGTCGATGGTGTATCTTTTTTTAAATAAATAAATATTTGGTACTATTTGTATAGGCCGATACCATTCGTATGAAAGTCTAAGTCGATGCGTTAGAACATTGGTTAATACGCTAGCGGTCGCGTGTTCGATCCCCGCACATGACATATATTTGTATAGGCCATACAGATGCTTGTCGTGATCTGGGTGTTTGTGCTTGTGTGTTGTGTGTTTCCGCACCTCTGGAGCAGGATTTACATCCTACTGGAGACCGTTAAGTATAAGGCGTTTATTATATTTAAAAAATCGATTTTACTATTGCTTAAATAACAAATATTTCTAAAAACGAATAATTAATAACCACATGTCCGATAAACTGAAATAAATCAGCATATTAATGTCCCACTATTGAGTAAAGGCCTCTTCCCTACATAGAAGAAGGGTTGGAGCTTTATCCACCACGCTGATCCACTGCGGCTTGGTAGATTATTTTTTCTGCTATGAGTAACAATCTCTATAAGGTGTTTGTGATATCAATTGGAACCGACAGCTTTACGTGCTCTCGGAGTTACGGTAGGGAACCCACAAGACCCAAGGGAGTTGCTGGTCTCCTACTGGGTGCGTCCCCCGGTGGCGGCTAGGGGAACGCCACTCGAATGCCTCGCGAGTGGTAGGGGTCTTCGGATCCCCACGGACCAAAACCAGCAGCGCCGGGCGTGAAAGCGCAGGAAGGGGATGACTCGCTCTCCCCCTCCATTCGGTAGCGCGAAAGCGCGGTAGTTTGGGCGCGGAGGCGCACAAGCTACTGGGCCCCCTGGACCAGCTGATGTGCGGACCCATCAGCGGGGGTTCGCTGTCTGGGGTAGCTGGGCGTCCAGTGGTGGGCGGGGCGCGAAAGCGCGGTGAGAGTGTTGGCACTGGAGGTGCGGCCGGTGAGGGATTGGCGCCGAGAGGGTGCGGAGATTTCGATGATTATGGTGAGGGCCGCTCCTGGTAATTCTCTGAATTAGCACAGTGGACCAGTCTAGCGGCCCACATCACATGCGTAGGGGCCACCGGGCCAAGCGTCGGGGCGTCACGGTTGTATGCGCGAGCGATCCCGTGGCGCCCCACTATGGCGCAGACGGTCGATGGGTTTTAGTGGGTATTCTGGCTTCGCAGCCAGAGAGTCCCATACACCCAGAGGGCCGCGGGATGCGTAAATGCATTTCCCCATCGTAAAAAAAAAGGGAACCCACAAGAACGTAGACCAGAAAGAAATATTTGTACAAACACAATTATCTGCTCCGAATGGGAATCGAACCCGCAGCCGCTGGAATTAGGGCGACTTATCGAAACATTACACCAGAATGGTTGTCACTGTTATAAAAAATAAAAATAAATCAGTATATCTAATGTCAGCTACTTATTCTTGTGTGTGGCTTTTTTTATAATTAATAAAATGTATCAGTCCAAATTGATGTGTCAAAAGTGACGTGAAAAAAATGTACCCACTTGGACTGTCCTTATAAAATAAAGATATTTCAAAAGCAAACTTAACCTTAAAGTTGCATAAAATTTCCTCCTATAAATTTGAGCTGTGAATGTAAATTTGTATGCGTAATATATTAAAAATATATTGATAAAATAAATTAATATATATAAATAATAAATAAGTAATATATTAAAGTTTCAACAAAATATATATTTGATGCCCGCTAACCAATTTATGTTTTTAGACTAAATTTTTAAATTTCGTGTATAGGTATTAAATTACTGGTTTGACCTCCAAAAGTGACCCACATCTTCATAAGCTATGTATTTACGTTACAAGGCCGTCTGGCCGACAGTAATTTATAACAAAAAAATAAATAAATAAAAAATATTAAAATCTACAAAAACAAAAAATGGTTGTCTGTAAAGTCGGTTTACGGACGATAATTTTTACGTGTTAACGTCATAAGAAAACATTGATGAAAAATCACATACTTTTATGAATGGAATTGAATTATTTATTGACACAGAATTATCATTATTTTGTATAATATATATTTATTACATATTATTATTGTTATACCATCGGCCCATCTGCAAATGCAATATTATTGTCACTCTCAGGTTATCTGGCAGAAATTGCTCTTTAGCGATAAGACCGCCTGGTTGTAGAGATTATAATTATATAATATAATTTAGTTCTCTGTTTTGGTGTGCAATAAAGTATATTATTATCATCTAACTGCTTAACCGCTTAACGCCTAGGCCGATCGTGCCTCTCTAACACTTGTTCCGTGTTCTCGCTCACGGATTGTGACAATGACGTCATGTTTTTTAGAAATGTACCCGGTAGCTTTCATCAATTTACTAGACGTTATCACGTCAATAATTTGTTTTAAATAGTTAAGGGCCTGAGGAAAGTCGCTGGAAGCGGTTGGATGGAGGCTGCTTTGAACCGGTCGCTCTGGAGGTCGATGGAGGAGGCCTACGTTCAATATGACATGGACAACCATTGGCTGATATGATGATGATGATGATGATGATTTAAGGGCCTTATCAATTCTTTGCAAAATAGAAGGATTTACAGCCGTGACCTATTTAAATTTTACAGTTGAAGAATGGGTCCCGACTGTAAATCCTTCTATTATGCAAAGAATTGTTTATTTGTGTGTCGATTATAAAACTATTTCAATGGTATAGTTGTTAATTATTATTTTTGACATCATTCTAAACTACTGGGCTTGTTTTATTCTTTTAAGTTTAATTCTTTTTTTATTTTTTATTTAATGTATTTTTTAGTTTTTTACGCAGTCGGGTTTTTTGTTTTTTTAATAAAAAACAAATATTTTACACCTTTGAGTTAGGATTCGTTGACTTCATTATTAAAAATTTATGTTCAATGTCCTGCTTTGTATACAAGTACAAAGTTGTACGGAAACCGGGGAGCACACCCCTTTACTCCCGCCTAGGATCACAGGGAGAAGAGATTGGCTGAAAAACAGCACTGCATGGGATCTTAGTCCTATGTCAGCTGAAGCTAAGCCACTTCCTATTGCCTATTCATATTTTATATTTTGTTAAATTTTAATACGTTTTAATGTATGTTATGTTTTCGTATTTTTTCTAAATGCATGTTTACTTAACGTGTTATTTTAACCTTTATATTATATGTGGCAATAAATTAATTTTATTATTATTATTATCTAACTAGTTTACTCCACCCGTTCAATAATATATATAGATATATGTAGATAACATAATACAATACTTATATAAGGCATATAATAAATTTATATAAACTTACATAGATAAATATAAGCGGGTGGAGGATTACACCCTGGCAGGGAGATCAAACGGCCGGGGGTTAGGGCTGTAGGCTGAAAAATCGGCGGACAATCCTAGCCGTGTCGAGCAATACCGCCTTTTGCATCCTGGCTGCGAGCGAACCGTTACGGATCCCCGGCTGCCTCAGATGATCAAACAGGGATCAAACCGTTGGCAGATATAACTATAGGGATGATTTCAGCGGACTTCACACCCCACATATCGACAATCTCGTGCGCCAGATCCAGATATTTACGTTTTTCCTCTGTTTCGGCTTTCACCAGATTCTCGTCATGCGGAATGGTAATGTCCGTGCCCTATCTATCAGCACTATATCAGGCTTGTTCGCCAGTATCGTCCTGTCCGTGGTGATAGGCAGGTCCCAGTAGAGCTGGACTCCGTCGCGTTCGAGTACTGGTGCCGATGTGTACTAGTAGTACGGCATCCTCTGTTCCAGGACAGTTTACATTAGAGAAAGCTGTTTATGGAGGATTTTGGCCGCTTGGTTATGTCTGTGCAAGTACACAGTATTGGCAAGCGCGGAAGAGCCCGAAAGCACATGTCTGAGTGACTAGCCGGGATGGCGACAAGCTCGGCAGAAGTCGGGAGTGCCATCCTTCAGAATGTGCTTTCAGTAGTTGTTCGTCTTAACCACCTGATCCTGTATTGCACAGACAAAACCTTCGGTTTCCACAAAGAGATCCCCGAATCGTAGCCACTGCACGGTTACTCCCTAGCACAACATCGCCGGTGGTGTGGGTATTTTTCTCCGTAGCAGTATCCCTGCTACTTTAGTTTGTTGCTCATTATCACTTTTATTAGCCACTTTTGAATATCTTTTTTTTTTTTTATAAATTGTCATAAACCATATAAAAATTCTTCTGGGAGTTCTTTACAGTCCAAATGACAAAGTAAATTATTTTAAAAATCTACAAGATATTCTAGACAGCCCGGTTCATAATTATCAACACGTAATATGTATGGGTGACCTTAAAACGTATCTTATAAAAAATTACATCAGAGCACAAATGTTATATACGCTTACCTCCTCCGTCAATCTGCACGTTATTCCGACGAGTAATTCTACTAACTACTTCCCTAACTGTCGACCATATCTATTACTGACTTAGCCTTTGTCTTTAATAATCTTGTTCTATTTCATTTCATCATCATCCCTTTTTCTTACCACGACTTAATTTTTTTTTACTTACAAAGTGAGGGCGCACTTTGTAAGTTAAAAAAATTAAGTATATATTAGAGACAAAGTTCTTCTTCAGTTCAGTGGCAAGTAAGCAAATCGATCTGCAACGCTGCTTTCGCAGTCTTCGGTCATACGATTAGCACTAGATTATAACTGTTACTGTCTCCGCGTAATAATGCCATAATATCAACATTCTAAAGTATATAAGTACCTCTTTTATGTATTAAAATTAGCAAGAATGGTTATATAAACAATTTTAAATTGTTATATATCCTAAACTGTTACTTAAAATGAAGAATGATGAAAGGAACCTAAAAATTATTTTTGAATACCTATTCAACGATACCCTTTTTTTTTGTGACGCAGGGGAATCCATTATACCGTACTAAACCCCTGCGGGAGCCTTCAGCCGCTTTAATTGGAGGGTCCCGGATCTGCAGGCAACAGGATTCCTCCAGCGACAGGCTGGCCTCGGCGAAAAGGCCAGACTTCTCCTACATGGGGACTGTCCGGCTAACCTCTGAACAGTCCCGACGACGTCGTGTCTAGCAGGACCGGGTTCCCATCCCGGCCCGACACGGGCACAAGAGCGTTACTGGAGGCGCATTAAGTAGCGCCTCCTACGCACCCCCATTCGTCGCCCGCGGATGGAGGCCACGTCGGTGGCCTTCTCTCTTCTCCGCTCGTCGGCCTCCTTCTGGGATATTACTGTCTCGCAGAAGGAGACCATCGCCTTCCAGGACTCGTCGTCGCCGAGCATCGCGGTGATTATGCTCGGGAGCGACAAGTCCCCTCCGAGGACCGACGTCAGACCTTGACGCAGCGCCGCCCATCTCGGGCACACCTCGAGTGTGTGCTGGGCAGAGTCCACTGCCGCGCCACAATCGTGACATTCAGTCGTTAGCTCCCTCTGGGCCGTCCGGCACAGGTAGTCACCAAAGCAACCGTGCCCGGTGAGAACCTGCGTCAGACGGAAGGTGAGGGGCTTGCGTTTTCGACGCATCCACCGCTCAAGGACCGGGCGAATGGCAGCCGTTACGCGTGTGCCGTATGGCTGCCCCGCCAGGTTCTCCCCCCACCTCCGCATAAGCGCTTCCTGCCCTATCCGACGCACCCGTAGGATTCCGTCCAACGTAGGGTTCTCACCAAGAGCCCTCCTACCCGAGACGTAAGAGTAGGTCTCGGCAAGAAATGCTTAACATACATGCACGGTCGTCTGTTCCTAAGGTAGGCAACTTAATGCCTGTGTTTTAGGTTTATATTTCTTTAAATAAATACATATAAAGAATACATACATATATAAATATTACAACCAAACTCGGGGTGGGAAACGAACCCACTACCTTGGAGCAGAAAGCAGAGTCACTGCCAACTGCGCCAACGGGCCAGTCAGATCACATGAAATAAGTGGCCAAACTCTTTGTGGGGTTAATTAACTAAAGCTGGCGATCACATATTGCACGTGTGTAGTGTCTGGTGGGTTTGGTGGGGTGTTAGCTATGAAGGAGTAACTGAGCCATATCTTTGTGGTAAAAGGTATCAAAATATCGGCACAAGTGTATTAAGATACCATTTTTGAGAAGGTAGTTAAGCTTAATAACGCCTTAACAACGCCATGTTCAATAACCAAGAATGGTCCTTTCAGCAAGACTCGTCTCCGGGTCATAAAGCTCGATCAACCCAATCTTGGTCAGAAAACAACGTTTTGGACTTCATCAGAGCTGAAAACTGGCCGTCATCTAGTTCCGATCTTAACCCGCTGGATTATGATTTATGATCAGGTTTAGAGAGTATGGCTTACTCTAAATGCCATGATAATTTGGAGTCCCTAAAACAATCCAATCAATTATATACCAATAGCTATAACTTCTTTGTTCTCTAAGATTATGGAACCCAAAACCAACTGCCAGCTCTGGCAGTATTTGGAGGAGCACCAGCTGATTTGCGATAGCGATTGCTGAGATGCGATTGCTGGTGACCTTTTAATATTCTTAACTCAGCGATGGGCGGAGACAGTTGAGAGAAACATCACGCTGTATTTCGTATCGATCGTTAATAGTAGTCGAAACAAAACATTGTCTATCTCTGTCATGCTCGTAAGATCGTCCGCACGCGACAGAGATTGTTCGTGACGCGCACGTGTTGGGACGTCACTTCCTACGCTCACAGACACTATCTATACACGTGCAATATGTGATCGTGTGTACGCACAAGCTTTAGTTTTATATATATATATATATATATATATATATATATATATATATATATATATATATATATATATATATATATATATAATGTCCATGTCGTGCTCGCCCTGATAATTCCTGATAATCCTTCTAATTCATGTTTATAAGAAGAATAACAACAATGCCACAGTTAAAATATTTATATGCATAAAAAATTTACAAAATAAAATAATAAATATTGTAATTATAAAGAAATATCTACAGTAAATACTGATAATTTATAAACGTATTACGTAGAAAATTAATTTAAAAAATAATAGATCTTTAATGACGGATAATTTCAACTTTACAATTCAATTTTAAACACAAAATTCGTATTTTATATACGGATATAGTTGGTATGATATTTTTATCTCTTGTTTAAGAATCAGATATAAGATAAATGTGTCATTTAAATTAGATAAATAATTATTTATTAATTTTAATTAGATTGTTGTCAATTAAATTAGTTTTACGTAACCAAATTGTTTCTATAAAATGTACTATCATATTTTGTACGCAAGTTGTATCAAATTCCAAACAATGTTGACGCTATCTTTTGCGTAGGTATAAGGCAACGGAATTCACTAATATGATACCGAAATTTTACGAACACAGAATTATGCAATAATAATATAATACTACTGTTGGTGAACACTATTCATACGGTCGGGAACCGATTTTACAGCCCCGGCCGTAAAAGCGGCCCCGAAAGCTTTCTGACCAAACTCAAAGCCTCATGGAAGAACGACGCTTGTTAAACCTGCAGGTGATACTGAAGTATATAGGCGGATCAACAGACGAATATGGAAATCTCTGAGACACGATATACGTGTCTTTAATACAAAACGTATTAAAGATACGATAGAGCGGAATCGGGGCTCCAAAGTATTCTCGAGGGATTTGTCTGTTGGTCAAAGCCGGTAGTCGAGGTTGAAAACGGAGGATGGAGATAGAGCGTCGACCAGAGCGGAGATATTGAGGGAGGTCGAGAAGTTTTACGGACATCTGTATACCGCGGTCTACCAACCTGTTTGTAGCTCGGCTGAATATCCACGAGACTACCTAATCCGACATTATTCCAAAGATATACCGGACATCAGCTTGCTCGAGATTATTATAGCTCTGGGACAGCTTAAAAACAATAAGGTACCGGGTGAGGACGGTATTACGTCAGAGTTTCTAAAAGCGGGTGGAACATCGGTACTGAAAGTCCTTCAGAGGCTCTAATGCTGTCTTGCTCGAGGGCGTAACGCCGGAAGCCTGTTACAGAAACGTGTTGGTGCTTTTCTTCAAAAAGGGCGATAACATATTGATGAAGTATTACAGAATTCTCTAGGATCATTACGAATCGTCTGACGGGCAAGTTTGATGACTTCCAGCCTCCCGAACAAACCCGTTTCCGAAAAGGCATAGTACCATAGATCACATACATACGCTGCGGCAGATTATATAAAAGGAGGAGTATAATCGGCCATTATGCTTGGTGTTTGTGGACTGTGAGAAAGCTTTCGATTCGGTCGAAACTTGGGTGGTGCTGCAGTCTCTCCAGTGGTACCACATTGACTACCGGTATATCAAAGTGTTGAAGTGCTTTTACAATAACGCCAGTATGTCGGTTCGAGTACAGGAACATAGCACGAGAGCGATTCCAATGCAACGAGGTGTGAAACATGGAGATGTCATCTCTCCGAAACTTTTTACCTCAGCATTGGAAGACGCTTTCTAGCTTCTGGAATGGAAAGGATTTGGCATCAACATAAACGGCGAGTACATCACTCACCTAGTATTTGCCGACAATATCGTGCTTATGGCAAAATCTCTGGAAGACCTCAGCATCATGCTCAATGACCTCGATGGAGTTTCCCGACGGGTGGATCTTAAAATGAATTTGAACAGCGCAGCGTCGGACGGCCGTTCGCAAGATGGATGGATTCAGAATGTAGATTCTGCTGAGAAGTATAGGCAAGAAATTCAACAAAACAACAAAAAAAAAACAAAAGAATGACTATTTTAAAGAAAAAAAAAATTAATACAATATTAAATCATTAAAAAATAATAATAATATAATACAATCATGAAAATAATCTACTCGTGCGTTGATTTACAATCATCCTAACCAATAAATTTATTTGTATACTTAATTTATTTCGTAACAAATCTATTAAATTGTTACTTATAAGAAAGATTAAATGAAAAAAATAAATTATAAATTTTTTATCTAAAATTCGGTACAATTAATTATTTCAGTCCGGTTACTTAATTAAAATGTTATCTCAAATAAATTACTCATATTAGATAGTGTTTATACATATATATATATATATATATATATATATATATATATATATATATATATATATATATATATATTTACAGTATTAAATTTTTACAGAAAAATGCTACATCTTCTCGGAAGAGCAAGAAATATTGGTCGACGTACCCAATATGCACAATTAGTTTATAATCGTCGATTGCATAGAACAGTTAAAGAACACTTATACTTACATTAACACTTACACGGATAATGTCAATTTAAGAGATTAATTATTAGTATGGATACCATAAGTGCGAACGTAATGTTGAAAAAACGGTATCAATTTAGGGAACAGATATTTTGCCGGTAAGATGCGCTACGTACCAAGAAGTACTCGTTTAAATTTACGCGGGAAGCCTTGTTGCTATTGACAGCTCTGAATTTTGAAAACTGAGTTTATAGTTCAACAAAAATAAAAGTAATAAATATATAGTAAATAATTATACTAACAATAAGTATTACTATAAACTACTTAAAAAATTTCTAGAATGTTTCTCGTTTTTACTAGATATAGTTCAGATCTCTAATTACGGGAAGAGGAACATTACATATAAAAATGCACAAATATATAATAATATGCCCTCAGCATCATCCTTTAAAAAATACTAAAAAATCATTTACTAAATGTCAATATATAAATCATAAAAAGTCAATATTATAAATAAAAAATATTTATTCTAATTAAACATTTCATCTGGCCACATCTAGTTAAACTTTTTGTAGATCTATGTATCTGTGTTTCGTCGCTTATTAATTTGTTGCTTTATTCTGCATAGTGACTATTTTTTGAGTGCACGTGAGCATTCCAGTTTGTATATAAATTCCTTGGTCTTACCATAAATGTAACACTTTCTACCCTCACTTTGTTTTACTTTTTTGTGATGATATCGTATATTGTATTAAACTTATTATATATTACCCGACACGCTCGGCTAGAAATAATGTAATACTTATACTTATTTAAAAATGTTTTTCTTTGTAATGTATTTCTCATTTAAGTGAATTGTGAAAATTGTTATGAGAATAAATATCTTTAACCCCATCTCTATCATGGTATTGTATTATCAACACCTTTTTATGTCCTAATGTTATAAAAATCAATAATTGTCCTTAATATTGTCATTTAGGTATATGTCATTAATAACTTTAAATAGTTCGTCTTAACCAAATGACCTAACATAGAGTGATGCATGGTGGAATCGATTAAAACTAAAAATACAGTGGAATACATAATAATAATCTACAATGTATTAATGAATATTTTTATTAAATAGGACCAACTTTGAGATCCAAATAAATTAAAAACATTTTTCGTAACTCTAACCAAAGCCATGTAAAAGGTTATACGTGGTAGTAAACACTTACCTACAAATAAAAAAAACTTTATGAACTAAATATGTAAAAAATAATAATAATAGGCGACAAATTAATAAGCGACGACAAATTAATAAGCGACGAAACACAGATATATAGATCTACAAAAAGTTTAACTAGATGTGGCTTCTTTCTTCTTTCTTCTTTCTTCCACGTCCTTTGAAAAATCCTTGATAAATTGAATAAAATTCAAATTATCGAGTCAACTATATTATTGTATACTTATATGCGTATACATGTATACAGGCTGCTATACTGCGTGTTACTTGTTTGGCGTAAGCGCACTACGTCACGAGCATGTCAAGGTCATCAGTGACACGAACCTATAAGTATTTCCCCTACCAAACATCGCTCAACTCGACTAAAGATGTTTTCACTTCAATAAATAAAACACCTATACAAGTCTATTGTGTTTTATTTTGGAATCGTAAATAACTATACATAGGGCAAGTATTTTGCTCAGGTTTATTTTCTAATTGAAATCGTATTATCTGAACTAAATAGCTGTTTGCAACGAACCGGTTTGCGTCTCGATCACATTCCCTAAGGACGCATTTACATTCGCATTAAAAGGTTTTATATTTACCTTATTTGTAGAACTACCCACCTTATTGTTAAGAATCCGGACAAATCTCCGCGATTTTTTGAGTGCATTATTGTAATTTTATGTAACATAAGTTTAAATAAATAAAAAGAAAAAAAAATTAGGTACTATTTTTTTGGTAATTATTTGTCTTGTGCAAAGTTTCATAAAAATCGAAATACAATAAACGGGGTCAAAATTTTAATAATTTTTTTAAAGGGTACAATTTGATTTATTTTAAAAACAATATTATACATATTTACAATTCAAAACTAAAACTAATTATTAACATACAGTTTTGCTATAAATCATGTCCACGTGGAATGGTGCCTAGAATACTGGCAGCATTTCCCTGTTGAATCGCAATTTCGATTCTCTGGGGAAAAAATGCACCAGCCCCCCTGTACCAGTGGAGGCTATGAGACGTGGGGTCAATTCTTTTAGAAAATTTTAGTTTTAATAATCAATTTTAAATATGATTTTATTTTTGAATAAATCGGAAATACAACGTTTCTTCCATTGGTAGGTATTAATTACTTGTGGCGTGTACAGGCAAGATATAAAAAACTATAACTTAAGTTTAGAACATTTTTATATTAATTGTCATGTGTCAGAAATTTGGTATATAAGTCGATTAATTTATAAGAATAAATCAGTTGTAAAATAGAGATGTAAAATATATTATTGGAAGGAAATACAACGTAATTTACTTATTTGAGGATTTTATTTAACCACCTGACCAACACTCGCACTACACCAGCCCGGTGCCTTTTACTTCCAAATTGGTGACCCCGACGTGATTGTCAACGTGTTTACATCGGGCCCTGGTGTTGGTTTCCACCTTGTCTGCATGAATATTGATGTGCCATCGTGTCGCTTGGATGTTGCAAGATATGTTGTTGGGTTCATACTTACCATAATCCTGCCGGTAAGGTGTTTGACGTGCTACTGAGGCGTGGAGTTACGCATAACGAGGTACTCGCTGTTCATTAACTTCCTACGACTTCCCTGGAAGCGCATCGTTGATACGTACCGAATTCATCCCGTATTTAGAACATTTTATGCAAAAAATATTCCTTAGACAGTGTTAACCAAACCCCAGAGTGTTATCTGCCTAGTGTCGACTCACATATAAAAAAATGTTTGTGATCATACTAATTAACACCCCAGTGCATTCTCCATCAATTACATGTGGATTTATTGGACATTGTTTTGTAATTTTTAAGAAGAATAACCTTTTATTTTGTTCAATTGCATAACTCATTTTTGTAATCTAATAACAATAATTGCCTGTTAGTTATTATAACTGGGCAAGTTTGTTTGTTAATTTTAAGTTAAATTTAAAGCGTAGTTTCATAATATTTAACTATTTTTGTTGTAAATTTTACTACAATTTCCCACGGAGGGAGTATTCTGGTAATCTATAATATAAAAATAAGTCGGGTTTTCCTTCCTGACGCTATAATTCCAGAACGCACGAACCAATTTCCACGGTTTTGCATTCGTTGGAAAGGTCTCGGGCTCCGTGAGCTTTATAGCAAACTAAATTCAGGAAAATTTTCAAAAGAAAAGTAGGAAAACAGGGAAAATCATTTTTCACATACAGCGCCATCTCTGATACATAGCATGTACTATAAACCAATATGGTTTTGCATGGCGGAAGTACGTGGTGTGAGTATCCCTCAAGAAAATAAGTTGGTGGCGAAACGGAGTTCGCCGGGTTTGCTAGTTTCATATAAAAGAGCCTTATTCTGGTGATTGTACATTATTATTTCATACATTTTATTTTTGCGCTTGTTTTATTATTATTAAATTTTTACATTTTATTTGTGTCCATTGTGTATTGTATAATTTTTATTGTAAATTCTAATTTAATTTATTTTACACTGTGTTTTTACTGTGTAGTACCGGTCGCGTGGTATATATTTTCTTTATTATGACGGAAGCTTTTGCCGAGGTTAAGGAGCAGTTAGAGCGTGTAATGGCTGAGAAAGCTGTTCTTGAGGAAAAGCTTAACCAAACTTTATCAAACTTCCGCCATTTTGGTCCGATAAACCTGCGGTATGGTTTGCCCAAGTTGAGGCACAATTCCAAATTGCCGGTATTTTGGCCGACATCACTAAATATAATTATGTTGTTGGTCAGATTGATTATCGACTTGCAGGCGAAATCGAAGACATAATTACTCAACCCATAGAAAAAGGCAAACAGTACATTACATTAAAAAACGCACTCATT
This sequence comes from Euphydryas editha, assembly GCA_036937285.1. NCBI lineage: Eukaryota > Metazoa > Arthropoda > Insecta > Lepidoptera > Nymphalidae > Euphydryas > Euphydryas editha. The sequence goes on along the minus strand of JAUPFZ010000011.1, from coordinate 4,723,614 downwards.
AATAGGTTCTCTATACCCCAGGAGCAGAAGGTCCGTCAGCTGCTTGGCAATGAGGAGCTCGGCGACAGAAAACCGTCCCAGTTTCTCCGCCATTTAAAATCGTTAGCTGGTTCTTCACCATTGGATCAAAATATTTTACGACAGCTATGGATCAGTCGCCTTCCTCAGGATATTCAGGTACTATTAGTTTCGCAAGCAGACGACTTGAGTTTAGAGAAGTTGGCTGACCTGGCGGACAAGGTCATTGACATTGACTAGAGGTCGCAGCCGTTCTCGTAGTCGTGCCAATTCTAGAAGGCGATCATCGCAAGCACCCTCACCAGCCGCTGGTAAGCATTGCTGGTATCATAAACGCTTTGGGACCCGCGCTTCTAAGTGCATTTCGCCTTGCAACTGGGCTTCGGAAAACCCGAGAAGCAATCAGTAGCGGCGGCAACCGATTGCTACAATGTCAGCCGCCGCCTTTTTGTCACCGACCAGGTGACCAAACGTCAATTTCTTATTGACACAGGATCCGATCAGCTGGCTCCCGCGTCATCGAGAAAACTCAGACTATGAGCTCAGTGCTGCTAACGGTAGCAAAATCAAAACCTACGGTATGGTCAACCTACGTCTAAATTTGGGGCTGCGACGCGATTTTATCTGGCAGTTCGTCGTTGCCGACGTCCAGAAGGCGATAATAGGAGCCGATTTTTTGGCGCATTATCATCTCTTGCCCGACTGCCGTAGAAAAAAGCTTATAGACAATAAAACCGGATTATGCACTATTGCTACTTCGGCTATGGTTGAGAAAACGAGTGTGAAGGCTGTGGTCGCTGGAAGCTCTATTTACACATCAATTTTAACTGAGTTCCCTGATATCACTCGACCACCTGGCCTACCCAGGGTTATCAAGCACAGCACTGTGCACTATATTAAAACCACAGACGGTCCTCCAGTGTCGTGCCGTCCTCGCCGTTTAGCACCTCAGAAATTATCTTCTGCTAAGAAGGAGTTTGAGGACATGGTACGCTGTGGCATTGCAAGACCATCTAAAAGTGCATGGTCTTCTCCGCTTCACATGACCCCTAAAAAAGACAACACCTGGCGTCCCTGCGGCGATTATCGCGCACTGAACGCCAGGACTGTGCCGGACAAATACCCAGTTCGTCATATTAATGATTTCGCGAACAACTTGTCCGGTGCAAAGGTCTTCTCTACCCTAGACCTTGTCAAAGCCTATCATCAAATACCCGTGTTTAAGGATGATATCCCGAAGACGGCCATCGTTACCCCGTTTGGCCTCTTCGAATTTCCTTTCATGCCTTTCGGTTTGCGTAACGCTGGTCAAACCTTCCAACGCTTTATCGATGAGGTCACACGGGGTCTCGATTTCTGTTTTGCGTATATTGATGACATTTTGATTTTCTCACAGAACGAGTCTCAACATCAAGAACACCTTCGAACCCTTTTCAAGCGCCTCCAGGAGTATGGTGTTGTTATAAACCCGTCTAAGTGCGTCCTAGGTGCTAGTGAGATTACATTTTTAGGTTACCATATAAGTGCTGAAGGTACGCGCCCTCCTCAGTACCGTATCCAAGCACTCCTGGATTTTCCACCCCCGGAAACTGTTCAAGGCATGAGGAGATTCCTTGGCATGTTAAATTATTACCGCCGGTTCATTCCCCATGCTGCCCAGTTCCAGGCTCCACTCATTGACGCTCTGGTTTCTACTAAAAGTAAAGGCTCAAAACCATACCCGTGCACGCCTGAGCTCTTACGAAAATTCGAGGAATGCAAGAGAAGTTTGTCTGATGCAACATTATTACACCACGCTATCGCCGATGTCCCCCTCGGTTTGTTTACTGACGCATCGAGCGTACGTATTGGTTCATGTCTTCAGCAGTGCATCGATGGCAAATGGTTTCCTATTGCATTTTTTAGTAAAAAGCTGACACCCAAGCAGTCAGAGTGGCCTGCATATTATCGCGAGCTTTTGGCTGTGTACGAAAGTGTACATCACTTTCGGTATATTCTTGAGGTCCAACATTCGACCATCTTTACCGACCATAAACCATTGCTCTACGCTTTCGTACAGCGTCGTGAAAAGCTGCCTCCCGCACAGCTTAATCAGCTGTCTTTTATTAGTCAATTTACAACAAATATTAAATACATCAGAGGGGAGGACAACGTAGTCGCAGACGCGATGTCCCGAGTTGACGCAATCTCACTTGAGCAGGAATATGAAGCTCTTGCCAAGTCTCAAGAGGAAGACAAGGAATTGACGCAATTACTGCGTGGCAATTCCAGCCTGTAGCTTTCCAAAGTAAGCGTACCTGGTACTGGCGTTTCCTTGTTCTGCGACTGCTCGACTGGCAAGCCTCGTCCCTTGGTCCCATTCGATCTGCGACGCATTATTTTCAATAAGCTGCATAGTTTGAGCCATCCTGGCATTCAAGCCACGACGCGTCTTATAGCTGAACGCTACGTTTGGCCGTCCATGAACAAGGATTACAGAGAGTGGACTCGTACCTGTGACGCGTGTCAGCACGCTAAGGTCACGAGACATAATACTGTTCCTCTTGGTAACTTCTCAACCCCCTCAGGTCGTTTCATGCATGTCCATAGTGACATCATTGGTCCCCTGCCTCACTGCAAAGGATATCGATATTGCTTAACTGCAATCGATAGGATGTCCAGGTGGCCTGAAGTTTGGCCCATGCAAACTATTACGGCTGAGGAGGTTGCCGACACTTTAGTTAGAGAGTGGATCTCTCGCTTCGGCGTTCCATCCATCATTACCACCGATCAGGGTACTCAATTCGAGTCCGACCTGTTCAGACGGTTGATGCAGAGTTTCGCTACGAAGCGCATCAGAACCACATCTTACCACCCTCAAGCTAATGGCATGATTGAGCGCGTTCATCGTCAGCTAAAAGCATCTATCATGTGCCATGGTGGCGAGTGGCTTAGTGCTCTGCCTCTTGTTCTTTTGGGGATGCGTTCCTGTTTTAAGGAAGATCTCAAATCTTCTGTTGCTGAGATGCTTTATGGTGAAACTTTGCGTCTGCCTGGCGAACTTTTGGTTCCCTCGCTTTCATCGGGGCCAAATACTAGCCCTGCTGATTTTGTCGTATCGTTGAAGCGACATATGTCTAATATTCGACCTGTCTCTCCTTCTCGGCACGGCGATCTAAACACCTTCATTTTTAAGGATCTCGCAACATCATCCCATGTCTATTTGCGGGAAGATGCTGTTCGCCGTATTCTGGTCCCTATCAAATTATTGAGAGGGCCTCTGGTGGCAAAACCTTGACCCTTAACATTCGAGGCAGGAAAACTGCTGTTAGTGTTGATCGCGTAAAGCCTGCGTTCATTGAACGGTCAGAGAATGTTCGTGATGTAGTCTTACCGACTGCGCCAACCTTAACTGCAGAACTTCCATCACCTACTACTCAGCCGGTTCGAAAAGCTGCGCTTACGCCGCCTTCTGTTCCCCCTCTTCCTCCAAAAAGTTCTAATGTTCCGCCATATACCACACGGTCTGGTAGAAGTGTTAAATTTAAGGTTTTTAGAGACTAACTTGTCTCTCTCCGTGGGGGGGTGGTGTGGCGTGTACAGGCAAGATATAAAAAACTATAGCTTAAGTTTGGAACAAATTTATATATGACATGTGTCAGAAATTTGATATATAAGTCGATTAATTTGTAAGAATAGATGAGTTGTAAAATAGAGTTGTAAAATATATTATTGGAAGGAAATACAACGTAATTTACTTATTTGAGGATTTTATTTAACCACCTGACCAACACTCGCACTACACCAGCCCGGTGCCTTTCACTTCCAAATACTCTTCCAGATAATATGATGAGTGAGCATCAGAATACATTTAAAATTCATGCGATGTTGTGAAAACCTACGTTGTAATCAAGCTTTTAATTATAAAGGTTGTTTAATAATCGAACTATATGTATTATCAATCATTTTATTTATAATTATTATCAAGCAATTCTTTTATATTAAGATGCGACAATATGAGGTTCAAATCAGAGCGAATCAGAATCACGTAATTATATAAAGTCTAAGCGTCCGTACCCAAAAGTGTCTTTACATTGACAGTGCAAGATACAAAAGCCAAAAATAGTTAAACTTATGTGTATAATAATAGTAACATTTAAATTATATAAAAATGTAAAATAAAGATAATTGCTCAGTAAACCATCAAAACAATTTAACTATACTTTGGATCATTTTTGTTGTCATTACAATACATAATCTTAAATTTTTATTTATTTTGATCCGGTAAAAACCATCCATGAAAACATTTAGTAGTTTGTGAAGGCGTCGAGAATTCTGTTCGTGCGATTTCTTCCAAATTCTTAGCGTTCAACACTAACAACGTTATAGCACGGTCATTATTACTCCATAGGACCGCACTGAGTAGAATACCATCGTCTTCATCCTGAAAATATAAAATATTTCAATTCTGTGATTTAGAAATATCATACACTCATATTATCTGAAAATTATTAATATTGGTTAGCATATAATATTTAATACACACACCTGACCATCAGGATTTGCAATAAATACAGGTTCACTGGGGTAGCACTTTGACTCTTGCCAGCTTAATACAGCGCCACTTTTCGTGTCTACTTTGACAATCTGAAAGTTAAATTTGTAATTTTATATACATGTATTTTTACTTGTATATATGAATCTAATTTTAGCTAGAAGACATTGTGTATTGTATAAAATTTAAATGTAGCAGGTATTACGTAGGTATATTACACATAATGATATTATGAAAACTTATCAGCAAATCTTTCTGTACATCCCGAGTCGAAATTTAAACCCGATATAGCTCCCTTAAGTCCGACATAGAACCGATTTAGAGCCCAATACTCCGAAATAGAACCGATCGTCCCCACCGAGCCCAGTAGTCCGACTTAGCGCCTATATGCGCTAATTTCTATTCCATTTAGGTCCGATTTTAGTCGTAAACTGGAAACAACGGTGCCATTTTTCGGGTGCTAAGTCGAACCTAATTTAACATGGGTTAGGACCGACTTTGAGCCCAGAGATCCGACATAAGTCATACCGTAGGCGGCGCTAAATTTCGACTTGGAATATTTTAGAAAAATACTAATTATCTATTTTACTTGTACTTTTATTTATTAGTATTTCTAAAATTATTATTACCGAGCCAGCATAACTAGTATCAACATCTGATCCGATGCCATAGAAATATCTATATGGTTTACCTGAAATCAAAACAAGAAGTATATTGTTACGAAAAATAATAAATGCATTTATTGTTCTTCAAATTTAAACAAGTATATATTATCTTAATGTTAAAACTCATTAATTAATTAGCAGATAAGAAACAAACGAAGAATAACTGAAACAACAGTAAAACAACATGTTCTTAAACAACATCGTGGGCAAGAAGAAGTTTGCTAGAAACGAGAAATTTGCACTTTGTAAAATAGGTTAAATAATAAAACAATTATTAATTTTGTAATAATATAGCTTGTACGTGCTTGTATTTATATTGATGGCATCCTTATATACCTATATACGCAATAAATAAATTTGAATTTGATAACTTAAAGATTTAGTCAATAGTGAGTTCCAACAAGAAAACGGTAAGATTATCAAAAACGAGTAAAATATGACAATTTAAAATAGTTTCAAAGTACATACCATTACATAATTTATAATTAATCATCGGTGTTTCAACGCCCACGTCTGCGATTAAGTGCGTTTCAACATGACTCAAGGGCGGTGCGTTGAGCGGAATCTCGATTCGTTTGGGACGACTTTGACACCATTGGCCGTAGTCAGGGTTACTCTGCATATTCTAGTAGAATAATTTCGAAAACTTAAGTACCAATATACTCGTAGTAATAAAAGTAATTGTTAGTCATTTATTTAATAACAATGTGAGATCTGAAATCTGTTTCTAATAAAATTAAAATGACTATGAATGAAAACACAATAAAATATTTTTAGTATAGTAAGAATTAATATTAACAATACATTTATTTTTAACAAATTTATTTTTAACAACTTTAGTATTCCTTGCTGTTTCGTATAGCGGGGCGTGTATTCCGATGTGGTGATAGTATCTTGATTACTATTAGACATTGTACATAAAATAAAAATGCTCTTATTAGCTAGCCAACTTGTATTGAGAATATTTTTCTTTTTTTTTTAATTCTTTTTTGCGGAAATACTAACATTAATAGCGGAGGTAAACATCGCATCAAGAACCTTCGCATCTTTATAGGAACATAAGTCGACATTCAACTTTCCGTCTTTTTCAAAGCAATTAATTATATGTAGAAAATAAATTGTGTCGGTAGAATAACGCTTCTCATCGCCAGTCTCTCGGTTTATTAGGATTATGTTCGTCTGAAACAAATATTAATTTTAAGTAGATTAAATCTATACTAATATTATAAAGCTGAAGAGTTTGTTTGTTTCTTTGAACGCGTTATTCTCAGGAACTACTGTTTCGAATTGAAAAAATATTTTTGCGCAATAATAAGAAATATTACAAAAACGGGAAAAAATAATCTTTTTTCACAGCTTCCGTTGCGTCATTTATTATTTATTTTCACAAGACATTTTTGAACTATAGTTCTACTTTTAAAGTAAATATAATATCACTCTTTTACTGAGAATTTTCGAAAAATAAAAAAAACCTCAATAATACGTTGAACGACCCAGGAATCAAACCTGAGACTCCTTGCTCCGCAGTAACGCTTGCGACCACTCGACCAACGAGGCGGGTTACCCTTAATTGTTTTAAAATATTTAAGTACGTTTTTCCCTCAAATTAACGCGGGTGAAACCGCGGGGCATAGCTAGTATTCAATAAAATCTTAACTATCCGATTGTACTCATACTTTTTACACTATCCTTAACAAAGAAAATATTTAGAATTACGATTTATAAAAAAAATATATTCAAAATCGCATAAATCACAAAAACGAAATTTAACCCTTAGTCAACTATGATCGTGTTATGTTAAATATATTAGTAATACCTCGTATTCTGGATAGCTGACGAGGGTGGTGGAAAAGGGTTGTTTAACGAAGAACCGACGTAAATAATTCAGTATAGATATTACTAACGGTTGCTCGATTATCACAAAATAATTTTCTGTTACGCCTGTAATATTAAATATTATATATGTTTACAGTTTATTTCACAAATAAAAAAAAACAAAATACATTTAAAAAATTATGACATAGAAGTACAAGACTGCAACAGACGGCCTCTTATCTTGAGCGGGATCTTTGGGCAGAAGACAGAGAGTGGGAATGTTTGTATCCCGATGTTTGAATATACATACGATAATACTCGTAGTATTCAATTTATTCTACATTAACTATTTGTATCTCATTTACATATAATCAATTTATCAAAATTATTCTTCAAATGTATTCTCAGTCGGTATTTTAATAGTAATATAATAATTATATGTAAAATATATATGTTTACCAAATGAGTGCATGTACGCTGGATTGTATTTCCACCTTGGTCTGGCGCCACCGACTATTTCGGCTGTTTCAAACATATTGCCTGAAAGGAAAATACAATATAAAACCATGTTTCCAATTATAAATTCAGATTGCTGATCAGCGCTTAATAAATTGCTGAGATCTTCCTTCATCTAACGGCAACCTCAAACGATGAAAATTGTTAATAGGGTATTCTACAATGTTTGAAAAAGTACTTCAAAATGCTGATTTTCCTAATAAAAAGCCACAAAAAATATATTTCGGCAAAATAAACATGTTTTTTGCCAAAAAATTTGATTAAATTTTAAATATTTTTTATTCCCGCGAAAACGCTGTCAACCATTATGGTGACGTAATATTGTTAAGGCTGTGTTCCGATATACACTAATTGTGAGAGCAGTGTGAGGTGTGAAATCAATTAAGAACATTTCGAAGCTGTTCCTTTTTAGTTTTCTATGCTTACTGCACTTTACTGGTTATTGAATTTTTGACATTGTTTTCAAATAAAAATACAAACGTTTTCTGTTCAACAATAAACATTAATATTTGAATATTGTTGACATTTTTGAATAACAATATTAATTAAAAATAACAACAATCGTTCGCGCCGTTATATATTTTGATCACGTGACTCGAAAGCGCCAGTAATTACAGTACAAAAACGGCGGCTATTTATGACGTCATATATTTCTCTGTGGTACTGCAGCAGTGTACTGGCACTCCATAAATGAACGAATTTTTCACAAGTAAGAGCACTGAGCGGTGCTCGCAGTGTATATCGGAACAGAACATTGCCCTTACGACGTCACGCCATGGCGGCTCGTGTTTTAGGTCACGTGACATGCAGATTAAAAATTACGACTTTTAATTTCAATACAATAAAACAATAATGTAGTTTTATGACTCAAAATCAGAATATTTAAGTATATTTCATCGTACATTTTTGTTTTTATCAAATTTCATAATTTATTTTTCACTAGCGAAAGTACCCTATTGTTTATGAACTCCTGGGAACACACCTAATAATTTTACATTACTCGCATGCCACATTACAGTCGTTAAGGATCCGCTTTTATTTTATTAAAAAAAAAAGACTTATTGAGGTTATACTTCTTTTGGTGCGTTAGAATAATGAGATGTTAAAATGATGAGAATAAATTTTCGCGACGCGCGCGCACACCGTCACAAAAGACCGACACTCTGAAGTTATCTACTCAACATGTTTTTTTTCTACAAACGTAAGATAACGCGAAAGATAAATTTTTTAGAAAGATTTATCTTGTTACACCAAAGAAGTATAACTTCTTGCGTGCGTACATAAGTACACTCACACTTTTTTTATATAAATCAGCGTTCAAATAAACGAACTACAAATTTATAATATTTCTGTGTACATATGATATAAAAAAATAGTCTCACATATTTATTTTATACATTGGTATGTTTTGAAAAGAATCCATTTTTTAAATAATGGTTTAATATTTGCAAATATATTTACCAGTTTTGCTGTAAGAAAATTTCACGATCACGTGTTTTAAGTCTCCCTTTAGCGTATTCATGCCCACGTTGTAAACGTCACCTTAAAAAACAAAAACATATCGGAAGACTCAAAATACATTTAATTATAAAAAAATTGGCTGGCAAAGTCGGTTTACGGACGATAATTCTACGTAATAACGTCATAAAAATATTGATGAAAAATTGCATACTTTTATGAATTGAATTTAATAATTATCACTGAACTATCATTATTTTGTATAATACAAAGAAGGAATTAATTGAAAATTAAAATTTTTTCGATAAATTAACATTTATTTGCACTCTTTAATTCAATTTTTTTTTTCTTCTACTTGGACACATCTGTCGATGGAGTGGAAGGGAGATAGATGCGTCACAAGGCGAACACTTAGGCTTATCGTGCCTCTATCGCTTGTTCCGCGCTCTCGCTCGCGAAACGTGACAATTATTCATGCTTTTTCGTGCGTGTAGCCGGCGTTTATCGATTTATAAGACACTATCACGTCAAAAATAAATACTGATTAATAATATATAAATATTTATGTGATAACAAATCAAATAAATAGATAGATTGACTAGATTATTAAATAGTAAGAATTAAGTTTCTTGCCGATTTCTTCGCAGTAGAAACATAGTCCGGTCAATTTAGACCAAAAAATGAGGGTGAAGTTACTTAAAGTCCGAACAAGCTGAATTTCTGTGAAGTTGTTTAAAACGTAATTATAAACAATGTCTACAAGTTCCTCATCATTCACATTTAAGGAAAAAATTTTATTCAAGGTCAAAGGTCAAAAAAATGAGTTTTTCGCGATTTTCAGCAAAACGGTAAGTTTTATCATAAAAGTACGTCAGACAAATTGTAGATCATAAAATTATCTATAAAAAATGTATCAATACTTTTTTTCTTACGAGCCACCGTTTCTGAGATATAACGATTCAAAAAGTTATAAAAGTTGTTATCCTCATAATAAGCATGAGTACGCCACGTATATACATCTAGAGTTGTTTTATATTTTATAATATATATATATATATATATATATATATATATATATATATATATATATATATATATATATATATATATATATATATATATAATGATGCCGATGTATTGATTATTGAAACAGCAATAGAGCAATTCAATTTGACAAATACAACTATTGTTGTTGGTGAAGATGTTGACTTACTTGTATTACTCACTGCTCGAACGCCAGCTGAAAAAACTATTTTTTTCTTAAAACCAGGAAAAGCTCAGCATCAATCAGATATATTCATCAAAAAGTTTATTTACTTTTGTAAAGTGTCAAGATCATGTACTATTTTTACACGCAATAACTGGATGTGATACGACATCTGCATTTTACAGGAGGGGTAAAACAGCAGTTTTCAAAATGTTTGAAAAACAAGATTTAATTCAATGTGCTGAAGTTTTTAAAAAGACTAATTCAACTCAACAAGAAGTTATTACCAACGGCATCCGCTTTCTTCTTTCTATGTATGGTAACTAAAAATAAAAAACAAGTTCAATTAGCTAGTCTTCCTCCAACCTCAGTTGCTGCTCACTAACATCTTTTTCGAGTATATTACCAAGTTCAAGTGTGGCTTGGTAAACAGCTAGACCCTACAGACTGGGGTTGGAAGTTGGTCAACAATATATTAGAGCCAGTTCAAACTTTACTTCCAGCTGCGCCGGAAAAACTGCTGAACACTATTTTTTGCAACTGCAAAAAGGGATGCTGTGCTAAATGTGGTTGCAAAAAAGTCGGACTGTTTTGTTCTTTGGCATGCACAAATTGTCAAGGCCGGTCGTGCTCTAATATTGAAACACAAACAATGGAGGATTCGTTTGACTCTGACGAAGTATCATGCGATACATCGCTATTGGCGCAATTTACTTGCATCCAAAATGAAGATGAAGAAGAAGCAGGAGAAGAAGAACAAGAAGAAGAACAAGAAGAAGATCAAGAAGAAGAACAAGAATTTGAAACTTACGAATAAGACAAATAAACTTCAACACTTTTTTTTTAATTTACATCGCTTTTATCTTTCCCAATCTTTGAAAATTTCCGTTATTTTGCAATAGTTTTACATTAAACAGGATCACAACTGACCCGTGGAGTAGGTCTACTGGGGAAACCACGTTAAAAAAAACGCGCTAAGTACACTATCTCATAGGTGGCGTGGAAACGTGAGCATATTATGACGATAACAACTTTTATAACTTTTTGAATCGTTTCTGAGAGAAACGGTGGCTCGTAAGAAAAAAAGTATTGATGCATTTTTTATAGATAATTTTATGATCTACAATTTGTCTGATGTACTTTTATGATAAAACTTACCGTTTTGCTGAAAATCGCGAAAAACTCATTTTTTGACCTTTGACCTTGAATAAATTTTTTTCCTTAAATGTGAATGATGAGGAACTTGTAGATATTGTTTATAATTACGTTTTAAACAACTTCACAGAAATTCAGCTTGTTCGGACTTTATGTAACTTCGAATGTCTAAATTGACCGGACTAACAGTATTCCTAACCGATATTAGAAAGGTATAAAATTGTAGACGACGATGCGAAAGTTAAGCCTACTTGAACAATGTCTACTTCAAATTTAAACACAATATATTTATTAAAACATAGATTAACTGTAATAGGGTGTATGTGTAGGGTGTATAATATGTGTGTTTACCGAAGATATACGACAAACGACATGTATTTAATCGCAAATCAATCTGTAGTTTTAAATCGACCAAGATCACATGATGCATATTTTAACCGCGAATAAAACCAAAATATACGATCATATCACAATATATATATATATATACACACACAATATATATATATATATATATATATATATATATATATATATATATATATATATATATATATATATATATATATATATATATATATATAATTGGCGACATTATATATTTACAATAAAAATCTTGAATTGTTATGTACGCTCACTACACCCGCTAATTATAGTCTATATGGACGTTAAATCCTATAGTTATTTTTACGACACTACTCCAACAAAACAAATGTTTTACCAACCGTTAGGCATGACATGTGGATGAGCAGTGTGGTTCACTACTAACGAGTGTGGGAGAGTCTCCTTACCCGTAGTTTCGAGGCTCACTGGATCGATTCTATAATTAAAAAAAAAAAAATCATGTTATGTTTCTAATGGCATTAAAAAAAGTTGAAAAAAAATATTCACGCAAACAAACTTTTTAGAAGATATAAGTTCGATATACATATATTGATTTAACTCTCACAACCATATAAAACGTAGTTACTTATTAAAAAAAGCAATTTAGACTAGCATTGATGTTTAAAACTAAAATTTTAATGATATTTGGCCAGTTTTATCCTTCCTATCCACCAAATTTTCTTGGTGCATCTATGTACTTATATATCACTACAGTGGACACCGAATTTTATCCAAACTTCAAAACATTTATCGTTACTGCTAGATTCCCCTGAGTATTGAGCAAAATTGTGGGCTATATATCAATATAGCCTACAATTTTACTCAATAATCAAGCCCAAGAAGAAAGATAGAAGGGATAACTCCTGATATTATCACTGTTAATTAAGCATACTCTTCAAAAATGCCAGAAATATCTCAGATATGTTATACTTACTTAAACATCACTGGTACTTCTGTAAGAGCGTATATTTGATCTCCGAAAGGGTACACCGAAACTCCTGCATTATCCGTTCTCTCAAGGGTAAAATTGAAAACAGAAGATATTCTAGAATTAAAATTGTTATTAAAATGTATGATCTCATTAGTTTTTATTTTTTATTTAATTGAAATAAAGTATTATTGTAACTATTATTTATTATGTCTAAATATATGCTTAATTTTAAATAAACATATAGAATTATAATTAGCGTTACACAATGGAAGGTTTCGTAATAAATGCATAAAACAAGAAAAATACTAATAACAAAAAGTTGGAACAGAGTATTTTTCCACAAGCTTGACATTTAAAAATAAACAAAAATTTATTTTAGTTTTACATTTTTTATAGTCAACTTTTTGCTATAAAACATTTTTTTTAATCTAAATTTTAGTAGTTTTCTCTTAAGTATTATGAATTATTCTATTTGATTTCTATTGTCTGAAAGAAACTGACACACGACTGTGTCACACGACGGTGAATATATATATATATATATATATATATATATATATACATATAACATTATCAGAATTTAATGACGAGTTGACGCAGTGGTCTCTACAATTGACTCTGCAAGTGACTGTTTTGTATGATTTCAGATATCCGACACTGAATAATTTTTCTACTGGGAGCTGCTGAAGGGGACTGATGTAACATAATATATTTAAAAAAAAGTTCTTACCTATCAAATATAGTCCTACAAGGGTCCGGAACAGACCTCGTGCCGAATTCCGTCACAACGATACGTTGTGCCGTCATATTTTTTTTATAAGTCTCAGAACGAAGAAAGCGGCATTGATAAGTTGCTTTTCCATCTTTAATGGCGAACCTATAATCAATTACAAAGTTAAATTGAACATTTATAAAGAAATAATTATATATAATAATATTCATTAAATATAATATCTTATTTTACCAGTATTAATAACATCCTTATAACCTCGGAAAGACGTTTAAAATAGGCTTTAATATTTTCCATTCAAAAGAAGATTATTACCAAACTTATACGCATGCCTAGAATAAGCAATAATATATAACCTGTGGATAAGGGCCAGCCCATCAAATATATGTTCGTATTGACAGGAACCAATTTTGTTGCATCCAGGACCATTTCTTAATAGAGTCCCTTGTAGCCATGATGGAATTACACCTTAAAATGGTAATTTAATTTTAAATTAATTACAATCGATTGTTCTTCAAAAGTTTCAACAACTAAACTTCAAAAGTTTGACAAAGATCACAATTTATTTTGCAATTTTCTTTTTATAGTTCTCAGAATTAAGTGTTTACATTTTGTTCAATAAATCGAGCTTATTTACTTAAAAGGCTGTTGCTATTCATACTTCTAACGACAATCGTTTTAATAAGAAAATAATGATTCGTACGTCACTTTAAATTTTTTTTATAAAAAAGTCAAAAATAAATAAATAATTCTTTAAAAAAACCTAACATTTGATAGGTCAAATAAAAAAATCTAACAATCTTACAATAAAAAAATAATTAATTAATACTTTTAATTATTAAAAAAAAATATCGTACGAATAAAAAAAATATCTTCCCATAATCGTATGTATAACAAGAAAATTATTCGTATGATTATCGTACGAATAACAAAAAAAAAAAAATTCGCACGATAATCGTATGAATAGACACTTCCTACTTAAAAACTAAATTAAATGTTGCTACTCGTTTCTCACAAAATACCTACAAAACTGGCTACTAACTAAACTACGTCGCTGGTGCTAGTGAATATCGCGGTTACCTACGACGCATATAAGTGCCAGTACCTGGATGACCGAGCCTTGCTCGGTTAAATTATATTTAGATACATTACATACTGATGAAACATAAATAATATTTTCGATCTTACCGACATAATAGTAAAATAATAGGAATTGGTTATTTAAATAAAAAATAAAAAGTAAAAAGAGCTCTTAATTCAAAATAAAAAAAAAGGAAAAAAATTGGTCTGTAAACACCTGGATTCGAACCCAGGTTTTCTGATTTCGAATCCGCCCGATTCCCATCCGAGCTATTAGAAGCTTGTCAATGACAGCGAAATTTGCCTTCGTATTCTAATGATATTTTTTAATTGCGTAAAAAAAGGGATAAAACGACATTTTCTAAAAATAAATCCTAGCTAGATCGATTTATCGCCCCCGAAACCCCCTGCATACTAAATTTCATGAAAATCGTTGGAGCCGTTTCCGAGATTCCGATTATATATATACAAGAATTGCTCGTTGAAAGATATAAGATTACTGCGTGTAGTGCACTTCGTTTGACTCATCACACTGATAATACAATGAGTAAAGAAACACGGTTTCTTTGACGACGACGACTTTGATGACGGACCTACGGAGTAGCTACGCCACTGGGCATTCGATAAAAAAGTAAAACTAGAAAAATATTATCTACTAATATATAAAAAAATATCTTTACCTGTCGTCTTTCCTTCTAAAGGTTCATTGATCTCCTCTTCACAAGTTCTTAACCAAATCGTCGGATCATAATTGGGATAAAGTTTTTCGGTGTCAGGCATTTTTACAATCGGTTAATAAACCTCTGCGTCTACTCCACTGAGTCTCACACAGTTCACTAGACGAGAACTAACTGAATTCTGACGTGTTGGTGACCTAGAGATAAATTAACGTTAATTTAATTGTAATTAAAAGAACTAAAAACAAAGAAAAAAAAACCTCTATACATCTACATATTTATAAAAAAAATTATAAAGCAAAAAGAGTTTGTTTCTATGCTATTTTATATGCTAATTAGCTAAATATGGAACTGATATATATGAAAAATTATATTTGTGATAAATAAATTGTTTGTTAAAGAAGACATTTAATAATATTAATTAATTTGATAACGTTATTATTAATAACTAGCGGCCCGCCCCGGCTTCGCACGGGTATTTAACTAAAATTTTAAAAATTATAAATTTATATTTTTTTTATCACCTACATGCGCCATCTATCGTATAATAGTAGAATATCGTTTTTATATTTAGTGACATTTAACATAATAGTACCTTACCTTAGACCAGATGTCGTTGGCGGCGTAGGTACCTATTTCTATTTTCTTAAATATTTATTTTTAAATTTAATTACAATGAAACAAAAACTAAATTATACTGTAAATTATGTTAAATTTTTATGTATTAAAGTTATTTACATTGGTTTTGTACTTTTTACATGATACGTGCACACAAAAAAATGATAAGAGATGGCGCTAATACAAAAATAAACGCGCTATTAAAAATTTTTCTTGATGATATATAGTGTATTAATAAAACGGAGGTTTTAACAGATTTATTATTTGTATAGATTGACGACCGTTCTGGTGTAGTGGTGTGAAAGCTCATTAACGTAGTTTCTCAGGTTATTTTCCGAGACGAATCGACTTTAGTGGTAGTTGTAAGTATTTTTTATTTATTTATTTATATCCACTTTTTCGTACACCACTCAAAAAAGGATAACTCGAGTTAAACGCATGAAATATTAAAAAAAAAAAACAGAATGATGACAACTGAATGGTCTTATCGCTTATTAGCGATTTTTTCCAGACAACCTTAGGGCTAGATAATTATGGAGCTGAAAGGGATAGATGATGTAATACAATACATATTAAAAATATTAATAATAATATAATAAACATAATTAGATACACATAAACATATACCTACACATATAAAGATAATATACATACTCGTACAACAGAATAAATATTCGTATTTAAATATAAGAGTAAGTCAATATTAAGAGATAGATAATAGTCCTTCACTCGTCTTTTAAATATGTCTAAATTTTCTTTGCGAATAGGTAAAGGTAAAGCGTTTCAAAAGAAGTACAGCTTTACAGAATTTGGTTTTATGTCTGCAAAACGTTAATGGTAACTATAATTACCTTATTAAAAAAAGTTAATTAATTAAAAACAAAAGAACGTAGTTTTTTTTCCTATATTATTCAGTGTAAGATTTTCCCATTGTACAATTTCAAGTAAATTTATAAAAAAAAAGAACACAGATTAAATTGTTTGTTAACATTTTTTGTTAACATTAACATTAAAACATTTGTTTCTGTTCTGATCCTTGCGAATTTCGCAATATTTTGGTCTCAATTGATGGACATCTGATACTAAAAATTATTCTTGGTAGTGTGCAAATTAAATGTCGAGCCATCATCAAACTCACTGATAGAAAATAGCTACTTAGCTAAATAAATAAAAAATACTTATTTGCTTTTTACTATATGCAAATTTTAGAATACTTAAATAATTTAAACGACATACTTACACCCGGCAATCACAAATGAAAATAAAACACAGCAATTTTATAACAATCACAGTACATAAAAATTGTAAAAATTATTTTTTATACAGCATTTATTACAAACAATTTATTTATTAAATTTAACCGGCAACATTTATTTACAATGTGTATGTACCACTCGATACAAGCAACCGGAACGGTGTAAGCGTCAGCTTATGGACTTCTTGTAGCTAAGAGTGTTAACTAGGGTTGTCACTTGTCACTCGTCACTCGTCTAATTCGTCTTATCGTATTTCGTAAATATTCCAACCAGTATTTGCTTCTTTCGATGTAGGATTTCCGAAGATCTTAATTATCGAATACTTAAATAATAAAAGTAATTAACAAAGTAGACAATTTTCTTTGTGTGGCGACTAGGCACAATACAGTGACAGACTATAGTCTTATGGAAACTTGGAAAAATTAACGATCAAAAAATTTATACAAATACATTAAATTTCCTCTCGAAAAAATTATTAATTCTAATATTACCCGACTGCGACAGAAGGAGGGTTGTTTTTCGAGTGTACGTATGTATGTTTGTATGTATGTATGTATGTATGTATGTATGTATGTATGTATGTATGTATGTATATGTATGTATGTATGTATGTATGTATATATGTATGTATGTACGAGGGGCGTTCAATGTATTCTCGGTATCAATATGATTTACTAATTACATTCGTAATTAGACTAATTATTTCGTTAATGACACTATCTGAGGGTATAAATATAAAATTTTACACATTTCTAATCATTAGTTTGCTAGTTATCATTCGCTAACGACAAGTGAAATGACTGACGCGACAATGTTGAAGAAAATTGAGCACCGCGCTGTGATTAAATTCCTTACTAAACAAGGAAAAAGTCAAAAAACCATTCATGAAGAGATGGTGGCTGTTTATCAAGAATCTGCACCTTCATTATCTACTGTTCAAAAGTGGTCAAGTGAATTCAAAAGGGGCAGAGAGAGCATTGAAGACGACCCTCGCTCGGGCGGCCCGGTTACTGCCTCTACGGACGAAAATGTCAAAAAAGTTGAGAAAATTGTACTTGAAGATGCCCGAATGAAGGTTAAAATGATAGCGGAGATGACTAACCTTTCTATCGGTACCATACACACTATTCTTCATGACTGCCTTAACCTTTCAAAAGTCAGTGCAAGGTGGGTCCCGCGAATGCTCACAGCCCCACAGAAACAAGTGCGAGTCGAGTGTTGTAGGGAGTTTTTGGAGCTCTGTGGTGAAAATCCTTCGAGTATTTTCGAAAGAATTGTTACTGGAGATGAAACGTGGGTTCATTACTATGACCCTGAAAGTAAACAGGAGTCCATGCAATGGCACAAGAAGGGTACAGACCCTCCAAAGAAATTTAAAGTCACTCCATCTGCTGGAAAAGTCATGGCCACGGTGTTTTGGGACTCAAAAGGAATTTTGCTGATTGAATATAAAAATAAAGGTGAGACCATAAACGCAAAATCCTAAGGGAAGCAATTAAAGAAAAACGACGGGGTAAATTGGCCGCTGGTGTGTTGCTTCTCCACGACAACGCCCCGGTCCACACGGCGCGTGTTTCCAAGGCTGCTGTTCGCGATTGTGGCTTTGAAGAGATCAACCACCCACCCTATAGTCCAGACTTGGCACCTAGTGATTATTATTTGTTCCCAAATTTGAAAAAAGATCTCCGTGGGAAACGATTTGTCGATGATGAAGAGCTGAAGGCGGCAATAAATGAGCATTTTTCAGGCAAGGAGGAAAGTTATTTTTTACAGGGAATTGACAAGTTAATATCACGATGTAACAAATGTATTGAGGTTATGGGGGACTATATTGAAAAATAAAAATATTTTTTGGTTAATTTGTGTGCTTTTTCATGCCGATACCGAGAATACATTGAACGCCCCTCGTATGTATGTATGTAGGTATGTATGTATGTCCATTTTTTGGCACGCCCTACAGCCCAAACGGCTGGACGGTTTTTGACATATGAGGTGTCGTTGGATTTGTCTAAATTGTAGTAGTGACATAGGCTATATAAATTTTCAAAATGGCGCCCACAAATGGCGGAATGAGGGGGGGAGTTGAATTTTTTTTCTTACTGTAGCAATATGGGTATCAAATAAAAGCTAGTAAATTGTTTTATTCTTTTTAGTTTATAATAAGAGTATTTTACGCAGTCGGATTTTTTGATTTTTTTAACTAAGCATACTTGTTTTCAGTAATTTCTTAGAGTTGAATTCATAAATATCCAAATGTCTTCATTTAACTTTTAAAAAAATAACAAGGGAAGTGATTTCGTTCATTATATTCAGGCCTGTTTCTAAATGTTTATCTCATACATAAATTACAGATAGGCTATCAAGGTCTTTATCAGCGTAAGAGTTTTGAGTACAAAGTGGAGTTTAATGTTAAAACAAACATAACAAAAACTTATATTTGTTGTTATATTATGATACTGTATGTATCCTGTTATAAACTCTTTTGCAAAAAAAACGGGCACTTAAGCAAAGAACTATTTTATGCCATCAAAAACATAACTTGTAAAAAATCCAAGTCTCGCAACTCAGTTCTTCTACTCTACCGTAAAAAGTTGTGAGATCTATGTATTACCAAGTCGGCTTATTTATTCAATCCCTACTTAAGGGTCCTTCTGTCTTAAGCTATTACGTAATTAGCTAACCTTACAACATAAATAATAGTGACCATATCAATATAAAAAATCTTTAATGTTTAAAATAGATAGATTGACTTGGCAATTTTCATCAGTTTTATCATAACATTTTAATTAAATTATTAAGAAATAATGTTTAAGCTCAAAACACTATGATTGTACCTGCTCGCTAAATAAAAATGAAACGCGTTAATTTCTTTGTTTTTCTTGAATACATTAAAAGCAGATAAAAGTTTAGTATTGAGTGTGAGTGACCCCCTCTTGCTGAAATCACAGCTTGCATTCGTCTGGGCATGCTAGTGAGTATATCTTTTATGGTTTCTTGGGGAATACGTTCCCACTCAGCGGTAATCACATTCTTTAGCTCTCTGATGGTCTGCGGAGCCGGCTGCACTGATCTCACTCGTCGCTTCAGAACATTCCAGACATGCTCTATGGGATTGAGGTCCGGACTTCTAGCTGGCCAGTCCAAACGACGAATTCCGACTTCTAGCATATACGCATCCACACCGCCAGACCGGTGGGCGCGAGCGTTGTCGTCCATAAAAATTGAGTTTTCGCCAAGAGCGGTTAAAGCGGGTTGTGCATAAGGAATTAGAACTTCCGTTATGTATCGGTGTCCAGTCAGTGTACCGTTTTCGATGAAGACTAACTCCGTACGATCCATAGAATTTATTCCTGCCCAAAACATAACAGAGCCCCCTCCATAAGGTGTGATTTCTTCAAAACATGCCTCTGCAAAGCGTTCTCCTCGTCTACGTAGCACTCGCCGACGTCGGTCTTCACCATGCAGAGATATCCTGGCTTCATCGGAGAACAATACCCTATCCCAGTCTTCATGAGTCCATGACACACAATTTCGAGCGAAGCTAAGCCTGGCAACTCGATGTCCACGGAGTAATTTAGGGCCGCGTGCCGGGCGATGACTGTGTATATTAGCAGCGAGAAGCCTTCTCCTGACCGTCCATAGACTAATTTGCACATTTCTTACTTCTCCGAGGGTGTTCTTGAGGTCCACATAAAAAGATTTGCGATTTCTCAACGCTTGACTAACTAGAAAACGATCATTCCGTGGTTCGGTACATGTCTTTCTGCCAGAACCAGGCCTTCTCTTGACGGAACCGGTCTCTTGATAGCGCTGCCAGGTCCTTTGAACTGTCGACCGACTCACATTTAGCCTCTGAGCCACGAAGCATTGACTGCAACCTTCTTCAAGCAGCGAAATAATTTTGCTCGCTTTTATCACTTTATCTACCATTTTCGAGATTGCTAAACAGCAATAACAATACTTTTAATTGTCAAGGACACCAGATAATTTAATAAAAATTGACAAAAAGTTAATTAGAGTCGATATTAACTATAGGGAATTCGCGCCACAAAATGTAGTTAAAAGTTATTTTCTTTGAAAACCAGGCTCAGTCAAAAATTTGAATTTGGAATGTACTCTTATAAACATGATGGCACTTTTATAACTGGCCAGTAACATATTCAAATGATTAAAACCTTTTTGGTATTTTATTTTTTTCAGCCAGGAAGAAAATCGAAACCGCCCGTTTTTTTTGCAAATGAGTGTACATCAGATAACTATCTGAAACATTATTACCAACTGGTGATGTGGTCGTATAGGCCGTATAGGCCGTGAGAAGAATAAGGACGAGTTTTATTAAGTTCCGGATAACCTAACTGGCACTAATTTTGACAGATAACTCATACAATTACCTGTCAGAAAAGTGTCAGTTAGGTTAGCCGGAACCAAGGAATTTATATGATAACTGGAACGCTCAAATAATAAAATTGTATATTCAAATATGCATCTTGAAATATTTGGCATAAGGTTGACATTGGCTTATAACATGTTAAGTAAAAAATCGTTTCGAGAGTTTCGTTGACTACTGGTATTTTGTCTCATTCTTACGAGAGTTGCCTTGAATCCATGGCAGAAAGAGATGCAATCCCTGCCGTAGGAACATTTTTTGAGTGCACGTGAGCATTTCAGTTTGTATATAAATTTCTTCGCCGGAACTTAATAGCAAGTGGTGAAAGTGGATCTAAGTGGTAATAATAAATATGATATATTATTATGAAATATTATGTTTCCGATTTGTTTTAAATAGAATATTATAAATAAATAATCTTATGATTCAAATATTTTGTGTCTTAGTTATATAATTTTAATTTATTTTATTAAAAAAACTTTTTATATGTAAAATGTCGAATTTATCGAATGACTTAAAAAATCAAATAGAAACTTATTGCAAAAGAAATTTTATTCATCGCAATAAAGGTAACAACCCTATGATATTTGTTCGTGAACACTGTCCAAAAATATATCTGGCTGGAACGGTATTATGAGAGACTGTTCAGTTGAGTTAGTAGTAGATCTTGATAGATATACTAGAATACCGCCGTTTGATGCGCATTGAATTTTAAAATGTTTTGTATTTATATTAATAAATAGGTGGAAAAAATTTTCAAATAGTATATAACCATTCCATTTCGATAACCCTGTGTTTTGATGTTTTTTTTTTATTTTTATTACACGCAGTATAAAGTGTTTGTAACAAGAAAACAAAGAAATTTATCAATTCAGGTATCATTATAAAGATTTATAGGTATATGCGATAAATTACAATTACAGTTCAATGTTTTTATATTAAAAAGGAAAAAAAAAACAACAGACGGATGCGTCCTACCTATTTATAACTATCGAACTACGGACATACTAACCGAATACGGCGTACAAATAGAGCTCAGTATTTTATGTATTACATTTTGGATACTCGCTTATAGCTTGAAAATTACTTCAAGTGTCATAGTTTATATTTTTAATAAATGTATTTAATAATCTTTATCTATAACTTCCAAAGTGGTAAAATGTGTTCTCTCTGTAACTTCTAAAATAAGAAAATGATAAAAAAAAATATGATGTACATTACCATACAAACTTCCACCGAAAATTGGTTTGAACGAGATTTAGTAAGTAGTTTTTTTTAATACGTCATAAATCATCAACCGCTATTTTTATAGATAATGGTACGGAACCCTTCGTGCGCGAGTCCGACTCGCACCTGGCCGGTTTTGTTTTAAATATCCACCAGTATAGCTATCTTTATCCTTGTATTATTTACGGGACTGCTTTAATTTTAAAAGTGTCCTTATTGCATTAAACAATTTAATATTACTTATTATAACAATTTAATATTACTTTACAATATTGAAAATAAAATATTAAATATCAGACAACGAAAATAATCCAATTTACAAATAATAATAGATTAATAAGATAATTACGTCAATAAAAAATGCGATTACAACTGATGTAAATTTTCGTAGATATGAAAAAATCTAACATATCGTGTACAGAAATTTGATTCAATCCGATACCAATTTAATGTAGAAATACGAACAATTCCAAAGTCTTCAAATTAGTTTAGCCGATCATTAAGAAGTTTTAACTCAAGTCACAACATAGTATTCACTTTTGGTACTAAGGAATCAAGCGCGGGAAATGGTTATGTTCCCCTGACAGATATTTTTTCGAACTCATTGAAGCAGTTCAGGGAGTTGGCGGCTAAATTATTATCATATATATGGCGCTCGGTGGCCGAAGATCAAAATCAGACTTGTGGGGGAAAATTGTCGCCAAACAAAACAATCGCCAATAATCTGAAGTTTCCGCCGCACAAGACCAGTGCTATGGTTTACCACCAGCTTGCGCAAGCAGCTAGGCACACAAACACAAACAATGGGCCTCCAACCGGAAGTAATACACCACATTTACAGAACGGTGGTTCAGCCTGTTATCCTATATGCCACCAGGGTATGGGAACCCGCTGTGGACAAACTCGGTATTTGTAAGTGGCTCAACGGAAGTTGGCTGGGTTTTACGCAGAAACTGTGCAACCCATACCACATAATCTCCCTGAATTTGGCATTGTTGCTGGCTGTAATGCTCGTTCTCGATCTGCGTGCTCACGAAGTCGGGGCACTATACGTTACTAGGATCGGGAAGTGGGGAGTGGGGAGAAGGGGAGCGGATTTTATTGACATTGCATTCTCCGCATCCCGCAGAGCATGTCGACCTTGAGCTCAACTGCCTGGTGGACCAGGACCAATTAGACGCTGCTAGCGGGCTTAGTATCAGAATCTTTACAGACCAATGTATGTTGTCAGGGATGGCATTCGAATCTGAGACGTGGTCTCTGACTCTGGGCCTTTTAAACAAGCTCCAAGTCGCACAGCGAGCAATGGAGAGGTCTATGCTTGGTATTCCTCTGCAAGATCAAATCATAAATTATAAAATGTGCAGACGAACTAAGGATGCCGACATAGCTCGAAGGATTTGCAAGCTGAATTTTCTTTTGTAGAATTCTATTTAAGAGGTTTTTACACGAAATAATGTTTCTCCGAGCATTATAATATTGTCAGGGACATTTTTTGCCGCTTAGGGTACCATACCGTACTCGGGTCGTCTCATAAGGAACTTCGTTCCAAAAGAGTTATGCAAATCGGTTTGTCGACTACCCTGACTGATAACACAAAATATTTAGACGAATTGAAAGCCGTGTTTTTTGTAGTCGGTTAAGAACTTGTATAACAAGAACCAATTATACTCGTACTCTTGTTGTAAAATTTTATTTAATTAGTTTTGAATTGTAAATATGTACAATATTGTAAAATTTCTGTAATAAATATATTTAATTAATATATATAGTTTAATTAATAATTTTTACAAATACCTTGCAATAGTGCCGAAATTACGGAAATTCAACATAACAAACAACAAAATGGTAAATATCCCGTTCTAAATATGAGTCATAGTATTAGTGGGCGCATGGAAGTATAAGTATTTAATTGTCATAATAAACATATTTACTGGGCTAGTTAATTTTTCTTCATAATTCCGTATTTATAATTTGTTATATATTATTTTCATATGATTTGTGTCTTAAAAAAAATACACATGAAAAGTTGGTCAGTGCTGCATTTAATCAACAAAGAAAATCATTGTCTAATAACAAAGCCTTGTTCATTTCGTTTGAAGCTAGTAGCATTTGTGTACCAAAACTATAAATTATCATAAATAAGGCAGTCTTTTATTACATCTACCGTAATTACTGGAGATTTGTTGTGATTGAAACGTCACTTGCAGTCTCGAGCTCCCACATCGTATTGATGTCATACTTATAAAGTATTACGAAGAAGACATTTCAGAACTCTGGTACAAAGTTGCGCACAAAATGACTGTGTGGCCACTAAAATTTGATGAGGTTTTTAAAATATCAACGATATCTATGCGGTGGAATGGTTCTCACCCATTTATCACTATTCGCAACAGCCTATGGTTAATGAAGATATGTTTTTTCCGTATTATGGCGTTAATTTGCTTTGTTTTTCTAGTGAACTCAATAGCATCCTATGATGTCAAAGCTAGAAAGTATACAGAGGCTATCAAGAATGGTATAATGGCCATAGTAGCTGTAACTGTTACCTTCAAACATGGTATACTTGTGCATCGCCAAGAATCAATAAAAGAACTTATTCACTTCATAGATGAAGATTACAAATCGGCAGAAGATTTGTCCAGCGATGAAAAATACATCGTTTTAAAACATGCAAAGAAGGGAGTCATAGTTTGTCGTCTTTGGTTGATCATAGTAGGTCTTACGTGTTTCATGTTTCCTGTAAAGGCTTTCATTTTGATGAGTCAACGCTGCTTAAAAGACGAATGCCAGTTGATTGCAATGTTTGACCTCACGTACCCGAATGGCATTGATGAATACAAAGATGTATTTTTTATTTACTGCGCTATGTTTTTGTTGTGCTTTTCTTTTGATGCATATTCAGCGTCTGTCTATATCGGATTTGATCCTCTTGTACCGATTTTTATTCTACACATTTGTGGTCAATTAGAGTTAATTAGTATAAATCTGTCTAGAGTACTAAAAGAAACATCAAATGTGCAAGAAATGAAGGAAAATTTAAAACGTATAAGTATTAGACTTATAGAAATATATAGGTTTGGAATATATTTAATATAATAATTTTATAGTTATTTTGATATATATAATACATTAAATAATTGTACAAATTGTAGATATGTGGAGAAAGTACAAAATATTTTCGTAATACTTTACGAATTTAATTTGAAAACAACAACTTTTCTTATACCGTTTTCTGCTTTTCAAACAGTAGAGGTAAGCAGTATATGAAATAAATTTTATTTAATTTTTTTATATTATTAATTAATAAATATTTTCAGTCTTTACGCCAGAAGGAAATACCCCTAGAATTTATTTTCTTTTTTATAAGCACATTATTACATTTTTACTCCCCTTGTTACTACAGTGATCTTTTGATGAAAAAGGTGAGTAAAATATATACTTTTATTATATTTATATTTCTTTTTATTAATTGATTTTTAGTATTTTTATGTAAGAAATTTAGCTACACAGCTGCAACATTCTTTCAATAAAGATATCTTCGATCTAAATATTGATATACCATTAAACTTCCCAATAAAACTGGATGAAATGGTTTGGTGTCAAAATTTTCTTACGATGTATCCACAATTCCACACCATGTTGACATTTTTAGTCACTACTTTGAATCCTAGGTCTAGGTAGCCCTTACTATAGTGCTAGCGCAAAATTTTATAGTCGATGTTATTTCAAGATACTGTAACATTTTTATGTTAAAATGAATAAATCAATAAATTATTTTTAATCTCTAACATCAGTGAATAATACAGATAATAGTTATAAATTATCCAATACTTTCAATTTTTAGAGCGAATCGGTACATCAAGCTATATACGCTTGCGGATGGGAACTGCAGCCTCATATAGGAATTCGGAAGTCAATACTACTCATGATGACGAGGACCTCAACACCGCTCGTCGTGAAGACTATTTTTTACCCTATTTGTCTTAACACATTCGCTGAGGTTTTATATTCATTATTTCATGAAACTGTAGATATATATCCTACTGCTGTGCACTACGACTCACAGACCTCTATTCGTGTTAGGTCTTAAAATTTTAAACAATATATGCAGTTTTTACATGTTATCTTTCATATCCGAAAACGAAATGAATTTTCATATAAAAGCAGAGGAAAGTAATCGGTTTTGTACTGTTTGACGTTTCAATTAAGATTTTATCCAGTGTGCCATTTCAACTTTTCAATTTGAATAAATTATGAAACTTTTACGTGCTTAAAATAAAACCATTCGGCAATTTTAACAAAAAAAAAAGCTTAACAAACAATAAATACATTTTGAAAATTTGAGTGATATCGCTAACAAGAATCACGCTTATACATAATTATATGAAAATATTGTTTTTTTAAAATTACTGTATATATATCTGAGAACCTGAAACCAAACGCGACAAGATTATACGAAATAAAGATTTTTGAACAATTAAAAAGGTAATTTTCAATACTATTATTGAAATGATTATATTACACTTTCACACATATCTTAAATATTGATGAAATGAAAATAAAACATATTTTCATCATTTTCTAGTAACTGTATTCTAGGAGATAATTCCTAGAGGCGATTTTTATAATGGCCTGTACAAACCTTATGATTTAAAATAAAACCAAACTTTTCATATACCTATTTTACGTTAAGGACATTTAAAAAACTTACCAAAGTATTGTCATCGTTAATTATGTTGAGCAAACATTCTTTTATTTATGTGTTTATGTATGGTATTTGTATGTGCGTATTTATGCGTATTAATATGTGTGTATGTATGTATGTATGTATGTAAGTATGTATGTATGTATGTATGTATGTATGTATGTATGTATGTATGTATGTATGTATGTATGTATGTATATATGTATGTATGTGTGTCTGTAAGTATGTATGTATGTATGTATGTATGTATGTATATATGTATGTATGTGTGTATGTATGTATTTATGTATGTATGTGTGTACGTGTGCCAACTCAACTTTTCAATTTTCATAAATTATGAAACTTTTACGTGCTTAAAATAAAACCATTCGGCAATTTAAACAAAAAAAAAGGTTAACAAACAATAAATACTTTTTGAAAATTTGAGTGATATCGCTAACAAGAATCACGCTTATACATAATTATATGAAAATATTTATTTTTAAAATTACTTGTATATATATCTGAGAACCTGAAAAACCAAACGCGACAAGATTATACGAAATAAAGATTTTTGAACCATTAAAAAGGTAATTTTCAATACTATTATTGAAATGATTATATTACACTTTCACACATATCTTAAATATTGATGAAATGAAAAAATAAAAATAAATAAAAATAAAAATAAAATATATAAATTTAAATATGTATCTTTTTTCCTCATTTTGCACCCTTCCCTTATGTTTTACATTAGTCCTCTGCCCAAAGGTTGCCTGGAAGAAATCGCTGTGTTAGCGATAAGGCCGCCTGTTGCAGCTGATGCAACTTAGATATTATCTGTTCTATTTTTGTTTAGTATTAGTAGTATTTTGTATTAGTGTGCAGAAAGTATAAATAAATAAATAAATAAATATTTTCATCACGGAAAAAAACCTAAATCGTTGAAATTACCGATCCTTTACATACATAATTCGAATTACAATAAATTTAATTCTTCAAACTTATACAATATACACAACTTAATTGATAATTATTACTCTTGTATCAATTCCAGATGAGCCGTCAAGCGTATGGAATTTATAATATCATGAATGCAGCATGGGGATAAATTAAAAAAACTTATAGAACTTATCTACTTGCCTATTGTTCAACTTTCCTTATCACAACACATAATCTCTGTTAACTATTTAATATTTCACCTTTACGTGTGACTTAAATTATATCGTTCAATAAAGATAAATGAAAATATTTATGTTTATATTTCGTCAAATATAAATAGCAACTCACCAGTATTGTAGTATTATTTTAATCAACTGTAAGTTAAACTTGTATGAAATGTAAGGTAGGAATGATCACAGCGGTAACGACTATCAACAAAATGATTCAACAAGTCTGTGGTTTTATCGAAATTTATATTTTTTATCTCGTTTAACAACATTAAATTTAATTGTTGACAGACAAATTCGTTAGACGCTAAAACAAATCTTAATTTTTTTTTTAATATTATCTATAGATAAACTTTTAACCTTTAATATTATTTTGCACAATATTATTCTTAGGAAAATTTTGCATTTTTTTATTTCTTATATTATTGGTAAACATCTTGGTAAATATTCGGTATCGAACCACCACCGATATTGAGGCTGATTTTTTTTTAGAGGTGCATTATGACTTAAAAACATCATAACTATAGTCTGTTTGCGTTAAGAAAATAGTGACTCATCGTTGTCACTCAGCTTAGCCACGCCTCTTGACCAATAAGATCACAGTAAATTATAAAGTCGTGTTCACTTTGAACAGTTTGTATACCGGTGGGAGGGATGCGCTGTGCCGCGATCCCGGCTGCATGGGTACCACCATCTTGCTTATTTCTTCCGTGAAACAGCTTTGCTGTGTTTCGGAAAGAAGGGCAAGACAGGCAGTGTAATTACTGGCACCGAGACTTAACATCATATGTCTCAGGATAGGCAACACATAAATGAGTTGACTGGGCTAGTTCCAGGTAAACTAGTTTATGTTCATGGGCGACGTCGACCACTTACCATCAGGTGGCACGTCTGCCAGTTTGCCTATCCAACTAACATTAAAAAAAAAGTTGATACCCTTCAGACAGTACGCACGTGTTCTTTGCCAATTTTAAAAATGAATACCTCACCTATTCTTAAAAATAATAGTGGATCAATATTACATAGCGGAGAAAGACGAGTGATTTACAATGTTTTTAAGTACTTTAAACAGTGTGGTGACCAAAACGTGACTATGGAGAGTATAGTAGTGAAAAAGGCTAGTGCATGCGGTGTTTCTAAAAATACGGTTCTGACGATTCTAATCATTTTTTTAATGTAATAACTACTTAATTTTAATATTTTAAAATACTGTCATAAAAACTTTGCTTTAATATTAATGGTTTAATTTTTACCCCAGTATGAATACGCCTTTACTTTGATGAGTCACTATTTTCTTAACGCGAACAGACTATAGTGTTGTTATGATGGCGCATGACCTTTTTTGACCTAAAAAAATTTTTTTTTTAAATTTTCGTACTTATTCTGCTTCTTTATCGTGCTTTATGACTTCAAAATATCACAATCTTTTTTTCTACCCTCACCTATTGAATCAGTAACAGTGATTTTGTTCGCTCTGTAGTTTAAAAACAAATAAAAGTGGATAATCAGTGTTTTATTGCATAAATTTTATACTAAAACATAAATGAACAGCATTTCTATAGAGTGGTGATTATAATGAACGGATTTCTTAAGTTACTATTTAAAAGCAATTACTTGTTTATAGTGTCGTTTTCTGCGATAAGTGACCTATGCGTGGACAATTCATATGTGTGAATCATCGTATTGTTTGGGTGTAACTAAACGATATTGCTAATAATTTTTAAGCGCAAGGACGTCATATTGGGGGTTTTTGTTTTCTTTTTTTTAACTCTTTTGTGAACATAACAAAGAAATGCGCTGGATGTTGTGAACTCTTACGAAAGGGTTTTTTACTATTTTGCAAATGTAACGATTATTATGATTTGTTGTGTGAAAACTCCACTCCAAAGAAATTTAATCTTATGAGCAGGGAAAATAAGAACAACTGGTTATGTCAAGCCTGTAAAAACAAGATACCTAAACAGGATAACACGGATACCCCCGTGCGTGGTGAACCATCACATAAACCTCATTCACCTCCTGACTTTTCCTACGTTACTAGTCGTAATAAAATCAGAGTACATGGTAATAGGGAACAATTGTCAGATCAAATCAATCAAGACTTGAAATCAACGTCGAATATGACTCAAGAAACTGACACTGTCAACTGTCCCTCGTGTGGTTTATCAAAAACTGACATACGATGTATAGTGAGAGATGAGTTGAAAATTATTTTTGATGACTTACAAGGAACTTTTTTAAAGAGCCTGGAATTGAAGAATAAGGAACTAATTGAGCTAATCGAACAAATAACTTTGTCTTTAAACTTTATGGAGAAAAAATACGAGGAAGTTCGCCGGGACGTTGCTAATAAATTTGAATCATTAAGAAAGCTAGAGGCTGAGAATAAGGAATTAATAATTATATTAAATATGGTCTCTGAGCTCAGCTCCAGGCTTGTACAAGTTGAGCAGCATTCAAGGGCTAGTAATGTGGAAATCCATTGTGTTCCCGAACATACGAACTCGTAGGTCGGAAAATCTGGTTACAGTTGTCAAACAAATTGCGAGTGTTACGAATTACCAGTTGGGTGAAGTTGACATCAGCATGTGTAGCAGAATATCAAGCTTTGGCAGCCGCGTTGTTGTACTATAAGAAAATGAAGGATAAAAGTGATAAACTTAATACAAGTCATCTTGGAATGGCCGGAGATAAAAAGCCAATATATGTCATTGAGCATCTTTCACCGGCCTTGAAATGTCTTCATGCAGCCACTCGTTTAAAAACCAAACAAAAAGACTATAAGTTTGTGTGGGTAAAATCGGGACGTATATATGTACGTAAAAATGAATCTACTGAATATAGGTACATGTGTAAAAAATGTTGAGTCTCTCAATAGCTTATTATAGATTGTTACATTACTTCTATTAGATAAATTGTATTGCATGTTACTGATTTTTTTTTAACAAAATTTATTGGTATATCTTGTTACTATCGGAATGTCAGAGGACTTAGAACTAATATTAAGGATGTCTCATGTCTAAGTATCCTAAATAATAATTTTGATATTATCATATTTGTTGAATGTTTCAACTTAACAGTACAATTTTTGATGCAGAAATATTTGATAGCAGGTACGTGGTGTATCGGAGGGATCGTATGGGTGACAAACTCGGTAGTGGGGTTCTCATTGCTGTTTCAAACAAATTTACTTCTTTTAAAATATCAAACTACAATAGTGAATATGAAGATCTATGGGTGAAAGTTAGAATTTCAAGAGGTAAGAGTTGGGAATATCTCAAGGTGTCAGCCGTTTATTTGCCGCAACCCCTTAATCAAAACACTTTAAAGACATATATAGATAATACAAATAAAATTATGGATGAACGCACTACTAAATATACACTAATAGCTGGTGATTTTAATATCTCTAATGCGACTTGGGAAATCAATTCCACTGAACCTTATCTTTCGCCGATTTTAAATACTAGTAATAACGTTAAAGTAATAAATAATAACTTTTTTCAGACTTCTTAGAATTGAATGACTTCAAGCAATTTAATAATGTCCATAATTGTAATAATAAATTTTTAGATTTAGTTCTATGTAACTCGGATATAGTAAATATTAATGAGTGTCCTGATCCGATACGCTCTGTTGATGCTCACCATTCATCCTTAGAAATCTCCATAGAAATAACACCCAGTCGTAATAAACATCTAAAATTGAGTCATAAATTAATTTTTTTCAAGGGCGACTATGATCTAATCAAAAAGGAGCTAAGTGACATATCATGGGAAGATGAGCTTTTGCCCCTTAATGATTTAAATGATATGGTTGACAAGTTCTACCAAATCATGTACAAAATAATTAATAAACATATTCCTAAGATTAAAAAATGTAGTAATGGTCATCCTGTGTGGTCTAATACACATCTCATATATCTTCTTAAGCAGAAGCAAACATATCATAGTAGATACAAACTGTATAAAAACCCTCTCGATATGGCTGAATTTAAATATCTTCGGTCTGATTGTGGGAAACTTATTAGGGTATGTTATAACAAATACATTTCTAATATTAAAGTCGAAATTGGCAAAAATCCTAAATATTTTTGGGCACATCTTTCCAATAAGCGCAAGGAATCATTTGGTTTACCTCCTTCAATGTTTTTGGGCATGTAAAATCAAATGGCATAGAAGAGACCTGTAATTTATTTGCATCACATTTTTCTAGTGTTTATTGTGCACCTGTGGCTAGGGTTTTAACAGGAACAGAAATTCATCAACAGCTCCCTGGCATACACCATGTACACTTATCACGAAGCAGTATAATAACTCAAATAAAAAGACTTGTTAGAGACCAGGGGGCTGGACCCGATGATATTCCACCGGTTTTCCTGATAAACAGTGCTGATTGTTTGTCGTACCCACTATACCTTATTTTTAACAGGTCTATACAGAATGGTTATTTTCCTGGTAAGTGGAAGGACGCTAGGCTGGTTCCTGTTTTTAAGAATGGGAAAAAGGAAATGGTATGTAACTACCGTCCCATATCGTTCTTGTCTGCTATGTCTAAGGTTTTCTATAAGGTTACTATGTATGATGATGTAAACGATGCTCTCTCAAAGGTTGTCTATTGGTTTGACTCGAATAATTTACTATTGAATAACAAAAAAAAACAAAATTAATAAAATTCACGACACCTAATGTTAAACTTGTTGATAATGGTGTAGAATTAGGAGGGGAAATGTTAAAACCGGTAAAGTCCACTAAATTCCTAGGTATAATTATAGATTCGAAATTGCAGTGGGATCTCCATATTGAAGGGTTAGCGAATAGGCTCAGCTCTGCAGCGTTCGCGGTAAAAAAAAATAGACTTCTCACTGACGTAGATACAGCTCGCGCGCTCAGCTCTCAGCGCATATTTTAGTTATTTTCATAGTATTATGTCCTATGGAATCTTACTATGGGGAAATGTAGCTACCGTTAATACTATTTTTGTCCTGCAAAAAAGAGCTATTCGTGCAATTTATAGTTTAGGTCCTAGAGTATCATTAAGAGATAAATTTAAAGAAATAAAAATATTGACTGTTGCTTCTCAATATGTGTTCGAAAATGTTATGTATGTCCATAAAAATATACACGAATTTCCCAGGAATTGCGACATGCACATTAATACTAGGAACAAACATAAACTTGTAATGCCTGTAACTCGCTTACGCCGAGTCAGTAATTCTTTTTATGGACAATGTATACGCTTATACAACAGGCTCCCAGAAAACGTTCAAAAAGTTTCTATTACCAAATTTAAAAAAATTGTGAAAGAACGTTTGTGTACCAAAGGATATTATTCTATCAACGATTTTCTAGAAGACAGTACGCCTTGGGAATTATGTGATCGCCTCTAGACTATTTCAACTTATAAAGAATTATTGTTAATTTCAATATACTCTGAAAAAAAAAACATTACGTAAAAAAAAATATTAGTCCCGCTGAGTTTCTTTCGCCAGTTCTTCTCAGGTCAGAGGCTTCTTCTTTCCGAACTGGTGGTAGACTCATGACGTTCAGTAAATAATTGTAATAATTTTATGCTGAATAAAATATTTTGACTTTGACTTTGACTTTGACTTTGACTTTCGAGTTACTCGTTCATCCTTTCATATTAAGCCATGTCAAATACCAAATATCACCATTTCAACATGGATTTATGCCTAAAAGATCAACCACTACAAATTTAATCAATTATACGTCTGATCTTGTTGAAGCTGTTGACAGACATTTGGAAGTTGATGCTATCTACATTTGTCAAAAGCTTTTGATAAGGTTGACCATAAGCTTCTTGTACATAAACTGAAAAACTTTGGTATCTCTGATCCGTTACTTTCATGGTGTAAGTCATATCTTACTAATCGTCAATGTAAAATAGTGATTGATGGGCAACAATCTGATTTCTTCCAGGCCTTTCTGGTGTGCTACAGGGATCAAATTTGGGGCCTCTCTTCTTTATATTGTTCATAAATGATGTAGTAAGTCTGTTTGAGAATTGCTACGTTTACATGTTTGCTGATGACATTAAAATAGCGAAGGTTATGACTCAGGAGTCTGACATGAGTGATCTCCAAGCTAACCTGGATAGACTTCTTGATTGGTGTGACGGGAATGATATGTCTCTAAACCCTGGTAAATGTAATTTTATTAAATTCACGAGGAAAAAGTATCCAATAATAAGCTCATACAATATTAACGGCACAAAACTAAAGGAAACTGATCATATTCGAAATTTGGGAGTTATTTTTGATACACATTTAAAATTTGACAAACACATAAATTCGATTGTAAATGCATCGTTTAAATCACTAGGTTTTGTTTTGAGACAAACCAAAGACTTTAAAAATGCTTCAACTATACTGCAGGTATATAACAGTCATGTTAGGAGCAAATTGGAATACTGCTGCCAGTTTTGGTCCCCAATTTCTAAAACTTACATTGCTAAGATTGAACGCGTTCAAAAAAGGTTCATTAAACACCTCATATACCGTTTCAAAGTTACAGAACCATCCGAGCCATATGAAATTAAACTCAATCATTTCAAAGTTAAGTCATTAGTTACTCGTAGACGTCTTCTCGAACTTAAACTTTTATATAAAAATTTTAATGGTAAAATAGACAATGAGGGGCTGCTAGAGAGACTCAACATTAATGTACCTAGTTGTACCTGTGTTCTAGGTACCTCTTATTGTAATTATACTTTTTTGGTGGCTCTTAATATGAGTCATTACTAATTTTATATAACAAAATTATTGGTTGCTGTTTAGCTTAATTTTTAAAATAAGATGTGTTCTCCTGTAATCTGTTACAAAGTTTTCTTGAAATTTATTGTCAAATTATTGTTTGTGAATGTTTGACCTATGTATAACTGTTGGAGATCCTTATGAATAAATAAAATAAATATAGTAAAATAAAATAACTAATGTTTTTATGATGGCGCATGATCTTTTTTGACTTAAAAAAAAATTAAAAATATTATCGTATATATTCGGTATCGCATCACCAACATGATCAACAAGATCTTTATGACTACAAAACATCATAACTAGTGTTTTTGTGATGGCGCATGACCTTTTTGACTTGAAAAAAAAAATTAAAAAAATTATCGTACGAATAATTTTTTTTGTTATACGATTATCGAAAGATATGTTTTTTAATGTTATGTTATTAGGTTTTATTTATTTTTATTGATAGATGTTAGGTCTTTTTTTTTTTGAGCTTTACTTCTATTTTTAACAAAGGCATTTTTCAATAACTAGTTTTTTAACTAGGGACGACGCGTTGTAACGATAGAGGTATAAACACCTTTATAGTTGTAACTAAAAAAAAGACCTAACAACAGTAACAACCTATCAATAAGAAAAAACCTCTAACAACATAAAAATAAAAGAAAAAATCTTTCGATAATCGTATGAATAAAAAAATTATTCGTACGAAATTTTACATTCGTACGAATTTTACATATATATATATATATATATATATATATATATATATATATATATATATACATATATATATATATATATATACACTACATATAATAAAATGGTAGGAAAGTCAAAACTGTACATTGAATACTTTTTTAAAAGAATACTTGGGTTGTGATCTACAATCGATACCGAAGCCAAAAATATAGTTTTTAGAATTTTTGTCTGTTTGTCTGTTTGTCTGTATGTATGTCCGGGATAAACTCAAAAAGTACTGCATGGATTTACTTCAAATTTGGCACGAATAATATTAAGAAGTAGGGTTAACATATAGGCTACATATTATCACGCTATCACCTACGGGGAACGAGCAGTGAATCTTTATTTCTTCAACGCATTCTGTAACAACGTGTAATCTAATAGCGTTCACGCAGACGACGTCGCGGGCAGCAGCTAGTATATATATATACACTATATACATAAATCATCACAGGTCATCAAAAATGATAAGTTACAAAATCGAAAATAAATTATGGGAAGGAGAGGAAATAAATGAATAGAAAATAATGCAAAATAAATACTAAATAGAATTAACCATAGGATTAACCATAGTGAGATAGTGTTCTTTGAATAGATTTTTAAAAGATGTATATTAGTAGAGTAAAGTAAGTAAAGTTGATCTGCGACAAATTTTAGTTCTTATCAAAAAATGTTTGCTCTCGTGCAGCTAACTCTACTTAAAACGCTGATACTGTGCACGTGTGTGTGAATCGCTTTTCGTACTTTGCACTTATAACGTTGCGTATTGATTCAAATTAATATATAACTTACAGTAAACATACACACACAGCCTTCTGTTTCTAAGACATAATTTTTTGACGTAATAACTTGGTCTTGTAAATCGATAAACGTCGGCTGCACCGCACGAAGAAGCATGACTCATTGTCACGTTCCGCGAGCGAGAGCGCGGAACAAGCGATGGAGAAGCACGATCGGCCTAAGCGTTCGGCTTGTGAATGAAAAGCAATAACGCAGATTGAAGGATCTTAAATATCAAACATGTATATAATTTGTAAATAAATTGTTAATAGCACATTGTTACATGTAATTAATCTGTATAATTTAAGTAATAAAATATTTGAATTAACGAGTGCAAGTAAATGTTAATTTATAGAAAAAGTTGTAATTAATTGAATTAACTCATTCTTTGTATTATACAAAATAATGATAATGCAGTGATAATAATTCAATAAAATATAATAAAAAAAAAGTTTTTTCTAATTGTATTCGATATGTCGGTGTACCAAACCGATATGCTGTATAATCTCGTTTTCTGTCCAAAAAAAAAAAAAATAGGTACATGTATTAATATGACTACATGTTTAAAAATCTAATTCATAGAACAATATTCGGAAAAGAAGTATATGTCAGACATAAAAAATATAAAATTACTAATTAAATTGTAGTCATGAAACAGTTTAACAGTAACACCTACATAAACTACAGTAACAATAAAAATAACTTTATTTTTATTTATAGTTGTTTATAAACAATATAAACAACTATAAATAAAAATAAAGTCTTAAAGTACATTAAGGAATTTATATACAAAATGGAATGCGCACGTGAATTCAAAAAACGTTCCTAAGGGATTTCATCTCTTTCTACCATGGATTCAAGGGAACTCGTAAGAAAGATACAAAATACCAGTAGTCAACGAAATGCTCGCAACGATTTTTTCTCTTTACATGTTGGAAACAAATGTCAACCTTATATCAGTTATTTCAAAGCGTGTCAGTTACGATATAAATTCCTTGATGTAACTACATTTAATTGCTAGGTAAAAACCAGCCGTGTAAACATTTAGGCGCGGGTGATGGTGTGCGAAAGTTTGCGCGCGCACACTCTCGCAAATCGCGCGCTTCGAGCACTACTAGCGACACCGCGCGCTCGTCCACACTCGACACCAGCGCGCTCACGATCACACCGTCGTCTTCTTCCTGAAACATTATGCTTCAAACTTAAACTTAAATTGTTTGGATTATATTGTAGTGAATTATAATGGGTAATTATTCGGAAGTGGGGCTCCTCCTTCAATCGAGTTAAAAAAAATTGACGTTTTTTATGAATAATAAACATGAAAGAAAGCAATAACAAGGTGGCGCAAGATCTTATTCATGATCAAAAAAAAAAAGAGGAAAAACCTACCTACCTAAAAAACCAATTAATATTATTATTAAGGGCTCAAACTTGCACAATAATTTTTCTTTATCATTATGAATGATATTGTCACAGTATATATATAACAATTAATACACATAAAATAATAAAAAAAATTATTACGAAATTTTACAAAATTATACATATTTACAATGTAAAACTTTAATATTTATTATAAGTATTTAACAGTCTTTCAACTTGTTTAAGAAAATGTAATCGGTGTTAAAAATAAATAATTTATTCGAGCTTAAAATATTTAAAAGGAATAAATATATATTTTGTTACCTTAGCCTGAGGATTGGGAACAAATATGGGTTCACTGGGATAGATATTTTTGTTGCACCAGGTCTTTGTTTCGCCGGTCACGGTATCGACTTTAATTATCTAGAATATTTTTGAAAAACAAATTAACTTCACACAAATGTAGTCTAGTACAATTTTATTATTGTAATCACATAACATAATTCTTCAAAGGTCATATATTTAATTCCTAACTTCAACAAAACTAATGACTTCTATAAAATTTAGCTTACCGTTCCGGGATTTTCAGCATCCACATCAGAGCTGATTGCGTAGAAATATCTATATGCTCGACCTGGGAAAGTACATCTATATTTATCGATTGAGCTTTTTTAATACAACTAATAGCTAACAACTATTATCATTTGAATTAAATTCTACCAAATATGTCTCACTTAACTGTCACTGGAGAAATCAAGTGTTATCAAGGAATTTAAATACAAACTGGGATGCGCACGTGCACTAAAAAAACGTTCCTAAAAGAGGGATTGCATCTCTTTCGACCATGGATTCAAGGCAACTCATAAGAAGGAGAGAAAACACCAGTAGTCAATGAAATGCTCGGAACGATTATTTTACTTAACACGTTGGAAACAAATGTCAATCCTATATAAATTATTTCAAGGTGCATATTTGAATATATGTACAATTTTATTAAGTGAGCGTTCCAATTACGATATAAATTCCTTAAATATTATATATTTGATAAAATCTAGTTTTAGCTGAGTTCCCCATTAATAAACTATGATATTTAAAAATAACCTATGATCTTTAAAAATATATACCATTGTGCATATCGTAATATATTCTAGGCGTTTCGCAGCCCAGATCTGCGAGCAACTTAGGTTTCACTTTGGTTAATCGAGGAGCATTTAAATTCATCTCAAGCCTCTTAGGTCTGGCACGAAACCACTCAGCGTAATCCGCATTGTTTTGCATCGTCTGTAATTGTATTTTAAAACAGTTTATAACTCAGATCAGCATCAGATCATAAAATCAGGGAGATAATTTATATATGTATATGAAAAATAGAAAAAGACCTAGAATTGATCCTTATCGATCCATTTTGAACACAGATCCAGGATACTTTGTTCCGTTTACTGAGATTTTTTAATAGCAGTTTTCCGAAAATCAATTTAAAAAACGCTTTTTGTTTGTGTAATTTTAACGCCATTCCATATTTGAAAGCCTATAAAACGAACTACAGATAGTGAAATAATTAAACTTACTTCGATGGCGTAAATATACATAGCATCTAATGCCTTAGCATCTTTGTAAGCACAAATGTCTATAACCATATTGCCTTCTCTTTCAAAACAATTAATTATGTGTAGAAAAAATAGCGTCTCTGTCCGATATCTATTTACTTCTTTGCCGCTTTGCCTAGAAAGAAGTACTATATGAGTCTGAAAAAAAATAGCATTCTTAATTTATCTGTGACTAAGACACTAAGCGTTCCTAATTAAAAGTTCACTATGTAGTATAACTACTATTACACTTAAAAATTATGTTGCAAATTAAAAAAAAATCAGGTAATGAATCTAAATGAAACAAATATGATATTTAATTGATAGATATTCTTGAATAATAATATAAATTATAATAATGCTGTTATAACAATATACCTTATAATAATGCTGTTATAAAATAAAACATAAAATTTGACGAAATCACAATGCTTTTTGGGCACCACTAAAGCAAAAAAAATGAACTAATATTTCTGTAAAATCGGTAATCAATTTTTTTTTTGTTCTGGTATTTGAACTAAATCATTGCATTCAATCAAAAAAGCAAGCGTATCAAATAGTATGTATTTTCTTTGTATTTATTACAGTCTATTACTTGACTAAAAACCGATTGAAATCATTATTTTTAATTTATTATTATAGTATATTTTTAATTAATAAAAATATAAATAAAATAAATAATAAATAAATAAATATTAACCAACAATCACACCACGTTAACCTAGCCCCGTGCTAAGTTCGTAAGAACTTGTGTTACAGGTACTAGGAACGGAAATAAATTTAAGATATAAATACATATATACATAAATACACATCCATGACCCGGTGCAGACATCTATATTCGTCATACAAATTATCTGCACCTGGCGGGATTCGAACCCGCGACCGCTGCGTAAAGTGTCCAGTTGCCTGACCACTCGACCAGCCGGCCGTCAACGGCTAACATAAC
Source organism: Euphydryas editha (assembly GCA_036937285.1). Taxonomy (NCBI): domain Eukaryota; kingdom Metazoa; phylum Arthropoda; class Insecta; order Lepidoptera; family Nymphalidae; genus Euphydryas; species Euphydryas editha. Next base: position 4,682,925 of record JAUPFZ010000011.1, on the reverse strand, counting down.
TAATATAACTAATATAACTTTCTATATACCTCCTGTTCTGGAAACCAGCGCAAACTTGAAGCAAGGGGCTCATTGGTTAACTGGTTCCGCACTACACTGATTAAGGATACTGATAACGGCTGCTCTACTATCACGAAATAATTCTCCGTCACTCCTGTATATTTTTTGCTTATGATTATTTAAATATTATAACATTAAATAATAAATTAAAAATAAACGGTTCACAAATATGGTTTACGAGCAAGTTTGTCATTATTATGGTGTGCTGAACCATATCATACCCTAATACACATGCAAAATTATTTTATTCCAAGGCTTACATATTATTTAAAAATTCGTGTATAATTAAAATATAAAAATAAAAATAAAATAAAAAAATAATTAAATAATAAATAAATGTAGTTTACATTTATTGTATTTCATTAACCTCTTGAACATTAAAAACTTAATAGTATTGATAACTTTGTCATAAAGTAAAGTTTTCTCAACTTTATAATCAACTCAACTCATAATCAAATCAACTCAATGTTATTATTACCAAATGTGTGCATATATGAAGGATTCAACATCTGTCGCGGTTTTACGCTTGCGGCGATTTTCGCTTTTTCGAACATATTTCCTGAAACGATTATAGTATTTAATAATATAAAAAAAAAAAAAAATTGTGTGTGTCAGCTCCGACGCACGACTGGAGTTTACTCCTTAAGTACGATTGTCTAAACATACGCAAAAAGAGTTTATCCAACTGAAAATAAGATTAATACCATATGAAAGGGTAAATTAACAAATTAATGAAAATAATATACATATATAAATATATATTTATTCATTTTATATACATTTATTATAACTAATCGGCGAAATATTTTACATTAAACTTTTCACAATAGTCAATTTCAGATGTGCACAAATATTTCATTAGGAATGTTCATAAATTATGTAATTATTATTATCTGACAATTATCATTTATTTTTTAAATATTATTTTTCAATATTAATTAGAGCAACATTACTTTCGCACCGCACCATAGGTGCGCGTGCACCAAAAAAGTAACGAGGTCATTCATCAGTAGATTTTACCTCTCATATTTTTCTCATACCGGGCGCCTTATAAATGAAAATCGATTCTTAAGGAGTAAACTCCAATAAATTAATTATCTAAAATTATATTTACTTTTATATATCTATATTTACATTACCTTTTTCTGTATATGAAAATTTAACAACGACGTGACGTAATCGACCTTTTACAATAGACATGCCGACATTGTAAACGTCACCTGAAATAATTTTAATTACTCCAATGTACTCTTAATTAATTAAAATATATTGTACATAAACTACTAATATTTATACTCACCGTTGGACATAACATGTGGATGAGAAGTATGATTAACAAGAGCGACACAGTCCATTAGATTTTTCCGTTCCATAGTATCGAGGGTCACCGGATCAATCCTACAAAGAATATTGACGATTATGTTACTTGTACCATTTGTGAAATATATTTCAATTAGATGATCAATGCGAAAATTTCGCACAATATTGTATTCAAATAATAAATGTTAATATAATGTGAAAGTAAATAAATATATAAGTTCTTGATGTTCTACAAAACACTTTTAGAAATAATATATATAATCATTGCGCGATATATCAAAACTAAACACTCGCATAAAATCGATGTAAATAATGTCATAGCTGTCATATTGGTTACAAAAATTATTTATATATGGCGCCCCATTTACTTGTAGTGTAGATATAGTTGAATACACAGTCAACAGATGGCGCTCATATCATTATTAACAATATAATTTTTGACGTGATAACGTCTTATAAATCGATGAATGCCGGCTGCACGCACGAAGAAGTGTCACGTGTCGCGAGCGAGAGCGCGGAACAAGCGATAGAGAGGCGCGATCAGCCTAAGCGTTCGTCTGTATAATTTAAGTAATAAAATATTTGAATTAACGAGTGCAAATAAATGTTAATTTATCGAAAAAAATTGTAATTAATTGAATTAACTCATTCTTTGTATTATAAAAAATTATGGTAACTCAGTGATAATTCAATTCAGTTCATAAAAGTATGCAATTTTTTTTCAATGTTTTCTTATAACGTTATCACGTAAAATTATCGTCCGTAAACCGACTTTACAGACAACAAATTTCGTAATGAAAAAAATTAATGTTTTTTTTCCTTATATTTTTCATCAAAAGCAGGGAAGATAAGCTTTAATGGTATACGAATTATTAATTATGGTTAAGAAATTAATAATAATAATAAACGTCTCACACTCAACGGCCCCCAGTAGGATGTTTATCCTATGTCGGAGATCCAGAAACATACAATGCCTTTTGGACACCATTAAAAGCAAAAAAAAGTGTTAAGATTTTTATTAAATTATTTATTTATTTGCTTAAAAAAATCTAGGCTCTCAAGAATAAATAGAATACGTGTACCTCCTTGAATTTAACAATGGTTTAAATACCAAATTAAAAGCTTCTGACCTTAAAATTAATGGGCTTATACATTTTATCACTCACACTCTTATGATATATTATACCTTCGACATTAATTCTATTTTTTAGGGCGAAAATTTTTTAAAAACTATGTTAACGTTAATTTTTATTTAAAATTAAAATAATTTAAATTCACAAATGCAAATTTGATACAAAAGCTTTATTATCTGTCTTGGAGTGCTTAAAATTTTATAAAATTAATGCATTGAATACCTGTGAATAACTGGTCCTTCTGTAAAAGCATATATTTCATCTCCAAACGGATAAACTGAAATCATAGCATTATCTGATAACGATTCTCCTGGCTTAAATAGTGCAGCGACTCTACAATGAAAAATATTTTCTATTTCATTTATCACATAATTTGATAGTTTTATGATTTAAAAGGTATTTGGAAAAATACACTTGTTGACGAAGGGAATATGGACAATTAGCCGTCACTAACTGATATTTTAAGATAAAAAAATAAAAATAAAAAATCCTACATTCGGTAAGTGTCAGTATTATGATAAGAATACAAGCTTTTGTCCAAGACAAACGGCCTGGTTACAGTATTCACTTAATTGATTAAGATTGTTATTAATGTAATTTTATTCGTTTATAAAGTTCTGAAAATGTTTATCAACTCAGAAATTTTCCTCCAATTAACAATTCCTTTCCTCTAAAACTTTTAAGCCTACCTATCAAAGATAGTGTGACAGGGATCTGGAACAGCTTTAGTACCAAACTCAGTGACAACAATGCGGTTAGCGGCGCGATTCCTCTTAAACGTTCTTGATTTAAGGAAGCGGCATTGATATGTCACATGACCATCTTGAATGCAAAACCTGAAATGAAAATTTTAATTAAGATTTTGATTTTATATGTACTTATCAAGGAAAGTTAACGCAATTAGTTAATATCCCTGAATAGGACGCATCACACGTAGTGGCCTTCAGTAGGATGAGAATCCTATGTCGGGGGTCTGGAAACACATACAATACTAACAATACAAAAAAAAAAATTGTGCGATTTTTGACCGCTTGCGTATTAACCGACCACTGTGATAACCCGTTGGTGGCGCAGTGGTCGCAGCAATTGGCTGTACAATTATTTCTAACTAGCTGTACCTGAGACGTCGTTTGTTTTTGCCATGCCTTTTATTAAGCCTATAATATAAAGTATTTACGCCAGTTTAAAATAAGCCATACATCAGTCGTCTGTTCCTAATGTTGTAGGCAACCTTTTGTACGGTCTGCCAGGTGAAGCTCCTGGCGATATGCAGGGCGGCACGGATGACCGCTGATAAGCTGGCCAGATCAATTGGGATATACTTCAACTCCTTGTCAGCACTGCAAACCATTAATCCAGAAGCCCTTCATACCCTGGCCGTCGAGGCGCGGGGCCATCTGCGCCAGGCTTTGCTGCAGGACAAATATGTTAATTTGTTCTGGATCAAAACCCACGTGGGTCTAGAGGGGAACGAGCGTGCCGAACATCTGGCCAAGGAGCTGCGCTAAAGTCAAAACGCGCTTTTGACTCCGACAGCTGCCCGGTTTTGTTCATCAAGCGAAGCATTCGTATGCGATCACCAGCGATTCCAGGCCGGTGAAACTATGAAACTACTGGTGTCACTATGGTCTTCTTCCCTGACGTGATAGCCGCATACCAGATCATCGGTAAAATAAAGGTCGACAGATTTGTCACACCGGTTTTTACGGGGCACGGTGGATTCTCTGGGTACTTGCACCCTTTCAAGTGCAAGGAGAGTCCATCGTGCGTCAGCAATCCGGGGTGCTCTGAGTCTGTTCTCCACGTCCTTCTGGACTACCCGGTTCATTGTCACGAGAGGTAGGAGTTGCCTTGGAGTTTCTTTTGGATGCAAAACTGGACATGAACTCGCTTTCGGAATTTGTATATTGTAGAACAGAGACGAGTTCCTGAGCTTTAGTAAAAAAGTTTGAAAAATAGTCAATAATATATGTTAGGAAATAAGGCCTAAGTAATATATGTTAGGTATTTATAGTGTAATATAACTATGCTAGCATATAAAGATAAAAGTAGTAATAGGAACATAGTTTATAATTTTAAAAATTTTATTGTGTAAAATATTTTATTTTATACAATCATATTTTGGTATATAGTACCATAGTTGGTTCAGATTCTGAAACATTGTATGTATCCTGCCTCTTGTACATAGTAAATTTTAAGGTCATAGAAGTTGTATTAATAGATGACGTAAGTTCTAGATTATGTGAAAAATGTTAATTTTAATAAACAGATATTCTCTGTTTCCCCCTTCACTATCCCCGAGTTACCTAGTTTTAAGTACACATACGCCTTGTTTTTTTTTTTTTTGTGACAAAACTATTGATGGTAGAAAAAAAGTTAGAGAACAAATTTGTATAAAATTTTGTGCTCTACAAATTTGTTTAAAATCATTTTTCTGTAACACTCACAGTTTAGCTTGTACAGCTACTCAAAGATTTAAATTTTCAAAAATTCCGTTTCCTACAACTGTAATAAACAAGTTATCAGACTTACGTAAAAAACTTACAGGGGAAATTTGTTTGTTGTTGAATGTGTGTGTGTGTTATACTAGAAAACCCAAGGTACCTAAAGTAGAGAGCATAATTTGTATACATGACTTAGCAAGAATTCAATTACAAGTTATAAAGTACCTGGACGATCGAACATTGCTCAGGTTAAAATATATAGAACTAACTCTTCCAGAAATAAGGCAGGTACGATTGCAAGCCATATCGCGCAAATATTTTTTGCGATAAATATACGGGATATGGCAAATTTCATCGAATCACGCAAATACTCGTCGGCCCCCAGTGCGCGATCCCTACAAACATCTATACGGTCTCTAAATCATTTTATGAGAGGGCACCGAACCCGTAACTGCAAGTTTAGCTAAAGCTTACAAGAAAAATAAAATTATTTTACCTGTGAAGTAACGCTGCACTGTCGAACAAATGCTTGAACCTCATGGAACCGACTTTTAGTGAGCCAGGTCCGTTTCTCAATAGAGTACCTTGCAGCCATTGAGGTATTTCGCCTAAAATATAAAATATCTTTATAAAATTCCAGAAATCAATTGCTTTACTGAAAAAAAATGAATTAAAACTTCGACATTATTATATTGTATATTATACAACAAATACAATTTTTTTACATTCAATAAATTTATTTTTACTTTTTGAAGTTGTCATTGCTTTACTACGCTTATATACTACACCCAAGTAATTAATATTATAAATTCTTTGACTACACCATACTAGTCATGTGTACCGAAATGCGTAATTAGATTATCTAAAAAAATAAAAAATAACTTAATATTTCAATATTTCACTTAACTGATTTCTTTTTAATGATAATCTGTAATTAATATGGGAGCGTTCAATTCAAACATCACAGATGAATTACAAATTACTATTAAATACTTTATGTGTAAGAACTTAAACGTAAAATATGATTACTTATATAACTATACCCGAATAATAAATATATTACCAGTAATTTCGCCCTCAACTGGTTCTATAATCTCCTCTTCACAGGATCTCAACCATACGCTACTATCACAGTTGGGATAAAACTTCCATTCTTTTTTAGTCTCCGTCATCGTGACTAAAGAGTTAACTAATATTATTATTTATATATTAAATTAATGCTTAAATATTTTATATAACTTACCGTAAGTTATCAAGAAAAATTCTTCACCATCTGATGAGCGAAAAATGCGTATTAATATATTTAATTATATATCTAGAATAGATATTTTTGTACTTTAATATCTTAAATTATTATTTATTTATGCTTATTTGTCCTTATCAACATATTTTGCAAAAAAAAATTATACAACTTTAAAAAAATATATATATTCAATCGAACGACAAAAATTAATTATTAAATATTTTAAACAATTCATCAAAGCACTTAGCACTCATTTTAAAGTTTATTATTTGATAAATTTAACAAGTACATTGCATACTACACACTGACAGTCTTAAGAAACGAAAGTCTTATAAAATATTTATAATATTCATTAATCCCTCAAAAAACAATACATTAATTTATATTATAATATAAATTGAAAACTGACCGAAATTTAAGTAACCTTTATTTTTGCAATTAAGTTGTATGATTGATAAAAACTAATTTGTTACTGATAATGTAACAAAAAGCTTATAAACATGTGCACAACTCAGCTAGCGGTAGACTGAAATGAGATGTTTCAGGTGCTACGGTCACCCAAGCCCTGACCTTTGACCTTCTGCTATAGCAAGGCAAAAGTTACAGTGGAATTGTGAGCGGGAAAGTTGCCTAAGATTTATTGTAGAGCGTTTTTATAGGAGAGTTTCACTGTGAGTGTGTATTACTAAAATAAAACGATATATATAAGAAAAAGGCAAAGAAATGAACAATAATAGAGAATGCCCTTTGTAGAAATAGTATGGGGGTAGATAAAAACGATACGCTGCCAACGTAAAAGGTACACCAAAGTATAATGATGTGTTAGTAAAAAACAATTTCTTACATCTTTAATCGTTGATAGCTGTCTATTATTAGATGCAGGCCTTCTGTGTAGATCTCTAACGCTATCCAAACCAGCTATAAAAAACCAGGAGCTGTTGCGACTCTTTTTACATCGTTCTCTCGCTGCGTTTCACATTCACAGAGCGTTGAGCAAACGAAGCCACTTTGGGTACCGACGTTCCAAGCCCACGTTCAAACCAACGTTCCTTCGAAGTATGAACATACATTCTTTTCCATTTTTTTATTGTGTTAGAATAAATCATTGATGAAAATTATAATAATTCGATCCGCGTTCACTTCGACTGTAGCACACATCAAAACTCGTGCAAACTGAACACGTGCCAACGAAACATTTTTGCTACGTCGATATCAGTTCTATAAAAGTAATTGAAAGTAAATTAATTATACTTTAATCCTATTTTCTTTTTTATTCTAACTAGCCGACGCGCTGGTTTGCTCGCTATGATGTTTATAACTATTACTCCGCTTATATGTAAGGTATAGAAGTTGTATTTGAGGTATAGAAACTTAGCATGGTTTCATTTATGTCTACAAGAAATTCTTACTTTATAAAATTTGCAATTTCTTACAAGTACACAATGAAACATAAACGCTACAAATTGTTATAGGATAAGTACATTACGTAAAAAATATAATTTTGTGAAAATATTCAATGTACAGAATGACGTCGTAACGACTTTATTATATGTATAGACAAAACATTTCTCACAAAATCACAACGAGATATTTTATAGCCTATTTTTCCATTCGGATAATGTATTTTTTAAATAATAAAACAACCGTTAAAATCAGTTCAATAGTTAACAATTAAAATTAAATAATAAAACGTTTTCATACCTTGTAATATAACAAAGACAAATCTTGGGAGTTTTAGGGTTAAAATGTGTTAAGAAAATCATATTTAACCTTTTGTCAGTATATAGTTATGTATACCTATATACGGACAAAAGGTTAAATATAATTTTCGTATATACTTAATTTACCCACTAATATATTTATTAGTAGGACTTCTAAGTAAATTAGAATCGATTATGATATTATAATGCAGGTAAAGTTACATGTATGTACGTAAAGGGTTAAAGTTAGTCTTGATCGCAATGAACTTCATCAATTGCGGATGATAATTGCGAATTATTATCTCGTTACACTGCTATTAGTTGATCAAGCCAAGGTTTTCAAATTGTATTTAAAGTAAGATAAACAACGATGTTATTATTTTCTAAAATGTCTAAAGATTCAATACAATTATTCTAAAACATGTTTAAGGATAGCCAAACTTTTGAGAATATATAAAGAAATATTTCATATTTATTGACGTGATAACGTTATGTAATACCTAAACCAAAAAAAAATTTAATATTTTTAACCGAATTGTGAAAATGTGATTATCTTAAAGGTTAATAAAAATATTTTATTTAATGAATATTTGAGTCTCTTAGTAATGAGCATAAGTGGCCATAACTATCTCAGCCACCGCACTAAACCCCTGCGGGAGTCTTCGGCGGATTTTATTGGAGGGTCACGGATCTGCAGGCAACAGGCTCCCTCCAGCGACAGGCCTCGGCGAAAAGGCCAGACTTCTCCTCCATGGGGACTGTCCGGCTTACCTCTGAACAGTCCCGACGACGCCGTCTCTAGCAGGACCGGGTTCCCATCGCGGCCCGACACGGGCACAGGGGCGCTACTGGAGGTGCATTAAGTAGCGCCTCCTACGCACCCCCATTCGTTGCCCGCGGATGGAGGCCACGTCGGCGGCCTCCTCTCTTACCCGCTCGTCGGCCTCCTTCTGGGACATAACTGTCTCACAGAAGGAGATCATCGCCTTCCAGGACTCGTCGTCGCCGAGCATCGCGGTATAAGTATCTCAGCCAATATTATTACTTCTTAACACTTAGGACAGACTATATACGAACTAAAAACTAATGCAACCGGATTTAATAAGTTAAGAATGTTTGTACAGAGATTCTGAAATATATAGATATATATTTAATTTTCTCTATAGTCTTTAAAAATAAATTACTAAAATAATCATAATAATAATATATTTCTTTTGTATCTAAAGTAATTTTTAATCAGACAAAACCATTTCATTCAACTTTTCTTTATCTATTCTCATAGACTTTTTAACTACTAACAAGGAATTTAGGTATATCATAACTGGAACGCTCACTTCATAAAATTGTATATTCAAATATGCACCTTGAAATAACTAAAAGAAGGTTGACATTTGTTTATAACTCTCTCTCTCTCTCTCTCTCTTACTCTGTCTCTTTCTTACAAGTTGCCTTAAATCCATGGTAGAAAGAGATGCAATCCCTCTCATAGGAACATTTTTTGAGTGCACGTGCGCATTTCAGTTTGTATATAAATTCCTTGCTTACTAACTACACACTTTTTTATTAAAAGGTCATAGGGTCATTCCATGTCAAAACATATCAACCAATAAAAAAAGTTTTCAACTTGACCATTTCAGATTTGGCTGAAACTTGGTTTATTTATACTCTCTGACATCTTGAACACAAATATAATTTTCAATTTTTTTTTATCCCTGATAGTTTTTTAGCTATAAATTTTTAAAAATCACAAAATGCCGCGTTTTTAACGTGTGCTAAAATCTAAAATCTGCAATAACTTTGGTTCTATTAGTGCTAGAGAGCTGAGAGATAGCTCACTTTAAAGAGGGTTTAATGTGCTTTAATTTGATATCCAATTTGAACACATTAGAGGAAAAAAGAGAGTATGAGTAAAACTCAAAAATCGTTTTTGAAAAAAAAAATCGTGTTGGTGTTTTTTATTTATTTTTTTCAAATTTATATATGTTTTTATTTATAATTTTGTGAGTACACCATAAAAAATTCAGAGTGGGACCATGAGATCAGGAGGTATGTTAAAAATACATCACTGAAGTGTAACAATTTTTTTTATTTCAGTTTAATGTTGAATAGTTTAAGTTATGTAGGCCTAATTCTAATGTATACATACGTTATGTTTGTCATACGTTTGTTTTGATTCGGGCTTTATGTTTGTGTTGTGTATACTTTCGACCTACGACACAGAATTGTTCTCTCGTAAATTCGAGAATATTCGTTTACATTATTTATTATTTTTAATTTATATTATTTATAATTAAGTATTTGCTACCAGCGTGTCCTTTTTTTTTTGTTTCGCTGGGAAATGCATTTAGGCATCCCGCCGCCCGAAGGCGACGGGTATGTGGGACTCGCTGGCACGGCAGAACGTGCCAGAATACCGCACTAAAACCCAGCGGTGCCCTCATCGTCGTAGTGGGGCGCCACGGGATCGCTTTCGCATGCAACCGTCCCGACGGTTGGTCCGCCTATGCGGGCCGCCTTCGCCTATAGAGCGCTCGCGGGCACCGTGAGCGCTCTATTTCCCTGGTGGCTGCTACCAGCGTGTCCTCCGTTATTATGGTCATATAGCGCGAAGGCAGCCTGACAGCCTAGACGAGCTGATGGTGCTTGGCAAAGTAGAGGGGAAACGACCAAGTGGCCGCTGTCCCACACGTTGGTCGGACCAAGTTACCAGCCTCACTGGTCTCCAAGTAACCGCAGCCCTGAGGAATGCAGAGGACAGAACAGACTGGAGAAAGTGCACAGAAATCGTGACCCAGACCCTTGATAAGTGTGGACACGACCTTCAGCAATGAAGCAAACGACCGAGAAGAAGATAATAAATTTTACAGGCAGTTGTTGTGTCCAGTACGCCCCCAACGGGTTTTTGTATTAAGAGCCGTTGAGTGTGTTGCGTTTATTGTTTATCATATAATAATGATTACAATGAATCTTGTAATACAATGTCTTACAAATAAATATTTCTTACTTTTTATATAATGAGGATCCGTAACGTTTTTAGTTGAGAATGCAGATTTATAGAGCTAAGAAATCCTTAAGATACAGTGAAAGAATTTTTGTTCTACGACAAAAATTGACGAAGTTATGATCAAATTACTAGCGGAGTTCACTAACCGGCCGGCACGGTAGGCTGTGACGTCACTGTGTCCGAACCCGTTGTCAGCGATAAGGCGCGTAGGTGTTTTCATTGATTTATTGTGTCTTTGAAACAAATTAAGTGTCCGATTTGTGTCTAATTCTCCTTTCTAACTATGTATGAATATTGTATAGTGCCGTAATGTACAAATACTTCTTTTAAAAAGCCTGAAAAACTCTTTTTATACATGCCGAAAGACCCGAAACTACGTGAAAAATACTATGCCGTTGTGAAAATAGATGATAAAACTCCACCTTCTTCCCGGGCTACAAGACATTGTTGCGAAGATAATTTCTATGTAAGTACCTACATAACTACCTATACCTATATTATTTAGTTAATATGAATATAAGTTGGTACCTACTACAACGAGTCATGTACTTAAGTATTCACTCATTTTAAGCCTGCTGTAATAATAAAAACATACCTGCTTACTTTTTCTGTGTTTTGTGGATAAACCTAAGTACTTGCCTATTCGCCAGTTCCGATTTTTATATAATATTCCAAGGTCAAAACAATGACACAGGGATGTACTCGGGTAAAAAAACAAAGAGTAAAGGCCGCGGCGCCGGCGTGATCCGAAAAGAGTAAGTCCTTCCGGGCCCTCTCCGCCGCCTCTTTCTGCGAGATGACGTTCTCGCAGAAGATGGCGACCGCGGTCCAGGCCCTATTACCGCCAACCAAAGCTCGCGCAACGGCCGGCGGCGACAGGTCCTCTCCAATGACTGCAGCGAGATCCCGGCGCTGCTCAGCCCAGGCCGGGCACGACACGCTCGTATCTCGCGTATGTTGCGCGGAGTCCTCACAGCAGTCACTATGGTGGCAGTCCGGAGTAGTCTCCCTCCTTGCGACGACGTGCAAGTATTTGCCGAAGCAGCCATGCCCCGACAACACTTGCACGAGTCGGAAGGTGAGAACTCCGTGCTGCCGCACCGTCCACTCCTCCAATATCGGCTGAAGCGCCCCGATGGCCCAAAGACCAACCCGAGACGTCTCCAGCCGAGCCTTCTACCGTGTGAAGGTGGTGCGGCGGGTGTCATCCCACCATGCGGTGAATTTGATCGGCGGGGGATTAGTGCCCCCCGTCCACGCCGCCGACACCCGCCGATAAACTTCGGCGAGCGCTTCCATCTCCAAGTCCCATAGGGGGGTTCCGGCCAATGCGCAGGAGGCCTCAGCAACTACCGTGCGGTAGCCGCGTATGGCCCTGACCGCCACGACCCTCTGTGGACGTCACAGACGTGATCTATTGTGGGCAGTCAGGGACTCTGCCTACACGGGGGCGCCGTACAGCGGCATTGACCGGACCACCCCGGCGTAGAGTCGTTGGCACGCTAGACTTTTTCCGCCCATATTCGACACTAGCCGACCGAGGGCGGACGCCGTGCCGACGAGCTTCGGTGCTAGTTGGCGAAAGTGCTCGTCGAAGCACAACCTTCCGTCAAGTACCAGGCCCAGATATTTCATGTGGGCTCGAATACCGATCACAGTATTGTCAACCGTATACGTAACGTAACCGTACCATTATCGAAGTACTGGCGGGTGGATCACATCGAGACCCATGGAAAAGCAGGGCCTCAAACTTGTTAAGGACCACCCTAAGCCCCAGTGCCTCGATACTCCTGACCACCTCCGCGGTACCTGAGGTGGCCAGAGATGCCGCCTCCACGAAGGTCCCGCCCCGAGCTGTAACCAGAGTGTCATCGGCGTAACAAATCAATCCCAGCCCAGGGGGGAGGGGGCACGGAGGACTCAGTCGTACCCGATGTCCCACAGGAGCGATCCGAGAACAAAACTCTGTGGGACGCCACACGACATGGACCTCCTGACAACGTCCCCTTCACGAAGAGTTCACGAAGAGGACATTGCGACCGTCAAGGTAGTCTGCCACTAGCCGCCTTAGGTAGAGGGCACTCCATGGAACCGGAGTGCCTCCGTGATGCAGCCGAATGGCAGACTATTGAATGCGTTGGCGATGTCGAGAGACACCGCTAACAGCACTCCCTTCGAGGCGACGGCCTCCGAAGCCACGATCTTCAGATGCAGAATGGCGTCGACCGACCAGCCCGAAACCCGAGTCGGACGTCGGACAGGTCAGGGCCGACCCGCGTGAGGTGCTGGACGATGCGAGCAGTGACTACCCTCTCCAACAGCTTGCGTACCTCGTTCAGCAGTACGATGGGCCTGAAGCCAACGACTGATGTCGAAGGCCTTCCCGGTTTCGGCAGTAGCAAGAGATTCCCCTCCTTCCAGCTGTGAGGGAATCGTCCGGACACCAGTCTAGTGTCGAACAGTACCCTGATGCGGGACTTCAGGTGGTCGAGGACCAGGACCAGCACTCGAGCGGGTACCCCATTCGGCCAGGGAGCGGCGCTTTTTCGCCTACGGCTCGCCGTGTGTGAGTTCCAACTCCAAAACTATAGCAGAGGAAGTTTTGCAAACAGAGAGAATTGGTGCTATAAAAGTTCACATTGAAAGAAGCATATGGAAGTTGAGAGACTTCAAAATGATCGGACCTGACGCATGTGTCGATATTTCATACATAATTTTTTTGGATAATATTGTAACAATAGCCTGTAGTTTAGTTAATTTACAGGATTGTCTATTTAGTAATCAAGTTTAAAAATAAAAATGCTTTTCTTTCTTTTATAGAGTTTTATTTCGAAATCTTGCATAATAAAAAGCACATGTCATATTATTAATAGAAGAGTAATTTCAAATCTCAATTCGTTTCGGAAATATTGATGTTTTCCAAAAATGCGTAGACTCCTCTAAAATATCAGTACAATAGTTTTCATTATAATCTTCGAATATTTCTTCTTTGTTTCTTGCACAAAACCAGCTTCTACTTTATTAGTACGATTAGTAAATACGTTTTATATTTAAATATCAGAAAATTACAAATAAAACGACCAACCGCGTCGCCGCCGCTCCGTTGATTCGTGAACTGCGCTCGTTCGGGCACAATGACGTCACACGCACCCGCGTACACTAACTTTTAGCGGCAGGAAGGCATAATGTTTATAACTTAATATCTTCGTAAGTAATGGTCCGATTTGGATAATTCAAAAAGGAATATCATTCTTATGTCATAGAGAATAACGTGGATACTAGTTCTATTGAATTTGCTATACCTTTACTGATCCTCATTATTCTTATTATATTTATGAAAAAAAGAAACCTTGAATGAGGTAGAGCTTAGCAAGAAATATTTTGCTCAAAATCTGGAGTAGCCCGACTGGGAAAGTACCTCAACCTTACAGAAAATCACAGCCAAATAATACTGCTCTCGAGTAGAGTTGAGTTCTTGTGGCAAGTATGGGAGTCAGAGCTTCTGAGGATGCCCTGTAATGACAGAGAAAGTAGGGTCAGCAACGTCTTGTGGTGCTCCTGGTATTGCAGATGACCATAGGCAACAGTAACAGGAAGGTTCTCGAGCAGAGACCACGTACCGGCAAGCGCAACGTCGGACGGCCATCCACGAATTGAAGAGACGACTTGAGAAGAGTCTCCAGGAGCCGTTGGATAGAGGCTACTTCAAACTGGTCGCTCTAGAAGTCGATGGGTGAGGCCTACGTTCAGCAGTGTACATTCTTTGGCTGATATGATGATGGTAATGATGATGATGATAGTTAAGTAAGTCATGTGTAGACCAAAAAAAATGTGGGCCGTTTAAAAAGTATGCATACCAAGATTTCAAAATGATGTAAAAATGTTCGGATTAAAAAAATGCAGTTTAGAGACTGGCTCTAGCATGTAATCGTCTTATCAATAAACTTGCTAAATAGTTTAAGCTAGCTTTGATTTTTCATCATCTGGCCTAAGAATAATTATTATACTTTTTTATTAATTTTTGTAAGCCTTGTTGGCGCTTTTATATTACAAATGTATCATATGGTTTTAACGAATTCATTATGACGTGATTTTTTTTTTTTTTTCGATATTCGAATGTCTTTGGTGAATTTGTTTTAACCGAGTTCGTTTACCTTTAAATTTTTATCTTTTTTAATTTTTTTATAAGTCCGTCGCAAGCGTCGATCGTTGTAATCAAAATTTGGCACATACAATATTTTATCCGGGTCGCAATAACCTTTAAAATCAATTTTATATATTTATCGTTATTAATTAGATTTTTGATATGATATTGTGTGAAACAGCCAGCGTTTATAAAATACGCCCCGATATGCTCTTGACATTGAACGGAGGAAGGACAGAATTAATGTAACTACAATTTATAAGCGATAGCAATAAAAAAGTTAAAACTCAGTCGCTTGTTACATTGACGCACAAGTACTATAACTATAACATTTACATATTTGTGTATATGAACATGGTCTATACATATTTTTGCATACTATGTTATATATATATATATATGAGTTATATATATACATATGAGTTTGCACAATATTAAGCTTCTTATATCAAACTAACTCCACCTGACAGTTTTATCCACGTAACTTCCGGTCGCTTAGGAAAGTCGAGATAAAAAGTTGTGAACGTATTATTGTGAATAAACTGTTTATATAAGTACCAACTTTTACTGCAGTTGGTTTATTAGGATTTGCGCGAAAAGTTAACAAACATCCATCAAAACTTTCGCGCTTATATTATTAATGTAATAATATTATATTTTCCAAGAACTTACGTGTTTCTGTTTTCCCCTGAATTGTATTATAAATGAAACAACCATTTTTATTAATCGCTGTATGCTCATTAATTAAGCCAACGTAATCCAATTATGATAATCCAGACATATCGGAGCTCCACCGATAAATGGCAGAGAAGGTCACGGGTCAGTTTGATGTATACGGAACATGTTTATCAAATTTTTCTATATCTGTACAAATATTATAAAGAGTAAAGATTTGATTTAGAATTTTGGGATAAAAAAATCCCAGTCCTAGTTTTTAGAGTTAAGTCATCCTAAGTCTCATTTAAATTCATTCCGTAGTTTCGGCATGATGGGCGACCAAGATATAGACAGACAAAAATGAAAAAAAGAAAAAAAATTTTGACTTCAACATCAACGACCGACGATACGGAACCTTTCTCTGCAATTTTCCTCAAAATCTTTCTATACATGATTAATTTGTCGATTATGAATAACTATAGGATACGTAGCGTGTCATCGACAACGTTACGCGCTGGTATACAACAAACAACAGTCAACCTTGTTGCCTTAAATTATTGCCTTATAAATACGTGACTTAAAAGCGTAGCCATACAAGTGCCTTAGTACCGAGTGTTAAGAAATACAAATAATAGGTTTCGCCGTATCACTAAAACGTGATAGTAAATCCTAGGGTTTACCAATTATCAATAGAAATAACTATTATTACAAATATTGTTAAGCATTATATTACTTCACATTCTAGATCAGTGATTCCCAAAGTGGTGTATATCGACCCCTAGGGGTCTATGACAACCTGCAAGGGGTCTACGTCAGCGAAAAAAAATTTGGGGGACCATGAAATGAAAATGGGGGTCCACGATAGTGGATCTCAACACATACACTGATGGTACCTATTTACTTACATCATACTATCTTATAATATCAAAACATATACATTATTTATAAAAGTACCTATGAAGTAAAAAATTTATTATATATGTTTATAAAATTGTGTAAGTTGTAGGATGTTGGTATTCGCTTTGTGGTCGCAATACATTTTGAACTTGTAAAAACCTGAGAGTCAACTAAAAATATTGACTTATTGCTTATATAATTTTATTTATAGTTTATTTTATGTTTATTTAATGTTACGTATATTTTACATAACAGATACAAAATTTTATTTTGAGTAGTTGTAATTTAAATTCAATTAATAAATGTATAAATTAACATGTGTTTTTACTTTAAGTTTTTAACACTAAACTTCACTACAGTTAGAAATTTACAGGAAATTAATATCAGGTAAGTAGGGGGTCTACCCAACACGGAAAAACATAGCAAGGGGTCTACGACACAAAAAAGTTTGGGGAACTCTGTTCTAGATGTTTCATCCAATGCTTTATACAATATATTAGTTCAATTCGAAAGAGTAATTTCATACAAGATTTTTTTTATGTCGCTTAGTAATAAAATATATGATTTACATTTTATCATCTATAGATTAAAAAAGTAATATTACCATTACCTAAGATAATTACTACTACTAACACTACTATACTTAGAGCCTAGGAAAGTCTAAGCCTAAGCCTTTTCTTTTATATTTAAAATCCCAAAGCAGTTTTTACATTTACCAATTAATAATATTTACATTAAAAAATGTTCAGTAAGTCACATTATTCAGTACAAGATTACTTTAATGATAAAATATCGCGGATTCAGTAGCGTTGTCTTACTTGCAGATGTCCTGCAGATGTGCTGATTACAAAATGTATGACTCTTCAAATTTTGAAAAGAACAATTATTATTAGACTTTTTGTCTCTTTTTTAGCAATTGTATATGCATGAACACAAATGAAAATTTTATATTATACCTTATAAAGGCCTTTTTTTATCGAAGTTTTTATTTTATTTCTTTATCTTAAACACGTTATTATTAGTATAAATATCTTAGGAGTTTTTGGGTAAAATATAAAACAATAAAATTATTTAAAACAAGTTATTTTGAAATTTAAAAAAAACTGTCTCATATTCGAATCATTTTCAATTTCAAAATAAAAGCATTAAATAAAAACTAACCTAATCATTTTGCCAATAATCGAACGTCACGGTATCGAAAATGTTTCAATGCAAGATAAATATAAAAATTGTTTTTAGTAAAACTTTTGTTGTAGACCGTAAGATCTGAAATAATCACATAACAAAAGCTATTTATTGAGGAAATACATATGCTAAAAACATTGCGGTAAAGTTATTAATATTTATTTATTATTATTTATTATTAGTCTTACCACTAACATTACAGTAAAGTAATCATTTATAAAGTTCATACGATGGAAGCAATGGCCGTAAATATCAATAAATATAATAATATTAAATCTCAAAATTCCAGACGAGTGATAAAAGGAGAGACGTTTAATGCGAACTTATAATAAAACAGTAAGTAATGTGTTACATTAGGTCTAAGTCTGTACATCGAAGATATTTTGAAAATTCTATCTGGAGGACACTAGGTAATTATGAGGTCGATTTTTTTTGAAGTGATAACTTCTTATGTGACGGTATACCGCTTCCTTACGTAACGCGTAACGGCGCCAGTATGTCTGGCTCCCCTTTCTCTCACGCATACAGCTCTCTCACTCTAACCCACAGTGCTAGCCGTATTTCGGACAGACGCTTTTAATTATATAATAATAATATACGTGTCCCGAGACGCACACGTGGTTTTTTTTAGTCTGTCTATCGCTAACTAAACTCGTTACTTAATAAATTTTAATAAAACTGGAGACGATTTAAGTTCATACTACAAACTGGGTTACTAGGTACTTTTCATCCTGAAATTCGGTACGATTCGTTATAATTCATTAACGTGAGATTCGATTTTATTTATACTTTTTAATTTCTTTTTTTTTTTTACAAAGAAGATAAGTTCAAGATTGTCCCGTAAATAATTTAAGGTCTTTCGTTTGAGAGTTCAGACACTACAGGCGTCATACACTCAGTATTCGGTCAGTATTAGGATGGCGTACGTACTTTATCTTATAGGAATAATCAAAGGAATTACAATTGCAAACGTAGTCGCAGTTACAGCTAGAAATAAGAATAAAATATATTAAATCTTATTGACTTTATTTTTGTACAATACAAATTTACTATGATAGACAATGAAGTTTGTGATGATTTTTAAGTAGATTCTTAGTTATTTCTACGTCTCCTATTGATGGGTTTGCATGTCTTGCATGGAGGACACACACAACAGGGGCAGACCTTGCACGGGTTCAGACAGTACTCGTCACCAATAGCATAGCAACGACCAAGTGTCAACATATCTTCCAAGTCACACCTAAAACATTTTATTACAGTAATAACTTTCTATTGAAATACTTCACAACTATAGTAAAAAAAATATAGTATTTAACTGTTTACCTTCTTTATTCGCTACCTCTCATATTTAAACGCCTTAGGGGGCATTAGGGGGCATTAATTACGTGAGGTGATAAGGGATGGGGGGAGGGGGTCGAGCGAAATCTTATTCAATCTCACACGGGGAAAGGATGCTCTCGTCATCTACGAGTATATGGCATTTACAAATATTTGTCATGTGTGGGGATCGAACTCACGACCGCTAGCGCATCAGCCAGTGCCTGTTACCACTGTGCCAACGTGTCGTCATCGTTGTACTCTGCGTTGTTATCCTCATATTTTTAACAAAGGACTTGGGGTTTGATTTCCTTCCATTACTAAATAATTTTCTCCAAAAATATCTAAACAAAATTTCATAAAATATGTCGTTTAACGAGGATAGTATCTCACTCACTTGCTGTCTTCCAAAATTCTGCTTTCAGTTTCGTTAAGGTTAGGTACCGCGTATTCAACGATGCCGCCCTTGCCGATAGTGACTGGCGTAGCACAAATCGGCATATTATAGCATTTTTCTGGATTGCCTTGTTCAACGAGCGCGCTGTCTATGAATGTTGGTTTTTCAAATAAACCTGAACATAAAATAATTTGATTGAAAACCTCAAAGTTTATCGTGTTGATATGACAATCATTAGAATATTATTTTAACTCCAGGAATGATATACACGTTTTTATCTCGAATACGAATTAAAGAGCGTTTAGAGATTATTTTCATAAGTATAATAAGGATTTTAAAAGTCCTTATGGTTGACAAAAAAAAGATGTAATATGACAACGGAACAGACGATAGATGTAAAAATATAATAACAATATAATTAAAGGCAAATTATTCTTGATGCGATAGTGACCTCGTACCTTTCATTATGTTAACTACAAATCTAGCAGTTGAAAATCCTAGCGACAAATGTCCCTGTTCGTCATTGTTTTTAACCTTGCAGATTATATCGTCCGCTTCCCGTACCAATCGTGTGAGGCACTCCACTTGAGTCTAAACGTAAAGTATGAAAATATTAAATTCGATCGAAATTGCATCTATATTTACTTATAAAGTAAATAAATATGTTTAATATACACACGTGGTAGTCTGTTATTAAGGTAAGAGCCGAACCATATACTTATTTTTTTTAAGTAAATATACATTTACATACATCTATAATATAAAAATAAGTCGGATTTTCCTTCCTGACGCTATAATTCCAGAACGCACGAACCGATTTCCACGGTTTTGCATTCGTTGGAAAGGTCTCGGGCTCCGTGAGGTTTATAGCAAACAAAATTCACGAAAAATTTCAACAGAAAAGCAGGAAAACGAGGCGGGAGTCGAACCATGAAGCGGAAAGTAGAATCAGTGCCAACTGCGCCAACTGGCCAGTCAAAACTTATTACTTTTTTAGAATTTTATTGTACATGCATAGAACAATATCATCAAAAGTATTAATTAGAATTCGGCAGAGTTCGGCAGTTAGTATAAACGTTCGCAAACGTTTATAAAAATAATTATAATTAGATAGCAATATGCCTACACAAAATCAAAATTGTTCTTTACTCTGCCGAATTCTAATTAATACTTTTGATGATATTGTTCTATGTATGTACAATAAAATTGTAAAAAAGTAATAAGTTTTGACTGGCCATTCTATAAATACTGCAATATTATTTTAATTGTTGATTTAAAAAAAAGCGTACATAATCAAGCCTCGAGTATTAATTAAATTATACTTTCATAATCCACGGTTAGGTATATTTATTTCAAATTTATTTGCTGTATTTCAATTCAATTAACATAGTTACGTACCTATTTATTTAAATGAAACTTTGCTAGTGGATACGTCCCGGGGGAAATTATACAACTCGATTTACTTAACACGAGTACACAATAAAAAGTTATTCTTTGCCCCTTTTCTAGAGTATGCTAGAATTTTCCTTATTGTATTAACTAAGTGTATTAAAATTTCACAACAACACCAATGTTCAATGATAATAATGAAGTAAAATTTGATAAAACCTCGTCATATACTTTAGAAATAAAATAAGAAAAGCCCTAAAAAACAAAGCAAAGGGCACATTCATTTGTCCATTTTTAGAAGTAAACTACGATTGTTAACCATTGGGGTAAGATATATTTTTTCTTTTAAGGATAAATTTTAGAGTCAGATTTACTCCTATGACGTGCAGTCTCCTGACATTTTCCTTTACCACCGAACAAAAGACATATTTTTAAAACTGTGCACTAAAAATTCAGCACTACGAGCTTGAATTTGAACGATATCGGCTCAATTGCTGCCGATTGTGTAGTAAAACTTTAATTAATTCAGCTAAAACATAAAAAAGCCAAATGTATGACGCAAATCACCTGTGGAAAGTTTCCAGCTTTTGCAGCAGAGAAAACTGGCACTCTAGTGCATCGACCCGTCCCGCAGATGACGGGGGTGTGAGATTTCGAAGGATCGGATCCCGTTATGGAACAGAACAGCTGGTTGGCTCGCATTGTGTTGATTGCGTTTACACCGAGCACTTTACGTTTATCGTACGCACGAGCTAATTTTAAAGTCTGGAACAATTATTAATTAAGTTTTAAAAATTTTTATAAGACAACTATCAATATCATATTATTAGAGGAACTGCAGCATATTTGGGATACTGCAGGTAACTTGGAATACTTCGATATCTAAATCAATATAAATACCATTTGTGTATTTTTGTCGTAAACATAACGTCATACGAGACATGAAGCTATTGAGTATTAAAGGCAGGATGCAATCTTGACATTCCGGCTACAAACCCCAAAAGAACGAGACGCCTGATTTGAAAACTTATTTGGCAAGAAGGCAATCAGTGATAATCATTTACTGTAATACTTTAAATCTTTATTATAATTATTTAAAATGTTAAGTGACCTTGTTAGTCTACGATGTTACTATGATTCTGTGAATATTTCTAGAATTAAAAATGTGACATAGAATTTTAGGTTACGATGATATGTTGTTAATTTGGAATAGGTATCGAAAGTGAGTGAGTTCCATTCTGGTTTTTTTATTTTTTTGAAAATGACAACATTTCACAAATATAAAAAGAGAAAGAGGTGAGAAAAGGAAGAAGTGGCCGCTGCTCTTGGCGCTATTGGAGAAAAGAGAAATGGGACACTTAAAGGCAGCTAAACAGTTCAATGTTCCTAGATCAATACTTTTTCGATATTTAAATAATAAAGACTCTCCGATAGAATCATCCGATAGTTTTTTAAACAAAATAAGGCTATTTTTTAATTTATTTAAAAAGATTGATTAGCTATTTAGCTAATTAGCTATTTGGAATAAATACTATATTCCAAATTACCTGCACCTAAAGTCAAATCCCGTTTTTGGAGTTTTTTAGTTTTAAAGGCATTTTGATAAGGTTTTTGGTTTTTGTTATGTTTGATTTTTCTTATTATTAAAGTTTAATAATTTGACAATAATTTAGTGTATTTTTTATTGAGCCATCCCGTTTCTCATTGAATATATTCTCAAAAAACAAACTAGTATTCCAAATATGCTGCAGTTACTCTATTAATTATAAGTCAAATATCAATATAAGTATAAAACTGTACTGTACAACTGTATCAGCCTGTAAACCAACCACTGCTGAGCGAAGGCCTCTTATCCATGTAGAAGAAGGGTTGGAGCTTAATCCACCACGCTGCTCCACTGCGGGTTGGCGGATAATTTCCTTATAATGGGTAACGATCGTTATCAGGTGTCTATGACAACAACTGGAACCGACGGCTTTACGTGCTCTCTGAGGCACGGTGGAGAGACCCACAAGGGCATACACCCAGACCGGAAACAAGCCTTTTCACGAAATTACACAATTTTGTCATGAACGGTAATCGAAACCGAGAGCGCTAGGGCAACAGCCAGTTGTGTCCACTGCACTGCACTAACCATAGTGTCAATTTTTGCGTTAAGGACGTCAATCCACTATATTATATTTCATAAATTATTATTTTATTTCAATATATTATAATAATTGATATCCATAACATAGTGTGCGTTTAAACAGACGTTACTCTTAGCACAAAGAAATGAGCAACAGTATTTTATAATATTTGACTCTTATAAAACTATTAAAATCAATTGACTGTCTATTTAATTTTCTTCATGAACGAAACAATAATATAAAGAGATTGTAACATTGTTTAGGGCCTTGTTTTTTGATTTGGAGTTAAGTAAATAAAATTGAGGATGAATTGAATCTTTAAATATACTTATGTAACTAACATGCATGCAAAGCGAAAAATTGCAGTCCACGGGTGGAGTCTGTATAGCGATGATAGCCTGAGGGCAGAACTGTGCACAGGCGATACTGACTGTTCGTACTAAGTGCATGTTGTCGAAGAACAACTCCCTATCTGTTATGTCGCAACACGGAGGCATTACGTAATGGCCACCGCAGATGAGCACCACGTCGGCATCCTGTTAATTAACGCGATATAATTTCTTTGAAGTTTTTTGTCAGATACATTGAATATGCTTAGATTACATTGCACTTATGTTACAACTGCTTTTAATTCTAGGTCTCATTAAACTTTAATTAATACGTACTTATTTAATGCTGTAAAAAAAATCACTTATCGGATAAAATTGTACCTCATAAGTTTTTACTGGGTAACACAAAAAAAATATACAGTACGGTTTTGATGATTCTTTTTCATATTCGAAAGCTGTTGTTTGTCATATGGTCCTATTTAAATTTGAGCGAGATCTGACGAGTAGTTTTTGAGTTATCGATAATAACGCCAATTTGATTGACTTCCACTACGTTGATGATGTTCTCATTTTTAAGGCGGTTAAAAACAGTGTGACAAACACCTTTTATTGCCCGACTTCTTTGGCACTTGTTTTGTTGTTCAATAACTAACAATCTTTCTCAACGTTTATATTTTTTAAGCCATTTGGTAAAGATCTTGATTTAGTCCGTTTTTAGAGAAACGAACTTCTTGGTTTTAAAAAAAAGATATTAATTAATAGCTTTAAAGAATATAGGTACGTATAGCAAGAAAAAAACTTTTCACATTACATCAAGAGCATTTCTCAAAAACACTCTTCCTTGGTAAGCTTGCACTTCTGTACTTGTGTCGATATGTGCCAAATCATTTGCAACACCGAGAACTTTATTTTTCGGATCATCATCATATAGAGCTAATATCTTGATGACTTTCTGTTGTTTCAGAAAAAGCGAAGCGATACTTCCTACGTCACTGCCAGCTCCTACTACTGTTACCTTTTGGATGATAAGTGAAAAAAATTTACTGATTAAATCCACAAGTTATTAATTTTACCCATGAATCGAAGTACTGCACTGTATAAAACATCATCTCCTGTGAAGGATAAGGCTTAATTCGACACACATCACCTGTTCCCCTCCCTGGTCTGCCTTTACACTGCTGCTTGATGCATGTGTTCATGTCATAGAATTTCATACAAAATTTTGAGAATTTTGGCGTAAGTTTACTTTAGGTTTAGACAATAGGTGTTTAATAAATAATCAAAATATATTTTTTAAATCCTTGATCAGGGGTCTACTATAAGGATAGCCATGTGTACAGATTTCATTCTACAAACCTTCCTTGGCGGAAATCTCGGTACAGGACAAAACTTCTCGCATTCTCGTTCTATTTGCGCTAGGACATCAGACATCACATAGTTTTGGAAACTGGCTTTTGAAACTACTTGGCAGCTTGGTCTTATTACTTGTAATATTTGTCGATACATTATTATAGTATTTTTTTTAATTTTTAATTTTGGTAAACTTTTTTTTGGTTTTGTAATTGGGCTATTTTTGCTGCATTTTTAGACTGACATTTATGTTGATAAAAGATTTAGACAAAATATGTCAAAAAAACCATTTAACGTACCTATGTCATTACGAATGATTTGATTCTACAGATATGTGAACGTTTTTAGTTTTTCTTTTTTTTTACTGAAAATATGTTCAGTTAATTTATTATTTAGTTTTCATCATTTAAAAACATTGCGACTCATCAATATAAGGTAAGGACCATGAAAGGCAAGACTTTTTGGAAATTATCACAAATCGTAGTTATTGGCTGATATAGTGAGTTCGATTCCCGCTCATGACAAATGTTTGTATAGGTCAAATAGATGTTTGGCATTCGTGCTCGTGTTATGATTGATTCCGGGCAACCAATGTAGGATTTCATCATCATTAACGTGTGAAACTTCTCAACTAATCAAACTTTATTATTAAGTTATATGATTAATTAATTACACTTTTGCTAATTTGATGTCAAATTTATAATCTAAGGATATTACTACACTTTCTATTTGTTGGCTAAATACGATTCCTTAAATTACTATTTTAAATTATTATCAAAATATCTCTATTATATTCTGTGACATATTTCTTTATAGCCGTTTTGGTGTAATTGATGCGAGTAGTCGCCTAAATGCTTGTAGTCGTAAAAAAAGGTCACGATTTTTATCATAGACACCTGATAACGATCTCTACTAAAAGCAGGGAAATTATCCGCCAACCCGCAGTGGAGCTGTAGTATATAAAGCTCCAACTATTCTCCAATATAAAGAGGCTTTTGGCCAGCAGGGGGGTGTTAACATGTTGATGCAGTTTAGTTAATATCTTTAACAATGTATCTTTTCAACTCACAATGAGACTTCATAGGGACCACTGACTCAATATTATGAGACATTTATTAGAAAAAAAAATATGATGAAATATATTAAGTAATGAATTCTAAAATAGTAAAACTAAGTACTCGTTTTCAATATGTATATAGGAAATAAAAATGCCAATAGAACAGACATCAAATTTAATAGATAAGTTTCACCTATATAATATATCCATAACATTCATATTGATTATTATATTGTCTACCCATATACAGGCATACTTAACCATGTGTACATACAACACAGGAATTAAAAATGACTAGATCTATTCTGTGTGAAAGCCGCCTAGACTTTACATTTGAAATTAACATGACACAGGTGGGTACAGATACAATAAAACATAATTATGACGTACTGCAGTTACAATAATTAAATATTTCCAAACAATATCATTCTTAAATTCAATTTAGTAAGCTATTTAACAGAATGGTATAAAATTTAAATTGCATAAATCTTATTGTGGCAATATATCAAACAGGACATACAATCATGGAGAATAGATACCAAGGAGGACCAACTTGTACGGGATATTAGTTGCAAAAGTGGCGATTTTGTTTACCAAATTCTTGTTCGAACATTCACCGAAATAGCGCTAGTGTAGCAAACGGAAATGATATGAAGTTAGCAGTTATAAACAGAGTGAAGTGTGCTGGGTTGAAAAATTTAGTATTTGTTT
The DNA here is from genome assembly GCA_036937285.1 of Euphydryas editha. Taxonomy (NCBI): domain Eukaryota; kingdom Metazoa; phylum Arthropoda; class Insecta; order Lepidoptera; family Nymphalidae; genus Euphydryas; species Euphydryas editha. The sequence goes on along the minus strand of JAUPFZ010000011.1, from coordinate 4,656,459 downwards.
TGACTTCTATAGTTAAGAAATAGTCGACAAAAGTGATTTTTTATTATTATTATTTAATTTATATATGTTTTTAATTTGTATATGTTTAGTCCATGTTATGACTGCTTTTATTTGGCGCTTCCTTTAAAATTTACCCTCATACTAATGTAGCGCCACCAATTTGATGAATTTTGACGACACTTTTCGGAACAAGGAGATGGTATTCCTTAGTATCTATATTCTATGCATACAATGTTCAAAAGTTAACATAAACGGTAATCACTTAGATCAACAGAACATTTAAAAAACAGGTGGGAAAATCTTTGTATTTTTATGAGTTTGCTATTTTTTTTTCCATATAAGAATAACGTTAGATTTTCCAATCGACACGGGTGTTTTGTTATTCACGTAATTCCATTGTTGAATTCGCACCTAAGTTTTTTTTTTTGGATTATTAAATTCGAAAATCTAAATTTGTCAGTAAACATATATATTGCAAATAATTGAAAAACATTAATAATATTTTTCTTTTATGTCTAACTGTAATCAGGACAACAGTTTTTTCCGATCATTTATTTTTTCCACTTTTAATTTAATTATTTCTGTGACAAATATTATTTGCATATTTTTACATAAAAGGCGACGTATAACTTTTATTATTAAATATTTTAAACATCAACTTTCGTTTACTGTATCAAAATTCCTGCACTTAAAAATGTCCTTAAATAAGTACGATTCACAATTGTCATATGGTAGTTTACATACCACTATCGAAAAACATTATTTAATCAACAAAAATATGAAAATTTTAAATTTCAACTTATATAAAATATAAAAATAGCTCGTTTAGAATTTTAAATTACTTTGACATTATTTACATAATTTCTTAAGGAATACAGATGTCTGGCACATTTTTTTTTTGTATACAGAAAAACATAAATTCTTAAATTTATCTAAACAAAAGAAAAATAAAATTAAAACACAAAAAAAAAACAACAATAATCTATTAAATCATAACAAATTAAAATACAAAAAAAAAAAACCACAAACATTATATACACATCTAATATATTATATAATAATAAATATATATATCCACTATGTAATACAGAAAAAAACAAATAATGAAAATACAAAATTATAACTGTGTTCTTTACAAACATCACTATTAGTTTTAAAATATGTCAGAAGTAAGCGTCTCAAAGCTATAATATAAATGTAAAAGCGATTAATTTATTGATTAGTACAGAAGAGGGTAGATACACAAAAATAATCTATAACTAAACTCTGAAGAACTAGACGGCTCATGTGCAAAGCCGAGTTTCCATGTAATGTTATAATTGTATATTAAAAGTATCTCTTGTATGGAAATTTCAAGACATTTTGTGTTGATGAGGCAGTTTTTTTTTTTTTTTCAATACAAGTTTTTATACGAAATTTTCTTTTTTAACAGAATATCTAAAAAATTTATATAACCGTTACGGTGTATGTAATTATGTATTCTATCGAAGGTTCTTTTCAAAGCAAATTTAATTACTAATACGAAATTTCTATTAAATGCAATAAGCATTTATGACACACCAATTTTCGTTTTGAATATAATGGAAACACGGCTTAAAAATTCGGTTTACCTAACAATATACTGCAGCTTCGCACTCATCCCCTAATATTCACAACCCATCTCGGAATACTTACAATTAGATCATAAGAAGTGTGTTATTAACTAGTTGCACTCCGCTTGTGATATCGAAATTTATTTTGAAAGAAATCTAAACATACTTTTCGAAAAAAAAAAAACTTTATGACACGACAAGCGGAGCGTAGAAGTCTTACAACTAATTATATTTTCTTTATTTTATTAATGACTTCACAAACATTTCTACAATGGACAGGAAAGCTTTGTAGAAGAGCTATAAAATCTTCCAAAAATCGCTATCAGTATTACAAATTTCGAATATAAAATAAATTTCATTGAATTGTTTTTGATTAATCTAAAATTTAAGAATTAATTTTAAATATTTAAAACTTGTTTTCAACGTCTGCCCTACGAATAGCACGTTTCAGAATTAGGTATATCGAAAAATAACATTTTTATCGTGAAACATATAGACATTATTATAATACAATAAGTAGGTTAGCCTTGTATAATAAGTCTATTATTCCATATAATTATAATAGAATTTGTCACTAAATTATTCAATGAAATGACGTAGAAAAATGTAATATTGAAAATAGTATTATATTTTACAATCAACAATGATATAGTTTTTTAAATTTAATTTCATTATTACATAAATGACATTGTCTTTTTTTTTAAATTATAATAGAAGAAATAAAAAAAAAATGATTAAAAAAACTGAGAATATCGAATGTTCAATATTTCAAGACACTTCCAAGGGTAAAATAAATGAGTACGAAGAGAACAAATATACTAACATGTAAAATACTTAAATATATTATATTACAAGCAAATCGAAGCTGCAGCTGATATTCTACTAAACAACGCTTAAACACTAATTGGCAGAGTATAATAATATGATGCTATAAAATATTAAGTACTTATAGATTTTCCGCAATTACACGATGAAGTAAGATTATGACATTTTTTTTTAACTTGCAACACTATCGTTACATATATATTTTAAAAATTATTTTTGTCTTTATACGCAATTTATTATCATGTGTTATATTTAAATTTCAAGTATAAATGTAAAAGTTCATGTACATTTATTAAAAATATTACTTGAGAATTTTATTCGTCTAAAAAGTTAACAGTGAAACACAGATTGTAAAATGTCGAGTTGTGATTTTGTCGAAGGAAAGATTTTATATGAAGCAATGATAACTAATTAGATTATTATTGCTTTTCTAGATATCAATTCAGTTATTTTAATAAGGTTATAAATTTTCTTTAGAATTTATTTAGGCCTTTGAAATTTTCGACAAAATAAGGAAGGAAGACAATTAAGTATCTGTAATTTTACTTCGATTAGAATACCTACGAACGACAATTATTTTAATTCAAGGCAAGAACAACATGTGTTGCGTATATTTTTTAATCTACTCGTAACATTCATTTAAACTAGCTACACCAAATATACATGTTGCGTTTCTTGTAAGAACGTATTATTTGTGACGACTACAGTTCTACACTCCTACATGCAATTCCTTTAATCTTTTAAACAAGATGGCTGCCTTAACAATGCTCATATAAAGTTAATTAGAAAATTAGAGAATTTCGTACCTTATAAAGGACAAATAATACAGTATAGGTAATTAGGACTTTAAATCAACTTATAACAAAAAACCAGAGTTGAGTTTTGTATTTTGACTATATATTCTAATCTCTAATAGACAACTACAAAAAAAAATGATAAAGCGTTTTATCACGAATTAAGCATTTAAGAATTCAATCAATTATACCTACTTTAAAAGGCAGCCGCCATCATAAAGCCTAATCTAATAAGCTTTTTAAATAAAGTTAAGCTTTCATCCCCGTGATACTCCATACAAGGCTTTTTTTTTTCAACTAACGTTACCTACATACATCGATACAATCTCATTAATGTATAAATTACGTTATCGATAATAATCAGAAAAGGCAATCGATAGTCGGAGATTCCCTGTTTTTAGTGGTTACGTTTAAGTCGAAGATTCAAAATTGTTCGAATACACATGGCAACCCCATCCTTCACGTGTCGATCTTTTAAGCTCACCGGCAATATAATCATACCAATGATTAAAAACTTCAGTTTAAGGATCAGTTATGACGACTGTCCCTACGTATACTATCGAAACTGAAAAAAGGTACTTTACAGGAGAGCACTTTTAAGTTAATTTTGTGTACAAAATTGTCATTTATTTGTTAAGTATCGATATTATACTCATGAAAAATGTGGTTTAATATGTTTTTTTTTTTTTGCTTATTCTTTTTTATATGAAAACATATATAAAAAGGAGTTTCTTAGTGCAATAAAAAAAATCGCAAATTTTCAGTTTCGATAATGTACGTAGGGACAGTCGATGTATTTAAATTTTTTACAAACATTTCGGTAAATTAACAATTTTATCATAAGGTATTATTGCACTGAGTAACAACGATCATATTATGTCAATTTTTTTTATTTACAAACAAATATAAATCCAACGCTTGCTTCTAAATAAATATTAAAACTGTTTTCAAATTAAATATTGAATTTTTACATTTTTATTACTGTGAACTTTTGAAGGACTTGTATACAAGTGATGGCGATGAATTTATTATATCGCGAATTAATTGCTAATATTGCAATATTGTTTGTTATTTAAATTTAGACGGATATAATTTGATACTTTACTATTTATAGAAAATGCAATAATAAAAATTTATCTTATACAATGCAGATTTTAAAGTGATATTAACTAATTGATCAGTAATATTTTCAAAAGGTAAAAGGAAATTCAAGGGATTTATTTATAAGCTTTGCAGTAAATAAATTGTATCCAAACTCACACAAGTATGTATACTAAATTATATGTGTAAAAATTTTGATTGGAAGATAAACTTAGAAATATAATTATCACTATATGTTGTTTCTTAAACAAAAAATTTGAGCAATTTAATTTATTAGAATAATGAAATTATTAAGCTATTATTATATATTTGAAAATATTGTGGCTATAGTCGGAAATTGAATAAAAATTATAATGATACAAAATGTTTAAGTTTAAATAATATATAAATAGACGACGGATCACATTTCAGTTTCAATTTGTAGAGTTTTGAATAAATTAGAGAGCTCGAAAGGGCAACACAACAAATAATTGAGTCTTAATAGGTATATCTCTTTTGTTTTATCAACTATTCTATTGTCCAAGTTTTATTTTGCGAGCTATTAAATTAAATATTAAATTTAACATGTTAAACATACACACACGGTACTTGAACTTAATGCCTGTGTTTCAGATAAAAGCAGATTAATATTTTGTTTTATTTTTTTGTAATAAATATAAATTACACCCATACTCGGGGCGTGAATCGAATCCACAATCCTGGGGCAGAAAGGGTCAGTGTCAACTACGCCAACGGGCCAGATTTTGTTTACTACTTGTATTACGTAATGTTATTGCAATACTGAAAATTTTGTACTGTATTATTTTATAGACATCGCGAAATATGCAATTATGACACTTTCAAAATGGCTAATTTTGTCTTGAAAAATAGTGCAAATTGTCGGCAGAAAGTTAATAATTAAAATTTATTTAACTAAGAAAAAGCAATTACATCTTAAAATCTATGAAAGATTACTTATATTAATATCGATCTTATTCCATTGGGCGTAAAATTTATTATCGAATAAACGTTCAGATCTTAATGGCAGACTAGATTTTTTATATATACATATATATAAACTTTTTGTGCGTAAAGAACTAACTAAGCGTTGGAATGTTAATCTACAACCTACGGGTACTGACGTCGGTTAAATCAAACCGTATATATACATATATTATTTAATAATATTAATAAATAAAATGGAAAATATATCAATTTACTGACTTTTTATTAAGGAATATTAGTTGTTTAATAATATTAGTAACAATACCGCGTTATCGAGACTCCCCTTATATTAATTCAATTATTCGTACGATTTAAACCGATATAAATAATTGGAAAAAAATAAAATATGTATTACATGACGTGTAATGTATTTTATACTATAATAATCGAAATCGATATTCACTAACCGGAATATTGGAATAATCGTTAGAATTAATATTAATAATAAACTACAAACTCTAATAATATTTTGTGCTCGAAAATATATAAATGAAGAGCTCGTGCTATAGATATGTATAGACGGCATACTTGTGCAACGGTAAGGCAAGCAAGCATCACCGGTTAACAAATGATTCCGATAGAAAACGTCACAAGCGGCGGGAAACTGTCACTGTCACGGAAATATTACGTTACGAACGTTAGTTGTCAAACATTGACAGAAAGAGTATAATGAAGTTTTTTTTTCTTTTATCTTCAGTTTGTCCACATTAGACAGCTGTCAAGTGACGAAATGACAGTTTTCTATACGAGCCGAATTTTTAGCGATAGCTAGTGTTTTCCACGATCAAAACCAAGGGCTACTCATTCGATTTTCAAATTCTTTTGTCAAAGTTAAAATATATGAAAGTGACAAAACATACTTTGACAAATGATTTCGTTAATCCCCATATTATCATGTCTAGCCGCTCAAGCGCCTCTGAGATGGGCAATTGCGACTATCAAATCTACGTGATTCACAATTTTGATTGATTGCTTATAAACGCGAATGCAGCGAACGTAAATGGCATATACATGATTGAAGATAATTATTAAATTTTAAAACACGGCTCATTGACAGACGCAACTGAAAGCGTTAAGTGACCGATTAATGTAATCGGTAATAAGTCAATGACAGATTTTCAATACTCGATGGATTGAACAAAAAACGCAACTACCAGCCAAGACTCAGTTGAAACAGCTTGAATTTTACTTCAATCGGAATCGTCAATAACGTAACGCAATTGACAATCGCAATCAATCATCTCGGGAGATAGTCAAATACTTTCCGACACGCAGTGACTAGCAGCGTAAGATTTTTAACTTCAAGCCGTTATGTTATAGACGTTAAATGCAGTAACGAGTTAGTTTCGACATATACTACCTACGCGACCGAAATTTTTTTTCGTCTGACAAGAGTAAAATCGTTTCGGACGATGGAAATAGTCCGGATACAGATCGCTCGAGATACTAAAACTATGAAAACGAACTAAATCTATGAGATTGCGGAGACGGCGAAGTGGTCCACGCTCCGCTTCGCTCCTTAGGTGGTAATATCACAGATTCCTAAAGGAAATTAATACGCAGAGACGTCCACGCGTTAAATACGTGCGTGCGCGCAGAGTGTACGAGCGTACGGCGCAAGCATACGATCGTACGTACGTAAAGCACGGACATACGCGGATAGAGTATGAGCGTCGACTTACGAGCGTACGCGTACGGGAGTACGGGCGTATGTGCGCGGGGTGCGAATGGCGCGTACTGAAGTACGAGCGTACGGTCGGTCTCAAGAAGAAGTGGAAGGCGTCCTAACCCTCAGGAGCTCCTCCGCACAGTCGTTCCAGCTCCAGAAGTTCCTGTAATAAAACCAAGTAATAAATCTACCAGTATTCAAGCAGTGAAACTACGGCGATCGCGGCTATAATTTAAATCCGCCTATAGGCGGGCGCATTCGATCATAAATTAAACAACTGGAAGCAACTCTGTGCAAGTGGTGAACACTTCGCCGCGCCGCGCTCCCTCTCGCTCGCTCGCACTCACCTGGTCGCGGTGCAACAGCAGCGCGGCGCGCATGCGCTCGTGCGCCCGCGCCAGCTGCTCGCGCCGCCGCGCGTGCGCTTGCTCCAGACGCGAACACTCCCCGCGCCGCGCTCCCTCTCGCTCGCTCGCACTCACCTGGTCGCGGTGCAGCAGCAGCGCGGCGCGCATGCGCTCGTGCGCCCGCGCCAGCTGCTCGCGCCGCCGCGCGTGCGCCTGCTCCAGACGCGAACACTCCCCGCGCCGCGCTCCCTCTCGCTCGCTCGCACTCACCTGGTCGCGGTGCAGCAGCAGCGCGGCGCGCATGCGCTCGTGCGCCCGCGCCAGCTGCTCGCGCCGCCGCGCGTGCGCTTGCTCCAGACGCGAACACTCCCCGCGCCGCGCTCCCTCTCGCTCGCTCGCACTCACCTGGTCGCGGTGCAGCAGCAGCGCGGCGCGCATGCGCTCGTGCGCCCGCGCCAGCTGCTCGCGCCGCCGCGCGTGCGCCTGCTCCAGACGCGAACACTCCCCGCGCCGCGCTCCCTCTCGCTCGCTCGCACTCACCTGGTCGCGGTGCAGCAGCAGCGCGGCGCGCATGCGCTCGTGCGCCCGCGCCAGCTGCTCGCGCCGCCGCGCGTGCGCCTGCTCCAGACGCGAACACTCCCCGCGCCGCGCTCCCTCTCGCTCGCTCGCACTCACCTGGTCGCGGTGCAGCAGCAGCGCGGCGCGCATGCGCTCGTGCGCCCGCGCCAGCTGCTCGCGCCGCCGCGCGTGCGCCTGCTCCAGACGCGAACACTCCCCGCGCCGCGCTCCCTCTCGCTCGCTCGCACTCACCTGGTCGCGGTGCAGCAGCAGCGCGGCGCGCATGCGCTCGTGCGCCCGCGCCAGCTGCTCGCGCCGCCGCGCGTGCGCCTGCTCCAGACGCGAACACTCCCCGCGCCGCGCTCCCTCTCGCTCGCTCGCACTCACCTGGTCGCGGTGCAGCAGCAGCGCGGCGCGCATGCGCTCGTGCGCCCGCGCCAGCTGCTCGCGCCGCCGCGCGTGCGCTTGCTCCAGACGCGAACACTCCCCGCGCCGCGCTCCCTCTCGCTCGCTCGCACTCACCTGGTCGCGGTGCAGCAGCAGCGCGGCGCGCATGCGCTCGTGCGCCCGCGCCAGCTGCTCGCGCCGCCGCGCGTGCGCTTGCTCCAGACGCGAACACTCCCCGCGCCGCGCTCCCTCTCGCTCGCTCGCACTCACCTGGTCGCGGTGCAGCAGCAGCGCGGCGCGCATGCGCTCGTGCGCCCGCGCCAGCTGCTCGCGCCGCCGCGCGTGCGCCTGCTCCAGACGCGAACACTCCCCGCGCCGCGCTCCCTCTCGCTCGCTCGCACTCACCTGGTCGCGGTGCAGCAGCAGCGCGGCGCGCATGCGCTCGTGCGCCCGCGCCAGCTGCTCGCGCCGCCGCGCGTGCGCTTGCTCCAGACGCGAACACTCCCCGCGCCGCGCTCCCTCTCGCTCGCTCGCACTCACCTGGTCGCGGTGCAGCAGCAGCGCGGCGCGCATGCGCTCGTGCGCCCGCGCCAGCTGCTCGCGCCGCCGCGCGTGCGCCTGCTCCAGACGCGAACACTCCCCGCGCCGCGCTCCCTCTCGCTCGCTCGCACTCACCTGGTCGCGGTGCAGCAGCAGCGCGGCGCGCATGCGCTCGTGCGCCCGCGCCAGCTGCTCGCGCCGCCGCGCGTGCGCCTGCTCCAGACGCGAACACTCCCCGCGCCGCGCTCCCTCTCGCTCGCTCGCACTCACCTGGTCGCGGTGCAGCAGCAGCGCGGCGCGCATGCGCTCGTGCGCCCGCGCCAGCTGCTCGCGCCGCCGCGCGTGCGCTTGCTCCAGACGCGAACACTCCCCGCGCCGCGCTCCCTCTCGCTCGCTCGCACTCACCTGGTCGCGGTGCAGCAGCAGCGCGGCGCGCATGCGCTCGTGCGCCCGCGCCAGCTGCTCGCGCCGCCGCGCGTGCGCCTGCTCCAGACGCGAACACTCCCCGCGCCGCGCTCCCTCTCGCTCGCTCGCACTCACCTGGTCGCGGTGCAGCAGCAGCGCGGCGCGCATGCGCTCGTGCGCCCGCGCCAGCTGCTCGCGCCGCCGCGCGTGCGCTTGCTCCAGACGCGAACACTCCCCGCGCCGCGCTCCCTCTCGCTCGCTCGCACTCACCTGGTCGCGGTGCAGCAGCAGCGCGGCGCGCATGCGCTCGTGCGCCCGCGCCAGCTGCTCGCGCCGCCGCGCGTGCGCCTGCTCCAGACGCGAACACTCCCCGCGCCGCGCTCCCTCTCGCTCGCTCGCACTCACCTGGTCGCGGTGCAGCAGCAGCGCGGCGCGCATGCGCTCGTGCGCCCGCGCCAGCTGCTCGCGCCGCCGCGCGTGCGCCTGCTCCAGACGCGAACACTCCCCGCGCCGCGCTCCCTCTCGCTCGCTCGCACTCACCTGGTCGCGGTGCAGCAGCAGCGCGGCGCGCATGCGCTCGTGCGCCCGCGCCAGCTGCTCGCGCCGCCGCGCGTGCGCCTGCTCCAGACGCGAACACTCCCCGCGCCGCGCTCCCTCTCGCTCGCTCGCACTCACCTGGTCGCGGTGCAGCAGCAGCGCGGCGCGCATGCGCTCGTGCGCCCGCGCCAGCTGCTCGCGCCGCCGCGCGTGCGCCTGCTCCAGACGCGAACACTCCGCCACCCCACGCTCCACCGACTGCCGAAACAATAATTTGGTCAAATGTAAGTTGCCATTTAATTCACAAAAATGATTTTTGACGTGATAACGTCTTATAAATCGATGAACATCGGCTGCACGAACGAAAAAGCATGGCTCATTGTCACGTTTCGCGAGCGAGAGCAAGAAACAAGCGATAGAGAGACACGATCAACCTAAGCGTTCGGCTTGTGACGCATCTGTCCAGGGCCGGATTTAGAGTTGTGGAGGCCCGGTGCAACAGTGGAGTAGAGGACCCTTCATTTAACGTTTTGGTTCAGAATATACTTTTTTGCACACGAAGACGAAAAAAACCCGGTCAAGTGCGAGTAGGACTCGCACACAAACCTAACAGGCACTTTTTTGATAGGTAAATTGTATGAGTTATCTATCAAAACAAGTGCCAGTTAGGTTATCCGAAACACAATAGCAAGTGGCGAAACTGGCCCAGTCTTTTATTTTAACAGAAGTGTTCCAAGTACTCATAGCTCTATTTCAATCTTGTCAACCTTAAATAAAATGTTTGAAAAAAAAAAATATATATATATATATATATATATATATATATATATAACCTTAAACTCATTTTAATGTTAAGTTAATGTTATTTTTCACAGTAAACAATATAGTTTTATTTAAGGTCGCTGGACAACAGATGCTGAAGAGGCACTTCTCATATATACGATGCTTGGGTGTAGTCATATAGAATGCTATTAATGAATTCTGTGATTTACCAAAGGCAAATCATATGCATTGTATGGAATATAAAGCGATATAACGTAAGCCTGAGTATTACGGTGCTAATGGCAAAAGACCATTGATCTTATTACTTCAAATCCGGAGAGATTCCATCATGTCTCAATAAACGGAACAAAGCCTACTTGATCTATGCTAAAAATGGGCGTTCCACGAGGATAATCTTGAGGTCCCTTTCTATTTATAATATAAATAAATGACTAGTTTCCGGCCGCGGCTTCGCCGGCGTGGGTGAATTGATAAAAAGTAACTTATGTCCTATCAAATTTTATCACAAACGGTGCAGCAGATTAGCCAAGAAACATACATTTACATAAGAAGCGATGACCTTTTTTTTCGTTTGCACTTCCGACACATCAAAACTATCGATATATTCATCCGATGTAACGAAACATATCGATATATTTCATCCGATAATTATCGATATATTTCATTCGATACTTATCGATATATTTATCGGATTTATCGATAAGTACCAATATATTTATCCCATATGTCGGATCGAAAAAATAATTGATATAGTTTTCAAACAATAATTTTATCGATAAAAATATCGATACCTACTTTTTTTACGTGAACATTCCAACTCGTAGCATCCGTTTAATGGCTCTGCATTCTGGCCAATCGAATTCGCGCGAAAAGAAGATCGTTAGCGCCATTGAATTGTATAGCACTTACGCATTTTAGCGTGATATTTATTACAACATGTTATATTATGGCCAAATTACACAAAATCTTTATGAATTGTAGCCTATGTGTAATGTATCCTAATGGTTAAGCTATGTTACTGTAAAGTTTCATTTAAATCCGTTCAGTAGTTTTTGCGTGAAAGAGTAAGAGAGATAAAGAAACGCAACGCACTAACTTTCGCATTTATAATATTTAATAAATGATATTCATTTCATCAAAAGTATTTGTGATATTTTACGATACTGATGTCACATAACTTTATTTTATTTATTGAAAGTTTATTTATTGAAGTGAAATTTTTATATCGACGTATGGGGTAAAAATCAAAAATCGTCACATTTTCGGACCATATATGCCATTTGGTATTGTACTGTATTTCGGGACTCCGTATTATGTAATGAAACGACGCAACCGAGTCTTGAGTCTCAATCCGAGTCCGAGTCTATCGAGTTTCGGCTCGATATATTCGTCTTGACGAGTACTTTGTTTTTAGATGGTTATCAGGGTCTGATTACAGATGGCGCGCACTACCCATTAACTCTGCGCATCGTTTTATTAGAAGTATAACTTCTTACGTGCGTACATAAGTACACACACACTTTTTTTTTCGTAAACCTCACTTGACCAATCTTATTGTTAAATAACTTTATAACATTAATACACACACACCATTTTTATTTTATTTTATAGGAAGTGAATAACATAAGATTTCATACATAGCCTCTACTTCTTCATCTGGGTGTGCTGAGGTTGGTGCGTATACCTGTATGACCTTCAGCGAGTATCTTTTAGACACTCTGAGTATACGGTACGCAACCTAGTTCGACACACTTCCTATGGTCACAATGTTGCCAATGAGGTACCTGCGGACCATAAACCCGACACCTCCTTGGGACTGTTGGTCACCCTTATAATATAAAAACTTACAAAGACTTTTCCTGTACTCTTTTCAATTTGTCTTTATGAATTTAATAAAAAGGATTCCACTTACAGAACAGTATTCTAACTCACTAATGAGTTAAACAAATTGGTCGGAGAGTTTAATTTCTTAAAATGTACGATTTTAATTTAACATGGTTATTTTTATAACTAAAATTATTCAAATCGGGATATTTACCATGTTTTTTGTTTTCATTTGTTGGAGCTCGATATTTCGACATTATCTACGAATGTCTCGTTCACGAGAGAATAATTTTAGTTCTTAAAATGTTTTGTGTTTCTTTTGATACACCCTAGTGTAATTAAAGACTTACTCATTATTTCGACATATACGGGAAAAAAATCATTGATTGACAATATACGTGCTAATGACAGTATGTGTGGTATAATTCGTTTACAACTATCGTATCATACCGAGATAATTTAAATAATGTAGTGAGTATATTTTTTTTTATTATGCTATTATTTATTGTAATCTTAATATAATAATAGACACGGCTGAGTTCCCGAGACCTAACAGCGAAAGTAAGCGTGAACTTGTATAATCATATGCAATAATATATATTTTGTAACACATAACATGCTGTGATTATCTTTAATTGTAAGACCAGTTAGATACTAATTTATGTAATGTAAACTTTAAAACTGTGACAACTGTTTCTTACGTTGGTGATCCATTAATTAAATAAATAAATCTCATCGGCGATCGTTGGATAGGACGCGAAGGATCCGGTACGAAGGTACTTACCAGGCTTAGAAGACTTACATGTAACGTTGAATTATCATTTTCATGGGTTAGTCAACTTTATAAAAAATCTGCCTGTCTATCTAGTGGCGTACAATTTGTAGCTAAAATATTTTTATTCTTTAAATGCAAAACTGAATTAAAATAAAAAAAACTAAAATTCATAAATTATCTAAAAATTTAATTTTATCTTTAATACCTTTTTCAAAGTACTTTCAATATAATCAGCCATTTTTTTAAATAATTATGTAACAAATAAATGTTAATGTAAAATACCTGTGAATGAATCTCTCTCTTTATCCTCAATATTTCGTCCTTATCTCTATTGGTCTTCTTTGATAATGCCTTGACATCTTCTTTGCGCGAATTCGCCAATTTATTCAAAATATCCTTCTTTTCAGACTCGAGTAGATCCTGAAAAATTGATTAATATGTTGAATATGATCTGAACGAAACACAATCTCTCAAAAACTGTTTGTTAGGTCTCTCTGGTTTGTCCATTATATCATATCCGTGAGACAATTTTGGCGATTTTTTGAACCCGCCCCCCTCCTTGGTGAGTTTTCCCCTAATCTCACGAGAGATTTTTTAAAATGCGTATTTGTTATATAAAAGAGTAAATTCCGTGTTCGATTACATTAGATTTATTTAAAATATTTTTTTACTAGTATTTAAGATTTTTAATGACCGTAAAAAATTAACGTGATATTTGCCGAGATCACCCCTCCCCCATGTGAGATTGAGTGAGATTTCGTTCGACCCCCTTTCCTTCCCCCAAACGCCTCACGTAATTTGATGGATTATATTTCTGATTTATGATTTTAATAATAATTATCTTCGCTACTAAGATGAGAATTATTACATGTAAATAAAATAACTTACAGTTAAAGCTTTCATTTGTTGTTGCTGTTCATTTCGTAAATTCTTCTCCAGTGCGGCGTATATAGCATGGTGATACCTGTAAATTAACGAAAAAATATTTTATTTCCAAATTGTATCATAAAAATTCAGATATACATATAGATAGATGCTCATCTACCAGTTTAATGTATTACATCTTTTTTTTTTTTTTGATGTGATAACGTCTATTTAGTAAATTGATGAAAGCCGGCTACACGCACGAAAAAGTATGACTCATTGTCATGTTCCGCGAGCGAGAGCGCGGAACAAGCGATAGAGAGACACGATCGGTCTAAGCATTCGGCTTGTGACGCATCTATCTCTCTCCCACTCCATCGGCATATGCGTCCGAGTGTAGAAGAGCAAAAATATTTCACTTACCGAGTGCAAATAAATGTAAATTTATCGAAAAAATTGTTATTTTCAATTAACTCCTTTATATTATACAAAATTCAATTCATACAATTATGCAATTTTCATCAATGTTTTCTTATGACGTTATCACGTAAAATTATCGTATTTAAAGCGACTTTAAAGAAAACCATTTTTTTTTAATTTAGATTGAATGTCAAGAGTTTTTTAAGTCATATAAAATTATGTATAGGCAGTGTAAGGTGAGTATTTTTTATGCTATTGTAGAATTGTATCCAAATAAAAGTGGTCGAGTGTGTCGGTACGAAAAGTTTTGTACCGCAGACTTTCTTGTTTAGCGAATTTTTTACTTTATTATTTGTACTTTTTTTTTTAAATATAATGGAAGATAATAAGGGCGAATTTATTTTTCATTGTCAAAATATTTTCATAAACAATACGTGTCACCATTGCTATAAAAGAGGTACACCATACTTTATAAATATAAAACTCAAAGGAATCTCATTCCTTATATATAAATGTAAAGCCATAAATGTACGCATAGTCAGGTATGTAGGTAGAGAATGAGAGAATGAGAGAGAGATAGAGAATGAGAGAGAAACAGAGAATGAGAGAGAGAGGGAGAGAATGGGGAGAGAGCGAGATATAATGAGAGAGATAATGAAAGAGAGAGAGACGTACCGCAGACGCAGCTCGCGCTCGGCACCGTCGCCGCCGGCGGGCGCGTCCTCGCTCGGCGCCGGCTCGCTCCTGCACACGTACTACTAAATATCATACTGCTTTTATATACATATGTATGTCTGTATGTATATATGAATCAGCCTGTAAACAAGCCACTGCTGAGCGAGGGCCTCCTCTTTATATAGAAGAAGAGTTGGAGCTTAATCCACCACGCTGCTCCACTGCGGGTTGGCGGATAATTTGCCTACTATGAGCAGAAAAAAATAAGAAATAAAGTTTTTACTGGCAAGAAAAGTGGCTAGTGTTGCACCATTTTGAAATCTTGATTAAATGTGCCATCTTTTGAAATAACTTGCCAAGGGTAATGTAGTACAATTTTTTTCAAAATGAAGTGTCAAAGTTAACTAACAATATTTTTGTGAACCATGACTCACTAAAACTTAACTTATTGTATTAAATTAACTATGTTTTTTGTATTAATTTGTAGTTGCGATTAATAGCATCGTTAATGAGGATCACGAAATTAAAAAAAATCACAGCGAAATTGTGACACTGGTGATCACAGGACTTGAAAATGCGACCAAGGGTGTCGAATTTCAACTTTTTTTGATAAAATGTCTATTATCGCTGAACTGATATGGAATTTTTTTTTTCCTTAGAACTCGTATAACTTGGTCTTTCATCCGGTTCCAGATTATAGTTGAGTTTTGGGACACCTTGTAAACATAATATATACTATTATAAACTTCGAGTTCTTTTAGTTTAATGGCTTCCAATAGTGCCAAAATAGCACGGATGATTTCACCAATGTCACGTAGAATGGAGAATACATGTAGAAGATTGATCGGTGCGGTCGAGATTGTAACTTTCGTTAATTTAAAGAGAGAGAAAAAGACCATGGTAAAAGTTTAAAACCCTTAAGACCTTTATAACAACACAAAGAGTATACTATTATAAGAAGAAAGTCTGTTTGTTTGTTTGACAGCACACGTAATCTAAGTGTGCGCTTTTTTTTTACGTTAGAAAGCTATCCATTAAATAATATTAGGGGAGCAGAACAGTAACGAAAAACGAAACAACAAAAAAAACAAACAACGTGAAACCTTAGAGCATATACTACTGAAGGCAGCTTCCCGTAGGCCGAAAGTGTAGACGAGGTTGGTGAAAGAGACTGACAAATCAAACTACCTACATGCTATCTGTCTAGCATAGCTGTCTCCCCAATAAAAATGGTTTATGCCATGAAGGGAGAAAATAAACAACCAATCGCGTGCGACTAGAGAAAGATAGCATGTAGTCCGATATGTCAGTCTCTCTGTAACCTCGTCTACACTTTCAGACTACGGGAAGCTACGTCCAGTAGTATATGCTCTATGAGTGAAACCGTGTTGGTAAGACCGCCGTGGTTCTAACTAAATGTTTGTCATTAAATCTTATTGAAGCGCTTAGTAAGTGTTCTGATCTACATGATGTTGAATAGTAATGGTCTAATTAATAATCCCAGTAAAACACCAGTTGATATGTGCTTCCATGTAGAGAAGAACCCATTGCTAACAATTATTTAAGAATAATTTTCAATATAAGAGGAAAGCTATTGGAACAAAATACCGTGGACACCCGCATATACAAGCTTTATATAAATAAAACTTTTGATTGATTCGGTGAAATGCCTCTTTATAATCCGCGAATTACGCATCTACTTACCCACCAGACACGATATTCAAATTCATGTAACCAATAAATGATAACAGGTTCGTCATCATAGATCGGATACAAATGTTTCACAGAAAATATTCTTTATTTGGAAATTTTCGTATACCCAGAAAAAGTAAAAATTACAACTCACATATTTCTAGTAGATAGTCTTTTCACAAAGAATTTAGCCGTTACAGGCTTAGTTCTTTGATTCTTCCGTCTCAAGGCATCCAACTTTCTTGCTAGTTCTGCTCTCTTCTCTCTAACTACTTTGCTGTTTAAAAGAGCTTCTAATGATTCCGTGAAATCTTCTTCTGTATTGCCACTGCCGTTCCATTTCGTTTCTTCCTCTAGAAATTTTAACAAGAAACCAATGTTAATATTTTTCTTATAAAGAGGGAAAATCGATAGCTTTATTGAGAATTTATTTATTGTATAACTTCATAGATTTATTGATAAACTAATTAATTTTTTATATTAAGTGAATTACCATTAAATTTATGACTGTTTAAATAAACTAATTAATAATTATAAGGACTGAGATTTTTTTTGTTAATTAACAAATTTTATATACATTCTAACGTAACCAAAAAAATATAAAAAAATTAATAACTATGTAATATGAAAACACAAAAAATCTGCCAGTGTAAACCATAATTATAATTATTACTATGAACCTAAAAATATATTTAGTACCTTTTTCACCTTGACCAGGTTTTTCAGAATCAGTCGTCTGGCTAGTGTCCGTTTCATTCGGAATTTTTTCAACGCTTGTGTTCACTTTATTCGGACTTCCATCGACATTGTTATCTGGACGCGTCTAAAAATAAAAATAATCCTATTTACCTATGACTGAACTTTTTTAAGATTTAATATTGAAATGTGTTTTTTTTTTTTTTTTTTTTTAAGTAACTGTTGAGTTTCTTGTCGACTCTTCTCAGCATAATCTAAATTTCGGTGTTAGCTTCATATGAACTATAATTAAGTAATTAAAAATATATAAACTTTGTAAAATGAAAAATCAAAAGTGCTTTGGAAGCACTTACTTGAAACAAGATATTTTTGATTTTGATCTTTTGATACCTATGTACTTTTATAGACATGAATAAATATTACACCCAGACTCAGGTTGGAAAGCAAACCTACAACCTTGGAGATTAAGGCAGGGTCACTGACAACTGCGCCAACGGTCCAGTCAGACTAAGTACATATCTGTACTGTACCGTATCAGCCTGTAAACAACTCACTGCTGAGCGAAAGCCTCTTCTCCATTTAGAAGAAGGGTTTTTTTTTTTTTTTTTTTTTTATACTACGACGGTGGCAATCAAGCATACGGCCCGCCTGATGGTAAGCGGTTACCGTAGCCTATGGACGCCTGCAATACCAGGGGCATCACATGCGCGTTGCCGACCCTTTAAAAACCTATTTACTCCCCTCTTGAAGGACCCCATACTGTAGTCCTGCGGGAAAACCTCGGCAGGGAGTTCATTCCACAACCGAATGGTCCGTGGGAGGAAATTCCTCTGATACCGAACTGTACGGGACCATTGGGGGGTTGTATATATATATATATATATATATATACAATTTATATATATTATATATATATATACCAGGGTTGCAGCTTAATCCACCACGCTGCTCCAATGCGGGTTGGCAGATATTTTCTGTACGTCGTTCGTTATCGGGTGTCTACGATAACAACCGGGACCGACGGCTTTACGTACTTTTTGATGCACGGTGGGGAAACCCACAAAGACATACACCACTCGCACCACTACACCATAACGGTCCTCTAGTACATATCATCAGAGAGATACTCACCACGCCGCCGAGGTAGGATGGCGGGCGGCGCACGGGCTCGGCGCGCGGCTCCTCCGTGTCGTCGGTGAGAACGGCGAGCTGGTGGGCGCGTTTCTCCATGTCGCTCTGGTACTTGATGGGGTTCGCCAGGGCCTCCGCCAGCTCCGACAGCCGGTCGGGGACGTAGTCCTGGACCGGATCATTTGTTAATAATATATATACATGTTTCATTCGGTTATATTGTTGAAAATGAAAAAATAAAAAAGTATACAACTCGGGACGCCCGATAGAAGTGATAACTTAAACTAATCTAAGTTGAACTGTTTAATATTGAAATTTTTTAAGTTGAGAAAAGCTTAGATTATTACTTTATTTTAGGTATATTAATATGATCATCTAAGGAAAGGTTATTTATTAATAACATCTATTATTGATTATAAAATATATATTATTACTCTATGGACGCGCGTATATATATAGAGTGGGAGCCTGTGAGCGGTCAGCGGTCACCTTGACTTGCACGTGCAGCAGCAGGCTGGCGGGCAGCGGCAGGCCCAGCTCGGCGCGCAGCCCCACGTGGCGGTAGCCGGGGCACAGCCCCAGCACGGGCAGCACGCGGTGCCCGAGCAGCCGCCCGCTCTCCTCGTGCGCCGCGATCCGCAGCATCGCCAGCTCGGGCAGCACCACCTGCCGCCGCCACCCGTCCGCGCTCGTTACTACCACCGTTCCGGTGTAGTGGTGCGAGTAGTCGCTTCGACGCTGCGCGCCAGCGATCGCGGGCTCGATTCCCGCTCGGGATAGATATTTGTATTTGTACAAATACTCATTTCCGGTCTGGGCGTATGTCCTTATGGGTCTATATGGTCTAGCACGTAAAGGTTGTTGTCATAGAAACCTGATAACGATCGTTACTCATGGTAGGGAAATTATCCACCAACCAGCACTGGAGCAGCGTGATGTATTAAGCTCCAAACCCTTCTATGTGGAAAAGAAGCCTTCGCTCAGCAGTAAGTTATTTACAGGATGATACAGTACAGTACCACCGCCGATTCCGATTCGCTTTGCTACTCGTTCTATGTATATTACGTATGTCACATTCGACGGGTATATTAGATGTTGAATTTTACAACTAGTAATCCAGTCATTTAATTATATAATTAATTATATATATAATTATAACTTTTTTTAGCCGGCGAGCCGATATCAATATCGATTTTTCACATTTTCATTACAACACCGTAACCAAGGTGTGTACGAAAAAATTCAGCTCACAAGGAATTTTTCCGCAGGTAAAACTTAAAATGTCGTTCAACCGAGCGGCTCGATACAATATCCAATAGTTCAGCTCGATGTCACACAGTTAACTGGTCTAATATCAATTTTGATAAATATTTTATTACTTACATAAATTAATTGCCGTTTTTTTTTTTTAATTTACTTAGTTGTAAAGAATAATATATTAATTCATTCAGTTGACTGCGATATATAGATTCCTGCGATAAAATTAGCGTTATAGAAAGAAACCTACCGCTGTTAAATAGTATCTAATAATGAGAAAAGTATTTATTAGGTTTCGTTTCGGAAATAAATAACTTTTTCGAAATTTTTTGAATCAAATATGCAATTTCAGTTTCACATGAATCTACATCCGATATGGCACGTTTATCTTTAGAAGCGACGGCAACTGAAAATATTTCTTACTATATCAAAAACGCATTTAGATGTATCAATTGAATGATCAAATGAAATTTTTCAAAACAAACAAGGTAACTTTTATTTAAGAACTAGTTATCGCTCGCGACTTCATTTGCGTGATAATCTATCCCACGGGAACCGTATATTCTTCCGGCATAAAACAACCCTTATGCTATTCCAGACTATAATCTATCCCTATGCCAAGTTTTATCTAGATCCGTTCTATATATTAAAACAAAGCATCTATCCATCGAATTTCGTGTTTTTAATAACAGAATTATGTAATACTAGCTTCTGCCCGCGACTTCACCCGCGTGGATGTCGGTTATCGCGACCAAAAAAAAAAAAGTATCCTTTGTTACTTCGAATACCTCCCAAAATATGCGTACAATGTTTATGATGACCGGTTTAGTAGTTTTCGCATGAAAGCGTAACAAACAAACTCACTTTCGCATTTATAATATTAGTATGATGATTAATTATATTTATAATGAACGGTTATCGGCGAGTTGCACGAAACCGTCGCTAATTTTCCGTTAGTTAAGTTGCAATTAATCTTAAAATTAGTTGATCTTATGATTAATTTAAAGCTGTTGGAATTAATCATCCGTTAGATAGGTCTTTAATTAAACTAAATTTTTTTGTTAACTTAATCAGATGTAGGTTTCGTGCAACAGAAAATCACGATTCTTGTGATTAAATTAGTTTAATGAACACTTAAATTTAAAATTTGTTTCGTGCAACTCGGCGTATATGAGTTAACTGTAATAAACGTTTCGAACACAACAATGTCGAAGAGCTAACATTGTGTATGTGTCAACAGTACAAATGTAAACCCTTTTCAGATGGTAACAATATTACTCGTAAAGTAAAAGTTTACAAGCTGGGCGCGTTTCAGACTTTATTAGCATTACGCTGAGTGTACGAGCACGAGCGGTCGGTGTGTAACTTTGAAAACAAAAACAATGAACGTTTTAAACTTAAGCAGATATTAATTCTCGTAAAGAGAAAAAACTATATCTTAGTATTTTATTAATATTAAATGTTCTAGAATATGGAATATTTTAGGAGATAAACTAAATAATAAATAAATATGTTTAACGCACACACGGCCGTCTGTCCCTTTATAAGGTAGGCAACTTAATGCCTGTGTTTTAGATAACACCCGACTGATATACGAGTACCTACATTTTTTTTTAAATTAAATATACATAATTATAATATAAATAAACATATACCTATTTTAAGTTTTTTTTTTTTTTTAGTGTAATCCCTTTAACATACTTTAAATAAATAATAATTTCGATCTGATATTACAATTAGTTGTTTTTTTTTTTTCAAAAAAAAAAAAGAAACGTAATATTTTGTAAAATTAGAATATTATAAACTAAATGTTTTCTTGAACATAATAACTGTATATCTCTAATTGGGATACAAACGGAATTATATAAGAATGTAAAATTTTACGCGGTTAAAGTAACGTGTTACAAGTAGTAAAAATATTTTTAAATACTGAAACAAAACAACTTTTAAACATCGACCGAGATTTGTTACTGGTAAACTTTCGATGGTTTCAAACTTTGCACTTGAAGAAAGTCTCAGAGAAATATCCCTTAAGTATCCTTGTCTCCCAACATAAATATGAAATAAAAATAAAAGCGATGTATATTTTGTACATGTATGAAAAAGTTAAATTAAAACGACGCTAATACTTCAAATTCAAATGCGATTTTGATTAATTATAAACACTAAACTTTTATTATATATACAGGATGAAAGTAATAGGTGTAAAGGTACCATTTAAATGGAGAGACGTACGAAGATTTTCTTCGAAAACCTTTTTTTTTTTTCATTTGAAAATTTAAATTAATTGTTACTTTAAACTTTCACTCTGAACTCAATATCTAAAACGCCAACAATAAACTCGCACGTGTTACCATAAAAACAAAAGGGTCAACATAAGGCCCGACGCGGCGTCTACTTTTATGAGTCTCTACAGTTTGATATTTCATGCTACTTGGTTTCATTACCAAGTGTTTTTTTTTTCTAAATTTTGGAAACTTTATGTACTTTTTTATACCTTGTCGGATAGGTATTGAAATCAGGTACTTATTTGTGTACTTTGTACGTATTTTTTATTAATAATATTTTATTTTATGATTAAATAAAAATGAAAGTATGACATCTTATTTTTTACTTTCACGACTTTCAAAATCCTTATTTAAAAGTTTTAGCCTCTAAGTAATAATTATTAATTTAATTTAGTAAAACAATGATTAAACAATAATTATCACATTAAAATTTGTGTAGAAATAAGTAAGAAATGAAATCATCGAATTTTTTCCTAGAAAATCGGGAATTTTTTGAAAAATATTAAAAAAAATTATAACTCCAGAACCATTGTTTTTGGATGGGGTATTCCATACATAGATAGATAGGATACGAGCTATACTTTAGCCCCTCCCGATCTTTTACACCTATTACCTTTCATCTGTATACTATATTTTATTATATATTGTACTGTATCAGCCTATAAACAATGCTGAGCGAAGGCCTCTTCTCCATATAGAAGAAGGGTTAGAGCTTAATCCACCACGCTGCTCCACTGCGGGTTGGCAGGTAATATCACTACCATGAGTAACGATCGTTATCGGATGTCTATGATAACAACCGGGACCGACGGTTTTACGTGCTCTCCTATGCACGGTGGGGAGACCCATAAGGAGATAAACCCAGACCGGAAACAAATATTTGTACAAATACAAGTATCTGTTCCGAGCGGGAATCGAACCCGCGACCGCCGGCGCGCGGATTTCGCACCACTACACCAGAACAGTCGGTCAGTAATGTACTAAAATATTATTATTCATACAAGAAAAAAGCTCGTCCTTTTTAATTCATTAGTCGTTTGAATAACTAAAATTTATTTTTTACTGTTTCGCTCTTACAATGCGTGTCGTTGTATAGCGTGTAAGTATCCTCAATACAGAGACTAGCACTAGAAATTTATATAGAACTCAAACAAATAGCTAGGGAGCTGGTGGCAATTTAGATATATGATTTCATCATCATAAAAATAATTATTTTTATAAAAACTCACACCATCCTGACTTCTGCTAGCTTTAATTTCAGTATCTATAAAATGTATTTAATAAGATATAATTGATGACAAACGATTATTTAAAAAAATCAGAGCTACCTGAGCTCGCCAATTATATTTTCTAGTTAACATACATCCAGACTACATTCGTCTTGGTATTGACGACGATGAAATCATATACCTAAATTGCCACCAGCTCCCTAGCTAAAACGCACATATCAGTATTATTTTATTACGAGAATTGGTTTCTTTAGCTTCGTGATACCGTTATACGTTATATAGCTTTATCAGTAACCGGTGAAGCAGGTCCTGAGCGTTAAATATTGTATCGTACGGAACCCTATAAGAGCGCGTTCAACTCGCACTTGTCTTGGTTTTCTCATAATTACCTTTTTAAACACAAACGGTTCATCTCCATACACGGGGTTGATACCGTTATTCGGAACTATTTTCGTCCTGAACTTCTTTCTGACCGTGTCCGCCGGTAAACCGAACATGTCCACTTCGACATACGTTCCGGTCCGTTTGTCGGTCAGCAGCTGACCGGATACAACACTGACCGATAGGGAACCGGCTATAATACCGTCTACTGTGCTTTCTGCGAATGGGTCCAAGCGACGATCCTGTCAAATATTAAATAAGGTAAAAAAAAACATATATAATAAAAGTATATAAACGTTTGTATTACTATTTGAAAATTATTAATTATTATTATTGTTTGTATCTTGTGCTGTACATAAAAGCGTAAATAAATATTACAAAAGATTTATTCCAAACAATATTGGTACAAGTCAGTGATTTAGAAAAGTTTTGATAATTCAAAATCAAAATCAAAATCAAAATATTTTATTCGTTATAAGGTGATTACACACACTAAACGAACGTCAAAAAAAATGTCTCGATAGACATCTACAGTTTCATCATCGGCTTTACTAAATATTACAATAATATAATAATGTTCCTAGTGTAGGCCGAGAGAAAAAAAAACTCTCGGTACTCTCTCTCTCTTTTTAACAATTAAAGTCATCATATTTTGTAGATACAAAAAATGTATTTACAAAGAACGAGCAAATCATGTCACTGCCAAGCAGCCTTGTCATTTAAAAAATCTTTCTGAGACGTACTCGTATATACTAAGAAGCCTTTGTCTAGCAAATTGGACAGTTACAGACCGTTACAGTTACAGATAACACATTTAAGCAATAGGAATTTGTATTTATATATATTATTTTTATTAGAATTTAGGATTAAATTACTATACAATGAACAATAGAAATTGAGTTCTGCATTACACCCAGCACAAACGACATTTGCATAATAAAAACGAGCTATTATTAACATTGATTTTACTTTAGATTATATTTTAATATATTCATAACTAACGTGTTAAATGATAGAATAAATAGAAGTGAAGACAAACAAAATACCTTTCGCCTCATAAATTCAGGTTTCAGAAGATATCCACAACGTCGATTGTACTCGAACGTTCCGAGATTAAGCTGCATCGCGAGATCTAATGTTTGATAATTTAGCGCCACTAACTGACAGCCTGCGTTCCAGAACACCTAAAATGTCAAAAAAACATTTATAGTTCCTTCCTTTTTTCGGGAGGAATTTTCTAGATACTTTAAGCAAATAACGACGGATGCTTAGCACTATAGGATATTAGGAATCTGTTAGTTTTTTTTTTTTTTTTTTTTCTAAATACTGTGGACTTTTTTTTTGAAAGAACTTAATTTCATTAACTCTAAAGCGACAATGATTTCATGTCCTAGGTAGTTACAGTCGTTTTGAATTAGTATTTTTAATATGAGTCATTTCAAAAGAATATAAAAACCAGAACATTATTTATTGGTAAATTTTTATGACTGAAGCGTTTCTGCTATTTTTAAATGTCAGTTATATAATAAGGTTTCGAGGAAAAGAAAATATCAATAAGTCTGGGAGAACGGTAAAGCAAAGACAGAAAAACGTCTATTGGTAAACACCAACCTGTGGCATGAAGTTTGAGGAGTCGAACCGCGTCCCCGCCGGGTACACTCGGGAAAGTTGGTGTTTATTGTAGTTCACGAACTCTATCGGACGTTCTTTGAGTAAAGTCGTCGCCTGCTTCTCGTCGAAGGACGACATCTCGTAGAAACGATTCTTTTCTGAAATAAACCGATTAAAAGTAATAAAATTATTCTTCAAACAATATCACGGGTGACGTGACATGATGATTTTGCGCAAATACCATAACAGCTGGCTGTAAACTGTTGCGTATCCGAACTCGAGACAAATGTTTGTGTGTATGGCCGTTTTTATGTATTGTATGTTTTCGGACCCATTTAAAATTTCATCCTACTTATTTTATTTTAATGCGAAACCAATGTAAGATATTACGTTATTTTCCTGGAAGGTGATGGTCTCCTTCTGCGAGACAGAGAGGAGGCCGCCGACGTGGCCTCCATCCGCGGGCGACGAATGGGGGTGCGTAGGAGGCGCTACTTAATGCGCCTCCAGTAACGCCCTTGTGCCCGTGTCGGGCCGGGATGGGAACCCGGTCCTGCTAGACACGACGTCGTCGGGACTGTTCAGAGGTTAGCCGAACAGTCCCCATGGAGGAGAAGTCTGGCCTTTTCGCCGAGGCCAGCCTGTCGCTGGAGGGATCCTGTTGCCTGCAGATCCGGGACCCTCCAATTAAAGCGACTGAAGGCTCCCGCAGGGGTTTAGTACGGTATTGCACTCCCAAAGTGCCGAGTCCGACATAGGTCTAGGACTGCCGACCCGGGCGTCCTGGATATCATCCGTAAATGGATTCCCCTGCGTCACAAAAAAAAAATTACGTTATAGTATGATCAGAATCATGTAGGCTACTCTGAAGCAGTCAAACAAACAAAAGCAGTGATTATTACAAGTATTTTAATGTAGCAGGGATAAAAAATTATTTTCATTTTTCGATTAGATTTATCAATAATTAGAACTGAGTACAGTTATTACGGCAAGTGTCTGGTGTAGTACAGCTTGTGTGAAGTGTGAGTTTGGTACTCGCATTGTAAAACCTAACTAAACACGCATTTAAAGGACATCTTAGTCTTAATTCGCGTAATATTTTTTCAGCATTATTCTATCGAAAATGGTACATACATGAACACACATATTATGTCGACAAAAAAGTACAATAGTACGAAAATACAACATTCAATTTGTTATTTTTTTAACAGAACTAACAAGTAGAGATAATTTAATACAAAATTGTTAGGACAATGTTTACGGATGAACTTTAATTCTCACATTTGATTTCAACTTGTTACTAAGCACTCGCCTTAGCTATAAGTTAGCTGAGGGTAGCGGAGTTGTCACTTAGTAAATAGAATTACATACATTTATTCATTTGCACTAGCAATTTTACTAATACTAAGCACTAATATACCTCTTTCGTTTTCTATTCTCTTTTTAGCGTACAGCAAAAATCTGCTAAAATATTGACATTCCACTATCCTTGATACTGATTAGTTACTATATTGATCTAGTCTTACCATTTGTTTCTTTTTTTTTTTTTGTAACGCAGGGGAACCCATTTACAGGAATCGGACATCCGGGACCCTCCAATTAAAGCGGCTGAAGGTTCCCGCAGGGGTTTAGTACGGTATTGTACTCCCAAAGTGCCGAGTCCGACATAGGTCTAGGATTGTCTGCCCGGGCGTTTTGGACATCATCAGTAAATTGATTGCCCTATGACACAAGGGGGGAAGGGCCCCTCCCTTCCCCCCTTGTGGCAGGAATCGGACCAAAAACCCTGAAGCAGAAAGCAGAGTCACTGCCAACTGCACCAACGAGCTAGTCAAATATAGTATCTATAGGTATATAGTTAGCAATCAATTGCTTCTCTTTCTGTCCGTCTGTACTTTTAATTATACTTGAAATTTAATACATTATTTAAAATTCAATTTAACTGTATGTAAAACAATAATATGCTAATACTAGCACACTATTAATCTGATAGGAGCTTATCTCGCTTTCATCACATCCCTCGCTTAAAATACATCCTTAACCTACTTTCGAGTTCTACAAGACGCGCCAATTAAGACATACAATGGATCGAGTTTCAGCTCATTTGAAGGAAATCGAATTACTCAGAAAAACTCTTGGAGATGTTATTACATTGATTTCCTTTTAACGTTTCTATGACAACCTACACGTTTCATATATTAAAAAAAAACTTTAACACCGATGTTTGTACACATGAGATATTTTAAGAAAAAATAATATTAGAATAATTTATAAGAGTAATAAAGAACTTTATTTTTACAGTAATCTGAGCAATACGGTATTTTATAGAATACCTGTACAATCTACTATTGACGACCGTTCTGGTGTAGTGGTGCGAGTAGTCGACTAAGCGCCGGCGATTACGGGTTCAATTCGCACTCGGGACAGATATTTGTATTTGTGAAAATATTTGTTTCCGGTAGCACGTAAAGCCGTAGGTCCCGGTTGTTATCATAGACATCAGATAGCGACCGTTATTCCTGGTAAGAAATATCTGCCAACCCGCAGTGGAGTAGCGTGGTGGATTAAGCTCCAACCCTTCTATATAAAGAAGAGAGCTTCGCTCAACAGTAGGTTGTTTACAGACCGATACAGTATACAATCTATATCATCATCATATCAGCCATTGGATGTCTACTGCTGGACGTAGGCCTCCCCCATCGACCTCCAGAGCGACCGGTTCAAATCAGCCTCCATCCAACGGTTTCCCACGACTCTCCGCAAGTCGTCTGTTCATCGCTGCGATCCGACGCTGCGCTTGCCGGTACGTGGCCTCCAATCGAGAACCTTTCTGCTCCATCGGCCGTCAGTTCTACGAGCTATGTGCCGCCCACTACAACTTCAGCTTGCAAATCCGTTGGGCTATGTCGGCAACCTTCGTTCGTCTGCGGATCTAATCATTTTTGATTCGATCTCGCAGAGAAATACCAAGCATAGGCCTCTCCATTGCACGCTGTACTACTTGGAGCCTGTTTAAAAATCCCATAGTCAGAGACCATGTCTCAGATCCGTGTCATCGACTGATAACACACATTAGTCGAAGACTTTCGACTTTCGACAATCTACAGGATACTCATAAATATCAGGCAAAGTATGCAATATGATTGATTTGATTTATATGTTTGTACATACACATACATATGTAATACATATTACTTTTCTTGTCGCGGGAAATGAAAACGACGCAACAAAAATTATCAAGACAGTTTTAACGTCTGGCATCGAATTATATTAATTTACTATTGTACAGAATAATTTGATTTATCTATTAAGAATCTTTTAATTTTATTGACGACAAGAACCGAGTTGACAAGTGCGGCACATAACAGCTGTTACAAGTTGGTAAATTAATAATTTTATTAAATTTTCATCGAATTTTTATAAGTCAGGATAAATCTACCTAGTATTGATTAATATTAATTAAATTTAATAATATTTATGAAGGTAAGTTTGTCGTTTGTTTGTACTTTCCGAATCTCAAGACCTATTAATCCAATTTCACAAAATATTTTTGTCATAAAAATCCTTTTTTTTAGAAGAAAATTTACAGGAAATATACTAACCACGCTAAGAATTATATTAATCGATTCAACATAAAAGTTATCTTTACCTACAACTTTAGATTACACCAAAAATAAGTCAATGCCTAAAACACGAATTTTCATTATTTTATCGTATTATAAATAAATACATCAAAATTGAGGAAATGGAGTAAAGGTGCATCATAAAATCGTTAAGAGATTTACCTTGCAGCAATATTATAAATATAGTATAAAATATTTTATATTTATTACGCATAAAGTATAAAATATTTTATATTTATTTATACTTCGCCCGTTATGTTTACACTTCGTAAAATTAATAATGAGGGTACATCGAAATTACTACGAACAAACACAGTACCGTTTGTTGACTATGCTCGAATCTTCTACGATCGATAAAATTAACATTTTGTATCCAGGTTTCAAATACACGTTACTATCTACAAAACAACGAACTACGGGTTGGCACAGTGGTTATGGCAACTGGCTACTACCGCTAGGGTCGCGAGTCCGATCCCCGCTCATAACAAATACTCATATCCGCTTGAGTGTCCGGGCAATGACTTTTTAGTTTACCAACTGCACAAAACTGCCCAAGGCCTCTCACGTTTTGTTACGTAATTTCCCACCAGTGATAATGTAATATACGTTAATCAACCTGTAGTTCACAGATGCACTTCGCGTACTTAATGGCCGTGTCGAAAAAAAGTTCTATACTTGACACGGGCGCTTGCGGTTATTGCGGTTAGTTTGTATACTCTTGTCAACTAGTAGTTGACACGGGCAGTTGAGCGGGTATCGATCGTAGTCATACAAATATTTATCGTGTTCTGGGCGTTTGTGTTTAGTGTTTTCTGGTAAGAGTGTGCGATAATTATCGATAATTCGTAAATACTCGATATATACATTCAATAATTATCGATATATTTTATTCGATATATTTCATCCGATAACAATCGACAAATTATCCGATAAACTAACGATATATTTATCCAATATATCGGATCGGAAAAAAATTATCCATATATTTTTCATACGATATATCGCAAACTATGGATAAAACGATACAATATATTATATCAATAAAAATATCGATACATTTTTTACATGAAAATCTCTATTTTCTGCAGCCTAAAAATAGGATTTTATACTGTTCGGGGCCGTTGTGTGAGGCGTACAAAATAAAAGTCACAACTCACTCTCTGCGTTCTCGAAGGACGAGAAGTGCACGGGTTGCACGTAGTTGACGAGCGCGGAGATTTCAGCTGCTGCGTGCGTTTCTCTCGCTTCTTCAGCAGCACCCTCCGCCTCCGCGCCCCCCTCCTCCTCGCTCGAACTCTCCGACTCCGACGATGATGTTTCCTCTTTCGAACTGTGACGAACCAACTGTTGACAATAATCGTCTTTGTATTAAAACGAAACGTCCCAAATCTATTCAATTATTCACTGACTTACCGCGAAATCTCGAAAACTACTTAAGAATTTAGCAAGAAGATAGATTATGAGTAAGAGACAGCTAAGATTTTGGGAAACTCTCCGTAAAGGGGTAGAATACTCTACTCTCTCTTTAATACAAACTCTAATACCCCATGGTATTAGAGTTTGTATTAAACTTTGTTAGTTCTGGACTTAGAAGTATAAGGAATTGAAACGTTAATAAAAATTTAAAATTATTTGTTTCAACTTTATTGGAGTTATATGATACTAGCTTTCCGCCCGCGGCTTCACCCGCGCGGAATTTGGTTATATCCACCTTTCCCCGTGCACGCTTTTTTGTCTTTGTCTTAAACAATTGAACAATCTTATATGATTTTATGTTTGACAATAAGGAACTTCCATACAAACTTTCGTCCCCTATTTCAACCCCTTCTATCCTTATTTTCGCGATAAAAAGTATCCTATGTCCTTTCCCAATTTCAGTTCTATCTTCATACCAAATTTCATCAAAATCGGTTCAGTGGTTTAGGCGTGAAAGCGTAACAGACAGACAGAGTTACTTTCGCATTTATATATTAAAATAGGGATTATTTCTGCGAGTTAAAATGGGGATAAAAGTTTTTATAGGATTGTTATTTTTAAAGTTTTAAATATGGGATTTGAATTACTAAGCTTGTTTGAAAGAGTCTTGGAGGTAAATTAAAGCTATTAGTAGATGTTTACCAAATTTTAACTACTAGGTATGTACTGTCAAGCTACCTCTACCGACAGAGCCACTATTTTAGAACTTGCTAATTTGATAATACGGACCCGATTCTTTTTTTTTTCAGATTGTAAAATCACGCTACGTTGCATACCAGCGAAACTAATATAAACGCGGATAAAACCAGGTCGTCTGGTCACACTTATACTGGTTATGACAAAAGAAAAGGTACAGCTGGACGTGCCAGCCACTTCTGGTAAAAAAAAAAAAAACTTTTAAGACGCTAAATATATTTTACTTTACCGTAATAAAGAAAACTTCTTTCTATTTAAATATTTAATACTTTATTAATAGCATACGTCGAGGAAGTTGTTCCCTTATTGACATATTTTGTATACAAATTATTTTTAGAATTAATTTTCATTAGTTAAAATGTTTTAAAAGTTTCTTTCTATTGATTTTTTTTTAATTTGTTTATTTATTTGAGTCTTCCACAGCTGTAAATAACAAGATTATGTATACTAGTGGTCGCCCAGTGGTCGTAATTCGACCTAATCTATAATTGACAGCATTATCAACATCATAAAAATATGATTGCGCATAGCATGGTGAGCATATGCAGCAGTCATCATTTCGATAAAAAATTAGTTGCAAGACCTGTATTTAAGACCGTTTTAAAAACAGACTTTAACAATAAACCTACCAAGATTATGTTGGCAAATTCTCTCCTCCTATCGATTCTCGACTACGCAGATGTAAGCTAAGTATATCAATTTAACAGAGGACCAACTTAATAAGCTTGAGCGGCTTCAAAACTTTGCTATACGGTTTACATTCTGCCTTCGCAAATATGACCACGTTTCTGAATTTCGTTCTAAGCTCAAGTGGCTTCCAATACGTTCTCGCCGTAACCTGCATATTTTATCTCTTCTGTACTGTGTGTTATTTGACTCAAAGGCTCCGTCTTATTTAAAAGATAAATTCGAATTCATTGGAGATCATTACTTAGATCTTCAAGGAGACTAATGCTAAAATTGCCTGTTCATAAAACTAAATTTTTTAGTCAGTCTTTCACCATTCAGGCAATAAAGCTATGGAATAATCTACCATTATATATAAAAGAAGCCAAATCACTCCCAACGTTAAAAAAAACCGGTTAAGATGCATTACCTTAATGCTGGGCACGATTCAAATTAAATTTATTCATTTGTATATTTTTATAATTTTAATATCATGTTCTTCTTTAATTTTTATGGCGTAATTGACTACGAATGCTATGAGATACTGTTGGTATATTTATAAGTTTATTGTTTTATATTATATTACATTATATTATATTAGTGTGTAATATGTATTGCTTGTAAGTATTAATGTGTAATGTGTATTGCTTGTAAGTATTAATGTGTAGATATGTGTATGTAAGCTTATTATAATATAACTGCACCACCTATCCGATCTCTCAAATAAATACTCATTACTATCTCGGGTTGTCTGGAAGAAATGGCTAATTAGCCATAAGACCGCCTCTTGTACTACACAATTTGTAATTATTGTAAGTAATCTGTATTACTATATTACATTTGTATGTTGTGGTGTACAATAAAGCATAAATAAATAAATAAATAAACAAAATTTGTGTATATATGTACATTGTACATACATATGTGTATGTGCCGTAGTGTGTGTAGTGATTTTTTTAAATTATTAATTTAATGTATTTTTTGAGCATTATTATAAAACATATTAGCATTCTGCATTTCTTCTTCATATAAACTTTAACTGTGCCAAATTTCATACTTCTCCGTCCGCGTAATTTTCGTAAGAAGGATAAGATTATGTTAATGTATAATGCAAAAATTAAAAAACAATAATGTAAAAAGCCCACAAGAACATACACCAGACCAGAAACAAATATTTGTACTTCAAGTATCTGCCCCGAGTCTAAATCGAACCAGCGACCGACGGCGTCGAGGCTTATCACACTCGAATGAGCACTACACGATAAGGCAATAAACCGTAGCATTTTACTCAGAAAACGGGAGAGTATAGTAAAAAAAAAAACCCTTGATAAGATCGATATTCTAAATACAACCTGTTGAACTGGGAAGATTACCTTTTATAGCAGCGCGCATGTCATACGATGAAAATTTACG
Organism: Euphydryas editha; assembly: GCA_036937285.1. NCBI lineage: Eukaryota > Metazoa > Arthropoda > Insecta > Lepidoptera > Nymphalidae > Euphydryas > Euphydryas editha. The sequence continues at coordinate 4,623,220 of JAUPFZ010000011.1, read as the reverse complement.
GTAAAAATACGACCGTTACCAATTTCATTAGTTAATTATGAATATATTCAAATATAATAAAGGTGAAATTCGTTAATTGATTTTTAAGTGCAAATCTTACAAGTTAAAGATGGTATTATTATTTTTTAGTTAACTCCTGCTGAGGTAAAATTTAAGCCTCTAGTATCGGAACTCAATGCGAGTTAAATCACGAAAACACGTCTTGTACTAGAAGCAATGATAGAAAAAATCATATAAAGAATACTCCCTACATCTAACCATTTAAACATGTATAGACTTAGTCTAAGTACTAAAAACTGTATAAAAGATGGAGTTACGTCACTAAAAATTTTACACATACTTTCCAATTTAGCTACCAATACGCCGTTATTTAAAAGTAATCGGAAAGGTAAGTAAAATAGGCCATTATCGTTATCTGTGAGCATCGTTACGTCGTTGTAGCACCATGTTATTAATACCTTTAGTCATACCGTATGTCGTAAATTGTGTCGCTATGCCCCAAATGATCTTAATGTATTGGGTCACTTATAATTCACACCTGAGCACAAATATATATGTTTGACTTTTAAACCCTATATACGAATTTTACTTATAGATATTTATTCTAGTAAATTATATGGAATTTTAATCTTTAAAAAAATTTAAGAAGTTACTGTAACACAATAATAATATCGATGATTATATGAATGACAAAGATGCGTGAGTGCAGTAACGCTAAATTATTGAATGATACAGTGAAGAATTTTAAAAGTATAAGTAAATGTTGACGACCGTTCTAGTGTAGTGATGCAAGTAGTCGCCTCAATGCCGCGGGTTCGATTCCCGCTCGGGGCAGATATTTGTATATGTATAAATATTTGTTTCCGGTCTGGGTGTATGTCCTTGGGGTCTTCCCACCTTTCCTCGGAGAGCACGTTAAGCCGTCGGTCCCGGCTGTTAGCATGGACACCTTGTAACGATTGTTACTAATGGCAAATATATTATCCGCCAACCCGCAGTAGAGCAGCGTGGTGGATTAAGCTCCAACCCTTCTTCTATATGGAGAAGAGGCTTTCGCTCAGCGGTGTTTTGTTTACAGGCTGATAGGTTGTTGTACAGTAAGTAAAGTTATGTTGAGTTTTTTGACGGTTCTTCTCAGTACATTTAGAATTCGTTAATAACTTCACATTAACATAATATTTCACAATAACGATTCTACCTTACTTGAATAAAGTAAATTTTGATTTTATTTTTAACTTTCAAATGGATAATATGCAAGTAAAGTAATGTAATACAATAAAAATAGTTCATCATCATCATCATATCAGCCATCGGATGCCCGCTACTGAACGTAGGCGTACAAATACTCCACTAAGCACCAATTTCGTAATCCATACATTAATAAAAATAGTATCGTAAAAAAAGGAAAACGGTAAAAATAATAATGTCGTAGAAAATAATATTAAAAGACCCCTATAACAGTCTATTCTGTCTATCTGTGTATATATATTAGTAGTCTAGTATATTGATATATAACCATAATATCCAGGAAGCAATGAACCAGCTCCAAGCTGATTTTAATTCACTCTTAAAATGGTCACATGACCTTGGTCTCGTTATTAATATTGATAAAACAAACAAAAAAATATACTTAAGCTCAGGCAGGAACAGATATTGTGGTGATGTTAAACTAATAGCTCATAATCATTTGACCGACCCGTTGGCGCAGTTTGCAGTGACCCTGTTTTCTGATCCAAGGGTTGTGGGTTCGATTCCCGCCCCGAGTCCGGGTGTAATATATGTTTATTTATGTATGTATTATTTATAAGTATATTTATTAAAAAAATGTATATCAGTCGGCTGTTACCTAAAACACAGGCATTAAATTGCCTACCTTAGGAACAGGCGACCTTGCGTGTGTGTTAAACATATTTATTTATTTATTTAATCATCAATGCTTACATACAGACAAACATCACTACGATGGATGTAATGTTCGTCAGTAGAAACTGTTACTTTTCAGAAATATTTGGGCTTATTGATCGACGATCGTCTCCTATGGGAACAACACATTAACTTTGTGACAAATTACGCGCCCTTCTGGCAAAATTAATAACTATAAAACATAAAATTCCTTTTTTGACACTTTTAACAATTTATAAAACATTAGGCGAATCTATAATATCATAAGGACTTAAGTAGTCAAATATATCAACTTCAAATGCGTATTTTAAAAGCCATAGTACCTAAAAAAAATTAAAGAACAACGTAAACTCGAAATCTATTCAGTTATACGTGTTAAACATCCCGTTTAAAGTCTTAATAGCAGTGTTAGTAATCATTAAAGTTTAAAAAATGTATGTATATATCGTACCGGTGCATGTGCGATTTCTCCGTTCCCCTGTGGCACCGGTTCACTCTTGTCCCCCTCTTCAACCACCGTCTCCTCCTTCTTGTGGTGATGGTGGTGTTTCTTTTTGTTCTTTATTATTATTTTGTTTTTCAGCAACGACGGTGGTGGTAGCTCCCCTCCTGTTAAGCGTAAACAATTTTTTTTTATTTGTGACTACGATTGTAAGTTTGTTTATACATAGGAGATTATATTTCAAAAAGAATGATTTTTTAAGGCGGGTAGGAGTATCAAATGCCTACAATATCAACTACTTCTAATTTATTTACAAACGAAAACACGAAAATAATTTTTATCCAAAGTTCTTAATTAAATTCATATTTTAAGCTGGAATTTAAAATTACTAAAACATTAATCTTTAAAAAGATTATATATATATAATTGAAAACCTAATGATCACCCGCTACTTCTTATACGTGGAATTTTACTTTCCCGTATATCAACATAGGTATATCCCGTCTGTACGACTTCATATATATGTAAATACTTAAACGGCTCCAACTCGACAAGCCCCAGTAGGACGAAATCCTGTGTTCATTATCTAAAATCTATAGAATAGTTATATAGTAATTTAGTCTTAGGTATAGATCAGGGATGGGCAAATATTTTGATAGTCAGGCCACATTGCAGATGAAAATTTGACCCCGGGTCAAACAGTTTTTTTTTCATTTTTTTTTTTATTTATTATTATACATACTGTAATTGTATAATTATCATAATTATATTTTCGAATAGGAAGCGTTGAAAAGAGCGATTGTCCGGGAGAAAATTTTGACTCCCACCGGCCCTGATAATGTGTATAATTATTGCTTAATATTTTATCTTAGAAAATTTATGCACCAATTTATGTTAGACAAAAACTAATATTTGTGTTTTTAATAATAATATATACAATGCTTCAGGGGCCAGACAAAATTCTACCATCTCTCCATTTTCGCCATTTGCCCAGGTCTGGTATAGATAGTCAGTGGGGAACCCACCCCGAATGAGACAGTGGATGAATGCGAAAAAGAAATAGTTTGCTGAATAAACGTGCGAGAGGCATGAAAGCGAGGACTGGTAAGAAAGAGTAATTAGAGAAAACAGTCTCCGATCATGTCGGACGGCAGTATAAAAAAAAACCCTATTTCAGGTCCGAAAACGCACAAAACAAACAACAACAAACATCTGTATAGCTCATTCAGACATTCATCAGGAACGAGAATAGACTACATAAAATTTACACAATTGATTGATTCAACCTGCTAATGTAAAAGATATTAAGTCTTTGAGGGTAGATTGGAAAAATCCACCCACATGTCAGCTTTTGGATGTCCACTGCTGAACGTAGGCCTCCCCCATTATCTCTGGGGGGTTTGCCAATACTCGCCTCGCTTGGCGGGCGAGTTGCCGAGCAAATTGTGTTTTGGCAGGATATGGTAACGCTGCTGCTTATCACAATCCTGGCTGGTGTACAGTTATTCGCGACACTATGCCCTTAGTCGCCTTTTACGACATCTCGGCAAGAAAGAGGTCGGGACTATTCTTCTCTGCCGGACACCGCATGGCAAATAACAACTTTTTCATAACAATTTCATGAATATTGATAAATTTATTTCCATTATTTTATTCCAAATATAAATATACACATAAATCATATTGGATCACATAGACATAAAAATAGACAAAATAAATATTCATCTCAATGAGTACCTACGACGATAAAGGCTTGCACGCGTTACAAGTGCATAATTACGTCTTATTTGCATACCGCTTCCTAATGATAAAATTGAAAAGAATTTCTTGAAAAACTTTTGTAATTTGTATGCTCTACATTACGGTGACACATAGAAGCGTCTTATCTTTCGTTACCGTTTGTATTTTTACTATTTTCTTTAATACTTCCTCACATTTATTGTATCACTATCCAAATGGTTATTGTACTATTAATGATGTTTGAAGCTTCTTCCACTCTGCTGTGCTGCGTATGTCTCAAAAAAAAATCCTGCAGTTTTTTTCACTAAGTTTTCCTCTACGGCCGAGCGTAAGATGAATTATAAAACATTACAATTGAAAATACAGCGATGACAGTCCTGAACCTTTTGGTGACGAGGCCATCCATAAATTACGTCGCGCGTTAAGAAGGATGAAGGGATCAAAAAATGTGTCATTTTTTGACAACGGGTACGAGACCTGACATCACATGTTAAGTATTGAATTCTTATCTTGACCAATTGAAATTCAAAACTGCAAAATATGCGACCTAAGGTCTATATTCTATCAACTACACCATTTCAAATACAAAATAAAATGTGGAATGAAAACACACAAAGCCACGGGCAGCAGCTATCAATTAATGTTGTTTTATCTATGTTGATACAATTTTATTTAAGCAATCATCTGATAGATGACAAAATTATTATTTTAATTAATGCTGTTATAGACACACATACTCGTAGGTAAATAAAATTTAGGCATAATTAACATACAACATGTGTTCACCGAACAACAAAAACATTATTCATTTTAAATTTATTAGACACAAAGGTAAAAATATAACGAATTGATTGCAAGAGTGGTCTTAGATAGTGATATCTTCCATAATCCCTTACATAAGAAAACAAAAGAACCCTTCTTCTATATGGAGAAGAGGCCTTCGCTCAGCAGTAGGTTGTTTACAGGCTGATACAGTACAGTATAAAAAAAATATTTCACATGAAAATAAGCTATAAACCGTACACACAGCTCTTAACAAAATTAAATATTAATATTCGATATTTTTGTTATCAACATCTGGTTATTATCACTAATAACATTAATAAGTAGATTAAAATAATAATTATATTAACACGCATTTATGTTAATTAACTATTTTCACCTAACTGTATGTCGCCATAGGATAATGTTATAATATTAAAATGTTAATTTAAATGTTTTAATGGATCTGATTAACGAAAACGATTTTAAAATAAACTCGATTCGCCAAATGTTAAAATATGCAAATCATATTTCGCTAAGAGACCGTAATTTTGAAATTTAATAAATTGTAAACAAGATTTATTAGGAGGTCCCTCAAATTAACACCTGTATTAGAATATTCTGATGTAAATTTTGCTTGTATTGAATTTATTAAACGTTGAAGTTCTTTAAACTTATTCTTAATTTATGGCAATTCAAAACAAATGGCATTAAAACTTTTTTTTTTTTATTTAACCAATAATTTGGTTAGAGGAAGTAACTTAAAAGTAAAATAATAACTTAAAAATAATTACATAATTATGTGTTACATTTCTGATTTATATTTTACCGTGTTAATAAAGAACAAGTGACAAAAAACCAAATGCAAGTGTCACAGTTCGTAAATTAAAATATTACAATTACGTTAACCACCAAGTTATTTTAACGACCTATTTAGTTCTGAAACAAATAAACGGTAGTTTATTGCCGTAAATTGTATATTACAATGTACCTAATATTCACTGGTGTAATTTTAGGGACGAGACTACACACGGTTGACTACCGCGGACTAACACACCTCTGAGACATTACATTAACGCTATCAAATAGTAAAAAGAACACCACGATCTTTTTACGTGGAGTCAGTGCGATATCCCGCCTTAATATCCGTTAAGTTAACGTGCATCTATGTGTATATAAAAATGATAGATATCCGCGCTTGGAGGTGCATCACAAATTCTGGATATATTTCAATTAAGTCTTCTAAATTTTATTTCTTAAGCAGTTAGCCATTATCTTAAAAGAACATTGGTATATCTTCATTTAATAACTATTTAATTCTTTAAAAAGTAATATTTTTTATATGCACTGCGTGTCCTGTGATGGGTGCTTTCTTGCTTTTGTAAGCAAAGTATATAGGTATTATACTTATTTGATGTTTTTTCTTCAGTACTAAAAACACATTGCTAATATAATAAACGTTGTATTAAAGGGATATATTATATTACGATTTATATATTATATTAAGGATATATTTATTGTCTCGTAGATATTTTTTTTTAATAAAACAAACAAATTCCATTAAATGCCGTAACTTGTTAAAGTAAACAGTCCCTATTTATACGACATAGGCTACCTGATGAGTCAGTGCTTGATCAGACGCCAGCGCAAACACGTCAGCTTCGAAGAAAATGAGGTTTAATGGCATTAGCGCGAGATTGATTTCTATTATTAGATATGTCGCACCTTTGGCGTTCGAGTCTAATTAAATTCATTCGAAGCGAGTGAGGTCAAGTGCGAAGTCAGACTGTTTAACTAGCTGTTCAACTCCGACCCCGAAATATTAGGATGCAGCAATTACAATTACGACGTAATAAATATCTATCTCATTTATCATAATGATTAATACCTATAGATATTGGTAACAAGGACAAAAATTTTTTTAAATTATTAAAAAATAAACTCCAAATATTTGCAATAATGCGTTCAATTTTTGTTAAATACTACACTTATTATTAATTTTATAATAAATCTTTGAAACGAAAATGAATTCATAATATAATACATGTATAAAATAATCATATTTATAAATATCCGTTCAAAAGATATTTAATAATAAAAAAGCAATTACTCAAAACAATGTTATCACAGCTACCGTTTTCTGAGAATAATAATAAGACACAAATGTATTTAAAATATTAAAAGAAAACTCTGACATAAAAAAGGACTCGAAAAAAAAAATAAAAAGAAACATTTTTTTTCTTTACGAAATAAGTTAGTTAATGAAATTGGATATAATGATGTAACTTTTATCTGTTTAGACGAATTCCAAGTGTACAAACATCGTCTCGCCGGAATTATGAAATAAGTTAGAGAAGTTACATTTCTCGAATGACTGGGACCGGACTTATAAAAAATATGGCTAAGTAATTACTGGTAGGCACGAAAATATAAAAATAAAAATATCGTTTACTTAAACATTTAATATTTTTAATATTCATTATTTGGCTTTATTTTTTTCTTTTTAAATCGAATTTTCATTTCTTTTGCGTCTGTATTGTAAAATTAATTTCAATTTGTAAAAAATACGAAAGATAAAATGAATAACTGGATTTTTTTTCTCATTTTTGTCTTTAATTTGTTAGTGTTAAAGTTCTCTTTATTTTCATCGATTTACACAAAACATCGTCACGACATATTACACGTAACAGTTCGATATCCCGCCGAAGACTGATTCATTTTACCACATTTTTACATTTGGAGCTAAGTTGAATGAGGCTATTAATACGTTAAACTAGGACCTCCTTCTTCTCAGAAAGAAGTTGTGAGAGGAGTCTTTCAGCCTTCGTGTGGATCCCAGAAAGTCACAACGTATGGTAGCAGTAGACTGATGAGCGAACTCGACGAGAAATCAACACCTATGAAAAACTTAGGCTTATTTATGGACTGTAACATGACTTGGATAGCTCATGTCAGCGAGGTCAGTAAAGGAATGCATCATACTTTCCAACACAGCAACACAAAGTTCCTTTTGCGTTCTTTTTCATATATGGTCCACTGCTTTGGAACAAGCTTCCTAAAGACATCCATTGTAATCCCTCAATTAACTATTTTAAAAAGAAACTGAAACAACACCTTTTAACTAAAATAATTCCGAAACTGTCATAATTGCTATGTATGTATAAATATGTACATATTTATATAAATAGTAGGACGTATAAATAATCTTTTGAGTACCTGTGTACTAATTATAATAATATTACAGCACGTTTTTTGCCTGCCTTATGAAACACTTTTTTTCACTACTGCAGGTTGGCTGGAACAGTTCTCTTTTATAGATAAGTCTGCCTTTGCTCATAAAATTTTTAATTTTATTACTTTAATTCTTTTTAAGTGCAATTAAGAATATATATAAATTATTAATATAATCTATCTTCTACTAAGTCAAAATAAAATGCATATACTAAAATGTTTAATTCTCAAAGGAAATCGAATCAATTCCGTGACTCAAAATAATTACAAAATAATAATAATAATAATATACTTTATTGCACACTAAAACAAAGAACAAAGTTAAAGATACAAGCAAGCAAAATATAGTTTTGTATATCAGTTTTGTATGAGAGAATGAATTGAGCTACGAAAATATTTTGAAATTCGCCACGGTTCCCTGAATGAGACCATTAAAAGGGCTCTTGCGACCATCGACGTTCCTGCTCTTATTGAGCCTACTGGAATTAGTCGCGATGATGGCAAGAGGCCTGACGGTTTAACACTGATTCCCTGGAAAAGGGGACGGGCGCTTTTGTGGGACGCAACCTGCGTCGATACATTGGCTCCGTCTCATGTAAGGGAAACGGCTTTAAGAGTGGGAGCCACTGCGGAGAAGGCTGAAATGACTAAACGGCACAAATATTCGTCACTTATCCAAAGTTATGTTTTTGTGCCGTTTGCAGTCGAAACACTTGGACCTTGGAGTAGCAGTGCAAAACAAATTCTAAAAGAATTAACCCCACGTCTCATAGCCTCCACTGGTGACAGGAGGGCTGGTGCATTTTTTGCCCAAAGAATCGGAATTGCGATTCAACGGGGAAATGCTGCTAGTATTCTTGGCACCATTCCACGCGGACATGATTTATACCAAAACTGTTTGTAAATAATTATTTTAACTTTTGAATTGCAAATATGCATATTGTAAAATTTCTTTAATAAAAATTATACCATATTTTAAAATATACTTTTATTTATTATGATTTATTAAAATATTGCGTATTTAGACTTAAATATTTTAAAAAGTAGTAATCGATGTTAACAAAAATGTATCATAGCAAGTTTTAATAACGTATAATTGAAAGTGCATTTTAATATATAATACACAAAACGTTAAACGACGGCCATTCAACGACGGCCGGTTAGTCGAGTGGTCAGGCAACTGGACACTCTACGCATCGGTCGCGGGTTCGAATCCCGCCAGGTGCAGATAATCTGTATGACGAATATAAATGTCTGCACCGGGTCATGGATGTGTATTTATGTATTTATGTATTTATATCTTATTATTTCCGTTCCTAGTACCTGTAACACAAGTTCTTACGAACTTAGCACGGGGCTAGGTTAACGTGGTGTGATTGTTGGTTAATATATATTTATTATTATTATTTATTATTCAACGACACGCGTGTACGTTTTTTATGTACGCAGACTCGTGTTTTGTCAAAAACTAAATTATATGGTAACAACGGCTTTTTATGATAACAAATCGAATTTTGCCGCAAGATTAAGCATTATCCTTATGTGGTTTATTACTTAGTAGCCTTCGCCCAGCAGTGGAAAATTTACGGGATAATTCATTCATTCATATGTACTCGTAGTTTAACCTACTAATATTATTTGTAAATGCGAAACTTTAGATGGATGTTTGTTACCCATTAATTACGTGAGTTCAAAATGGGGGAAAGGTTCTAATAAAATCTTATTAAATCTCATATGAACTAGGGGGGGGGGGGTAAATCGAACGTGAAATCTAAAAAAATATAAAATGGTTTAAAGACAATAAAAAAAAAATTTGAGTGTTCATTTTATCCGCTTTTAATGTTTTCTTTAATTGCCCGCTGTTTTCCTTATTTATTTTTAAATATATTCGTTTATTAAATTTAAATATATTCATTATAGTACACCTGGATATTGTATTATCTTACCGATTTAAAAAAAAAAATTTAACTACTTTAGCGTAAATACGTAAGGGACAGGGGGTTCCAACCAAATCTTACTGAATCACCTTGAAGGAGTCTTAATTGAATAACACACATCATATCACATAATTAATGGATGCTCCCGTTCAGGAAAATACTACTGAACCGAATGCAATGAATTTTGGTACGTAGATAGTTGGAGATCCTGAGTAACACATAGGCTACGTCGCGTTAAGTTACGAGGGTAAAACTACGAGGCGCAGCTATTTAAAAATCCATTATAGTCTAAGAAACATATTAATTAAATAAAGAATAGTTAATCACGGTCCGTTCATAAAATATTCTTGTTGGATTAAAAACTAAGCGCAGATCCCCACAGCAGAATTACATTTGACAACTTTGTAAATAATTGATGTGTAAATTTTAAACAGACAGGGTGAAACCTTTGTAGACTTCTACGTTGCTTTAAATATATTTTCGTATGACTAATAAATTTAATGTAAAAAAAAAATATACGCGACATTAATGAAATAGTTTTTTTTTTTTTTTTTTCTTAACAAACGTATGTCTCGGAGAGCACGTAAGGCCGTCGGTCCCGGTTGTTATCATAGACGACTGATACCGAGCATCATCGTAGATTAAGATTTTTTATATATGTATATATTTATTTATTTACTTTTTATTGTACACATATAAGTAACAAACAGTTTAAGTATAAAATAAAAGACTTATGTACAAAAGGCGGTCTTATCGCTAAGCAGCGATCTCTTCCAGACAACCAACGTCAAGGAGTTAATGTAATAAAAAGCGGTGAAGGTGTACAGAGTAAACAAAAAACCACAGTAAAAAAAAAACTATACATAAACAACTAATAATAACATAAATAGTATACGTACACTACATATATAAATACGTAACAATAATAAATACAATTACATATATAACTTAGCATAATACATATATACATACATATATATACATACATACACACATACACATATACATAAATATACATATAACAACGGTACATATAAACAAATATACATATATACATAAATTCAATAGTTAGTAGTTATATTGAATTGATATGTCATAACATTAATTCGTTCAACACAAACAAATTAATAATTTTCAAACGTGAAAGTACACGATGTTAATAATCATCTATAAGTCTATAAGACTCCATAAGAACTATTAGGGATATGTGAGAAAGTTATGAAGCGCATAAGTGTGGTAATATAGTTTACGACCACATGCGAGGGTGGTTTATGGGGTAACAATTTTCATTTATAATGTGCGAGACTGATATATTCTTTATCGTTTTTCTTTAACTATCTTATTACATCACGTAACTAGCTGTTACCCGCGGTATCGTTCATGACGAAATATGTCCCACAAGAACTGTATTTTTATGCGGGAAAACCTAACCTACCTCTGTGTCCAATTTCACTAACAAACAAACATCGAAACAAACATCCAACCATCCAATCTTTCACAGTTATAGTAGTATAGTAAGGTTCTGCTTATGTTAGAGACATATCGAAATAAAAGTTTTAAGGAAAAGAAAAATTGGAAAGTTCAATAAAAACTGAAAAACAATTTAAATTTTTGTTTTCATTGTCAATAAAATAATTCTTATTAAAAATTTACTAGTGGTCGCCCAGTGGTCGAAATTCTACCTAATCTATAATTGACAACTTTGTCAACATCATAAAAATATGATTGCGCATAAAATGGTGAACATATGCAACAGTCATTGGACCTGATCTGTGATTTAAAAAAAATCGATAAAAAATTCGTTGCAAGACCTATTGACCTATTGGTATTTAAGACCGTGTTGACAACAGACTTTGACAACAAAAAAAATGTGTATATATGTACATTGTTCATATGTGTGTGTAGTATTTTTTTTAAATTAATTTAATGTATTTTTTGAATATTATTATAAAAAATATTAGCATTCTGCACTTCTTCTCCATATAAACTTTAACTGTGCCAAATTTCATACTTCTCCATCAGCGTAATTTTCATAAAAGGGGGTATAAAGTTTTTGCTTCACGTATTAATATTTTTTAGATAAATAAATCACAAAATTCAAAAGAACTAAAGACGCTACTTAATTCCTTTTTTTATCTCTGCAAAAAAGCAAATGTGTGTAAATCGATTTAAAAATAGAAGACAAACTATTATATTTTACCAATTCTACAAAAACGGACTATAATATTATGTAACAGACGAAACGGAACTGAATTAGCCTGTAAATGTCCCACAGCTTGACCAAGGCCTCTTCATAGAGGAGAACTGGAGCTTAAACAACCACGCTGCTTCAATGCGATGATGCTAATATCTTCGAGCTTACATAATAGTAAGCTTAAAGATAATCTAAAAATTAAACTTCAATACAAAAGCGCAATATAAAAAGTAATTTAACGTAATTTAAATTAAACTTAACACGAGAGCAGCAAAAAACCATAATAGCCCCATTCTCTTATCGCGAACGACATTGTGATTGGAGTACCTCTACGCACGCACGCACGCGTACCTATGTGGAGGTAAACACATTCTCAACGAACGTTTCGCGTTCAACAGGGACATTCAACGGTTAAGACAATTTATTGATAATAGATGTTCTTTAATATACACATACAAAAAAATACTTTAAACGCTTCCCGGATTTCTCAATGGGCTCTTTTCCTCTCCTGGGCCTTTTTTTTCAAGTTCGCAAGGTTTGCGCGTCACTGAAAAACCACTGGATCGATTTCAAGTAAATTTTCTAAATTTGATTTCTTACTTAAAAAAGTTTTGCGATATCTTAATTTCAAATAAAGTTACTAAAGATTTGAGTAACAACGATTTTTATAACTAATTTTCAAAAAAAAAAAAAAATTGTAGCTACACTTTAATGTTTACGGTTCTTATAAGCCTTTTCACCATCAGATGAGCGCAAGCGTAGCCGCCATGTTGAAACGGCGGTAATTCAAAAAATTCGTACTGTTTTAATCAACAATGGCTGGGCAAGGACTATTATCTCCACAAAGAAATAAATTATTGGAAAAAACCATCGATGGTGCTTCACTTATTTATGATTCAGTTGAAGCTTATAATTGTGAACAATTGAAAAGGTGGCTAAAATGTCATGGGCGTCCGCAAAAAGGGAAAAAAGTGAGCTGATTGAGAGGTTAGACATTGACATTTGTTGACTATCTAAAAACATAAAAAAATAAATTAATATTTACAATTTTATTCTTATTAATAAATTCTTATAAATAAATATAATTATAATCCGATTATTTTGACTTACTACTTATTATTATTTTTTTCACTTTTTTTATAATTAATCAACTTTGATTTATATTTTAATTTTTGATATACGGATAGCGGACAATTTAGCATGGTTGTTTACAAAAAACAGTACGAAAAATATGGCTGATTCTGACGCATGCGCACAAAAAATTTTTGTGATGAAAAGGCCTATTTTTGTCGGTTTTTTTCCTCTACACATATACATTTTAAATATAATAAGCAACGCAAGCGTAGTCACGGGAATTAGCTAGTCACACGGACGTTAAATAAAATCAGAATAGGTTTACTCTTTTTATGTGACTTAAATCAAAGTACTCCTTAACGTTAGATATATTGTTTATTTTGTAAGATAACAGCTGTAAAACAGACCGTTATAAAAACATCCTACGACTTGCAACCAACTTGGCAAGAACGACGCCGATGTCGGCGAAACACAACGCCGATCTAGCGCCTAAAATATCAAAATGTAGTATTTATTTAATAGTGTTTCCAAAAATTAGGTTAGTGAAGCTATATTCACTATTTATCAGTGAATTTCAAAAACAATTCAGTGAATACTATCTAATACACATACACATATTAAATGATGAAATCAGTGGACTCTAATTTTCACATGTTCATACATTGAATAGTCACTAATTCTACGTGGTACGATTCTCACATTGATAAAAAGTGAATAGTCAGTTGAAATTCCACTGATTCGTGTTTAGAGAGCACTAGATCTTTTACTAGATGAAAGTGTTTTTAGTTGAATTCATTTTTAATCTTTGACTCAAATAATATATTATACGAGTATTAATTTAAAAAGTTGAATTTAACGTTAATTTCAATTCTAATATCATTATTAACCATTAGATCTACTATATGGCTATGCTGGAAAGCAAAACCATCTTAACGAACCGATGTCAACTATTGACTAAACTATAAAAATTTATTTGTTAAATAATTATGTAAGATTGTTGAAATAAATGCTATTATTATATAATACATATATTTAATAATATTTGTGATTAAGTATTTTTTTTATGTTTATGTAGGTATGTTTCTATAAATATTTGCTTCTGGTCTGGGCGATATTTCTTATGGGTCTCGCCACCGTGCCTCGGACCCCGTTGTTATGTTAAACGCCTGATAACGATCGATCGGAAAATTGTTTGCCAATCCGCAGTGGAGCATCGCGGCGGATTTAGCTTCAACCGTAACGCAATCTAATCTTCAACATGGAGAGGAGATCAGTTCACTAATAAACATCCAATTAATATTTACCTCGTGTTTATACTAACAACATAGTGAACTAGCCCTATATACAGTCCTACAAAACAATGCTCTGAGGCGATAAAATAATTGGTATCGCGACCAGTTCACTCGATCTACCCGTTTACTCACAAGAATACAGTTTAGTAAAAGTTGAAAATAAGAACTTCCTATTACAGACATAGCTTAAAAATTATAATAATAAAATGAAAAAAAAAAAGTCGTGTGTACGGGTACACATGTCAGAAGTGAAACATCTTTGGCAAACTCAATTTAAAAGTTATTAACATTAATAGTTAAACATTGTATTACTTATTTACGCGTTGTTTACGCGTTACTAGGGTACGCATTGTTTACGCGTTACTAGGGTACGCATTACTAGGATACGCGACATCGTACTATCTCATTCTCTTCTACACATTTTTGTATTTGTGTCTCTTACCTGTCGCTTTTTCCGCCGCATCCCGTTTCAAATCACAACGATTCTAAAGAAGTCTCATTCCAAAAAATTCACCTGTTTATTTTTATTTTTATTTTCTTACTGATTTAAGTGAATGCGCGTGAACAGTGCATCCGTAGTAAATTGATTAGTTTTTTTTTATACTTTTCTGATTTTATATTATAACATACAATATTCTGGAATGTGTACCTCTGTCACGAGTATTATGCTCATTAAAGTGTTCACATCTTAAATAAGCTATGTACGATAATAGTATGGTAACGAATAAATTATTTTTATTTATTTTATATTTTATTATTTTATATATATTTATATAATAGCAACATTATATATATATAGTTTAAGAGCCTTTTCGTACCGCGCCACTAATATGGTTGTTAATATCGAATAAAGCCATAAGTGTTGTAGTAAAAGATACATTATAAACCCATATTCCTACAACGTACATATACATAATACATAAAAAAATTATAAACAGAATAACATACATAGGGGAAGAGGTGGCAAGACGGGGTAGTTAACGTTTGGAGCGTAATAAAACGCACGTTTTTAAGTATTTTGAATATTTTTTTATTTATAATTACTCTTACATTATCAATCTTTATAAATAAGGAACTTAAAAAACTTTACACTCATAGAAAAAGAAAAAAATGACCAGTTTTGTCAAAAACGTCCAACACCCCATCTTGCCCCCTAGGTAGGGTAAGATGGGGTATGGCAGACATATTCCATTTTTGGCTGCAAAACTTGCAAACAGATACAGCCTCGTCATCCTCGTCATCTATCTTACAGCTATCTTTTACAGCTATAATGTGCCCAATTCCTACAATAAGAATATGCGAACCATACTTCATTCGAATCCAAGTATTTTCCATGGCAGTAAAAACCAGGGATATTATCTTCTTCGTTGTCACAATCTGGTGAGGAATTAGGATTATTGTTATGTTTTCTTCTTATTCTTTTTCTTATCAACTTTTTTTTATTCTTTTACCTCTTTTTTTCTTTTTTTTTGTTATCTTCTTATTTCTCTTTTTATTATCAACATAATTGCAAAGTTCTTTCTCTTCGGTATCAGAAAATGTTCGCTATTTTGGGCCTAAAGGAACTTTCACCGAAGTTGTAAGAGCAGCGGGATCTTCTAAGGCTGCAAGAGCCTCTGACTTTTCTTTCAAAGGTCATTTGAAGCACAGAATATTTTTTCGATGCTAGTTTATACCCCTTTCCCTTTAATTACAACATCTACCGTATTTTTTATAGTCTGTTTGCTCCAATTCCCCTCTTTGTCTTTTTTTTATAATGTTTCACTATCCTAAACAAGATAAAATTAAACTAAGTTTAAAGGATCATAAAGTCTCTTAGAGAAATCATAATTTTCTTCGAGGGGGCAAGATGGGGTACCTCATACCCCATTTTGCCCCCACACGCTCATTTCAATAAAATAGCATGCCTTAAAAAAACAAATCAAACTATGGAAACAAACATGTTCTTACCTGCTGGTGTAATCATTGATAGACAAGAATAACTTTTAATCAGTTCTAAAAAACTAATGTTGAGGTACAGAACACATGTGATGTATAACACGAAAATCACAACGAACTTAGCAAAAACCGAGTTTTTGGCGGAAGGGCGAAAACGCATGGACTCACAAGCTGGTCACAGCGCTGATTGATAAACAATATTATTACGCGTCGTTACGAGTCAGAGCGGCTGTAATTGGTTGTCCGTATGACCTACGAGACCCGATACCCCGTCTTACCCGCTACCCCATCTTGCCCCCCTTCCCCTACATATAAAACCATATCCAGCCGTTTAAGTAAAAAATATACATACAGACACACAAAAAAAAAAATATATATATATAAGAAAAGTTACTAATTTTGGTGTCACAAATTACACTAAACTAAAATTTACGATCATTATTATTACATAAAATTCAGAAAATGAATAAAGTTCAAAGTTTTTTTTTTAATCTACTTGATTAAATCTTGTTTTAAGTTTAGGGAAACACGCGACTTTTCTAAAGATTTATCAATGGGGAAATTTCGGTTAATTTACGGCCTGTTTCAATAATATACTCTCTAAACATGAATCAGTGGAATTTCACTAATTTTAAATGAATATTCACTTTTTAACAATGTGAGAATCGTACCACACAGATTTAGTGACTATTCAATGTATGAATACGTGAATATTATAATCCACTGATTTGATCATTGAATCTTTGTATGTGTATTAGGTAGCGAGTATTTACTAACTTGTTATTGAAATTCACTGATATGTAGTTAATATAGCTTCATTAACATAATCGGTGAAAATTTAACTGATTTATGTTTAGAGAGAATCCATATTCTGATTTTGATTACAAGCGATAAATGTCTGATACAATTGCTATGGAGTTTAGATCAAAATTCAATAACTAGTAAGCGAAATCAAAGACAGATAATTTATATAAGCCGGCATTTAGACATTCGTCAAACATTTGTTTATCGGTATTAATTTTTGTAATAATATTAAGAGTTACCTGGTTCAAGCGGATGTGAGTCTAACGCCTTATCGAGAAGCATATCGCCGAATATATCCCGGCAGTAATTGGCAATCTTGGCTTGCTGACGAGGATTGCAGTGGTTCTCGAAGCTCAATATAACTGGGTAATCGGATGTCTTGAACGCACTCTCGGCGATCGCTTCCAAGACTTCCTTGGCACTTATTTCTGGGACGAATGTGTAGCCGTGGACGATAACTGGCTCCTCGGTTCTACCGTTCCAAAAGTCCAATTCTACGCACCTGATAAGGAAATTATTTCTATATATACATTTTCTATTAAAACAATGTATTAATTTTTTTTTGTTTGTTTAACATATCGTATTTTAAAAACGCTGTTGACTGCATACTAAGCCAATGGGCCAGCCATATGATGATATGATGTATAAAAGTTCAAAAGTTTTGTATGAAATATGGCTTAGTGAAATCGAAAAACTACTATGTATTTACTCAATAATTGGATCGAAATATCGGCGAATTAAAACAAACCTTCAATGTGGTATGTATATAGTATATTAGATATAGTATTGTTTTCCAACAATATGTGTAGTTGCTACGGATCAGTTACGTTACAAATCCGACAGGTGAAAAGTATTTTCATGTTTGTATTTTGTATTGCAATAACCGACAGCACGACAGATAATTATTTTTATTTATTAACGGTGAAATATAAATGATACAATTTTTTTTTTAATTTTTAATCAATTAAGATAAAAGGATAAAATCAAAATCAAAAACAACTTTATTCAAATAGGCCCCACGAGCACCTTCGAATCGTCATTTTACAAATTAACACTTTAAAGTGATTTTTATTTTGTAAAAGTAAAGCTACCACCGATTCGGAATGTAGATTCTGCAGAGAAGAATCGGCAAGATACTCCGCAGTTACTCTTTTGAAAATAATATATAAACTATGTTTTAGTACAACATTAGTAGTATCTTCCATGAAATACAGCGCCACTAAGTCCACACATCTTTGCCTGCTGATAATGTTCTCAATTCCTCGCGTGTTTGGATTTTTCATTGATATGAGTATAACTTTTCGAACTGAATCGAATCAGCCTGTAAACAGCCCACTGTTGTACAAAGGCCTCTTCTCCATATTTTGAAGGATTCTTGTATGATGATGATGATAGATCATGTTGTGTTAAAGGCTAATTTCACCGAATGCTGCGAGATAAACTACAAATTTTGGTTTAACTCGTTATAAATAGAAATATCTAACAAATAAAGAGGAGATTGATGGTGAAACAGAAAAAACATATCAGAAACTTTTATCTGTCGGATACCTTTATATGTCAGACAACTATCTGAAACTTTATTAGCAACCAGCAAAAGCCCGAGTTGTTATTAAACCCAGCTTGAGTAATTGACTACAAGCATATATACAGGTACCATATTTTTACAATAAGTTAGCGTGAATTAACTACTATGTTATTCATTGAAACGGAGCGTTTGTACTCTTATAATCATTCATCTTATAGGGCTAATTTCATAGCCTTCAGCGTATTTTCCTATAAGTATTAAAATGCAATAGTAATCCGCGGAGTCGATGCAGTAAAATCTACAACAACAGTATCACATCACTAGCGATTAACACAAACATTGGCAAAGGGTAAATATTCCTTTTGTATCCGACCGATGAAACCAATATATTGAATACTTTTTCAGAATTCCCAACATACAAACGAAAAAACGGAACCATTGTAGAATCACAAGTGCTTCTGTGTGTCACAACCAATTTTTCACGAATCTATAGTCATAGGTACTACGCGTTTAAATAAATACAATTTTGACTGAAAAAACTTTGACGTGATGGATGAAACTTCATTATTCATAGAAGCAGAAAGTTCTGTAGTCAGTAAGAGTAACTACTACGTATTTACGGTTCAGATACAATACATGTCCTGATTTTAAGCCGAAAACATTAAAAATTCTACAAAATATAATTATTTCTCACAAAATATATAAATAAATAAACGTCTCACACTCAACGGCCCCCAGTAGGATGTGAATCCTGTGTCGGGGGTCCGGAAACACACACAACACACAAGCACAAACGCCCAGACCACGACGAACATCTGTATGACCTATACAAATATTTGTCATGTGCGGGTATCGAACCCGCGACCGCTAGCGCATCAGTCAGTTGCTGTCAATATGTATATATACATATATAATAATCTCAATAAATAAATAAATAAAATTTTAACCGCCATCGCATCAATGATCTAGAATTCTAGACAAACGATCAGTATGGGCTATTTTTTTCTATATTATGATGAAAATTAATTATTTAAATTTATATAATTTACACAACAATTTGCCATTTAAAACTGAGATATATAAAAATTAATATACATATATTATATTCATTTATTTTTAAATATAAAATACACATAAAGGAATCCTACAAAGAAGCTTCGTTACTTACCTAAACGTAGATTAAAAAAATGTCGTAAAAGGTAATTAAAAAGACTTAAATAGAAAAGTCAGAGATCCAATTCGCTGTAACGAGACACGTCAGGAACACTCATCGTATCGCCCGTTACGTTGAACGAGAAAATTCACGTCAAAATTACTATTTCAATATCGAAAACTCGTGAAATGGATATTCGAATCCCTCACTCATCGCTAACAAGCTATTTACGATCTACTAGTATCCGCTTGTATTGACAACTTTTCATTCAAACTTTCTTGAATCGTTTTAGATTGGACATTGTGTTTCTATAATTTAAAAAAAAAAATATGGCACATAATTTCGACCTTGTATAGCAAAAACGTGATTTATTTTATAAAAGTGAATATTCTGACTTTGATAAAGTACAATTTCCTTACTGATTTCTCACTATGATTACTTTTTGTATATTTTACACACAAAATCACGTTTGTTGTATGGGAGCCCCCTTAAATATCTTTTTTATTCCTGTTTTTTAGTATTTGTTGTTATTGCAGCAACAGAAATACATCATCTGCGAAAATTTCAACTAACTGTCACGGTTAATGAGATACAGCCTAGTGACGGACGGACGAACGGACGGACAGCAGAGTCTTAGTAATTTGGGTATGAAACCCTATAAAATACACGTGATTTTGACAGGGGAGGGAAGGTCGTGTTAGATTCTAAAACCTTACCGCGTGTGATACGCGAATGGAGAGAATTAAAAAGTTGCTAACGAACATCACGTGAGTAATGGATGATCTGTGTTTATACAAAAATATTAAAACGATCAAAATATTAAATCAGTCTTTTGCAGAAAAAAGGACCCATTGAAGTAATAAAAGACTATAAGGCGAAATAAATTAAAAATACATAGATATTAATACAATCAAATCATATAAAATCAATAATTCAAAATCCTGACCACGATACAAAATTTCACAAGTACACAGTCGATTAGTAAACATGGAGTGATGCAACGTGAGCCCAACTTTCACACGGATTCAATCCGGTCCAGCGTCCGTAGGACAGGGACCCGTTTCCTTTGCGGTTTTTATCCGTGTACACAGTCATCCGGTCTAGTTCCGGTGTGCCTACAGCGAAGATAATTTAACGCAATATTTACACAACACTTTGCTGCTGCAGTAATACTCACATCACATTGATATTTCTACCACAAAACGATTTTTTTTAATCATGCAGATCGCCATTAAGAATAGTATTTACCATAAACTCATCAAAATATTTTTTTCTATTCCTTTGATTTGATTGAATGAAACATTTACGGTCTTTTTTTCGCTATCTATAATATAAAAATAAGTCGGGTTTTCCTTCCTGACGCTATAATTCCAGAACGCACGAACCGATTTCCACGGTTTTGCATTCGTTGGAAAGGTCTCGGGCTCCGTGAGCTTTATAGCTAACTAAATTCAGGAAAATTTTCAACAGAAAAGCAGGAAAACAGGGAAAATCATTTTTCACATACAGCGCCATCTCTGAGACATAGCATGTACTACAAACCAATATGGTTTTGCATGGCGGCAGTACGTGGTGTGAGTATCCCTCACGAAAATAAGTTGGTGGCGAAACGGAGTTCGCCGGGTTTGCTAGTTGTAGATATAAATAAAAAGTTACAAAAAAAAAACATACCAACTTCGAAAAACAAAATACGAAAAAATTCGTACGTAGATAATTTAATTTAATTCATTTCATCATACTTTGTTTTCATAGGCCACGCTTATCACACGATCGAAATTAAAATCGCCGTTTCGTTCACGATGAATTTCTTTTAATATGACATTCCTGAACCGCAATAACGAACACAAAAGATAACACGACAACGGAACGAGGTTAAATCAACGGCATCTAAAATTCACAAATCGAAAAACATCATAGAAACCGATCGATATTGAGGGAATGTGATAAAAATAATATCGTCGGAACGGTTAACGTTCGCATAAAAAACGATTCAATAAAGCTAGGCCAGTGTTTATGTTTACATCGGTCGAGTCGTTAACATCAAACCGTTCGATAACATATATTTTATATTAATACGTTACCGCATTAAAATCGCATTACATTAATTTGGAGATTTTGTACGTTACAAAATTAAAAAGATAACGAAACGATTACGGAAGCAACGTGACTGCAAACATGTGTTTAATGATATCTTTTTCATAATAACGTGATCGTAATTTTATCTATTATACAAATTCATATATCTACGATGTTTGATCGAATAGTATCATTGCTCATAAGCGGGCTTTATTAAATATCATGACATGTCGCGACATGTATAATTTCAGTGTTTTATGGCAATATTAAAACGCGGCTTTCTAATTACATAGCTGTCTGTAGTACATGGTAGTAGGCAGAAAGGAGGCAAGAGTTAACAGTGACCACACTACAGTAATCAAAGACGACGTTTATTAATAAAGAGGAAATCTTCCTAGTATGTACTACATACACAAATGATACGAGGCCGCCGGGTGTTTTAAATGTTAAGAACAAAGTCTGCTGTGTGTCAACATACTCAACAAGGTACCAACCACTACATCAGATTTGATGATCCACAAATTCACGCTAAGGAACACCGATTCTTACCGAGGATGATTCGCGGGGTTATTGAAATTAAAAAAAAAAACATCCTAATTTCAATAGAGAGGATGGTTGGAACGTACCACCAGCTTGGGAATAACAAATTAATTTTAAAATATATTTTATTCAAGTAGTCTTTAATCACTTTAAAATCATTTTATAATTTATTTTTAGTTTTAAGTGAAGCGATAGCGTTAAAATGCAATAATTTTTACTAAGTTTAATATTTTAACAGTTAACTTTTTAAATTTTTTCTGCACATTTAAAGAAATAGGAATAAAGAGTATTCATTTGCAACTATAAATTCCCTTTATTTAATGAAAAGATATACAATCTTATACTCGAAGAAAATTATGCCAGGTAGTACGTAAGTAGTACTAATTCAAAGCTTAAGTTATTCACCTAAAATCCATTAAACGTAACTGAAAGATAAACGACTATAATTTTCCATTTACTATATTAATAGCTATTTACATTATCCTTACTGTTACTAATTACTAACATTAAGAATGAGAAATTACACCTTCTGTTTAAAACACTCTGCTAACTGCTGATCCGAATTTAATGATATTTGAAATACAGATACTGATACAAAAAAAAACACCATGTTCGTAAAGTTAATTTTGAAAAAAAAATAGTCTCTCGCAACTCACAACAAATCGTAGCCTTGTTTTTGTTTATTTTTTTATTACCTAATGACTGAACTAAACTAGCCCGTAAATGTCCCACAGCTGGGCAAAAGCATCTTCTTCATATATAAGAAGGTTTGAATTTTAATGCACCATGCTGCTCCACTGCGGGTTGGCGGATACCATGAGTAACGATCGCTATCAGGTGTCTATGATAACAACCGAGACCAAAGACTTTACGTGGTCTATGAAGCATGGCGAGGAGACCCATAAGGACATACCACCAAGACCAGAAACAAAAATTTTAATAAATACAAACATCTGTCCCTGTTGAGACGACTACCCGCACCACTACACCAGAATGGTTGTCCTAAACATAATGACTAGTCAGAAATGAGAAAATAATATTTTAATTAATTACTATATTGTTTACGGTTTAAATGGATTAAGTATACGGATGATAATAATCTAAAATCAGGATTATGATACAAAAATAGCAAGTTATATTTTAAGATTTAATGAATAAGCGACTAGATTATCAATTTATATAAAACGAGAGCTTATGCGTAGTACTTGATCTGAGGATTAATATTATTATACTAAAATTGTATGTATTGTAATTTGTTTAGCGTTCTAACTATGAGAAAGAATAAGAAAAAAAAATGTTTACTTTAATTTTTGTTAATGAATAATAAGTCTTTGATTACGTATGTAATTTCTAACTTCTTATCATAGCGAGGCAATCGATTACGTGTATTAAATATGTTTTTGACATAATATCTTTGCTTTTTGTGCTTATGTTGATGTATCCAAAACACTGACAGGCCCGATGACGCAGTTGGCAGTACCCTGCATTCCGCTTCAGGATTCGGGTTTGATTCTCGCCCCGAGTCTGGGTTTGGTATTTATATAATCATCATCATCATATCAGCCGTTGGATGTCCACTGTTGAACGTAGACCTCCCCCATCGACCTCCAGAGCAACCGGTTTAAAGCAGCTTCTATCCAGCTTCTTCCGGCGACTTTACTTAAGTCGTCCATCTCGCGGACGGCCATCCGACGCTGCGATTGCCGGTACGTGGTCTCCACTCGAGAACTTTTCTGCTCCATCGGCCGTTAGTTCTACGAGCTATGTGCCCTGCCCACTGCCACTTCAACTTACAAATCCGTTGGGCTATGTCGGCAAACTTCGTTCGACTGCGGATCTCATAATTTCTGATTCGATCTCGCAGAGAAACACCAAGCATAGCCCTCTCCATTGCACAAAATAGCCGGGAATAAGAGGGCCACCGAGGACTGGCGGCCTAGGCTTTTTTTTTGCTTGTCATAATTGGTTGCCAATACTCGCCACGCTTGGTAAACGTGTTGGCGAGCGCAGTGTGTTATGCCAGGACATAGTAACGCTGCTGCCCATCACCACCCTGGTCGGCGGAGTTGTTCGCACCGCTATGGCCTTAGTCGCCTTTTACGACACCTCGGCAAGAAAGAGGTCGGGGCTATTCTACTCTACCGGTCACCGCACGGCCTATGGCCGGCCTGCTATTTATATAATATGTATAATATTAAAAAATATATATGTATATCAGTCGGCTTTTACCTTTAACACAGATATGAAGTTGCCTATCTTAGAAACAGGTGAACGTGTATTTATGCCAAACATACATTTACTAAAAAAATAAGTTTTATTTTTTGTTTGTCTGTTTGTATGAACGCGCAAGTTGCAAAATCATTAAGTTAATCTTTGATGAAACTTAGTATGTTTATAGCTTACATACCTGGTCACGTGAACAATAAAACATACAACTATCGCTATACTTAATGAAGCAGTTACCGTTAAGATCGATCATCGACAGGTGAAACTGCACGAATCAACTAGTTATTGTTAAAATTACACACACAACGAATAAAATTTATTATATGCTACACATTGTGATACATACTTCACATATAAATACGTGTAGCTTCTGTAAAGTCCTTGTCCAATAGTTTGTCTCTATAGTAGTAATTCGTGGTAAACGGTGTTGGTATTATTAACTTAATTACTTTCTATGTTACACTGCTTGTGATTATATTTCGTAACCCCATCAAAGTTAAAAAAAAAAATTACCTGCAACCCGCCAACAGTCCCTGCCGATAGATCTCCACGCTCGACTTGCCCGTTATCTGGTGGCCCGTGAGGTACGTATTGTGGGAACTGTTGATGAAGTAGTGCGCCAACGGCTGGTCCATATCGTCACAGAGGTCTAACTTATTTGGAGCGACGATCGGATTGTCCTCCGACATTAGGAATCTGTAACAATTCATTAGTTTAACATTTAAATATCCATAACTTTAACAAAGAATCGGCCAAGTGACACCGATATTACTTAATTTAGAGGGAACGAAAAATCAGCTATAGTAATTAACATATTATGTACTATGAAAATGTTAACTAATATGTTTCTCCAAAAGATATGGGGAGACGTCGAACTTATATTTGTAAGTATCTGTAAATATTTTATACCATCATAAAGAAAAGATAACTCTTTTAAGGAGATACCCATAAAATGCCTTTACAGATAGATTGGTCTATTCTCGTCTCCTGATGGGCGTTATATAGCCAGCAATCCATTTGTACCCATTACTTGATGTAATGTTTGTGACCTACTCATTGCGGGTAGCGGTAACCGTAAAACATCGATTTTTATGTTAAAAAATGTATCAAAGCATGGCTGAGGGAAAGGATCTCTAGAAAAAATGTGATATAATTGTTTTGGTCTCTGAAAAAATTCCAAACCTAAACTCGATCCGCTGTTTTCTAAGCTTTAATGGTGAATTCGAATATGATTCAGGAAAAAGCTAAAAGATACAAGAGTATATATAATGTGATTCACTACTATATTACCGGAAATGGAATACAGCTGTTTGAATAATAATATACTTAGGCAATGAACTAAGAGAGCCGAATAGAAATGATATATTTTAAATCAGAATTCGCGAACCAAGCCACCTATTAATTTTTAAATACTCTTTTTTTTTTTGTCGTTGTCTTGTCGTTGCTATTTATACCGTAAGATGTAGATTTTTACGCACAAGAAGTGACGTCGCAGGCAACAGCTAGTGATGTATAAATTCAGACACCAGTATATAATTTGACAGACCTGTTGGCGCAGTTTGCAGTAACCCTGTTTTCTGCTCCAAGGGTTGTGGGTTCGATTCCCGCCCCGAGTCTGGATGTAATATATGTTTATATAATATATATGTATGCATTATTTATAAGTATATTTATTTTAAAAAAAATGTATATCAGTCGGCTTTTACCTAAAACACAGGCAATAAGTTAATACCTTAGGAACAGACGATCGTGTGTGTGTTAAACATATTTATTTATTTATTTATTTTATTATAATTTAGTGTTACGAAATAGCAAATTCGTTTTAGTATGTAAAAGCGAGCACTGTCTTAAGCAAAACTCAATTTGAATAACTTTTCTTACTTAACGACTTGTCAATTTCAGAAGTCGAAAACCAAAGGTTCTGAACCTTATTTCGACTTACACTCTACCGATTTTAATTAACCGCAATTAATTAAATCACTATTATTGCTGATGACAATTTATATTGGTAATTATAATTAAAACCACAGGCTCTTTGAAATTTCAAATAAACTTTAATATTAATTCTTAGTTCGAAATAATAAAAATACTAAAACCACATGCTACTTTCCATAGACACCAGTATATATGTATACTGTATTGTGTTTTAAAAGAGTAAACAAGGCTTGGTATAGGCCTGTTCGCATAAGGGTTGTACCACAATACATTGATGTGTACTACATTATGTATACTTATATATAAAGCGCCCCGAAGCTATCAATTATATTTGTCAAATAGATCTTCCCTACGGTTTCACACGAGACAGATGTGTATACAATGTACTTCGTAAGATTTTCACTGTTGTTTATAGAGTATATATAACTCAACCTGTAGACGGCCGCGGCGTATTAATGAAACCTACGTTAGATTTTCAGTTAGACCTTCAGGACCGCATCAAATTTCGTCCAGCATACGAGGGTTGCTATTTATATTTTGAGCCTAATAAAGAAAACACTGTTATTAATTATCGATAACAGGTTTTTTGTTTTTCGAAGTATTCTCCATGACGATCAATATATTTTTTCATGCGCTCGAACTTATTTTGAACCAATTTTTCCACTCCGGTTGAGGTACCTCTTAAACTTGGGTTTTTAAATGCATCAACGGCTTCTTCTGACACTGAAAAACATTGGCAACGCAATTTATCTTGATATGAATAAAAATAAGTAATTTGGTTCCAGTTCGTACTTCGGCTGAAGACTCAAGAGCCAAGCTTACCAGACTTTATTCCGAAGATATCCCGGACATCAGCTTGCACGAGATTAGTATGGCTCTGGAACAGCTTAAAAATAATAAGACACCGGACGAGGACGGTATTACGTCAGAGCTTCAGAAAGCGGTTGAAACAACGGTACTTAAAGCCATTCAGAAGCAATATAATGCCGTCTTGCTTGAAGGCGTAACGCCGAAAGCCTGGAATAGAAACGTGGTGTTACTCTTCACACGCTGAGGCAGATTATACAAAAGACCGAGAAGTATAATCGACCATTGTGCTTAGCATTTGTGAACTACGAGAAACCTTCGATTCGATCGAATTTTGGACTGTTTTGCAGCTTATTCAGCTTTTGGTGCCCCGTGATTATATTTCTCGAGCATTTCTTGGCACCAATTGACACGAGCATATTTTTTAGCTTTTGTCAATTATGCGGAATCTAATGCGAACAAATCTTTTATACAGCTAAATGCTCATGCACTATCATATGCTTGATCTTAATGCTTGTCATACTAATGCCCAAGGATGCTTCAATCCCACAATAAGTTATTAGACGATCCTACATGATTAGGTTATGCACAGCATCAATGTGTTCTGGCACAACAACTGATTTTGGACGACCTTCGCGAGTTTCGTCACTCAGCGAATGGCAGTCACGATGGAACTTATTATACCAGCGTTTCACAGTGTCAAAGGATAGGGCTTTGTCACCAAAAGTGGAACTAAAATAATCTATGCATTCCTATATTGCTAATCTACGTCTACTGTCGTAAAAATCATTGCACGAAAATTTTCACATCTTATTTCCATGTTTTTTTTTTGCTGACACAATTTTCAGGCCACTGTAAATAAAACAAATCGTTTACAAATAACAAAATGTTCTAATGAAGACTACGTTTAAAAATGCCAAACTTTCGAATTGCAAAGTCATATGGCGCCTGAAACACTTATTGTTGCCAAGGCTAAAAATATAAGTAGCAACCCTCGTATTTTGCGTGATGACAGAACAAACATAAAGACATACAGGTAAAAAATCTAAAAATAATTGTTTTAGCTTCTATTGCTCTCATAATAACTCCAATAATTCGTTTTTCCCAATTATCTTCCATGTACAGACATCGGCCGGTTCCAATTTTATTATAATTATGTATAGACACTACGCGATTGACAATCACTACTGACTGTTTACAATTAGTACAAAATATATAGGCTGTGTCAATTAGTGCTCTTACACACGAGCGGCATGTTGCCAACGGCAGAGTTAACGGCAGCTGTCCCCATTAAATAATAAAATAATAGTCCTTTACCTAGTACCTAAACGAAGATCATTAAGTCAGAAAACGACATCATCAAAATATCTTCGGAGATCAAAAGTACCTATAAAATATACATCTGCACTTCACTATCAGCCTCAATCCATCGCGTGTCAGTCGTCGTACCACATCGCATATCGACATACAAGTGGCGGTGTTTACGCAACGTACCGTGTTTGCTTACATTCGACCGAGCGAAGCTGTAAGTATCGTTACATTCTATAGTTTATTGCGTTTGACTGATGTATCGCTGTACTGTAACGCTTTTGTTTGTTTAACTTTGAGCGTGGTATTTTTATTTGAAATTTGATTTTTACAATTTTCATTCATGGTTTTTTTTTTATTATTATTATAATCATTGCTATGACGAGCAGATAATTTAAAATTTCGAAAGCTCAAATTGATGGAAAAAATCATAAGAATAGTAGGTAGACCTGCAGTGATAAAAAAAAAGGTAGACCTGCAGTGAAGGAGCATAAAAGATTACGCTAGAAGAGGCGTTTGTCCAGTAGTGGGAGCTTCACGGGCTGTGCCAGCTACAGTTACTGTAATCAACCAGCCGTGTACTATTTGGCGTAAAATCATCGTCTACTCGTACTCGTACTAGCGGCATTTATTTAGCGTCATGGTAACGAACAAAATTTATAAATAAATAGTTTTTGATTATATTAAAAAAGTATTGGTAGTTTCATCCAGACTATGTATATTTGTTGTTATTATAACTTTCACAGTAATCAATTCAATAGACTAATATATTCTATACATAACTGTAATATATAGATACAATACTGTATACACACAACATTTAAATGTAATACAAAATTAAGATAATGTCAAGGACAAGTAGTATTTATGCAAACGATTTTTGAACATATTTACTATTTTGAATATAATATATATTTGAAAATTATTAGTAATCTATACAAATATTTTTTATATAAATTCAACATCCATAACCAGACTTCGATTTCCTGAATAAAACTCCAATGCTCGCAGCTTTGCAGCGCAATAAACCAATGACTCTTTTAATTATTACGCACCGTCTTGATTACCAGAAACAAACATCTTTAAGGTTTCGTTCCCAAAGGGATGGAAGAAATTGAACCTTTTAATAAGCCTCTGTTGTTCCACTCATCTGTTTATTATTTTAGTGCATGACAGATGTGTATGTTTGGAACTTTAAAAAGTAATTAATAGAAAATGTAATGTAATATGTACGCTATAACAACTAATAAAAAATTAAAAAAAAAGAAAATAAAAGGTAAAGGTAACCCTATATTTGAAACCTTACCCTTATATATGAAACTTATTTTATATTATTCCTGTTTTTTTATATTATCTTGTTTTTATTTTAATACGTAAAGATACGGAAACCTTCGCATTCGCACTCGGCCGTCTTTATTTTATTTAATAAAAAGAGATCTTTACATATTGGTAGCGCCAAATCCAATTTCAAATCAAATTGCTGGGCTTAGTTACAAAATACGGATTTATAACATTTTTTTTTTCGAAATGTGTAACTGTTGGTCCTAGCGGCCTTACAGCGTCACCGGGGGAGAGGGGAGGGAGCTGAGTACTCAGCCGTAAGAATTGAGAGTCCTCTCTAGAGCTCAGAATGGGCGTACGTCCTGAGGGTGTCTCTTAGTGAGACCGCACCTCGGCTTAGAACGTCGTCGGAGTAGAGGCAGGCGCTGTGAGGAGCGCTGAGTCAAAAGACGGAAGAAGCTTCTCCGCCTCTCTCGTGTCAAATTTGTTCATTAATTTTGGCGTGATGTGCGGCCAAGATACAGACAGATAAACAGACAAAAATGCAAAAAGTAAATTTTTTGGCTTCAGTAGCGTTTATTATAGAAAGCACCAAACAATTTTTGTATAAAAATTTGTATTGTACAGAATTGGACCAGGTAAAGCTTTATTATAATTGAAGATACAAGTATATAGGTATTCCTAAAAAAATTATAAAACAAAAGACAGGGAGGTATCAACCTCCAAGCATAGATCAAAAACTTCTTTCAAGAATGCCTATGCATACATATCACGAACACAACTCAAAGGATTTATAGTTGAACTCTATGTAGTGATTGCTTTTACCCGGGCCGACAGTGGATTATTTTAATCCCGGTAAATATAAAACGGATCTAAGGGGATAAGCGAAAACAAAACATCTTCATAACGAATACACACGAGTAAAGAATCTCTTTTAATATACGTACATATTTTTATGTTACACACTGTCACATTAGGTTAAAAAAAATTAAAATTAAACAAAACGTTAAATAATTAAATTTATTTAAAAAAATTAAAGTTGTTCTCACGTAAGAATAAAAAAAAATCAAAATTAGAAAAACGTTACATAAATAAATTTATTTAAAAATAATTAATAATTGTTCTCAAGGCGGTGTTCGGCACTTAATTCACACAAGTTAAAATTTAACCCGGTTCAGGTACTCTCCTGCGTATATATAGGTGATCCCGGGAGTCGCGCTCTGGAAACCGCAGGCGACCGGTGGCGGCAGGAGAGGGTAACCAAACCCGGCGGAGAGCACCCTTGTCGTCGTTGTGAATGTTAGGGCTGTGAGAGGTTACCGGTTATTTCGGTAACCCGAGCGTCGAACCTGAGCGTCGAAAATGAGCTTCGAACCTGAGCCTCGAACCTTAGCGTCGAACCTGAGCGTCGAACCTGAGCGTCGAACCCCAGTTTAGGGGCGATCAACACTCACAAATATATTATTTAGTCGAGGACGCCTAAAGACGGACACGAAGATTATAAATTTTATGGTTACGGTCTTTTTAATAAAAATCCCGTATTAGCGACCATAAAATTATAATAATGTTCAATATTCTTGTGACGTGCGTCCACTCAACTAACTCGAGGTAAGGTCGATGTTGAAATGACCGGCGCCGGGTAGGTAGTGCAGTTTTAATTCAATCGAACAAAAGATTTACTTCGGAACGCTAAAATGTTACATCGCGTGAGTATAAAATGCCGCTTGATGAATTCATGTTGCAATTTAAAGACTGTATATATTTTTATTATTGTAAATAGCCAGTTTTCAATATAAATATTATTTAATTATTTTTTAAATTAGTTATAATAAAATTGTGTTTTATACTTAAACGTAGATTTTAATAAAAGATTTAATTTTATAGTAATTTTAATTAGTTTTTAGTATTGTAAATATTAAGTTTAAATGCATTTTAGTGTAGTAATATAAAATATGTACATATAACGTTACAACACATACGGCGAGTTGCACGAAACCGTCGCTAACTTTCCGTTAGTTAAGTTGCAATTAATCTTAAAATTAGTTGATCTCATGATTAATTTAAAGCTGTTGGAATTAATCATCCGTTAGATAGGTCTTTAATTAAACTAAATTTTTTTGTTAACTTAATCAGATGTAGGTTTCGTGCAACAGATAATCACGATTCTTGTGATTAAATTAGTTTAATAAACACTTAAATTTAAAATTTGTTTCGTGCAACTCGGCGATACTCAGCTAAATTAATGTCATAATTCTGTTGGATTTATTTTAAGGCGCGAACGGAATCTTCCGGAACGATTTTAGAAATTATATTATTTTTGTCTTAGATAGTCAGTTTTGGAGAATTATAATAATAGACTTATATCTATGTAGCCCCGACACAAGATTCATATTTAATTGGGGGCCGTTGAATGTGAGGGATTTATTATCATTATTATACGAGTAATATAACATAGTATTCTGCTTATCACCGGATAATCCTATATACTACACTATATAAAAGTGTATATTTTATGTCGTCTAATTACTTTGAGCGGACCAGCCATATTTACTCTTTACGAAAACTCTCCATTACAATTTAAAGTAAAAAAAATGTAAAATTTTTAAAACATTGTTTCAAACTCTAATTAGGAGTTCATTAAGAGCGTAGGGATTCTGCGCAATTTTATACAAATTAAAAATTTTCATATTTATTTTAATAAACATTACAGAAACAGATCTCAAATTCTGCAACTTGTACGATATTGACAAGATGTTGGCGCAATGGTCCAAGAAGTTGGCTGTTACGCTAGCAGTCGCAGGTTCAATCCCTCTCGTAACTAATGCTTGTATAAGCGATACAGATAGTTGTCGTGGTCGTGTAAATTTTCGGAACACCAACAGAGGGATAAACACTAGCGCGACGTTGAGAGTAATGTATTTTTCATTAATTTTCATAACAAAATATTACAAATAAAATTGTTAATAAACATTTTCAATGTTATAGATCCGTCGTAATGAACAAAAACATTTAAAACAAACTTTCACCTCACTAATAACGAAAAGCGTGGGATGCTTCACACTTACAATTTCATAACTTTTAAGAGTCTGTGGAGTTTATCACTCATAAAGTACGCAACTCTTTTAAGACCTAATTAAACTTATTAAATGCTTTCAAATATTTAATTTAAGAGCTGTAAAATATGACTATATCTTTTTCGCAATATTTTATTGACATATAGGTACATACATACATTTAATAAACGTTACTCCCGCTTCTTCTTTTTCTCTACATATCAAAAACCTCGATTTCATAATTTAAAAAAAAGTAAGAATACAATTACCTTAAAAATCCATCGAAAGTTAATTGGGACCGTTGCTGGTGGTATTTATTGTGCTCGTAAGCCTTTATCAGGTCCCTGGCTCTCTGAATATCGGCGTAAGGATGCAGAATTTCATTCAAACGAGGATCTCTTTGTACTTCGTTGAGAAAATCGACCAACTGGTTCGCAGACAAGTGCGGTTTCCCGTCGGTGCTGCAACAAATACAATTAATTGAAAATTCTCGATTGCGGTAGAGAAAAATTCATCTTCGCTCCTTTCCGGAATAAAATTTTAAATTTTTCTTGAACGTGACTGTTTCGTAACATGTACGTTTCTTTCATTATATTTGCTACTTTCTCAACTATTTTATTCATGAAATATTCTCCGTGTATTGTTTCGAGACAAAGAAAAATCACAATATTGTTTTATTACAAACTGTATTGTTGTTATTACTTATTGATGAAATTTCGTTGCTCTGTTTTCTAATTTTATTGTACCACGACGCGTCATTTAAAACATATTCACTTCTGTCTTTCTTTAATTTTCATATTTAACTTTGTCGATAAATTCATTTCCCTACTCCTTACCGTAAACAAAAATATCTATAAGTTTCAAGTATATTCGAAATTAGTTTAAGCGTATTTATTCAGCTAGCTTATGATGTGCAAAACAATAACAACGTAATCTAAGTCCATTTGACGGGCTTTTGTAGTCCGAACAAACATACCTTTGATAATTAATTAGACGTAGGACGTTTCTAATCACGGTGTGACGTTTCTAGTACGAGGATTATTAAGCAAAGGGACGCAAATGTTCATTAATATTAAATGTTGTTTTCGGAAAATTCAGCACAACTCGCACCCACACTTATTTATTTATTTATGCTTTATTGTACACCATTTTTATACACACAACTTATATATACAGAGTATTTAGGTAAATGTACAAAGGCGGTCTTATCGCTAAGTAGCGATTTCTTCCAGACAATCCGGACTACACGGAATATGCATGGAAAAGGTGGTGGTGTACAATTGTTAGCTTCATGGCATATCTACATTCATATTCTTAATACATAAATGAAAAAAATATATATACATATACATCTACCACGTAGTTGTGCCAATATTTATTTCTGGTATGAGTGTATGTTCTTGTGTATCTAACCAGCGTGCCTGAAGACCACGTAAAGGTGCGGTCACGGTTGTTATCATAGACACCTGATAATGATTGTTACTCATGGTAGGGAAATTATCTGCCAACCCGCAGTGGAGTAGTGTGGTAGATAAAGCTCCAACCCTTCTATATGGAGGAGAGGCCTTTGTCAAGCAGTGGGACCTTTACAGGCTGATTCATTTCAATTCAGTTCCATGTATAACTTACATCTGGTCGAAGTTTTGGCGAAAACGTGATACGTTCAAGTCATTGCTAATTTAAGTTATATCCTGTACAAGTTAGCTTGATCTCTTTGACAAATGTAAATTTTTCTGATCGACATTATCGGACGTTATCATCCGACCGATGTAACATTGCACAAGCGTCTATTATTTTCGTTGTTCATATTTAAATTTTACTTTGTAGTAATAAAAATTATTAAAATTTTTGGATAACGCTTGAATTTTAGGGACTCTTTAGGGACTTTTGTGTTATATGTATTTTTTACAATTTATTTTTACAATTTTTAAAATCATTAAATTAAGAAAATAATATGTTCGTCATTGTAAAGTTATGTCGATGAAAAAATTTACATCTGTCAAAAAGATCAAGCTAACTTGTAGAGGGTATAGTTTAATTAACAGTTGTTCAGTTATGTTATGCTCATTGCAAGTCATTGCGTTACTTACAGGGTATTAAAAATCTTCTGAACTTCGGTGCGCTGCGTGAGGCTTTTGTAGAAGGCGAAGAAGTCTTCGAACTGAAATTTCGATTGGCTGATGGTGTCATTCTTCCCAGTTGGTAGACCGGACTCGCTCAACGCTTTCTCGACCCGCTTCTTATCTTCCTTGTTTTGTGCGAACAGACGGACGATACTGTCAAAGTATTACATAATGTTAGTACGTAATTACTCACGTTGACATTTATTTATAAGTAAATAAAACTAACACCTCACAGTAAAGGGCCCCCAGTATGATAAGAATACTGTGGATACTGGGGATGCGGAAACACACAAACACCTCGACTAATGTTTCTACGGACTATTAAAACTTTTGTCGTGAGCGCGAATTGAATCCGCGACTACGATAACAGCCAGTTGTAGCACCACTGTGACAACCCATCATTAATATATTATCATTATGGTTCCTCTCCTTAAAAGTCATGGCATAATATACTAAGGCCTGTAATTTTCCAGTTTACAGACCTTTTAACGTAGAATTTAAAATTGGTTAAGTAGATCTTGAGATTAAAACTTACACAAAAACATACCTGGGTACTATTTACTCTTTAAACACTATTAAATATTTACCATTATAATAAAGCTGAATAGTTTTTATTTCATTAAACGCACTAAGAATATGAAAGGATTTTTTAGACATTTGATGACGTCGAAATAAGACAAAATATTTTTAAAATCTTGTAAATTCTATCTCTTCAAAATAAGACCGATCAATTTCTATTGTAGGAGATAAGAATAAAATAAAATAATTATGTATCAAATTAAAATATTTAATGGTGTTTTTTTTTTTTTGTCCATGGAGATATCAAGATTTAAAAAAGCATTCATCAAAAAAGGTTACTTGTTCTATAGTAATTTAAAGTCATAAGAATGAACACAAGAAGTAAGCTATAATATTCTCCATATAAAGATGTTTCAAATTCAGATTCAGAGATTCGAAGAAACGGATAGTATTAATTAGTCCCGTATAGTTTTCTTTATATAATAACTTTTTTAAGTACTCAGAACGTTTTACAGAATAATTCAGTGCAAAAATAAATGAATATTTAATTTTTCATTTTATAAATAATAATTTATATCGAAATTTATTACATTAAAATCTGCTATGGAGAGTTCTAGTTCGCGACGAGTTCTACTTTGACTGGGTTATTCTATTTAGATCATTCTTTTTTTATATTGAATGGGTTAATAATTTAATTACCTTTTAATTTAATGAAGAAAAAAAGTGCACAATACAAAAAATATTAAGTGGAAAAATAGATTTGTAAGATAATTCTTTATTTTTTTATTTTTGATAGTGATAAACATCGGTATAAATCGTATATAAATTTGTTTAATAATAATTAAAAAAAACTATTTTTGAGTCGGTGCCAAGCTTTTAGGAAATAAAACAATAAAGCAAAGTGAAATTAGCGCAAAACCCGCTGCCATGATATTATTCACGCAGTTTATTCTTTTGTTTGACGTTAGTTTGAATCGTTTATTTTAATTTGTTAGGTTTTTTTCCGTCGGTTTTACTATATTTTAATAGTTTTTTATGCGATAATAGTATCACATGAGTGTTTTAATAGCTAATTACATTAACAACAGTTGCATACAAGACTTTCTCTACTCCCATGCTTTAAATCCAAACAAAACAATAAAAATATTGAAGAAAAACAGCGGGGATTCGAATAACCTACTTTTTTTTACGTTGTTGTTGTTTTAAAATTTATCCCCAATAGGGAAAGGCAAAGGACTATAGTCCATACAGCCGAGTCTAAATTTCCTTTATTTTTTACGGCGGGCGGCGTTCTGGTGGTAAAACACACGTGATTAGCCGCGTCCAGACCAACCGCGCACAGCTCGCGAGCCACGTTCAGACTTCCAGCTCGCGAGCCGTGGAACCCGAGGCAAATTTGAAAGGTTGCGAGCGGGGCTCGCGAGCCAAGGTGAGCCGTTTTGAGGATTTACTTTCTCTCCGGCATACGATGATAAATCACGTGTTTTCAGCTGCGAAATGATCTGGGTCTTTTGAAACCCAAAACATTTTGAAACTTCCGTAAAGTTGTATTAAGCGAATAATAGACTTTGAGCATCGCCAAAAACCGACAAATTATGGCTCGCGGTCGAGCGCCGCTCGGCCGAGGCAACGTGTGCCCGAGGCAACCCGCGGCAGCCCGAGCCCCGTCCACACCGGCCGAGCCATTGGCTCGCGAGGCTGCCTCGGCCTCAGTCTGAGCTGCTCGCGCAGTGTGGACGGATATAACGACGCTCGCGAGCCAATTATTTAATTAAAAATGAATAACTTTGACATAATGTAATTTAATTATTATTAATTTAAATTGACTGATTGACATTACCTATATTGACTTACATGATTTTATTTAATTCAATGTTAAATTATATATATTTTTTTTTATCTTTGCTTACTTCTGCTATAATGTTGTTGTATTTTATTTTCTGTTTTCTGTGTTCTACTTGTGACTCCTTCTGTAAAATAATGTTGATTTTTATGGACTTCTTGTCCGAAATAAACGTTTTATTTATTTATTATTATTTATTTATTCGCTTAATACCAATTTACGGAAGTTTCAAAATGTTGTGGGTTTCAAAAGACCCACATGATTTAGCAGTTGAAAATACGTGATTTATCATCGTATGCCGTAGAGAAACTAAATGCTCAAAATGGCTCACCTTGGCTCACGAGCCCCGCTCGCAACCTTTAAAATTTGCCTCGGGTGCCACGGCTCGCGAGCCAGAAGTCCGAGCGTGGCTCGCGAGCCGTGCTCGGTCGGTTTTTTTTTTTTTTTTAATTTATACAATCTTCTTTTTTGAAATTTGTACAGGTATTCTTTTTTTTAAATTCATACAGATACCACGCATCGAGCAGTAAGAATGTGGCTTTCTGTTGATTTGTTGGCTTTTTGTTGTTATTCCCTTTCCGCAGAAGAGATCGAAAAAAAAACAAAGGAATGTTATTATGAAATTCATTACAACCACCATTATATCACCCCAACGGATGATAAAATGGTTATTATGACATTGGATGTTTTAATATTGGCAATAAGCTAACTGTTTCAGAACTATAGAGGATTTAAAGCATGGGAGTAGATAAAAATATTAATGTAACTATTTATAACTTCGATAACTATATAATCGAAGTTAAGACGAAGTACGTGAAAAGACTGTAAGCGTCGTTAAGATCAGGATCAGACAATCCACACTGTAATTAGCATCGAAACAAATTCCAGAACACGAAGGGATGGCTCTTGTTGTTGGACGATTTAAGAGCATTAAATTCTTATAAATATTTAAATAAAGGTTATATTGATATGATCAGTTCATCTTGAACTGATTCAGCTTGTATACGTCTCGCTGCTGGGCAACGACCTATTCTCCGTATAGAAGAAGGGTTGGAGCTTAATCCACTACGTTGTTCTCTGTTGTCGTTTGTTGTTAATTTTCCTGCCACGTGTAACGATCGCCATCAGGTCTCTACGATAACAAATGCACTTGCAACACTCTGGTGTGCACTCCGGTTGGGAAATCTACAAGGGCCCAGACCAGAGACATATTTGTACCATTACAAATATCTGCCACGAGACCAGGATCGAATCCGCGACCGATGGTGTTCAGGCGAATACACACATCAATACACCAGAACGATTGTCTATAATGATAACTATACTATAATATTATAAAGCTGAAGAGTTTGTTTGTTTGTTTTAACGCGTTAATCTCAGGAGCTACTGGTTCGAATTCAATTTTTTTTTTGTGTTGGATAGCCTATTTAACGAGGAAGGCTGTAGGCTATATAACATCACGCTACGACCAAAAGGGGCTGAGCAATAATAAGAAATGTTACAAAAACGGGAAAAAAAGATTTTTTTTTAGTGCTTCCGTCGCGTCCTTCATTATTTCTCTTCTCGAGACATTTTTTAACTATACTTCCACTTTTAAAGTAAATATAACATCACTCTTTTACTAAGAACTTTCGAAAAATAAAAACTCAATAATACGTTGAACGCCCCAGGAATCAAACCTGAGACCTTTTCCTCGGCAGTAAAGCTTACGACCACTCGACCAACGAGGCTGGTATCTACTCTTACAAGTAATTGTTTAAAAATATTTAAGTACGTTTTTCCCTCAAATTACCGCGGGTGAAACCGCGGAGCACAGCTAGTAATAAAATAAAACGAGAAAATTGAAGTTCTAGCTAAGACACAGGCTATTTAAGTCTTTACATATATTATGCTCTTTCGCCGTCAGCCGACAAGGTAAATCCTTTCTAAATTGAACTTAGGTAAATCGATCGTTTCACATTTGCATGCGAATTGTATATGTGCCACACGTGGCACAAACTTCCAGAAAACCATTAAGGTTTTATGGTGAAAACTATATTGGTTTTCAAACCCTAAATATTTTTTTTTTCTTAAAATCATAATTTATAAGAAACCTAATTAAATTTAATAAATAAGCATTGATGAAGACTATTTTAATTTTTTAGTCAATAATAAATGTATTAATTCGTCAGATAGACGTAAAAAATTCGCAGATAATAATTATACATAACTTTATCGCATTTCTGACTAAAATTTTCCTTTCGTCTGTGTTTTGAACACAGATGTCCGTGCGAAAAGGAGGTAGATTCTTTCGGACTACACGGCCTTTCTTGCAACAAGAGTTCAGGTAGGTTTTCCCGCCACGGTTCCCTGAATGAGACCATTAAAAGGGCTCTTGCCACCATCGACGTTCCTGTTCTTATTGAGCCTACTGGAATTAGTCGCGATGATGGCAACAGGCCTGATGGTTTAACACTGATTTCCTTGGAAAGGGGACGGGCGCTTTTGTGGGACGCAACCTGCGTCGATACATTGGCTCCGTCTCATGTCAGGGAAACGGCTGTAAGAATGGGAGCCGCTGCGGAGAAGGCTGAAATGACTAAACGGCTCAAATATTCGTCACTTATCCAAAGTTATGTTTTTGTGCCGTTTGCAGTCGAAACACTTGGACCTTGGAGTAGCAGTGCAAAAATTTTTCTAAAAGAATTAACCCCACGACTCATAGCCTCCACTGGTGACAGGAGGGCTGGTGCATTTTTTGCCCAAAAAATCGGAATTACGATTCAACGGGGAAATGCTGCTAGTATTCTTGGCACCATTCCACGCGGACATGATTTATACCAAAACTGTTTGTAAATAATTATTTTAAGTTTTGAATTATAAATAATTATGTAAAATATTGTAAAATTTCTGTAATAAAAAAAAAATCTGACTTAATATTGTCTATATTTATAAAAGTTTTATATAAACTCATAAATTCAAACTGGGTGGTGAAAGTTTCTACAGAAGTTACATATTTTAACTCGAAATTTAAAACTTTATTTTTAGCCTTTCTATTTAAAATATTTAATAACCAAATTCCCTAACGTACTAAAAATTTCCACCTATAAATAAGACAAATAAAAGATAATAATTAAAAATAATAAAATATTATTATTTGAGTTTTAATTAAAAAACGTTTACACGCAAGCAATTCCGCGCGCAATATCTAGTCTTGGGTATAAAGTCAAACTAAACTACACTTAAGTAGAAAATCAATAGAAAAAACTACTAAAGAAACTACACGAAGACTATAATATGCTACGAATCATAAGCGCTACGAATTACGAATCTCGTAGCAAGCAATGTTATAAACTTAATTGTCTACGAAGTTACCTTCGTAGCGACGGTTTGTAATTGCGTCTAATTGTAAATTGCACATTGCCGTTTGCCGACTGACTGCCACGACTGATTAATTTGAGAACTCTATCCTGTCTTCTAATAGAAGAACGAAGCTTTGAGGTATGTTTAAAGTGGATTTTGATGTTCTTTTACTCCCACAACCCATTTAGTATACTATCAATGTTTTAACATTTAAAGATAAATTAATAAATTTGAATGAAGGTATTTAAAAATTTGCTTTTTCATTTGAATTGCGTAAAATGTAATACTTTAATTCAAATATCTATACAGCCAAAGAGAAGTAAGGAAAAACCAGTTAACTGAAATATAATCAGTATTCTGAATGCTTTGATTTCAAATCACAATTTGAGTAAAAAGTTAAATTATTTTAAAACAAATACTTTAGTGAGTTTTATAGTAATTTATTACAACAATTAAAACTCAACGTAATTTTGTACACCGACATTTTAATAATAGGAATATATAATTGTTTTGGTCGGTTGATTATATTATCGAATAAATAACTTGAAATATCCAATCGATTAATTCATTTTAAAGAGTATTTTTAGACAATCTTAACTTTAGAACCTTTTTAGAAGAAAAAAATAAAATAAACAAATATTAGTTCTAATCATGTTTTTCCTAGGTATATAATAAAAAAAATCGAAAATTATTCACTGTGAGTTAATAAAACGTTGAAAATCGATATATGTTAAATAAAGTCATAGTTAAAAACAAATATGTTATTAATGCGATAACGTTCAATTATCACGCTGCACTCTAATCTGTCTACACACGCGGACGCACCGAAATTAGATGTACACGCATTGGTAGATACAAAAGTGGATTAGGTCCACGTCCGCTTTGTTGAATGGACTTAGCGTCTCTACACATTAGGCGACGCACGGTCAAAGCGATTTCCTAAGTTGATTTACACTGTCGGTCTCTTACAGAAATGCACGAAGCATATACAAAAAAAGAACTTAAAAAGTTAACAGTTTCTTCAATTATGGTAGCTCTGTGTGTGCAGCGCCTTAGCACATCTCATGGGAATAATTATTTAGAAACAATGCATACAACCACACATAAATAGATATTTCACAGTCAATGATAAACTAACACTAAAAGACTACACCAAGACCAAAACTGAGACCACAACAATTATGGCCTATACAAATATAAGTCTTAAGAAACATTAAAGCTCTTTGGAGCCCTTGCAAGCCTTGACCGAGAAGGCCATTATAGTAGTCCCTTGTGTTTGTCTAATTTACAATCTGTTACACAACAGAAGATATACTTTAATTCCTTTCCTTCATAATTTATTCATGGCATGTATGTTTATCTAATTACATATAAACACATTATTATTGAATTACTCGACTGATAATTACAAATTTATAATATCCATTCTAATTTTTACTAGCGTATGTCCTAACTATGATTGTAAGCATTGCCTATTAGCAAACCCCTACGTTCAGCAATCGACATACAATGGCTGATGTGATAATTATGCTTCAACAAATCAATGATGTCATCATGATTCGCGTTAGACTAATAGTTCAATAGTTTTAACTAGAATTAGTTCTATTTATTTAAAATCGAAAGCATTCGTCTATTCTTTTAAGTATTTCCTGTTATTATTCGTTCAAGCACCACCTCGATATTCATAAGACAAGCTATAAGAACGTCTAATGCATGTACCTACATAAAACTTTTATTGCGATATATAATGCCAAATACTCATATTATAAAAAAGTGGCATTATAGATTCTTTAAACACAGTTATAATAGATAATCATTTCTCTATACAAAAATCATTTTCCGCATGTTTTAAATATCATCATTTGAGAAGGACTCGACCGACTTAGTCTAATTTAGTTTTATTCTTCTAATTCTATTTAGTTATTAGTTTGTATTGAGTCCGTAGTTGTGAGATCATACCTTGTGAATGAATGAAGGAAAGTTTATTGAAAAAACTACCGAGAAACCACCGACTCACTGGAGCCGAAAATTACTGGAAATCCGAGTAGTATTTTTCTTC
Organism: Euphydryas editha; assembly: GCA_036937285.1. Lineage (NCBI taxonomy): Eukaryota > Metazoa > Arthropoda > Insecta > Lepidoptera > Nymphalidae > Euphydryas > Euphydryas editha. The sequence continues at coordinate 4,580,114 of JAUPFZ010000011.1, read as the reverse complement.
GAAATAAAAATGTGCTGATTACGTTGAGTTTTGCTGTTACATGGTTGCACAACAACAATAAGTTCGAAATGATTGGCAAACAACACACATCCCAAACTACTGCATATAGAAATACATAATTAATAACATAAACTATATCTACGTAAGTATAAAAAATTATAGGAATAATATTAAATTTGTAAGACCGAGCAAATCTCCGGTTCTATTTGTTCAAGTTTAAAAATTATATTTGCTTTAGAAAGCCTCTCTATCGTTGAAGGTCATAGGTTAAAACGTAACGCTACGACGCATAAAACGGTAAAGCTAATTATATACGCGTTTGAAATCGCGCGAATCGTATAGTTCATTAATAAAACTAAGTTTACATTCAATATTTTGTTTACTTTTCATATTTTTGTATTGTTTAATTTGTATATTAAAATATTTTTTGGAACTTTTTACTCTGAGACTACAATGAGTTAGGGACTGACGTAGGTAAAACCACAGGACGAATTTAGTCATTTATGAACTTTAAAACAGATAGTACAGTCCATAAACCTATTAATCCCTATATTCTAAACTCCAGCGTCAAGTTGCATTCAGTCGGAAGTTTATAGCAATCGTTACTAGTTTTAGTTCCAACTAAAAAGTTATGTGGAACGAAAGCCGTTTGGAAAGAGCTATTCGTTTAAATAAGCTTTGTTAAAGCGTCACAGTTGATTGTAAACAAGATATTTTATTGCATAGTTTAGTCCAGCGTAGCTTTCAAATGAAACTATTTTAATTGATGTATGTCTATTAATTTAACTGAAAATAGCCTGTAAATATACCACTGCTGGGTGAAGGCGCCAACGCCTACTCCACGCGCTCCACACTGGAGAAGGGTTGGCTTTGGTAATAACTTTACATTTTAATCAACCACGCCGATCCACTGCGGGTTTGGTAGAAAGTTTCCCTACGAAGAGCACCGATGGGTTTACTTGTTCTTCAATACAAACACCCAATCCAGAAACAAATATTTCTACAAGTCGGTTAAGTCGGTCAAGTTAATGTAACTTTCGTATTGTTATTCCGCATTAGACCAGAACTTTTATTTATTTATTTATTCATTTATTTCACAACCATAATTTACATTGTACTTATAAAATACAAAAGATAATTATGGATCCCGCAGGGGCACGAAATATTTAGGTAGAGAGGAAGCGCTTTGTTAGGTAAATACAACTATTTATATTTCTTTTAATATATATAATACTAGCTGTTGCCCGCGACGTCGTCTGCGTGAACGCTATACAGCACCAAAAATACCTACGATTATACGTATTATATATTACGTTTTTACAGAATGCGTTGAAGAAATAAAGGTTCACTGCTCGTTCCCCGTAGGTGATAGCGTGATAATATGTAGCCTATATGTTGACACGACTTTATAATAATATTCGTGCCGAAGAAAATCCATGCAGTAACTTTTTGAGTTTATCCCGGACATACATACAGACAAACAGACAAAAATTCTAAAAACTATATTTTTGGCTTCGGTTTCGATTGTAGATTACACCCCAAGTATTCTTTTTAAAAAATATTCAATGTACAGTTTTGAATTTCCTACCATTTTATTATATGTATATAGATGAGAAGTTATTGTTTATCATTAAAATATTCATCTACATCATAGTAAAATTTTTAATTAATAACTTAACTTGCAACCCCTATTAATATAATAACTCTCTAATGAAGTTCTAGGGAACCTATTTGAAGAATTCTTAATGTTTCGTCTAACTTAATCATTATTAAAAGTTATACGAGTAGGCAGGATACTCGTATACGATGAGAACAATAACAAATATGTCAATCAATCTGACGAGCATGGACTTGATTTAATATAATATAAATATTACACGGCTAAAATACAATGGACGTTTCGGTGTTTTCCTAATACCTGTATGTACCTAATAACTTTAAATTAAAAAAAGTGTTTGTGGATTAAATTGTTTAATTTATAAAAACTGCATCATCATTCTTCTCCATCGCACTGAATTCACCAGTAGTGAACCTTATATCGGGGCTCCGGAAACACCCACAACACAATCACGAACGCCCAGACTACTACAGACATTATGTATGGTATATACAAATATTTGTAACGTGTGGAGATCGAACCTGTGACCGCTAGCGCATCAACCAGTTGCTGTGACTGCCGCGGTAACATTTAGCCAGTATCTCAGTATCTTACTATAATTTAAAATATATATATATATATTTAATAATAAGTAACTAACATTTACAAAACTCAATATATTTAAAAGAAAAAACGAATTATTGAACAGTTGAGTCATAGCTAGAACTTGTCTTCTGCTTTTCATATAAATCACATTTTAAAGAATTCGGCAATACTTTAAAATCACAAACACAAGTGTTTCTGTATAATAAAATCTAAAAATAACACGGTTCTTCGTAAACAAACTACTTTATACACGACAGATGATGTAAACAATATCGCGTTTAAACAGAATGCCAGACAAGTTATTGAAAAACGATTTGAGATTCATCGAAACTTTAAATCAAATATCATGTCTGAATTTTTTATATTATTTCCCACGTGACGACATGACATATACATACAAAACACAGACAAGATGATTCAGTGATGTATACGCAACAGGTCATGACACTATCTGGAGAAAATAAAGTAAGGATTACATCTAAACCAAATAACAAGTAAGATAAAAGCATCGTATATCTAACGGGAAATAGGTTATGGAATAAATTCAATACGTTTAATCAGACTGTTCACGTCACATATTATAGCACCGCAGCACAACATTATCGGTAGATGAATAACTCACGACATTCCAGTATTCCACGCTTTTCAACGAAGCATTGTGCGGTAGTGTTGTATTAATCTTAGTAACACGTTGTGGTATATAAATTAAATCTACTTTATAAAAATCTTATAGTTACTGACAAATAACATACAACCAGCGCTGGTCGGTCTTTAAAACTGTTCAGTTTGCATAGGAACTATTTATGCAATGTAGGAGAGCGATGAAAGGTAAGTGATGATTGTTTGTTATATGGATCGGATTGAAGTTCCACATAAGAGAGAGAGAGAAGATCCAGCCGGGCTAGCATGCGTACTGAGATATCTCTTGACGAGAGAGAAAGATAATATGTTTACATCAAGTATTTTCTCGATTCTAACATGCACACTACAAGACAAAATTCTCTTTCGAAGAAACTTATTTGTAATTAATTTATCTCGTCGATAATATTCTTCTTCAAATGTCAAAATCACGTCAGAATTCGACAAAATTACTATGTCATGTTAACCCCCGTAGAGATAACTACCACAGATATCTAAAAACTTAATGTTATCTCTTCTATCGACGTAACGAGAAGAGTATCACGTGCACGCATGTTAGCTACTGTAGACATAGAGATATAACACGAGAAAAGAGGTAGACAAAATTTTGTCGTGCGCGCATGCTAGCCGGGCACGTGTTTAATAGCCTCATCATATCAGCCATTGGATGTCCACTGTTGAACGTAAGCCTCCCCCATCGTCCTCCAGAGCGACCGGTTTAATAAGCCATAATTATATATAATAATTAATAGCCTACACCTTCATAATTAAAGAGAATTTCCAACGTGAAATAATTTTCCGAAATTGACGAAAAATCAAACTGCAAGAAACAATCAAAAAGCTTTTAAGATTTAATACTTGCAGTTTAAGCACAAATATTATACAATGTTAAGCTTGTTGATACCCCCGAAATATTTTTGTGTAACCAAAACTCTTAGACATGGTCGGATCTACGCGTACTTAGGCGCTGTTCAACAAGAACGAACTTAATGTTTCACATGCCGTAAACCAACGTATAGAAGTAGACCAGCTTAGTTATTATAACAATTTGATTTATTTGCTTCGATTACAGGTCGTGTAGTCAAGCCGTGCGGTGACCGGCAGAGAAGTCTTGCCGATGTGTCGTTAAAAGGCGACTAAGGTCATAGTGGTGCGAACGACTGTAAACTAACCAGGATGGTCACGGGAGGCAGCGTCACCATACCCCGCCTGTCAAGCGTGACGAATATTGGCAAACCCTCCAGATTTGAAGGGCAGGCCTACGTTCAGCAGAAGACATCCAACGGCTGATGTCGAGGGTCGTGTAGGTCGTGTGTTGTTATGGTTTGCCATTCACGTATGAAAACGGTTAGCGATATAAAGCTCCGAATTGACTGGACAATCGTTCTTAGTATAAAATGAATAACAAATTCGATATATCAAAATTATAATTCCTTGTTGTCGCATAGAATATCAGATATTTTAATTTCAAAACGAATTGTTATGTAGGTTTACAAACGATACATATACGTGTGTATTATATTTTCCTTGAGGCCACGCATTGTAATCGTATATAAGATGACTATATTATATAGAAAATAATATTCTTCTTTGTTGTTTGTTTTTATTTTAATACACGTAATTGAATACGATATCATAGCTCCTACGCTTTATACAATATGTTTATTCGATTTCTAGACGAAATTAATTTAAAAAACAAAATAATCAAATCAATAAATTCTTTATTCAAATAGGCCTTAAGTACTTTTAAATAGTCATTTTAAACAGTATATAACATTTTAAATTAATTAACTACAGTTAATGTGAAGCCACTATTCGAAATGTAGATTCTGCTGAGAAGAAAAGGCAAGAAATTCAACAGTAACACTTCAATCAAACCGCCAATACATAACTCACACATAAATATGTTTAACATACACGCACGGTCGTCTGTTTCTAAGGTAGGCAACTTAATGCCTGTTTTAGGTAACAGTTGACTGATATACATTTTTTTAAATAAATATACATATAAATAATACATATATAAATAAATACATATACCCAGACTCGGGGCGGAAATCGAACTCACAACCCTGGAGCAGAAAACAGGGCCACTGCCAACTGCGCCACGGGCCAGTCGAAATTTAATTATAAAAGTCATATGTCGTGCATAAAGGACGACGCTACTGAGTCTACAACACATCCTTTTCATTTACATTATCTTGTACAGAGTACTATGCTTTAAAAACATTACAGAGTATTATGCTTTTTAGAACTAGATAAAATAAATATGATAGCAAAAAAAACCGCTTTTAAGCTTAAGGCCGGATCCACACTACAGAGCTGGTCTCGGTTCGTTCTCGGTCCGATCTCGATCCGGTAAAATATTGTTACACAAGAAACAATGAGAGTATTTATACTATCCGTGCCAGTCAAGGTCCGATCAAGTCACGTTCCAGCAACGATTCGTCATACAAAACATTTTACCGGATTGAGATCGGACCGAGAACGAACCGAGATCAGCACTGTAATGTGGATCGGGCCTAAATATACTAAAACTACACCATACTACACACGTTTTTCCATTTTGACTTGTTTCGCCGTGACATCTGTATCATATGTTTCAACTTTTATAACTCACAATTTATCTGTTGAACGTTGTAATATTTCGACTCGTATGAAATTTTATCTCCCTCTACCATATTTTACAATTTATACAAGAAAGTACGCCTTACGTAAAACGCTGAAAATTTTAATTACAGTCGTCATTGTAACAATTAATACCATAGGTTAACATTCCTTTTATCCCGAAAATTATATATGTTTTTGGTTCATGTTGAGGATAATTAGAAAACTGAACCTCCACGCTTAACAACTGCGGAAATAAATTTCGTGATGAGAGTTTTACTCCGAAATGGTTAAATATGAAAATAATATAATGTTATCATACCATAACTACAACAATTATGGTGTACTATAACGCTAGGAGCAGCCTTAACACCGACAGTTACAGGTTTGATTCCCGCTCGGGGCAAATATTTGTGCATTTATTTTTGGTCTGGGTCCGTGTGGGTCTCCCCACTGTAACTCGGAAAGCGCGTAAAGCATTCGGTCACGGTTGTTATCAAAGCAATATAATTGTAATCGTTATTAATGGTAAGGAAATTATCCGTTAATCCGCAAGCGAGAAGTTCCGACCTCATGGAGAGGAGGCCTTCACCCAACAGTGGGACGTTTACAGGCTAGTTTTGTTCATTACAGTAGACCATAACACACGTCAGTTTAACAGTATAATCATAAGTTTGTCAACGGGAGACTTTCATTAAAATTATTAAATTGTTTCTGCTTTATTTACGAACATAATGACATTACACTTTCATTATAATAACAGCATCATATTACGCTCATTATTTGCATAAAAGCTAACATGAAAAGGGTTATAAATATTCGTGACATTTAGTATCTTCATCGATATAATTATAGCCTATCTCAACTCTGGCATCGTAAAATGAAAATAGTACGATGAAAACTTAATATCATCGGAGAGTGAGTTTTAATGAAATTGTCAGTCGGGAAAGATTCTTTCTTTATTATTATTAATTTAGCATTTATTGTATTATAGGCTGCCCTTCAATTAGTCACCTGATACCCTGCCTTAATGTAGTGCTATCACTAACACTTCCGCTCTACTGATAAAATAGACTGTACAAAATAAAAATAAAAATACGAAGCTGTAGTGCTTCTTTGATTCTAATTTTATTTAAAATTTAAAATTTGTTTTTAAAAGTCATCTTGAGACGTAGGTACTTGTTTATGATGTACTGTATACGGTCGATGATAAAAATGTAAGTTTTTGTGTTGTTTTGAATAAATAAGACTGGCCCGTTGGCATAATTTAATATTTATTTACTTTAAAGCCGTAACTTCGTACTTATATTCATTTATTACTTGAACAGTCATTTTATAAATTTGTTTTTCATCCATTATAATTTCATTCATTATTCACATATACATTATTTTTTAGTCATTTTAAATAATTGTCTTTTTAAACTACATTCTAAAATTACACAAATACTGAGGAAGTATTTTAATAGCCTCGGTACCTCCTTACCTCCCCAATCAGGCCACAAATGAAAATTTAATATAAAATAAACAACACCGCTTATAATACAAACAGTACAATTAACTTGTCGGAACTTTCTTATAATATATACATTGAGCAGGTATATAAATTTTATTTCTCTTATTATTTAACAAAGTTTTAAGAAAATAAATATACGTCATGATTTTTATATATTAACTTAAAAATATTATATCTGATCCTTGTTAAACCTAAAATTACTTATTTTCTTAAGTTTTATTGAATTAAGTTTTTTAATATATTGTATAAAAGATTAAACGAATTTACCGAAATATTATTTTCTAAACTTATCTTTGTGAATTGTGTTACACAACTTTTGGTCAATCGAATAGATCTGTTGTATCTTCTCCGACGATAGCTTTTACCCTTTATGAGGTATATAAATTCTCTGTCTGAAACGTTTTCTTGTAACATATTACAAGAAAATGTTTACCGAGACAAACATTATATAAGTTTAATAATTTCTTAATTTTATTAAATAAAAGAAATAAAAATATTAATAAAGGTAGTAACAATTTTTATGTTTCCAGTACTATAAGTAAGTACTAGTTTCACTATCACGCAAAGATTGACAAGATAATAGCACCATGATAGCTTACACGTGGGAGGCAAGATAAAAGTTATTTAACGATTAACGATTTGTCGAGAAGTCAGAATGTTTGAAATATGAGAAAAACTTACGTGAATTACGACCAGTTTCAGTAACTTATATATTCGTGATTTTTCTTACCATAGATAAAATTTTGACACTAAACTTTAATACTTAAAATAAAAGATAGATAAATTATTGAAACCGGCCGTTAGAGAATATTTACGGTATTTCGAAATATGTTAAGGTCAATAGTTTTTACAATGCTATAGGCCTAAACTTTTCACCTTCAATATAATTATATAATAATACCTAATATGTACCTTGTTATACCTATGTTTTTGAACTAAACTGAATCAGCCTGTAAACGTCCCACTACTGTACGAAGGCTTCTTCTCGATATACGAGACGTGTTGGAGCTTAATCGACTACGAGTAACGATCGTTATAAGGTGTCTATGGTAACAACCGAGACCAACGGCTTACGTACAGATCAGAAAAAAATATATTTGTACAAACCGAACTTTGTACGGATCGAACCCGCGACCGCCGATGTTGAGACGACTACTCGCACTACTACACCAGAACGACTGTCTGTCCTATTATAACAAGAAAATTCTTCGGTTTAGTCAAACATTTCAAAGTACAATATCCCGTTCGTTATTACTTCCTTCCAGTCAAATGGAAAAAAACACACATAATGGCACAAGTTGGGCAAGAGCTATTTCTTATTATTGCAAATTAGCCTTTTATATCTCTTTCATATATACATAGTGGATAAGTATGTTTTTGTATACAAAACGATCACTCGAAGACTCCATTGTCCAGTTTAGTTCAGCCGAGCACGCGACCTTACTGCGGTTACGGTACACGTGCTCCTCTGAGTCATCTCGTCTCTCGTACAATTGAAAACATAATTACGTTATACTGAAAGCGAATTACGCAATGTGTGCGTCCTATTACATGTTATGAGTAATTTTTTATTAAACTTGAAGCTGATTTTTTCGGAAGTTTTGTATGTTAAATTCTTCATTCTTCAATTTGGTAAAAATTTATAGGGCAGATCCCCGATGCCTTGCATTGGTACGATAGAGAAACCTTCATGTACAAGTACAACTCGTACTAGGCCAGTTTCTTCAACCAACTTGATGGTATTACTAGTAGTTGTTTGTCAAAAGTACTTTCCGATTCACATTTTTCTTAAATAACAAAACTATTTATTTAACAATGTTAAACTATTAACTTTATCTTTTCCCAATAGGTACTCAATTCATGTGTACTAAAACTATGACATCACAATACGTAGAGAAAAGCGCGCTTAGTCTTTATACAAAATACAAAGTACTTAGATAATTCTATATAAATTTTATTAATGGTAAAAATTTCGTAACGCCTTGTATCTATATAATCGTATCTGATTAAGAATATCTTAGTTAACCTTCTCAATTTGTCATTCTATTGTTTCACCCGCTGTGACCCTAATTCGATATCTTAGAGCTTCATCGGTTGGTTACAAAAAATAATTTACTTAGTAAACATAATATACCATCAAAGCTTCATTACATATACTACAAAGTATATAAATTTACAAGCAATTTTGCTCTTTAATACAAGTGTGCTTCGCTATAAACTACCATGCTGGAAAGTCCTATAAACATATACCCGTCTCTAAGAGATTCAGGTGGCCCCGTTAATATTATACAAAATAAATAAATAAACTGGATAGATCGATTATAGCAAATATTGGTATAAAACGAGCGTGCTTCGACGATCGAGGCCATTATGTGACTAGTGCAAATACGCTAAAGAATGCTTTTTAATATTTACTCATATTTTATATCTAAATATTATATTCGCATTTTACAGGAAAACAACTTCCCTGATTAAATGTTGGTAAACCTAATTAATTTAAAAAAATGTTTTTTACCTCTGAAAGTTGCAAAAAAAAACCTCTTGACTGTACTAGATTTTACCACCGAGTTTGATTATTTAATACTAAACAAAACACAAAATATTAAATTATCAAAAATGAATAGTTCCAATCGTCATCTAATAAACTTTACCACAGAACATTTTGTTATTAACATTGCAAATTCGTGCAATGGAATTCAGAAACGAATTAATGTACCATGAAAAACGAGTATTGTATTTATACAAAAATATATACACTAATAACATGAGAATAGCTACTGAATTTCTTATCGGATCGCGTAGAATCAACAATTCGACTTGGTAATACCGCAGAACGAAACGGTCTCGTATAATTGTATATAAATAAAAATAACGAATTGATTGTGTAAGAAATAATCAACAAAGAAATAGTTTCACTTGGTAACCACATCCTAACATCATTTTATGAACGACTTTATATATCTACTTGATACAAGATAGCTATTAACCCTCTAGATAGTAGTAGTATAGTTTTATTAACGAATATTTAATCTAACGAAGCACATATAGGTATGTGTAACGACAAGGCATCTACTATACGATAGTGGTTGTCGACATCGTCCAGAAGACAAATAAAAATAAAAGAATATTTAAAAAAAAATTGTTTAGTAATTTATAGATCAAATGTAGTTCAAAATGTTTCGTATAACATACGATTGGGGCCTCATCATTTTTTTTTTTTTCGAACTTAGCTTTGACCCAACCATTACATCCAGATAGTATTATGAAAACAAAAAACACAAATATTGAGTCTCATAACAGCAATATTGTTTAAGGACACTATTAGATAAAAACGTCTCTTGAAAGGGCTTCGGCTACGTCTTCTAGTGGACGCTAGAATCTTTTACGTTCAAAAGTATTGTATTAAAGGCCAGACTTTACATATTTCATCTTTTTTTTTTCTTATTTTCTCTGATTTTCAATCTTGTCTAGATCTAATCAATACTTGAAGACGATTTATTTTATATTTATATAAAAAAAAACACCGAAACATGAGAAATTACACAGAAAGAAGTAACTTTAAAGAATATACGTAATAAATCACTGTAGTGATTACCGCATAAAATAATTTTATTTCTACTACGACTCATAAAAGCCCATTTATACGTCCTTGCAGACGTCACCCAATTTCATCACTCATGAATTATACTTGATGATGTTGAGTAATGGAATGATATAGCGATTCAGGCGCTCTATTATCTAGGTATAACTTAAAATAGTTATTTTAGTTTATCTCCCAACACACCCAGAATTTTACAAACAATCAATCGAGAAGATTTTATAATAGTTTGTGTTATGTATAATTGCGAATCAGTGGAGCTGGTGGATGAAGCTCCAACCCTTCTTCTATATGGAGACGAGGCTTTCGCTCAGCAGTGCGTTGTTTACAGGCTGACACACAGTACAGTACAGATTCCTTTTTTATTATCGAATGGACCCTGTATGAGCGGGAATAGAAACGCGGTTGGTATAGTAAATACTTTACTTTTAACTCAATTTTCAAATGTTCTATATATACTACATTAGCAAACTCAAGGTAGCTTCAATATCGAGCTGCCTGCTTGACAGAACACGTGGATCTACGAAGTACGAGTAAACAGGGATTCAGATAATTCTCTCATCATGAAAGATGTCTTTAGCTGGCAGTGGAACACTTAAACAACAAGTGTCGTGTGTAAAGACACCTTTTCCCTAAAGGCCGGCAACGCACCCGCAACTCCCCTTGTGTTGCGGATGTCCATGGGCGACGGTAGCCATTTAACATCAGATGGCCCGTCTGCTCGTTTGCCCGCATTGTAATAATAATAATAATAATAAAAAAAAAAAAAAAAATATTACAAACAAAAAACTATTGTTTTATTTTATTATTTTTTTTATCAATGCAGCATATATAATAATTAATAAACAATACGAAAGCTGACAATGTCATTAGCAATTATACCGTAGTAATGAACTGTAATTTTGAAGTAAATTAAACCACAAATCTCTCTAATTAGAAATTTCTTAATAATTGGATACAAATATTGCCTTTATCTATGTTTTATTAAAACTGTCTATAATTAAAGGGACGATGTAACTTTAAAACTTTACGGCTAGAATAATATTTTAGATATAACTATTATAATTTTGGTTCTAAAATTTCTTGAAGTCGTGTGTCGATTTTCTAACAGAAGACGTACTCGTATGTGAGAATTTAAAAACTGTAAAATCTACTCAGTTTTAAACATCTCACACTAAACGGCCTCAAACGATAAAATCCTTTACCAAGTATCATTAAAATTCATTCAGACATATGCAGACAGATTAAAAAAAAAACAGTTTTGACTTCAGTATCGAAATCTCTAATAAAAAAAGTTCGCAATACCTTCAAATACTCTGTAAAATTTTTGGACCAATTTTAGTTTGATTATGAGTATAGCATAGATAAAAACTTTAAATTACGTATAATTATAAAATTGAATAAGTGTGCCAAGTTTTTAAACTCAAAATGGCCTGGCTGGCCCCAAAATCGCTCTGGAGATCGATGGGGGATGCCTAGTTACAGCCGTGGACATCGAATGGCTGATATGATATAGGTTTTAAGTCGAAAGACCCTCTTCCCTCACATTATTTATTAATTTATAATATTTAACATAGAGATATATATATTTAGTACTATAAATATATATTAGAGGAAAGGAGAATTTATTTCTTACATAATTAGCTACAATTGTACAAAATTCCAAATAGATTCGACCAGACACGACGTATCTTCTATAATAACACTAACATTACTATTAAAAGAGCAAAATTATTTTTATAATCGAGACGATTCCTTTTGTTGATTACTTTCAAGACAACGAATGCACTCCATAAATTCAAAGGAGCGTCTTGAGTGGGCGACCGAATCGGAAAAATTTATTCGTTGAATTTTATGAAAACGCCGTCGCTACGAATACTATGTTTACACGATTATTGAAAATGCCAAGGAGGGATTTGTGTGTTTACATACGCTTCGACCGCTTTTTGAATATATAATCAAATGCTATTTTTAGTTTTGGTCTTATCTTGAGTTTTTTATGGAAGAAATTTATTATGTTTAACATTTACTTTTTTCCAAATATAAAATTTATATTATATTTTAACTGTCTGTAACTGAAAAGGCTCATAGTAAGTATATTCACAAAAACAGGTTTATCAACGGTATATTGCTTGTTCTTTTTATAAATGCTTATTTAACGGTTTGGGCATTATTTTTTTATAACTATGCAAACAATAAAAGATTTAAGGTCTAAAGTCAGGTCTCTGTGTAAGGACAAGAACCGAGGTGACCGCTGGGTCACTGGTCACGGACAACACACACAAGAATCTTTACCAGAAGGAAGTTGGTTTAAATCCAGGCCTGCACCGCGGAGATTTCAAGTAGTAAAATTGTTTTCAAATACATCTAACGCTCGGAAGTAAAGGGAAACGTAAAAAAACCCGTAGATACCGAAAATAAATCTATAACATATATGTACAATTGTACATCCACCCGCAGAGGAGATGCGTTGCGGATTAAGTTTTAGCCCCTTTACTGCATGGAAGAGACATTTAATAACTATAACAATAATATTTAAGGATTAATTCGTGATACTTTAATATCCACTAATTTAATTATACTATATATTCCTATTTAGAACAGTTCTGAATGTAATAACTACAATTCAACAATAACATTGTTCAAATAAAAATCAATTCATTTATTGTGAATTTATTATAACAAAATAGTAAACAAAATCTAATATTAATTTATATTTGCAGCCAATAAACCTGATACAGTAGACCGATCAGCGCGCCAAGCAATTATTGTTAACATTACAGTTCTATTATTATTATATATAGTATTTAATTTCTATTTTAATTGCTTCACTCCACCCGTTCAATATATATATAATACATTAGTTACCTAGTTTAAATTTAGTATTAAATTTAGAATATTATAATAGTTTTAATATTCCCGGTTTATATTATTATAACATTCTCGTCACGTGTGCTACCATTACTCAATACAGCTTTACTCGAACGTTATAGTTTGGTAAATGATATACGTTATTACTCAATAACGTAGCGAACGATATTAGACCATGTACTGACTGGTTGTTTTAGTTGGACGATACTTACTAAGTTTCTATATTCGACTACGCGTGTAATTCCATATCTTTCTTTAACCCACTGGGGGCCCGGTCACCTTAAAATAATAATGATAAATAACTTTAATGCACGCACAAAGGCACGTGGGTCTCCCCACCGTGCCTCGGAGAGCACGTAAAGCCGTCGGTCCCGGTTGTTATTATACATAAATTATAGCGATCGTTACTCATGGTAGGCAAATTATCCGCCAACCCGCAGTGGAGCAGTGATTTAGATTAAGCTCCAACCCTTCTCCTTTATGGAAATCTTTGCTCAGCAGGAGCTTGTTTACAGGCTGATTCAGTTCTCACGGGAGTTGCCGGTCTCCTACTGGCCGCGTCCCCGGGTGGCAGATAGGGGGTAGGTACCACTCGTCGCTCACCACGAGTGGTTGGGATCTTCGGACCCCTGCGGACGAAAACCAACAGCTGCGAAAGCGCAGGAGGGAGGATGGAGGAGATCGAGGGTAGGTACTCTCTCCCTCCATTTCGGTGGTTCGGTCGCTCCCGGTACTTCTTTGAATCAGCAGTGGACCGGTGAGTGGCTCCAATTACATACAGCGGGGCGCGGGGGCGCGGTGGAGTGTGTTGGCACGGAGGGTACGGTCGGTTAGGGCGTGGCGCCGGGAGTGCGCGGAGAGGGGAGGAGGTGCTCCTTGTCTTCTCTGCCTCGTGCAGAGGGAACTGGTAGAGCGATGGAGGGAGGATGGAGGGAGATCGAGGGTACTCTCTTCTTCCACTTCGGTGGTTGGGCCGCTCCCGGTATTTCTCTGAACTAGCAGAGGGGCCCTGTCGAGCGGCTCCAATCACATACGGAGGGGCCGCCGGGCCCAGCGTCGGGGCGTCACGGTTGTGTGCGTTTGCGATCCCGTGGCGCCATACTACGGAGCAGACGGCCGATGGGTTTTAGTGGGTATTCTGGCTTTAGCGGTGAGAGTCAGCGAGTCCCACATACCCGTCGCCTCCGGGCGGCGGGATGCGTAAATACATTTTCCATCGTTAAAAAATAAAATAAAAAAAAGACTGATTCAGTTTAGTTCAGCAATTAGGATCTTATTGATTGTGGGGTTCTGAGCCACTTGCTTAAAGTGACCATTGGCGAATAGGACACTGTAGCTAAGCGATGTTGAACTCGAGCACATATACTGTTTATGGTAACATCTAGCAAACGAGTAGGTCACCAAGTGTTACAAGTTCACCACCGTCAATGGGAATTTATAGAACTAAAGGTTAAAGATACTTTGCCCACTTAAGCAGAAATATATCTAAAGTAATAGAACGAGTAAAAGGAAAAGAAAGATGGGAGGAGACTGGAGAGACCCGGTCTTTCAACTCGCATTCCCCATACGAAATACTGTTTACGAATTTACTTTACGCCGATTTTCTGTAAGAGTCTTATGTACATATATTAAACCGTCATTTTTCTACGGATAGGCATACAAGAAAATTACGAATAAGCACGTTCTAACATGTATACTCAAGAATGAACAGTCTGAACGTGTCTTTACATTTCTATGAAACAATATAGGTAGACGCTAGACGGCTACATGATATATACACACACACACACAATATAATATTAAAATACTTACTTTTTCACCAATATCTTTCCAGATTTATCTGCCTTCAGGACGATCTTCGTGTGCAGCTTCTCGAGAAACTTTATCGTTGGATTGTTGAACTGATTGAGATTGTACGCCAACGTGAACAGCTCTTCGGTCCACATCTACGGACAACACAATACATATTCAATTTATTTAATTCTATTAAAACTAGACATCTCATGCGCTTTCGAACTTTGTTTTCATACATGACATAAATAACATTTATGTTATTATTTTCATTGGTAAAAAATATGTTTATCGATAAAAGAATTTTTGAAATCGGTCCCAAGTACTTTCTGAAATCAACTCATTGATACAAATAAACAATAAGATAATGAAGCTACGAAATCATTCATCTACGAATAAGCAATAATAAAACAATAACATTATACTGTCAACGCATGATTGTTGAATATGACTGTGTTAATATGATATGACATATATTAAAAACGCCTCACTCTCACGACCTACAAATTACAATATAATGCATAGCCACGACACAAACAAACGACTAGACCACTACAAACATCGGTATAACCTATACAAGTACTTGTTAAGAGCGAAGATCGAACCCGCGACCGCTAGCGCAACAACCAGTTTATGGGACCACTGCACCAACCTTTCATTAAGCATATTATATAATGTATGTATTTTTCAGTATTTTTACGAACATGTTTATGCGTTTCAATTGATGATAATATCATTCAACATACCATATAATAGATGGTAAAACAATACACATTAAATTTCATTATTACTTTTACAAAAAAATTCAAAACAAACCAATTTTATTCACTAAGCGTGAAGACAGATAATCGATTCAGTTTGTTTTAAATAAACAACAATTAATTCTCGATTGGATAACACTGTGTGCTATTAAGATGTAACGGTAATTCGTTTAAATAAAACTACAAAATCGATATCTAAATGTATCGATAAATATTTATATTCAACAGCTTATAAGACAACTCAAATTATATTCTTATTATCACGACATTCATTTTTTATACGAATCGTAAAAAATACAAAATAAAATTATTTCGTAATTTACTAGATGCCCGCCGCGATCGATGTCGATTCTTATCCGATTAATTTTTAGTTATGAATACAATAATATGAATCATTGTGTTGTTATTATACAACTTCTTTAATAAACAAACAAACTACAGTATTATTATCGTAGAATAAATTTAAGAGAGTGTATTACAGATAGTTCAACTCATCTCGATGCGCGGCTATGTGTACTAACTAGTATTGGTTAATAGACAAGTTTGATTTGTGTGACATGACACACCAGTCGTCGTCCAAGCGACACGTGCTCCTATCGCTTTCTAACGGTCGTTCATAATTAATCAATTCCTAATTAAAAAAAAAAGCGTTATGAAAATACAGACGATAAAAGCCAAGCTTGAAATTTTAACCTTTGATCTCGAAAAAATGTAGTGATACTCGGAATGACGCAGACATAACGCGATAAACTATCTATTACATTATTGGATGCGCGAAATAACGCATAGGGGTCAAATGTCACATGAATCGTACGTGAAATATTCAGACAATGTTATAATCAAATATAAATAATGTTGGAACGGAGCCAACAAAGGGCGGGCTTGTAAGGAATCGAATTCACCTGCTCGACGAAGCGAAACGGAAACCCCTATTGTATAAAGCTAGACGTGAGTCGACTTGTTCGAATAACGAGTCATTTAAGTAGTGTTATCAATTGTAATAGTGTGTCGAGTCAGCTGTTTGAGGGATCAACGATGGGTTGGTATTAAGCAACGGCAACGTATGTTCGATCTAAAAAGGCGTCTCAATAAAATAAAAACAGCTTGCACTCCGGGTGTGCCGGTAGAAGTGAAAACTTGAATATTGACGTTGTGCATTTTTGATATTTTGGAATGGTTACGGAATATTTTTGCACGAATTGCTTTAATTATCAGTATAAAGGTACTATCATTAATATGGTAAAATACAATATTCATTTATTGCGCTATCATACACAAACATGACAATTTATATTACATTAAAAATTTAACACTTCAGAGAACTATTACAATTATTTTACATTAAAAAGTTTATCTCTCAGAAAAATTAACTTCCATCCATAATTTCAACGACTATTTCACCATCATCATTACCAGAACCATCATCGTCAATCTCTAAAACTGATACGACAGGTTTATGGTAGCTGAAGTAAGAAACGAACAATTTAGATTCGAACCTATTTAAATGTCTAATAAAGACCGCATCAATAATACTTTTGTATACTGCTTGTGTTTTCTGTTTTTTTTTTTTTGTTTTTTCATTGCATTAATGAAAAAAATAGGTTTAGGTTATTCATAACTAAAATAAACTGCTTGTGTTTGCTGTTTTTCTGGTCAGCCTCAGTCTCGTCAGCATGCCAGTTTTTTTTTCTTTATTAATTAAAAATTCGTAAGATGTCTTACGAATTTTCAATGATGATCGTGTCCTGACGTGAGTTTAACATTTTTTACCCATCACAAAAAAAGCGCAACGCCGCTAAAGAAGTTTTTACTTCAAAATATACAATTAATTATAGTTGTCTTGAAATAAAAATTTATCACAACTTTTCATTCTCATTTCTTGAGTGTGAAAAATTTTAATATTTAATTTATTTTTATTTAAGGATTAATAAGAATTTTATTTTCTTCTTTTTTCTTTCTTTCTTTCTTTCTTAGAATGTTCGGCTTCGGTTAAAACCTATTAACTGAATAGATATAGTTTTTTTTTCTATAATTTATATATATGAATAAGTAAGATAAGCATGAACCTCGAAAAACTAATATATATTTTTATATATTAGTTTTTCGAGAGTTAATAATATATATCTAACAAAGACATTAGAAGAGTAATGTCTTTGATATTTAGCCTAAGTAGTCTATTATCTGGTTACATAAAAATTACACTATATTTTATCCAATTTTTGAATGTGAATGAAAATATTGATCCTAATCCAACTGATGGTCGTTGAGTGTGAAGCGTTTAATCGGTCTATCGCTCTCCGAATTATTACTAATGCAATAGATTTGTACTTCAGAATTTGCAACCGTCTAAATATTGATTCGTTTTTCAACTACCGTATATTGAAGAGTTTTATGTCCGACTGTACCGACTCGACTGTCATGTACCTATACATTTAACTTGCTCTAAAATTATGTAACCATTTCAGTATTGTAAATAAGAATTAAATATATATAAAAAGATAATAAAAAATTACATCAAAAACGGACAGAAATAAGAATTTACCCTTTTTTCCCGGTAAAAAATATTATTTAAAATAAAATGCCTGATATGACATCATACTGAACAGAACTGAATCAGACTGTAAGCGTCCCACTGCTGGGCAAAGGCCTCTTCACTATATAGGACAAGGGTTGGATCTTAATCCACAACACTGCTTCACTACAAATTGGGGGATAATCTGAGTAAAGATTGGAATCAGATGTCTATAATAACAACCGGGACCGCTGGCTTTACGAACTCTCCGAGGTATGGTGGAGAGACCCAAAAACACCCAGACCATAAACAAATATTTGTAAAAATACAAATATTTAACTGTCCTGAGCTTAAATCGAACCCCCGACTGCCGGCGTTAAGGCGACTACTCGCACGACTACACCAAAACGGTTGTCCGTGTGACATGACTTAACAGTTGAAGCATATTTTTTGTGTTTAAAAATATTAAATTTATACATATTTTAGCGTTTGAATAAAACTTTAGAATATTTAATGTTTTGACGAATACATACTTCTAAGCAGCTAGGTATAATTATGTTTTTATATTTTTTGACTCTGAATGCACAGAGAGAATACAAATTGCGTAAATGGAATGTCAAATAAGATATGAACGCTATAAATAAAGATTCTATTGTATCTGGCACGTCGTCAAAGCGAAAAAACATTCAGAGAAAGATGCCATTTATGGTAATATCCTCTTTGTTGTCCGTTTTATTTTTCTTTGTAAACACATACTGTTTTTAATTAAAGTTTTTAAGTATATGTCAACTATACCTAATCTTAGTACAATGGTACGAAGATCATCTATCTATTATATATTATAACACTAGCGGCTCTCCCCGGCTGCGCCCGGGGTATGTATATATTTAGTAGTTTTTGAGTTTATCGCGAAGAGACAGACAGACAGACGCGGCGGAAGACTTTGTTTTATAATACGTAGTGAAATAATAATATGTTATCTAATCTATTATATAATATTGTAAGTGTTTTACACAGGCCAAAGTTTTGATGGATGTTTATTACTCAATCGCGCCAGAACCGCTGGGGGATTGCTATGAAACTTATTATGTAGAATTGTAGATAGCTAGAGATCCAGAATAACACAAAGGCTATTATCACATATGGATTTTTATCCGAACCTTCCCAGAGATCGAAAGATAAACAACGGAATTAAAAAAAAAAAAAAAACAATTCGCAGCTGCTGTTTTTTTTTTTTTTTTTTTTTTTTTTTATACCACGACGGTGGCAATCAAGCATACGGCCCGCCTGATGGTAAGCGGTTACCGTAGCCTATGGACGCCTGCAACACCAGGGGCATCACATGCGCGTTGCCGACCCTTTAAAAACCTATTTACTCCCCTCTTGAAGGACCCCATACTGTAGTCCTGCGGGAAAACCTCGGCAGGGAGTTCATTCCACAACCGAATGGTCCGTGGGAGGAAATTCCTCTGATACCGAACTGTACGGGACCATTGGGGCTGCAATGTGTGAGCATGAATTCCCTGTCGATGGCGAGCGGTGCGATGATAAAAAGTGGCCGTTGGCACCATTTCGAACAATTCTTCGGAACACATCCCATTATACAAGCGATAGAGCACGCATAGGGATGCAACATCTCTTCTTAGACTTAAGGGCTCGATATCGCTCGTCAGTATTGGATCGTCGACAATTCTCACAGCTCTTCTTTGAACCGAGTCAAGAGGTATAGATATATATATATATATATATATATATAAGTAGATATACAATATCGACCTTAACTTAGGAGCAATAAGTAAAAAAGTCGAACCAGAAACATATACAGATATCAGAGTCAAAAGACTTTACCAAAGAACACATAGATAAAGCAATCGTATAGGCTGTGCGGGGTGGGTGCTGAAGCAACCACACTGACTCTTGGGATATGTCAATTAGGGCAATTTTTTTTTTTTTTTGTAAAAATATATAAAATAAAATTACATTTTATTAGGTTTACCACATGTGATTTTTTTAATATGTGATTTTTTTTCAATTTAAAACTATGTTTTCAGTTTCAGTCACCACCAAATTAAAATTAACACTTTAGTATTATTTCAATTGCTTTAAACCCATAAACGATGATTGGTAGAACTAATTTACTTTTTTATAATATTATTTTATAGATATTGTTTCATTCACAAAAACACAACCATTTCATTCACAATTCAGGATGCCCTATGCTGCCCTAGATACAGGTACCTACTACTAACAGGCGGATTTAGAACAGGGTAGGTGAATAAAAATAAATGTGACAAACCTATGTCAATGACATAAACAACATTTTGCGGGACATCAAAGGTTTGACCACATTATATTTTAACGCTGTGCAGATTATTACGATAGGAAATTAAAATTTCATCCCCATCAAGGATAATACAGTATGTAAATTAACACAACACTAAAAAATGACAAACGGTCACGGGGTTGTTTTTATATTAAATTTTATTCTTAATCCTACTTAACATATAAATGAGAAGGTTCATGAGAATGAATCTATGGATAGGGAATTATTATTATTTAACCCAAAAACTACTTAGCCGATTGCAAAGAAACTTCATTTGTAGACAGAAATCTGAATTAACACTTTTCAACCCGAAACTACCATGACATCGGCAGCTACACGGGTAAAACCGTGTTCTCAGCTAGTATAAAACTTTAGGTAAAACATTTGTGATAGCAGATACCGGAGTAACTATACAAACCCATTCTGTTCATTTAAGATATACCACACATCACACGAAAAAATAATAATACATCACAAACAAATAACGCGTCACAATCACTACGCAAGTATCTATATTAAGACACAAAAAGCTATAAACAAAATATTAAAGAACATTATTTGTATATGGATATTAAAAAAAAAATGGAGTATCATGAATTAATAACTAATGCTTCAGATACAATACAGCCAAAAAAAAACAAAAATAGTGTAAAACTGTTGGATAGTTGATTCAAAAGATATTTCTAAAATTCCAACATAGTATATAGATTTCCTTTAACAATCGAAAAGCCGAGGAAAAGTTTAATGGAAAACTTTTCAATGCCCATCGACGGTATTTGAGAAATACTTTTAATGACTTTGACGTCAACCTGTTATGTCGAGACGATTTTTTTATTAATATTCTTTGCAAACTCATAAGAGCAACACCTTCACGATAGAGGCTTTTCTGAATTACAAAATATCTGCTATTCTACCTAACCGCCTGAACTGGCTTTAACGAAACCATTATAATCTTTTGTTAATTATTATTGACCTATGTATTTATGGTAAGGGCCTTCAGGTTGTGGTTCTATGCCCGGGGGCATATCCTCACTGGTTTAGGTTTACAATTGGACCGATTAGGTGACATTGTTATCTTTCCCAAATTTTTTTTTTTTTGCGTAGGTCATAATATCTCGTGTCCATTAGTATATTATACAAATACATAAACATATTACGTGGTCATATAAAAAAAGAAACATTTATTAAACCTAGACACAAGCCTCACAGCCACCTCAGCTAAAATTACCTCTTTTATTAGATTCGACATGAGATATTAAACAGACCTCGCACACAGAGCAGTCAAAATTAATACAAGAATTTTCGACACTAAGGAACCATCCCACTTCAAACTAAGTTTAACTTAACTCAAAAATAAGTATCCAGATTCAATAATTAAAATCCTTTTTTTTTTATATTATTTACCATAAGAAGGCTAGTAGTAAGGTAGTAGTAGAAGGCTATTATTCAGGAGTAGCAGAAGCTATAAGACATTACAATTCGTAATTACAGAAACGCACCCATAATTTTCAAAGCTGATAAAAATCTAAAGAGCTTTCAGACAGGGAACAATCAATTTACCGAACATTTCCGACTAAAGTGACAGAATAAATTTGACTTACAGTAATGATTTGACTTATAAAATCACTTTGTGAAAGTCCAAATCGGTTAACCCAAAGATTGTTGATGAATTGATCGATAAGACCTGTGAAATATTTCAACGTCGTGAAAGTGTTATATGAATTAATGATAAAATTTATGTTATGTGATTAAATTAATGTATGATTAAATTTATTATATAAGAGATAAAAATATGTATAATTTGATGTTTGAACATAAAAAAATTGTTAAGATTTCAAGATCATATCTACATAGATATGATGTTATTATTATTATTATATTATTATTATACATCTTTATAAGAAAACATTCTACAAATTTAGATGTATAGCTTGTTAAATGTTATATTAAAAGATATTCTGAGACGTAAAAAATCATCACTCAAGTTACTTTCCTGTTGAAATGTTGTTATGATCAAAACTCATAATAAAAATGAAAAAATATTCAAGTAAACTTCAAAATTACGTTTTAATCACCACTGATTCGGTATATAGATTCTGCCGAGAAAAGCCGACAAGAAACTCAACAGTTACTCTTTTTGTAATTGTTGATAAATTATTTAGTCATTATAAAAGTAAGCATGTGACTAAATTATAAAAATATATCAATGACCAACATGAAAGCCAACGTCAGAGCGTCGTAATGAATACCTTGTTAGAATAAAATCAGTATGATAGAAAACTAAATCTTTTATTCACGGATTATAAACTTTTTTTGAAAATTATATGATTTTGTCAAAACTTTTTTTATACATAGAAAAACAATACTGTTCTCTTATATTTACGCGAATTTTATTCATTTAATTAAAAGTCTAAAAACGGATTTTATCGCGTTTATTCAAAATTACTGTTTAACAATTTAAATTATTTCCCGACGTTTCGGACCCTTTACAGCGTCCATGATCTCGGAGGACTGAGGTGGTGGGTGTCCGAATAATGAATCAATTGTTACATACCCCGCTTTTTATACAATTGTAAATTATTACTTTTGACCGTTCCTATTCACACAGAATGAACTTATTGTGTCTGGAAGTCGTGCTGTGTTCTTATTTTCCTTGGGTTCAATTAATTTTAGAACTGGTTCCCAAGCTGGTGGTACGTTCCAACCATCCTCTCTATTGAAATTAGGATGTTTTTTTATTTCAATAGGCTCGCGAATCATCCTTGGTAGGAATCGGTGTTCTTTAGCGAGAATTTGTGGCTTATCAAATCTAATGTAGTGGTTGGTACCTTGTTGAGTATGTTGATACACAGCAGACTTTGTCGACCGTTGGTGTTTAATGTCAGCTATATGTTCTTTTACGCGTGTCTCTATACTCCGTTTAGTTTGTCCTATATATGAAAGACCACATTCACAGTCTAATTTGTAGACCCCTGCATCTTGTAAAGGTATTTGGCACTTGACAGATGGTAATAATTGACTTATCTTCGTTGGCGGCTTGTAGTAAGTTTTGATTGAAGCTCGCTTCAAGATGTAGCCAATCTTGTCAGTGACTCCTTTAACATATGGTAGTACGGCAGGCTGGCGCTCAACTGTGGCAGTCCTCTTCCTCCGGGATCTGTGACGCTGACGCGGTGCTCGGAGCTTGTTGTCTCGCAGTACCTGCTTGATGTGCTGTAGCTCTGCGTCCAGGTGTTTCTCGTCACAGATCCCGTGAGCTCTCTGAAACAGAGACAAACCAACGGCAGAGAGTTGTCTAGGATGGTGGTGAGAAGCACCGTTCAAATACTTGTTTGTGTGGGTAGATTTTCTATACACAGAATGGCTTAAACTATGATCGGGATTCCTGATTATAAGTACATCTAGGAAAGCTAGTGTGTTGTTTGCCTCTAACTCCATGGTAAATTGAATATTGTTATTTATGGAGTTAAGGTGTTCTAGGAATATGCAAGTACTGTCTGTTGGTAATATGGTGAAAGTGTCATCTACATACCTCTTGTAAAATCTAGGAGAGATGGGTGCTGTCCTTAGGGCTCGATCCTCGAAGTCCTCCATGTAGATGTCAGCCACTATGGGGGATACTGGAGAGCCCATAGCTACGCCATCCACTTGTATGTAGTATTTGTGGTTCCACAACAGGTAGCCGGTTGTAAGGCAGTGCTTGAGTATTATTGCGTATTCCTCTGGCATGTCGTTCTCCACTAGTCTCCTCCGTACAATTTCAATGCAGTCTTGTACCGGTAAGCATGTAAATAAAGACTGTACATCAAAGCTCACCATCGTTTCATTCTGAGTGAGTTGCAGGTCTTTAATCTCACTCACAAATTGGTAGGAATCCTTCACATATGCTGTTGTGTTGCCTCTGAGGGGTGACAGTACCTTCGCTACGTGCTGAGCCAGTTTGTAAGTTGGACTGTCTATCTGGCTTACAATTGGACGTAGAGGTACATTTGTTTTGTGTATTTTTGGTAAGCCATATAAGCGTGGTGATTTTGCACATGTAGGTAGTTTGACATCAATTTTTAATTTGTCGGAGTACTTCTTTATTAAGTTACTAGTTTCTTTTAATACTTTATTCGTTGGATCTTTATTAACGATTTTATACGTACTTTTATCCGACAGAAGTTGTTCTATTTTTGCATTGTAATCCGATGTGTCCATGACTACCGTAGCGTTCCCTTTATCTGCACGGAGTACTGTAATATCTGACCTCGCACGCAAGTTTTTGAGAGCAATTGATTCTTCCTTAGAGAGGTTTGGTTTCGGCAATTTACTTCGACGTAAGACGGAAGAAATGTCTTGACGTATAGCCTCTATATCCTCTTTGCGTAAGTTGTTTTTCGTCAAACAGTCCTCGACATTGCAGATTATTTCTTCGAAGGGAATTCTACGTGGTGTTAATGCAAAATTTAGGCCTTTTTTTCAAGTACTTTAACGGTTGTTACATCCAGAGTTTGTTTTGAAATATTTACTACTGACGTTGACGTTTTAGATGTATGTATTTGCGTATCTGTAGTCGATGCCGGTACATTCACGTTCCATTTACCGGTTTTGTTATTTGAATTTTTTGATAATTTATTATATTTTAAAATATGTCTGTTTTTACACGCAATATATTTTGATGTTTCACGCTGATTTAACGTATCTATGCAGCTTTTATAATCGAATGACGTCAGTATATTTTTTAACTCAATGGATGCCTTCTCTATAGCTGTATTAACTTTGAAGAGGTTGTAACGGTTTTCACGGATGCATTGACATAACAATTTTTGACTTGCCTGTTTTAAGATCTTAGCGCTTCCACGTATGTCCTTTTTAGCGGTAATCTTGACACACGTTGGAATGAGACTGTGATCTCGGCATCTCTTCAAGAAGTTCAAGGATGTAATACTTCTTGCGCGCTTCGTCTGAAGATCTTCTAACCGGCGTATTTTATTCGCTGTTTCCAGTCCGTACTGGTTAACATACTGTTCTCTTATATTTACGCGAATTTTATTAATTTAATTAAATTAAATAATTATATGGCTTACCAAAAATACACAAAACAAATGTACCTCTACGTCCAATTGTAAGCCAGATAGACAGTCCAACTTACAAACTGGCTCAGCACGTAGCGAAGGTACTGTCACCACTCAGAGGCAACACAACAGCATATGTGAAGGATTCCTACCAATTTGTGAGTGAGATTAAAGACCTGCAACTCACTCAGAATGAAACGATGGTGAGCTTTGATGTACAGTCTTTATTTACATGCTTACCGGTACAAGACTGCATTGAAATTGTACGGAGGAGACTAGTGGAGAACGACATGCCAGAGGAATACGCAATAATACTCAAGCACTGCCTTACAACCGGCTACCTGTTGTGGAACCACAAATACTACATACAAGTGGATGGCGTAGCTATGGGCTCTCCAGTATCCCCCATAGTGGCTGACATCTACATGGAGGACTTCCAGGATCGAGCCCTAAGGACAGCACCCATCTCTCCTAGATTTTACAAGAGGTATGTAGATGACACTTTCACCATATTACCAACAGACAGTACTTGCATATTCCTAGAACACCTTAACTCCATAAATAACAATATTCAATTTACCATGGAGTTAGAGGCAAACAACACACTAGCTTTCCTAGATGTACTTATAATCAGGAATCCCGATCATAGTTTAAGCCATTCTGTGTATAGAAAATCTACCCACACAAACAAGTATTTGAACGGTGCTTCTCACCACCATCCTAGACAACTCTCTGCCGTTGGTTTGTCTCTGTTTCAGAGAGCTCACGGGATCTGTGACGAGAAACACCTGGACGCAGAGCTACAGCACATCAAGCAGGTACTGCGAGACAACAAGCTCCGAGCACCGCGTCAGCGTCACAGATCCCGGAGGAAGAGGACTGCCACAGTTGAGCGCCAGCCTGCCGTACTACCATATGTTAAAGGAGTCACTGACAAGATTGGCTACATCTTGAAGCGAGCTTCAATCAAAACTTACTACAAGCCGCCAACGAAGATAAGTCAATTATTACCATCTGTCAAGTGCCAAATACCTTTACAAGATGCAGGGGTCTACAAATTAGACTGTGAATGTGGTCTTTCATATATAGGACAAACTAAACGGAGTATAGAGACACGCGTAAAAGAACATATAGCTGACATTAAACACCAACGGTTGACAAAGTCTGCTGTGTATCAACATACTCAACAAGGTACCAACCACTACATTAGATTTGATAAGCCACAAATTCTCGCTAAAGAACACCGATTCCTACCAAGGATGATTCGCGAGGCTATTGAAATAAAAAAAACATCCTAATTTCAATAGAGAGGATGGTTGGAACGTACCACCAGCTTGGGAACCAGTTCTAAAATTAATTGAACCCAAGGAAAATAAGAACACAGCACGACTTCCAGACACAATAAGTTCATTATGTGTGAATAGGAACGGTCAAAAGTAATAATTTACAATTGTATAAAAAGCGGGGTATGTAACAATTGATTCATTATTCGGACACCCACCACCTCAGTCCCCCGAGATCATGGACGCTGTAAAGGGTCCGAAACGTCGGGAAATAATTTAAATTGTTAAACAGTAATTTTGAATAAACGCGATAAAATCCGTTTTTAGACTTTTAATTAAATAGAAAAACAATTTCTAAGTTGACTCTTTAATTATGTTATTACCTATTGGCTTTCTCAAAATTAGTCTAAAAATTGTTTTAAATCGGAATTGTAAGTCTTTTAAACGCTTTCAAACAAACAAACACATTAAATATATAATTTTAGTATTCCATATGATCCCATGACAATAATTTCCAATTATATTTTCTACGGGCTAGGTGTGACAGTAAAACAGTGGTATCACTGTTCGATACACTGATAAACTACAAGAACCACGCGTAAAAAATATTGTAGCCTATTGAAACTATAAAATAAATATTTTATTTAATAGTTTCAATAGGCTACTTCTATATTTTTTACTCTGTAAACTCTTTCCGTTTCTTTCATATCTTTACAGACAACCTAGAAGAGATCGCTGTTTAGCGATAAGACCGTCTTTGTGTGTTGTGCGTAGCTCTTTTATTATATAACTAAACTGTAAGTTTGTTTTTTGTGTATGATAAAGATTAAATAAATAAATATCCTACTTGTCTTATTTATTCGAACAAGGCGAATCGAGTTTAAAATCTCGCTTAACATTGTCGAAAGGTACGTGACACGCTACCGGCTACACCATCTACCCTTTGCCAAAATATATGACATTTGACAGTAAATTTATGTGGCGCGCGCGATGAAATATAACATATGATACGTAATGAATATGAGATAAATGTAATAAATTAGGGTAAGCCACAACTCGGCTCTCTAAACGACCGCGTTTTGCAAATCCACACTTGTCATGCGAAAATTACGAAAAGTACAATTTGTGATGTTTCAAATAAACGAGATTATGATATTAAAAACGTTATAAGCTTAAAACATCGCCGTTAAATTACCAAAACAAATCTTTCACAATGATAATTTCATAAGCTTTTAACATATTTCATAATAGGTACCCATGTTTTAATGATATGTTTTTTTTTTTTTCTAGACTTATACATATTTTATGTTGACCAGAGTCAATAATATAATTAGATACTGAACATGACTCGTATAAGATCTTAGTCTTATTTTTACCCGACTGCGACAGAAGGAGGGTTATGTTTTTCGAGTGTATGTATGTATGTATGTATATATATATGTATGTATGTATGTATGTATGTATGTCCATTTCTTTGGCACGCCCTACAGCCCAAACGGCTGGACTGTTTTTGACATATGAGGTGTCTTTGGATTTGTCTAAATTGTAGTGTAAGTGACATAGGCTATATAAATTTTCAAAATGGCGCCCGCAAATGGCGGAATGAGGGGGGGGGGAGTTGAATTTTTTTTTCTTACTGTAGCAATATGGTTATCAAATGAAAGCTAGTAAATTGTTTTGTTCTTTTTAGTTTATAATAATAGTATTTTACGCAGTCGGGTTTTTTGATTTTTTTAATTAAGCATACTTGTTTAAATATATTAACAAAGACGCAAGACCGACTGTTCCTACAGTGGGTAACTTAATACCTGTTTTAGGTAACGTCCGGCTCATATACATATTTTTATTACATGTATATAACGCATATATAAATATATTGAACGGAACTGAATCAGCCTGTAAACGTCCCACTACTGTGCAAAGGCTTCTTCTCCATGTAGGAGAAGGGATATCTATACTTAATATTATAAAGCTGAAGAGTTTGTTTGTTTGTTTGTTTGAACGCGCTAATCTCAGGAATTACTGGTTCGAATTAAAAAGAGCTAGTATAAATATAATACATATACATATAAATATTACAACCTACTCGGGGCGAGAATCGAACCCACAACCGATTGCGCCAACGGGCCAATCGAGGCCGTATTTTCATAAAAGGCAAATACGGCCTTTACAACAACTTTGTAGCAACGTGCCTATATAATCTATCTGTTCTTCCTCTACTCCACTACTGTTTGTAGTTAGTAGCCAGGGCGTTTACTTTGTTTTATAAACAAAGTAAACGCCCTGGCTCGGGGGCATTGTCTCAAACGTAACACCCTGATTACCCCGTATAAGATACCAGTTATTTATGGGCAAGATCACGTCAACTGGACCCCCCATTTTCCACTTGATCATAAAAATTAAGTTCATATATATTTTTTATAAGTACATACCATCACAAATTGATCCCCCAAAACGATTTTTAAAAATTTCGATTTTAACAACAATTTTTTTACAATGAAAATTTTAGGTACTTTTAATTAAAAAATGGATTGTAAATCAACCGTTAAAGTTAAATTAATGGGGTTTGAAGGATTTATTTTTAAAATGTTTATATTTTAAGAAAATATTGATGACTAAAAATTATTTGTTTATTATTATATTGTTAATTAACTTTTAAGTTAACAAATGCAAATTTCATTGACTTCTCGGTGGAAAAATGAAGTTTTATTTTATCGGTTACATGCTTTATTTATTAAAATTTAAGATTTAAAAAAAAAATTTCACTGCTCGCGATTAGTTTAAGCAATATGAATTTATTTATCAAAGCGCGCCGAGCGCCAGGCGCTGTCAGAATACCGCGCTGTCGAGCGTTGCAGCTACGATTCATTATAATTAAAAATATAATTATCAAATAAATTTTATTATTATTACTATTATTATTATTATCATATTATTGTTATTATTAAACAAATTTTATTCTTGTAAATATCATAAAAAATGCAATGAAATCATTTTTTATTTATTCATTAAACAGGGAAAATTAATAAATAAATAATCAATTAAAAATGTTACAAAACCGTGTATTTTATATTTGTTTTTGCTTTGTATTTTAGTAAGCTATCAATTTTTTAATTTACGAGTAAGTACTCCACTTTTAGTGTAAAAAAAAAATGGTTGTCTGTAAAGTCGGTTTACGGACGATAATTTTTACGTGATAACGTCATAAGAAAACATGAATGGAATTGAATTATTATCACTGAATTATCATTATTTTGTATAATATATTTATATATATATATATATGTGTGTATATAAGCTACAGGTAATTAATTGTATTTAATATAAAAGCGAAATAAAGTTAAATACTTTGATATGTAATACAAGAAATAATTAAGTTTAATAAAGAAGCTAAGTTTAATAACTTAAAGTTAGCAAAACAAATTAGATTATCATTAACCACTTATGAAAATTGTAAAAATATACTAAATAAAAACAGTTTACTTTTTATACGATCGTAATATATCGTATATGAGTCCTAATAACTTTTTAGTCAAAATTGTAATATAACCTTATATTACTGCACTCGCCCACCGATGCTACTTATTTTATAATCAAAGAACAAATATATGAGATTATATCCCTAATCGGATTCTTAAAATGCAAGAATTAATTACCTTTTTTGCTGCATTTGTTCTTGTAATAAACTATGGTAACCATTTATTTTAACAATTTTCATAAGTGGTTAATGATAATCTAATTTGTTTTGCTAACTTTAAGTTATTAAACTTAGCTTCTTTATTAAACTTGATTATTTCTTGTAATACATATCAAATTATTTGACTTTATTTCGCTTTTATATTAAATACAATTAATTACCTGTAGCTTATATATATATTATACAAATTAATGATAATTCAGTGATAACAATTCAATTCCATTCATGTTTTCTTATGACGTTATCACGTAAAAATTATCGTCCGTAAACCTTACTTTACTTTACAGACAACCAATTTTTTTTAACTAAAAGTGGAGTACTTCCTCGTAAATTTAAAAATGATAGCTTACAAAAATACACGGCAAAAATAAATATAAAATACACGGTTTTGTAACATTTTTGATTGATTATTTATTAATTTTCCCTGTTTAATGAATAAATAAAAAATGATTTCATTGCATTGTTTATGAAATTTTTACAAGAATAAAATTTGTTTAATAATAACAATAATATGATAATAGTAATAATAGTAATAATAATAAAATTTATTTGATAATTATATTTTTAATTATAATGAATCGAAGCTGCGACGTAGTCTGCGACAGCTCGGTATTCTGACAGCGCCTGGCGCTCGGCGCGCTATGATAAATAAATTCATATTGCTTAAACTAGTCCCGTGCAGTGAAATTTTTTTTTTAAATCTTAAATTTTAATAAATAAAGCATGTAACCGATAAAATAAAACTTCATTTTTCCACCGAGAAGTCAATGAAATTTGCATTTGTTAACTTAAAAGTTAATTAACAATATAATAATAAACAAATAATTTTTAGTCATCAATATTTTCTTAAAATATAAACATTTTAAAAATAAATCCTTCAAACCCCATTAATTTAACTTTAACGGTTGATTTACAATCCATTTTTTAATTAAAAGTACCTAAAATTTTCATTGTAAAAAAAATTGTTGTTAAAATCGAAATTTTTAAAAATCGTTTTGGGGGATCAATTTGTGATGGTATGTACTTATAAAAAATATATATGAACTTAATTTTTATGATCAAGTGGAAAATGGGGGGTCCAGTTGACGTGATCTTGCCCTTATAATATACTGTCAGTATAAATGGTTTGTTTATGTTGATATCAATAAAAAATTTCTATGTCAACATAAAAATCTATCCAAAAATTACATTCATACGTTTTGTCTAAGTCTATCGTCCAATTTACACTCCAATTATATATAAGTTTTATTTAAACAAGAAGTAACTAAGTACTGAAATAATTTCATAAAACTTACAAGCTCCGAAGAGTAATTTGTCAAACAATTAGAGACAAGAGTTAAATCCCAAAAAGCAATTAAAATTCCGATAATGTCAAAGCCACGTAAAATTATAATGGCGGAAGCTAGTATTCCGAATATCAGAAAGTCAGTTCAACCGCAAAGCTCTCAATCTAAGCTTAAATCCGTTTAATCCATTTCGGATCTTAGGGCCGGAACACAAACGGGTACGATGGATCGTTTTAGCGGTCGCATTGCACACAACCGCACCGATATTGCGGGTGAATTGATTCGATTGTACCAGATGTCTTGGAGAAATTTCTGACAGCAGTCGAGACCACAACAGTACAGGAATAGCAATATTCAAAACATAATTCCTACCTTGTTATCTAGTATTAGACAATCGTTCTGGTATTATGGTGCAAGTGGTCATCTCAACGTCGGCGGTCGCGGGTTAGATTCCCGCTTGGGACAAATATTTGTTTCTGGTCTGGGTGGGTCCTTGTGGGTCTCTCCACCGTGCCTCAGAGAGCACGTAGTGCCTTGGGTCCCGTTTATTATCATAGACACATGATAGCGGTCGTTACTCATCATAGAGAAATTATCAGCCAACACGCAGTGGCAAAGCAGCGTGGTGGATTAAGCTCCAATCCTTCTTATATATTTTCCCAGCAAGAGCACGGTTACAGGCTGATTCAGTTCAATTCAGTTTAGTATTTACTATTAGAATTTCTAATTTTCAAACAATTCTATTCTTTTAAACATGTTTTAATCAATTGTTTAATTAAAATTGTATGTCACGTTTACATTATCATAATTTATATTGCTTTTTAGGGATTTAACTCTTGTCTTTAATTGGGAAAGTAGTGATATCTTAAAAATATAATATTTTCAGACTGAAGGAATCCTTAATCAACAGTCAGAGAAAAGGACAGTACAGAATTAATAATAAGACAATACCTGCGCGATCTCCTTCCTTGTACAGCAGAAGTTCACAAATGTTACATTAACGAAGTCAGCCCCATAACACACAGTGACTGTCTTCTCTTCTAGCGACCCTTGAGAACCGATCAGGACGACGTTCCTAGTCTTCTGATCCTACAAACAAAATAATGAATTTAGTTTCATTTCATGTTTTTAATGCCACATGCAAAAGTTTGAATTTTATTCAAATTTCCAAGCATTTTTATACAAATGGAACTGTTAAATTGTCTAGCGATTCTACCGCTGCAGAATGTCGATTCTGAATACTTTTCAACGGCAAAAAAATCAGTAACTGCACTTTTATAATTGATCCTCATCTACTATTTTAAAATCGAACATTATATTCATAATATTATTTTATCCTACATAAAAATTTATTTATTTTAAGGTCTTAGTGCCTCTTTTGTCAACCAAAATATAACAAGTAAGCTAACCGATAGTTAAAGAGCAGTACCTAAACTTGTCAATATCATGAAGTTGAGAAGCATTAATTAATGAATAATTAACTTGCCAGGTCATTTGCTAATTTACAAACTAACTTGACTAGTATTTCATTATCAAAATGGCAGCTAAGTTTATACAGAGAAAAAATATAATATCACAATTTATATTTACCAATAATTATAAAAAGCTTACTAAAATAGAGTGTCAAATTAATATATTTATACATTCATTATATTACTAGCTGTGCGCCGCAATTTCACTCGCGTTAGCTTGACAGTAAATAATATATAACAATATTTGCCTCAAATCCTGTATCAAACAGAAACCTAATATCCAATCCCATTTTTAAGACTACAAAAAAAATACAAGTTTTTTACCCGCTTCAACCGCCCGAATCACCAAATAGCAATTTTCATACTTCTCTAAGAATTCTCTTTCTTCGTCCAGAAAAAAAAAGTTCCATACAAAATGTAACTCCCCATTCTAAGCATTTACACAGGTATTTTCCCGAATACCTTCCTTAGTTGACGTCTCCTATTCATAATCATAATCATCATAACGGAATAATCATAACGGAGGCACCGTTTTACAAATATTTTTTTCTGAATTCCAGTGGTCGATATTTTCTTACTATTCATATGGCTTTAAAAAAAAAACTTTTATGGAACGTTGAACCAGTTAAGGAAAAATAACGGTGGAAAACTACTGAATTTATTTCCTGTGTTTGCTGTGTCGTACAATCTGCACGTGTCCTATTGTGCGTTTTTTTTTTCTCTTCATAGGAATCTTTAGAGATAGCTTAGATTTGAATCCACCACCTTGCTCGGAATATTTTTATTTATTTATTTATTTATATAGTTTATTGCACACTTAAGTAATACATAAAAATAGAAACAAAAGAAAAACATACAAAATAGAGTGCAAAGACGGTCTTATCACTGATAGTGATTTCTACCAGACAACCCTTGTCTATATAGGACATTCTGGTAATAAGACAGACAGACGGTGCAATTAGTTTTAAAAACTAACATTTAAAATATAATAACATAAGTTATACGTAAAAAATTAAACTTTATCTCGTTGGTATAAGATACATAACAGCATATACAATACACTAAAAGCTATACATAAATAATAACATACATATACATAAATAATAATTATTTATTTAAAATAGTATATAAATATCATATATTATTAATGATATGTAGATAAATAATGTTTTTTCACAGTTCGGTTAAAATACGTATCGACTGCGCTTGGCGTATGTCTCGTGAGATTACATTCCACAGTTTTACCGCTTTCACAGTAAAAAATCACTGTATTATATTCAATTATTATATTCACTGTATTAAATTTACTGTAGTATACTGATTCACTGTAGCATTGACTATGGCATACAGGAAATTTTAACTTATTGTCGGCATGAGATCGAAGGTTGGTACACTAACCTACTAGAGAAATCAAACTCTCTCTCTAAAAGGACTTCTTTTAAGTACGGAGGAGTATTAGGATGGAAAAGGATAAATTAAGGAAATATAATAATAGAGCAAAGAAATATAATAATAATATATAAGAACGAAATACGTCTCAGAATTGCTCACGACTCACGAGGCCTGCAGATACACTCCGCCCCCGAATGCCTTCGTTATAATATATATGTTGTACTGTTTTACCTTAACACTGTGTAAAAATTGCATTTCAAATAATAGCATTTGATATCCTAGCTATCGCGGAATTGAACCCATAACAGTCGACGTCAATTGATGTGATCTATCCAATAAGCCATTACGACTTCCCAAGTCAAATTCACGTTTAATTTTATAAACACTTGCTTGCTTTATACTAAAGTAATTGTAAGAAATGAAAGAAAACTTGTCGCAACTATGATTCACATCTTAGCTAATGATTCGGAAACTCTTGAAACAAATTTAATTAATTAATTTTAACGCAAAATTCTGTACTGAATAATGATGCTCGAAATAGACTTGTACGAGAATACTTTTCAATACAACTTCATCACTACTTATTCTAAAACAAGTTTTCCCACCGCGTGTGTATATTTGTTCGCGAAAGACTCAAAAACTATTAAACTAATAGGTAAAATGATTCATGAGCAAGGTTTAGGTGTATAATCTGTCACGGTTTTGTTTAAATTTGTGAAAACATAACGATGATTGTTGATAATGTCGGAATAAGTCAAGCCGCCTGGAAGCTTTCATCAAAAACGCTGCGTACTACCTTTGAGATACAACAAAACAATATAAGGTTAAAATATGTCTCTTTTAACGGTCTACAGTCAGCGATGGCATATATCTATCTTTTAGGCATGGCTTAGTTTACCCATTTTAACATCTAAAAAATGTTCATGTACAAGGCGGTAATTGGAAAACAATTGAGACGGATACAGTATTAATGACTTTAAGCATTTCATACACACTATGAAAATCCTTTACACCAAATAGTTTAAATGAATACCTTAGGAGTTATCGCTAACGCGCTACTAACGCGCGCGAAAATAAATTCAAGCGTTGGTCACCAATGACGGGACTCGTTTGATGCGACCACCCCCGCGCCACTCGTGCGCCGTGGGGCGTAATCAATAAATAAAACATTGGTATTTAATGAATAAAATTAAAGAAGATAAGAGTTTCGACCAACACCTTAAGAAACCTTCGCTAAATTTGCATGAGACGGCACGTATTGTGATAAGGTTCCTCAGCCCTGAGCAGCCCTAACTACCGGCATCCTGGGCCTCAACCTGTCAACCGGAGGGGAAATATTTTTAAATATTTTTATTTTTGTTATATGAATAAGTTAAATATAGAAATAAAAGAATAATTAAATTAATTCATTTTATTCAATTCAATTTGTCTTAATATTTAAATATAACACTGTAATACTATTTATTATAACACTCATAAAAACTTTCAATCACCATTCTTAATTTTTTCTATCTATCTTATTTTTCAGTTTAAATTTATATTTTGATAGTGTAACTATTAAAATGTCTTTAAATTTGATTCTAAGCTCTTTTATCTTCATGTAGTTCATGCATGTAATAAAACTAAAATATCTCTCTCGTAACGCAAAGTGACCACTTCTTTCCATGTATACTGTATCATCATATATAATTTTTATATTTTTACTGCAATCAATTAAATTTTTATCAAAAATGTAAGACATATAAGAGAAGATTCACAAACTAAAATTTGACTTCTGTATCCCTAAGTTGTTCTGTGAAATTGCCCATAAATTAATGCTCGTTAACTTAACTTAGCTATTAGGCTTAATTTAAAAGTACATAACTAATGAATAGTCTGCATATAGATAGTGAGAGGACCTTAACTCTTAATGTATTATACTTATGTAAATATATGTATTTTCTAAAATAAAAGGGCAACGTGAACAATTTTAACCCTTAAACTATTCCACTATAAAAGTCGAATAATTTTAAGAATGATTTTAGTCTTGTTTTTAAATGAAATTACCACATTTACGAATAAATTAAATAAAAAGTAGATAAAGTATAATAAATAGACGTAAAAACCCCCACTTAAACCACAAAGTAAAACACCTTTTTAACGATACCGCTAATGATAAGTTAAAGGATAGGTAAAAACTTTTTCACCTTTTTTTTATTGTAAGGAAAATATAACTTTAAAATAAAATTATACTTTTTTCTAAATACCCATTTTGAGGCAAATACAATTACTCGAACCTCCTTATTTCTCGTCAAATTAATGCCGATATTAGTACTCGTAGTTTATTCAATTGAGGAAATATTTTACCAATGTGCCTTAACATCGACCTAGTCATCAACAGCTTTTACTGTATTCTATAAGCCTAAATTTCGTTCTGTTTCTGTTTTTAACACCATCAAGAAATTTAATACTGAATGCGCAAAGAATTCCTGACTACGACGGGACAAATTTTGATGCTAAGGTCATACACACTATATTGATTTCAAAAAACTTTTCTTAAGCCGTTTTTATCATCCATGTGTTATTACCATTGAATTTGAAACGGCGGTGACAAATAGTGTGATAGAAGAAATACTATGTATTCGCGTTGGAATGGAAGAAATACTATGTATTCCTTTCACTACATTAGATAAATGACCACAACATATTCATCGAAACATATGATCATAGAAATTTATTTTAGGCATTTCAAAACATTTACTTGGGTTCTACAGTAATTCTCTAAGCACAAATTAGTTTGAATCCTTTGAGGACTTTTTAGAAAAGTATGCTCCATGTGTGCTCCAAAGATTTGGAGATTTGAGATGCGATAGGTATTTAAAAAAACACAAGCCCATGCATATATTCAGAGATTAGAGAAGAGGTAGATTTGGACGAGCATAATAAATTAATTAATTCACATTCTTACCCTTTTTTATTTTTCATCGCTAACTTCTTTTGTTCCTGTTTCCTGTTTCCAAAGCAATCAAATCAAATACTATTCTACTATCTGTGGTCCATAAATTATAACAAGAGATTAGTTTTAATGATGTTGCCCTATTTGCAACATTTTGTACTTTGACATATTTATATTTTGAAAAATTTTTGATTTGTGTGCAATAAAATATTTTTTATTCCATTCTAATCTGCAACTAAAAAAGGTGTTCTATAATGCAAAAGGCTTCATTATTCATAATGTAACAATTAATTATATGTGATTCAATATTTTTATTGGAAAAAACGAAACCCACGCTGAAAAATGAGAAGCTAAGAGTATGTTGCAATTTATTTGCATAAAAAAGACGATTTATTATTAAATAGTTCAACTATAAAATGTAGTAACGAAATACAGTCTACTTGATTTATGAGAGATGTTAATTTACACGATAGAAAAATCGAGAACAATGGAACAGTTATAAAAAGCAGTGTTCCAAAACATGGTTGAAGATAAAACGCTTTCAACACAGATTAAGGTAAATATTTAATTTATTAACGACTTTTAGACCGATTTACGTACAACTTTAATTTATTTGTCTCTATTATTATATCGAGTTTACGCAACAAATGGTTGTCTGAGTTGTCGCGGGTTCAATCCCCGTTCATGTCAAATGCTTGTATAGGTCAAGCAGAGATTGACCGTAGTAAAGGGGTTTATGTTTGTTGTGTGTTTCCGGTTCCCCGACACACCTTATGGGAGCGGTTAAGTGTGAAGCTTTTATTTATATCTCCGTCTATGAAAAATAAAAATAAAAAGTCATGTGTACGAAGTCCAAATGTCATAAGTGAAATATTTTTGCAAACTCAATTTCAAATTAATAGTTAAACATTCTATTGCTTAGTTACGCGTTGCTCGAATACGCGTTGCTAGGATACCCGACATCATCGAGAATATCAAATCTATATTTAATCATCTCATTCTCCCCTATACATTTATGTGTTTCTTTCTTTTCTTTTTCGTGACGCAATTTTCGTTAATCGAATTTTAAATCACAATGATACTAAAGAAGTATTAACTTTTAAGAAAACTAAATCTCTAAGGTTTCATAAAAATTGGCCCAGTAGGTTTAAAAGTGTGTTCTGCAAAAAACTTTGGGATATACTAGTGCGATTTTGAAAACATTTTATGTCATAAAGACTGACAATATCATTGTACGACTAATATGACAAGAGCAAAAGCCTTAAATGTCAATTAATACTACAAGTATCGAATCTTAACACAAGTTATATCGCTGAGGCTGTCTACGAGGATCAAATAAGGTATAATTTACAAAAAGTAGAATACAATACATGTTACAAAAACATATTAGACTTATTTATGTACAATTGGCGGTCTTATTGCTGAATAGCAATCTCTACCGCGCAAACGTGTTGCGAAGGATATTATGTTCAGTAACGCCGGGTATAGAGTACTTACAAAGAATAAGAGCAAAGATGAACACATACTGCCTCACATACATTAATAAAATATATAAACATTAATACACAAGTAGAGTACCCCTTTATATCTATCACAAATATATTTTTTAATAATTTAAAAAATTATGGTCTAATTTAAACAACCATGTGACCTCTTGTATAGTTTCAATAAACTCAATAAATAAAAAAATTATAAATATATTCTTTGAACGAATTAAAATAAAATTTCTTTTTTGGTTTTCCGAAGTTTTGTAACGTCTTTGATACAATTAGTTTTAACGAAACGAATTATTCTCTTTCATAATAATTATTAATCTTATCATTAAAATGAAAGCGAAAATTAAATGCCGCGAGCTTTTCTATTATAAAAACAGTTAACCTTTTAATGAATTGAAAAAGAAAAATTTTCAATGACATAAATTTAATTTTTTTTTTCAAGATAGTCTTACAAACTTCTCTGAAATTACAAAATTCAGAAAACTTCAAAAGGTCTTTGATATCTTAATAATCCTTATATAATAATTAAAAATATTAAAGTACTATCACTGAAATACTGTTTATGTAAAACATTAAAAGTAAGACTAGAACTATGGTGGTTCATAATATATCACCAAAGGGAAAAAAGTCTAAATAGACTTAATTAAGGGAAGGTTCTACGTTCCTCTGTATGTTCGACAACATTTGCGTCAGTTGCGAACCGATTTTGAAAAAATTATTTTTTAATTTGAAAGAGCACTCTCTAGTGATGATCCGTCATTAAAAAAATTATGATAAGACGATGAAATCACAGGACCCGATAAACCGTTTTCGTATATAGAATTACGTATATGTTTATCTATATGTCAGGTTTTGATATTTTTTAAATTTTTTAGGGTTTCGTACCTAAAGGGTGAAACGGGACCTTATTACTAAGACTCCCCTGTCCGTGCGTCCGTCTGTCCGTCTATCACCAGGCTGTATCTCATTAGCCGTGATAGTTAAGACAGTTGAAATTTTCACAGATGATGTATTTCTGATAACGCTATAACAACAAATACAGCTATACGCTATAACAATAAAAAGCAGAGAAAAAAATATTTAAGGGGGCTCTCATACAACGTGATTTTTTTTTGCTCGTTTTTGCTCGATATTGATATAGGCAACTGGTAGACGGTTGAAATATTCACAGATTATTAGGTTATATTATTATAGATAATGGTACGGAACCATACGTGCGCGAGTCCGACTCGCACTTGATCGTTTTTTTTTTGTTTTTTTTTTAAAGTAAATATTGCGATGACATGATGATGAACTCTGAAGATATTTGACAGAACCTCTCAATGGTTGTTAATAAATCAGTAGTGATGATGCAAGATTATTGCTGCTGGTAGTTATTACTTTGCAAAAATACTACGTGCAATAAAAAATATTAAACAAAAATGAGTTTTAAAAACCGACTTCAAAATTATATCTAATAATATTTTTGTTTAGAATAAGTTGAAATGGCAGCTGGTTACATATATCGCAGGACTGATGACCGCTGGAGCAGATGTGTCCTGGAGTGGAGACAGCGTATCGACAAACGCAGTGTAGGGCGTCCTCCGGCCCGCTGGACCGACGACTTACGCAAGGTCGGCGGCGGAAGCTGGATGAGGATTGCGGAAAACCGGGGTATTTGGCGCAGGCTTGGAGAGGCCATGTCCAGCAGTGGACTACGATAGGCTGATGTGATGCGATGCGAACATTTTTGTTAGTGTTCATATGTATGAAAGTATATGTATACTATTTACGCGTTTTTCTT
The DNA here is from genome assembly GCA_036937285.1 of Euphydryas editha. Classification (NCBI taxonomy): domain Eukaryota; kingdom Metazoa; phylum Arthropoda; class Insecta; order Lepidoptera; family Nymphalidae; genus Euphydryas; species Euphydryas editha. The sequence goes on along the minus strand of JAUPFZ010000011.1, from coordinate 4,538,895 downwards.
TGCTTTAATTTGATCCAATTTTATGCGAACTTTATCACTATACTTATAAACCGAAATTGAAGACAGAGTTAAAACTAACGATATATTACATAGTATCTTGTACCGCGTGAATTAAATACGAAACCGGCACTTAGCAAATTAAGTAGGAAAAGCTATAGTAATTAATTACAGTGATGACATAATTTCCGGTAAATAGTAAAAATTTTTGTTAGAGACAGCGTGTAAATGCATTTTTAATGGAAAATTAATTATCTAATGGAAATATCTATATCAATGTAAACGTTATATAATAGACGTATCACGCGGTGTCACTCATGTTTCAGGACTTTGGCATTGGACACTACACCACATTTATCTACATTTATAAAAAAAACCTAGAGAGAAGCGGAATCGATCCAGTGCATCTAAATTTCCTAGTGTTATTTTGTGTTTTGGATATCTCTGGTTTGATATAAATTCCCGTCTTTATGGTAAATTTTAACTATATAATTCTAGTTCTCACAAAGGTACGAGATACCTTGTAAACTAGTTACAACTAGAAAAAACGCGTTTTAACTAAATTCAGTCTTTGAACATGACAACTCACAAAAATAACAAAATTAATACAAAGAAAATATAATTAAAGTAAGTCAAATAATTTAATTTTATATACTTTCTAAGAACGTAACCGTATTTTTATGTATGTTTTTCATATATTAAAATATATTATTCATATTGTATGCAAATGAATAAGCATGTTATGCATGTGATTCTTATGACCGTAGTAATATACTATAACCTTGTACACTACAAATAAATAATAATACAATAATTGCATAAAAATATAAAAATATTTTTATCAAAAAGATCGAATCATAAAGCGAAACGAGATAGCAATTTATTAGTCTACAAAACCGAATAGATGTATCCACAAGCAGCTTCTGTCTAATTCGTATTAAACTCCGAGAAAAGCAATAGCTTAATAGAGGCGATATCCATTTTCTACGTCAATTTGGGCAAGACGTCTTGTTATTTTCTGAACAATCGACATTTACGGCACACTGAGTAATTGGAAAGGAAATGACGGGGTCACATATCGAAATACTTTTAACATACAATATTATTTTTGATTGAGTTTATCGTTTTAAAAGAAAATATTTAAAATTGCTTCCGGGCAGTGAGCATACTTAACCCAAGGTGGGTAATATAATTTATTGTGTAAGTTGAAATGTATGAAAATAAATTCATTATTTGATAATCTTATAATAAAAGCGAATCGCAAGATTTTAGAAGTAATCGCAAAATCGGTTCAGTTTTGCTGAAAATTTGTGAAAATATTAATAATTTTATTTATTGATTATTGACATTTATGAGAGAATTAAAATGTATTAAATTTAAAAATAAATTATTATACAGTAATAAATTATACCGCAGTCACATTAAAATCACTTTACGCAGCGATAATTTGGCATTTAATAATTATTATAAAAAAAGAGTTAAAAAACTCAAATTATCATCTAATATATAAAATTCTCGTCTAATATAAAAAATTCTCGTGTCACAGTGTTTGTAACTACACTCCTCCGAAACGGCTCGACCGATTATTATGAAATTTTGTGTGTATTTTCAATAGGTCTGAGAATAGGACGTAAACTATTTTTTATACCCCTAAGTGATAAGGGTGGTCCACCCCAAATTATTATTCTTGATTTTTTGGACAACAATTTTTAATTTAATTTTTTTATAATTTGGCATTAAAAAAATACATACAACCCTAAATTTTCACCCTTCTACCACTATCCCCTATTTTTAATAGCGATATTAGTACTTTAATAATTTTATACTTTCGGTGGTCATATATACCTACATACCACCCTAAATTTTCACCCTTCTACCACCAACCCCTATTTTTTAATAGCGATATTAACACTTTAATAATCTTCTACTCTTGGCGGTCGATAATTGATCAGTTACCACTCGATCAATTAGTTATTCTCGCCAGGCGTCTGCCGGTGTCACTACTCACCCCGTAAACAGCACAGAGTAGGGATGAGAACAAAATCGGCCTCCTGTCTTTCTCACACAAGAAGCTTGAAGCTTCTTTTTTAAATTCAAACGGGTTCAATTTCCAATCAGTTGGGCATTCGCAATGACAATCAATATGTTTTAAAGCCACGCGATGTCTATTTGTGGCTTGGATTTGGGCACACCGTGGTTTTCACACGGACAAGTTATCATTAAGTTTCTTTGTGTTGGCTAAAGATGGACTCACTAAAAATATCGTATTTCCATTGCACTAAGAGACTGATTATGTTTTTTTTTAATTGTCATAATTTGTGATGTAGATGTAACTTGAAATTTATTAATTAAGATAATAAAAGTACAATGAATTCAAAAATGAATGTTTGCTGTTTTCGTATTTTTATAGGCCGTCATAGTTCACAGCGCTCCATTCCTCTTTCAGTTATATACCACATCCCCACACAAAATAAGTTAGTTATTTTTTATTTGACTATCAAAATATTCACTAGAAATTATTTACATGGCAAAACAACGTTTGCTGGGTCAGCTAGTAGTATCTATAATCTCGTAATCCCGTAATCGACCAGGTGCATTACCCGCCCATAGTGGAAATCGTTATTTACCAATCAGACGACAAATGAAAGTTTTTTTTTATATTACAAAAGTAACAAAAGTTGAACTTTCCGATAATTCTAATGAATATTTTATTTTAATAGAGTTATTAAATTTTCCAAAAAAAAAAAAAAAATTATGAATTCGTCTAGATCACAAAACAAAATTCAACGTAAAATTTCAAAACAAGATACTTATTTACAAATGATGAACCAAAAATTGTGCTAAAGCGACCTAATTAATTATCTTAGTCTTCACGAATTTCTTTCCACAAGCGAATTCAATCATTTTTATTAAAAATATTAATGCGATTTTAATATTAATTTCTCTGTTGGAAAGCTACATTTAAAAAAAAACGTTTTTGTATTTTTCTGTTGATTTTTTTTTTGTTGTTTCTCCTGTTATCGATAGTCAGTTTTATTAAATTCCACGAGGTCGAAGTCGCCATTAAATACCATTAAAAAAAAATTTAAAATTCCTAACCTCTAATATAATTTCTCATATTCAACAAAATTACAAACGTATAATATACCCTTCGCTACGTATAAAATAAAGAATGCGAACACTTTTTTGTGTTGAGTGGTATCTAAAAGCACTGCTGAAAATCCATTATTTTGATCATTTTAAAACAGATTTTAGTCCGACGTCATTCTAAAATTTTATTTTATCAGATATTACGTCGAATCAATATATTTAAATAAGCTTTTAAAAGCACGTTTGAAGTACCGAGGTCAATTCTGTATATTGAATATTTTTTCAAAACAATATATATTTATAATTTTTCCGTTTTTACTTATATCTTATCTTCTTCTTATCTTATTATAATAAAATTTTAACGGTTCCGTTTCAATAATTAATATTTCAAATTTTTGGAGGGCACTTTATAATCGATTCTGAAGACGAGTAACTGTTTTTTTTTTCTCATTGTTGTCTGTCGTTTCTGAAATATCTACCTTGAAGAGACTTACGTGAATTAAAATTGACCGCGGGGTACAATTAGTCAAAATGGCTTTGATTTACAATAACTACTACTAAATAAAACAATTAAGTCAAGTAATGAGAGCTCTAGAACCCTATCAGATCAAAAGCGAGATAGTACAATAAAGCGCAATCAGGAGTTTACTCAAAGCCATAGAACAATTCCGCGAAGCATAACAAAAGACTAGTGAGGTGCGGTCAAATGTTCTCCTATTCTCCCGAACGGCTCCTAGAAGGCGTGTAAACGATAAAGCATAATTATTGTTAGCTATCTATTTTTACTGCCAACTAGTTACGGCCATTGTCTAGATTACTTCACCATCTTATGTTAAGTTTCATCGAGTCTTATTGGCCATTGGAAATTTAAAAATTTCATGATGTTCGTGTTTCTCATTCAAAAAATATACGAGTACGTATAACGTGTACATTTATGTCATATGTGTGTATAATCAAAAGTAAACAGTTTGCACCGTATGAGTAACTTTCCACGTTTTAACAGTAAGCAGACATTTGTCGTCTGAAGAATATGAGGAAACTTGAGATTTACTAATCTGTTGAAATCTATAATTTCGGCGAAGGGTTGGCGTAGAAGTTAAATCAACTGACTGTTGCGCTAGTGGTCACAGTTTAGATACCCACGTTTGAGTAGGTCCGAGACAGGATTCCTCGGAGGGGACTTGTCCTTCTTGTTGTCTCCTAATTCCGCGGGCGACGAATGGGGGTGCGTAGAATGGCGCTACTTAATGCACCTTCAGTAAGGCCCCTGTGCCCGTGTCGGGCCGGGATGGGAACCCGGTCCTGCTAGACACGGCGTCGTCGGGACAGTTCAGAGGTGAGCCGGACAGTCCCCATAGAGGAGAAGTCTGGCCTTTTCGCCAAGGCCAGCCTGTCGATGAAGGGATCCTGTTGCCTGCAGATCCGGGAACCTCCAATTAAATCAGCTGAAGACTCCCGCGAGGGTTTAGTGAGGTATTGCACTCCCAAAGTGCTAAGTTCGACATAGGTCTAGGACTGCCTACCCGGGCGTATGGGATATCATCCATTAATGGATTCCCCTGGGACACAAAAAAAAGGTCCAACACAGGATTATACTACTGGGGTTCGTTAAGTGTGGTTGAGTTGAGTTGCCCACGGGATTTGCTGGTCTCCTTCTGGGCGCGTCCCCGGGTGGCGGATAGGGGGTACTACTCGTCGCTCACCACGAATGGTTGGGGTCTTCGGACCCCCGCGGACCAAAACCAGCAGCGGTGGGCGCGAAAGCGCAGGAGGGAGGATGGAGGGAGATCGAGGGTACTCTCTCCCTCCACTTCGGAGGTCGCGCCGCTCCCGGTACTTTTCTGAATTATCAGAGTGGACCGGTGAGTGGCTCCAATTACATACTGGAGCGGAGGCGCGGTGAAGTGTGTTGGCACGGAAGGTGCGGTCGCTGAGGGCGTGCGCAAAACAGAAATATTACATGGAAAAAAATTTATATTTATATAAAGATATATAAAAAATACATGTTAACCAACAATCACACCACGTTAACCTAGCCCCGTGCTAAGTTCGTAAGATCTTGTGTTACAGGTACTAGAAACGGAAATAAATTTAAAAAATTTATATAAATACATATATACACGTCCATGACCCGGTGCAGATATCTATATTCATCATACAAATTATCTGCAGTTGGCGGGATTTGAACCCGCGACCGCTGCGTAAAGTGTCCAGTTGCCTGACCACTCGATGTTAACTCGGAGTTCAACTCGATATAACACATATAACGATATAACTATAACAAGGTATTATACAAAGGAAGACCTTATCGCTGAAAAGCGATCTCTTCCAGGCAACCTAGGGGCTTGTGTCGGCATAAGTACTAATATTAAACTTTATAGTAAATACAATACATATTCACATATCTATACATATACATACGTACATATTAATTTATCTATTATTAATACGTAAGATCAAAATCTTAAGGCTACAAGGACTTGTTCCTTATGACTCGTTTCAACCCTTCTATCAGTTAAAATTTAAATAATCTAAATCAAAGAATAGAATTCGCAGATAATAAATCGCTTAAAAATTTCACGGTATTCAGTAAAATAGAGATTTTCATTTCAAGACCCTCATAAAATACTACTCTTGAAAATAATTTATATACTCCGCCATTATCTTAGTCTAGTACCTACGCTTTATTGCGAGCCTGATATATTCATCTATAATATAAAAATAAGTCGGGTTTTCCTTCCTGACGCTATAATTTCAGAACGCAAGAATCGATTTCCACGGTTTTACATTCGTTGGAAAGGTCTCGGGCTCCGTGAGGTTTATAGCAAACAAAATTCAGGAAAAATTTCAACAGAAAAGCGGGAAAACAGGGAAAATCATTTTTCTGATACATAGCATGTACTACAAACCAATATGGTTTTACAAAAAACGAAGTCATCTGGTGGCGAAACGGAGTTCGCCGGGTTTGCTAGTATTTTATAATTTCTTTCGACGCAAAAGTTTACCCTATGTTTCCTTTCGCCGCCGAGTAGAAAATAATTTGCGAACACAAATACCACACTTAAAACAATTTGTGTGGTTTGTTCTTATTCTTTTGATTTAATGGCTTTTTGGACTTTCGATGGTGCCAAGAACCCGATCATACACTAAACATTTAAAGCTAATACATTCTACTGATCCTTGACACATGCTGATAAGTGTTTTTCTTATTCCAAATAGGACCTTGGCCTCTAGATAAAAAACAAACTATCATATGAATACCGCACTCGATATCCGCTCAGTCGCCATTCATTTGTCACTTCTTTTCAATAAGGTGATCGTTTTTGCAATATCGTAACGACATATTGCTCCGATAATAATCGTATCTCCTTAATATTGTAATAGGTACTATGCAACATCGCACACAGTTCATCAAAATTGAATAAAAATAACATCACACGTATTTATATTCTGTTCTGTACAACAACTATTGGAGGAATCACTGTCTGCCTAAGATACAGGACTTTCCTACTTTAGGCGACAGGGGTATAAAATTCAGTGTACAGTTATGTGTAATTTTGACAATTGTTTGTATTGTTTATGATCTATTCTTAAGAACTGTTTGTAACATACTTATGCAAATAAATATTTATTTATTTATTTCTTGTAATGGGTACGTTCAAATGAGTTACCAAAATGACAAAATTTTATATCGTGTCATAAGTTTTCATATTTTATTGTACATTATAAATTTAAGAATCGGTCAACGATTAAAACGTCGCCACAATTTAGCGAGAAAGAGACTAAAATAAATTTTGTGAATCTTTAAAAGTGTCACAACAATAAACGAATATAATGCAAGCTATTTTAGTAATTGGTATTTTAGTTGACCCACATATAAATATATCACGGCCGTGTGACATATCAGCGATGTTCCGGTCAGATGAGCGAACCGCAACCGAGATTGCAAATGTGAACTGCAAACATTTTTCGGAATTTCGTTGAATAATCTTCCGAAAGACTTATCTTTATGCAATTCGGAAAATGAGAACGCTGTGAATAAAATTAAGACCGATTTTTGATCGTGGGATTACAGAAAAACATTTCCATCTTTAAATTTATAACGATATTTAAAAGCTTAAGCCGCGTAATAAAATAATTAACCACATCTCACTGATGTGAAATCGCGTAAACTTCGCGTTGCAACAAAAATACTTTTATAATCATGCTATTAAAATGAAATGTTAAAAATTAGGGTAATTAAGCAGTTACGCGTTAGTTTATACATGAAACACGAGGATGTAGATGTGGCAAAATTAACCAAGCGTGGGATCAACGGAAAGTAATAATCATATAACAAAACCACAAGCATTTTAGTCGTTGGACAATACCGAAGGAAATTACTCGTGAGACCGAAATATCCACTGAAAACAACGAGCGGTTACATGCAGAGAATATTCAAGCATAAATTAAAAAAATCATACTTATAAAGAATTCAATAAATTCCAAGAAACATTAAAAAATTCAATTCATAAAGTGTTCAAACTGAATCGGCTTCTTTCTGGGTTTACTCGAGTGTTTTTCGCGGAATTTATTTCAAAGATAACGAAATATTTAAGACATTCATTTTCCTTTGTATTTGAAAATCCGAATATCATAATTATTCACTTACATTATGTACACATACGATACAAAAAATTATCACATAAAGCTTCAAAGTATAAAAATATAAGAATCAAATTCAGTCTCGTTAGCGGGAAACTATTAGACTGCAAGACTCGATCATCTCATCAATCATCAGATCTCAATCAAGAATCAATCGTACAATCGTTAATTGCTCGTTATTGAACTGAAGTGCAAAACCTAGCTCTTTAGAATTAACACGGCGATATTTCAACGGAATAATATCGTTGAATCGAACGAACGCTGATTATACGACAATGTTTTATAATATAAAATATTTATGTATTAAGGATCGTAATAAAATCGAAATACCGATCGGATAAAGGTAAAAGGGATACCCGTTCGAACGAAAAATCGCCCCAAATCCTGGACTCATATTAATAGCCAATATTTTCATCCGCTATTCCTGAAAACCGGCCGAAAGTTATTTCCATCGAGTACAATAACCCTTCGAACAATTCGAAAGTCATACGTCTTACTGGTCCCGTCGTATACGGTACTGTGATACATCGGAGTAGACTTTTCTAAAATTAATATATGACCTAGAATCGATAACGATCTCGAAAGAAGGCTTGGCAGCTTTGATTGCAATTTGTTAGTGGCGGAAAATTCGAAGCTATTTTCAATTCGCGAATCATTCTACTAAAATGTTCAAATGAACTAACACACATTTACTTTGATCTATTACAGTTTCAGATGATATTACCAACAAAATTATAAACGTTATATTAGCTGGTAAAGTCTAGATTTATAAAAAATATCAAGATTACACTAGTTGTATTTTAAATTACATAAATACGTTCGCGCTTAAATATTTACATACAAAACGTATCTAAAAATTTTATCGTATGTACAATTCATTACTCAACATTTTAGTTGAATTTCGTTCGCCCAGTTACGAATTCTAGTGAACTTTTCGAGCTTACATTTTCGATTCTGTAATTCCAATAAGAATTGAAGTATTGACACAAAGTTCTGTTCCTGACGTTTCCTGGAAACGTTGATTTAGTTAAAGGGACCGCTCACAAAAATTTACCTTTTATATTTAGTTATACAGTAACAAATTGATAGAAAAAATATTGAACTAGTTAGACATTAAATGTTTTGTACTTAAAAATATCTGTCTGTAGGTAATAATTTTAAATACAAATTAACTCGATAATTAAAAAAATGACTGTATATACTTATTTTATTATTTAAAACGAATAATCGTTAACCCTTAAGGAGGGATATTAAAGTCTTCACAGATGGATATAATATGTAATAAACCTAAACCATATTTTAAATTAGAGCTACAGAATCACAACTGTGAAAACCGCATATAATTTCGAGCCTGTTGCAAAATTATCTTGATGCCAAAACAATCTTTGGTTTATATTACTTTCATAAAGACGGATATATATTTTATTTTTCCTATCTCTCACGTAGAGACACTGGCCGGTTACAATTCTATTGTATCTACAAGTAGGTATGCAGCAAACACGACCCTTTTTTTTATAAAAAGACGTAAGAGTTATTAATAAAAAAGGCTTTTGTAATGTAAAGATTTTAATTAAAATCACAAGCAGACGCTACTGAAAGTAATTTTGACAAAGAAATACTTTAAAAAAAAACCTTTGTCTCGTGCTTGACGCATTGACATTATCACGAACTTCCCCGAATGCTTTTATGCTGTTGACTCTAAAAGGAAATACGATGTTCTCTGTTACGTACAGAGAAAACTTATTTTAATTCTGCACTATTATAATAAAGCGAAAGTATTTGTTTGTAACGAACTAATGACAGGAAGAACTACATCGATTCAAAATATTATATATGTACCTATTTAGAAAGGCTTGTTTATCGAGGTTATATAAGCCGGGGCGGGCCGCTAGATAGATTGGACCAAGGAATCACGTTGTCCCATACAAACTTTGCCTCCCTTTTTCATCCTTTCAGAGGTAGAATTTTGTAAAATCCGTTCTTAGCTGACCTCTACTTGGCAAAAGAAATATTCCTACCAAATTTCAAGTTTTTAGGTCTCATAGTTCCATAGATATCGTGATGAGTGACTATCTCCTATATATATATAGATGTACCTATTTAGAAAGCTTGTTTATCGAGGTTATATTGCACGTTACGATTCGTAGAAAACCGATTACCATACGAGTAGGTACATATCACCGCAAATGTCACCGCACGGGTCGTCTCATACTAAACGAAATCAAAATCACAAAGGGATCTTTAAAAATGTATATTTTTTTCAGCGAAGTTATATTTTTCATGTTAGTATTTTGTTGCATAAATATATGTATGTGTACCGCAAAATTTATTTAAATAAGGAGTGTTTTATTAACGTACTTTTCAAAGCACTGTGGGACCGCCAAAGACCCACAAGGACCAGAAACAGAATTTTATATAAACACAAATATCTGCTTCGAGTTTGAATCGAACCAGCGGCCGTCGGTGGATCGGAACTGTCACACCACAAGACCATAACGGTTGTCAGTGAAACTTACAATATTACCAACCCAACATGATAGTATCATACGTGAATAGACTCTACCGAGGGTGAGCTTTTTTGCAGGGATCGTACTCACGACCGCTAGCGCTCACAGCCGGTTGCGGTGACTACAGCGCACACGCGGCGTCAAACTTAACTGAACTGAAACATCCCACAGCTGGGCAAAGGCCCCACCTTTTTTATCCTATTATACAATATATAATAAAATCTATCCATCCGCCCATCCGCAAAGAATCTTAAGGGGCAAAAGGAACTTTTCCCTAACAATAGTAATAAATCCTAAATCAACTTTTGCGTGAAATTAATACTAATATACATGTATACATACACATTAAAATCCCCTTGATAATCATGAGTGCTATTTACATAATACATTATATGAAAGGAAGCTTAATGTCTTCATTACACTTTGCATATTATAACATAAATTGTTATAGAGCTTAGCGGGGGGGAAATTGACTACATTTCGTATACGGCTGGCTCAAGCTGAATTTTTGCCACTCATTGTAAATCACCTTTGTGAAGATGGCAACAATAACAATTATTTTTTATGAATTCCATTCAATGGTTCTAAAATTGTTCTGGATTTTACCGATTTTTAAATCGTCTGTAAATTTATAGAGGCAGAAGAAAAATTACTCAAAAATATGGCCCGCAATGGACTTGAGTATACTCTCTAAGCACGAATCAGTGGAATTTTCATTAATTATATTAATGAAGCTGTATTCACAAATCACTAGATATCAGTTTCATTTTAATAACAAGTTAGTGAATACACACTAATACACATATAAATATTAAATGATCAAATCAGTGGATGTGTGTGAGTGATGGTGTCTGATATTCACATATTCATACATTAAATAGTCACTAATTCTGCATGGTACGATTCTCAGATTGACAAAAAGTGAATAGTCACTTAAAATTTGTGAAATTCCACTGATTCATGTTTAGAGAGTACGATTATAATGACAGCAACTCATAGAATTTAAACCGGATTCTTCCAACACCAGATTACAGTGTTCAATAATAGTTTAATATCTGTCAACTTAGGCATGAGCAAAAATGATTTTTAAAATCAGGACCGGTTGAATGATGCTAAAATAAACGCATTAAAACAAAAAATAAAACAAACAAGCTTTTTGATTCGAAATTGCTCTGTTTTTTATTTTGGATTGCTTGGGAACGGCAGATTTGGCAGAATTTTTTTTTGTATTAATCGTCGCGAAAAGTCTGTAATATTATTTTTTGAGAAAACCTTAATAAGAGTTGAAGCGAACGCACATTAACAATTCTGCTTTTTACATTTAAAAAAAATATATGTCGTTTAATTTGCGTCATCGTTTGCTGAACGTAATTCATATTATCTTCATTAGTAATTTCCACTCGCGCAAAGCAGTTTTATGTTATAATTTCGTGTACCTATACAAAAAACTCAATGTCTAACAACGATATATTTATTATGAAATTTTACATGATTAATCTAAAAATCTACATAATATAATTAATAAGTAATTAAATCACTAACAAACATAGCCATTAATTAACTGTTTTTAAAATACGATCATTACTCGATATCGAACTAATAGGAATATTCAAGAGCTCATTCACACGGGACCCGCCATTGTCGTTCACATTATACGTAAGGAAACGAGTTTTTTCGCGACTCGTAAAAATATCTGAATAGATCTTCACACTTGATTCGTGATTCCGAGGCGCATCAACAGATCCGTCCGTCACAAAAAAAAAAACGAATTTGTGTTTTTTCGATAAACGTGATTTTTAAAAGACGGTACGCCATTTAAGACGTATCCATCATTTTTCACGATTTTTGATTCGTGTGAACACGGCCAATAAAAACCATTGCCCCCGTCAACAAAAAAAAATCACGAATCGTGAAAAACATCGATACGGCAAAAAACATGAATCGTCCTCGTGTGAATGAGCTCTAAGCTAAAGGTATGTTGAAACTAAACAACACTACACAGTAGGAAATGCTAGGCATTTGGCGTAAGTTAGAAGAATATCACGTTGTCTACTCCATTCATCGTGTCGTCAGCAAAATCATCCGCATAATATTGGCACTAGTGAAAGCCACTACGAGCCTGTTTCAGCAGTTACTGACAAAGTTTATCTCGCACATCGCATAAGTTACTGATGGGCATTATGAGCAGGAGGTAAAACCCCTACGGCCAGTTTTACTTCAACTAATAATCTACAACTTATGGATTCACAGGTTGCGAAAAGATATCTGACAGATAAAGTAGAGCTTGACGGTGAACAGAAAAATACATCATAAACTTTTATCTATTGGATACCGTCATACATCAAATAGCTTTATCAGCAACCATATTTATCAGTAAAACAGGCTCTAAATTTAATAAATGAATAAGATCACAAATCTTTTTTAACGCAGCTCTTTTTTTATTAATATATAGTTGTGTACTTAAATATTTAGGTGATTAGCTAATTAGTTATTATATAAGGAACGATTTGTTTGTCCATTATGAGTTAATAAATTATAAACTAACAAAATTATGAAATCTAATAACTCTTTCAGAACGAAAGAAAGAAATAAGTAATAAACAGTAGATAACTGATGCTGGTAAAACACGGAGTAACGTCTTATGGAAAATATACAGAGCTACATACGTAGCCGAAAGTATGTTTACCTTAGTATAACTATCACTGACTGATAATTAAGAATTGTTTAATATTTAAAGAAGTATAAATTTTGTTTTATATTTAGAAAATATGAAAAAAAGGTTTAATATACAAAGAACAAATTAATCTGTCGCTGTTTTATCGTAAAAACCTGATAACCGTTATCACTTACAGCTGTTAATGGATCTGCCCGACTAATGCCTGATTTAGCAATACAATTAGGAACATTAGAAATTTTTATTGAGACCTACTAGCTAGAGACTAACTTTCAGTATGTTACCGCTAATTTGACACTTCTTAATAGGTCTTTAAATTCACCCTTCACTCAAAAACGGAGAAAAAAAAAGTCAAAAAACCTGCTTGTATCAGAAGTAATTTTTGAAACATGTAAATATGCCTTGCACGAAGCAGCGCTACGGAGTCTAAATATGTCTTTTAGTCCATCTCTTGCTAAGCAATGAATCAAACATAATTGACAAAATCTACATGTTTCAGAACTAATTTTGAGACATATAAGTATGTCATGCATGAAACAACGCAATATAATCTAAATATATCTTTTAGTGCATCTCTTGCTCAGCGGTGAAGAAGAACGTTGTTAAGAAACCTGCATGTTTCGGAAGTAATTCTAAGATATGTATAATACGCCGTGCAGCGGCATTACGGAATAAGCTTCAAACCATATCCTTCATACGAAAAAGTTTTAGCCCAGCGTTGACCATTCACAGACTTACAAAATAGTAAGTAGTTTTGCTTTATGATTAAATTATTATTATTATTCAACTGTTAGTTAAAATTTTAAAATTTACCTACTTCTACGAAATGAGGACCAATCGGTTCGAGAAACTCTTAAATTTAGCTAATTTATTTATCCTATATTTATAATTTTGTATACGTTAGCGTCAAGTCGTATTATTCTGGCATCGTATGGTGCGTCGACTCATTCTGTAATTTTATACAATACCGATCTCTTTTAGGCATCGTTTATTACTATACCATTCAGGTGTTTGATTAAAACGCGAAAGTTTGATTAAAGATTACGAATTAGATTCCCGCTTAACTTGATTCGAGTCTTGGATGGTTGTTTCCTTAAGGATCTCCCCACTGTTCTTCGCAGAGCACGTAAAATCCGTTTTTATGTATGTACAGATTTTTTCCTAGTCTGGGCATTAATGCTTGTATTATACGTCTGTTTGTCTGTCTTCGGACCCCCGGACACGGGATACTCATCCTACTAGGTGTCGTTAATTGTGAGACGCGTATTTATTATGTATGAACAACTCCGAGTTGTAAATTAAGTTCCAGCCCTTCTTATATATAGAGAAGAGGCGAGGGACATACCCTGGCTAGTCAATGTTACATACGTTAATCAAGTAATATAACAAAGGTCTTGCAAAGAATTAGCAAAGTAAAATTCGGTACGCGGTGGATGAGAGGTGAATGAGGCAGTAAAGTTGAAAGTGAAAGACTAACAAAACGTCAAATGATAAACAGAAGACACGGATTAGGTATTTATAAGCTTTTATAAGATACGTGAGCTGATTATAAAATGCCGGATTACAAATTGCAAGAACAAAAAAGACAAGAATACCGCAACATTTACAATAAATCTTATTTTAAAAAAAAATAAGTATCCATTATTCTCTTTTTTTATATTTGTACACTTCCTAACCGCTACATATCGTGTCCTTTGCCCAAAGGTCCGAAAGAAATCGCTCATTAAGCGATCAGATTGCCTTTGTACATCTTTTCCGTATTTCACTGTGTATGTTTGTATCATGATGTACAATAAAGAATATTATTATAATTATCAAACAGGACCATTTTAGGGGTTCCGTACCTAAATGATGCCAATGGAACCCTTTGAAGAAAGTGCTGTCGACTCCTCACATCTTCGGCTTCCTCGGAACCATAGCAGAGAGACAATATCATAAGCCATAGTTAAAAATAAAATAAAGTTATACCTATTGTCATTATATACGAGTATTTTTTTTTCAACGTTTTAGCTCGATATTTATAAATTTGTTGTATCAAACATTTTACTGTAGTAGGATACACTCTGACGACCGTTCTGGTGTAGTGGTGCAAGTAGTACCTCAACTCTAGCGGTCGCGGATTCGGTTTCCACTCGGGGCAGATATTTGTATTTGTACAAATGCTTATTTCCGGTCTGGGTGTATGTCGTTGTGGGTCTCCCCACCGTAGCTCGAAAAGCAGGTAAAGCCGTCGGTCCCGGTTATTATGATAGAAACCTGATAACGATCGTTACTTATGGTAGAGAAATTATCCGCCAACCCGTGGAGCAGCGTGGTGGATTAAGCTCCAACCCTTCTATATGGAGAAGAGGCCTTCGCTCAGCAGTGGGTTGTTTACAGACTGTTACAGTACAGTACAATACAGGATACACTCTGTGTGCTAGTTTTACTCGTAGAAAATATTAGTTAGGATTCACGTGTAATATTACCAGTTATATTATCAACAATAGTACATATCTCAAAAAAAATGTATTTAATATCAATTTTATACAATTCTAAACACATAATAACATATAATAAAGAAAGAGAAATTGTCGCCACTACCAATAGTTATAAATAATCACTTCCATTCCTAAAGCTTTCCACCGCTAATGGCATAACGGTATTCAACGACATTTGGTAAATGTATTGTCATGAAAACAACTATAAAGACCGCTCCTTATGATAAAGTCGAATGACCAACGACGGATTCCATTAGAAAAATGCGGTGATACTGTTATAGTGAATGAGACGGAAGGAGAAAATATGTATATAAACACTACGTATATCCATTCGATATACTAGCCTCTAAAACCAAAATAGAGAAGATTTTTGTTATACATACATCATATTCTAATGTTAAAATCGTATCACAAAGGCACACCATAGGATTAACAATGATTGAATAAGTGAAATAAGTATCAAGCAATTGCACAATAAAACCACACTTCTGATTTTCTACTGAAAGTCATGGCATAAATTTAATAAAATAATTGGTCCTGGTCTCAAGACAGATAAGATGAGAAACATGGTCTTGTAATTTATTATTGCGTTTATCTATTAAGTGCAGTTATTAAAAATAATAATAAAAAAAGAAGTATTTGGAAAGTAATCTCAAAAAAATATCTCAATAAACTCCAAAAGTAATTAACTGATTAACAGAAAATTGAAGCGTTCAAAATGGCAACACAAGCCTAAAATTTCTAATTCACGAATAAACCTTAATCTCTAAATACATAGGTATTTTTTTCCTCATCCGGAAAAAAAAATACTAAATGTTATCGACAATGATATCAATTGATAATTTAATTGTGAATATCAAATGGTTATCGATTACGCTTACAATGAATTATATTAAGTGCCGAGTATCAAAAATGCTTGAAAGCATTGAGGTATAATGTACCATATTACTTATTCTCGTGAACAAGACATTCGTAGATAATGTCGAAATATCGAGCTCCACCAAATGAAAACAAAAAACATGGTAAATATCCCGATTCGAATAATCTTAGTTACATATTACTTCAATGCTTGAAAGACAAAATATTTTCACGGATATTGCAACAGGATTTTGGTCTACTGCTACATTGATACACAGTCCATTTTTATACATAAATTAAATCAAGCTTAGCTTAGTCTTAGCTTAAATCGAACTCAATGTAGCCATGTTTTTACATATTTGTTGAAACATTGGGAAGGGGCGCGTGGCTGTGGGTCGGACCATACTGATTGCAGCGTATTAGGCTAGCTTCGAAAACACTTATTTTCCCAACAATTAACGAGGACGACTAAAAATTTGTGTCATGAGTCCGGAAATACAAACAGCGTAAACACAAATATTCAAATCATGACTAACGTTTGTATGGCTTATAAAAACATCTCACATGAGCGGAAGTTGAACCCGCGACCGTTAGCGGATCAGCTACTTGTTGTTACTATTTCGCCAACTCGTCGTCAAGTTACTATAAGCTACTCGAAACTCACCCTAAGTACAACTTAATAGAAACAATGCCTAAAAGAACAAAGTAACAAAGGTTTACAACAATTTGATTTAGATTCTAAAATATGGGTAAGTATCATGTTCAAAGTAAATCTTCAAACTTAACTACATTCCTGATTTTAGGTAATTTTATGTCAAGGCTTAGGTACCTACGGCGATTTAGGAAAACACGTAGGTTTCTGCAAATTTCGAAGAATAAAAACATAAATTAAATCAATCTGCACTTGGTAAATTTGTGGTTTTAGTTCCATATATTTTTTTCTGATAAGAATTATACTATACGATATACTACACGATAATAATATTACTATACGATAATATTATAAAGCTGAAGAGTTAATCTTTTTAGAGAGCTTCCGTTGCGTCCTTTATTATTTCTCTTCTCGAGACATTTTTAACTATAGTTCCACTTTCAAAGTAAATAAAACATCACTCTTTTACTGAGAATTTTCGAAAAATAAAAAAAAAACTCAATAATACGTTGAACAACCCAGGAATAAAATCTGAGACCCCTTGCTCGGCAGTAACGCTTGCGACCATTCGACCAACGAGGCGGGCACCTACCTACTCTTATAGTAATTGTTTAAAAATATTTAAGAACGTTTTTCCCTCAAATTAACGCGGGTGAACGTGCAGGATACAGATAGTGTACTATATGATGAACAGACAGCGAGCAAAGATATCCTAACGGACAAAAAATATTATATCGCGTTCGAATAATGAAAGAACAACATCTTTCCTAGCAGTTCATTTTGATACGCAGTCTTGTTTAAATACAACTATGAAAATACAATGTCAGTCCATTGTCTCGTCGTGTGTCAAGGACAGTATTCGTTGAATAGAAGCTTTTGTTATCACATGTAAACCAGACTTTAAACTTGCTTTATAGAACGATACCAAAATGTTATGGACTTCTCAAGATTAAGGAATTTGTTCCATACTAACTTTTATACAAATCGTATTTGAACTGTTGATTATGGACTCCAATTTAAGAGTTCAATTACGATGGACATTCGTAAATTGGAGACACTTCACCTTTGTCATTTAGTAACTGACTAGCGGCCCGCCCCGGCTGCGCCCGGGGTATGTATATGGAGTATTAACCTATCCTAAACCTTCCTCATGAATCACTCTATCTATTGATAAAAATCGCATGAAAATCTGTGCAGTAGTTTTTGAGTTAATCGCGAAAAGATAGACAGACAGACGCAGCGGAGGCCTTTGTTTTATAATATGTAGTGATATTAATTGCCTTTTTGTCGAACTTGTTAGCCCGAGAGGGTAGTCCTATATAAATATAATGAATATCCAACAACGACAACCAGAGTCAAATAATTATAATCATCTTTGACGATTATTTCAAATCGTTGGATCAGTGTTTCCCAACCTTTTTTAGGCCATGCCCCACCTTAACATTTCTAAATTTTTTATGCCCCCATGCATAATTTTTAACCTTTAAAATTGTTTTGTTCCCTTAAGAAATATAAATGATAAGTTTTAGGAAGAAATCACTATGAAATTGTTATCAAAACATCGTAAGTAAACTTTCAAAACATATAATAATAAAAAAAACTGAAATTTATAGATGTAAGCTGTCAAAAATATAATAAACGGTTAGACAAGGTATAGCATTGCATTTACCAAAATAATCCAAGCGAAAGGGTTAAAGTCGTGTCGAGTCCATTTTTAAATTGCCCCCCTTAACTATCAAATTGCCCCCCAGTGGGGCGTGGGCCCCACGTTGGGAAACACTGCGTTGGATCGAATAAATCTTTAAACAATGATTCAAAGTATAGTTTGCGGCAGAAAAAATTTCCGTCGAGTTAGTTAAGAACAGATAATCAGCTAGCTTAGCTTAGTTGTAGGAAGATATACACTAAATTATAGATTTAGTTAGTTTAATATTTATGTTTTATATTACTTTAATGCATTTTGTTGCGTGTTATATTTATCGCTGAGAACTGCAATTATGTCTTTTAAGTAAATAAAATTGAATTAAATATTTTAAACCAAAAAATTTATTACGTATAAATTAATGTTAAATTTAAATACTATTTTGGTCCAAGCGTCGTCGTTTCGGGAGATCGGATGTTAACCAATCTCACATGAAAATACCTCATGCCGTTGAAGAAACGACAGCTGCTGTTAACTCTCATTTTAATTTTACATAATAAGCAGTCCGAAATTCAATTTTCAGAAAATTATCAATACATTTAATTTGTTTAATATAAATAAAAATATTTTCGATAAGATCATCAATGTTTCATTGTAAAACGCACCTAATAATTAAGACAACCAATACGTTTTTATAATCTTTATGTCGGTATTTAAGTGCTCCTAGCCTTTGCCCAGTAGTGAGACGTCTACTATCTCAGATCAGTTCGATTCATAAAAGTATTGGTAAGTCACCACAACTGCTTTGTTTTTGGTATTCTCAATAAAAATATGTAATGATCAATGGCAATTGCAATCCGCTTTACTACTAAAGGTAACTACGCAACAAGAAAAAGAATTATTGTAAAACATGAATACGTTTGAAAATGCAAATTTAATACATCATCATCATCATCATATCAGCCATTGTCTAATGGTCCACTGATGAACGTAGGCCATGTAGTATAATACCTACATATTAATTTCAAATTAAAAAGATAATTCGACGTTAACTAACGTTAACTATTTAAAAAGTTATCATAAAGAAAAACTGAGATAGTGATTAAAAGGGAGTAAAATCTTAGAATTATTTTGTGAAAATTATACCCTTATAAAGGATACGTAAAGAATAACAATTTGGATAAAATGACGACTTTAAAAATTCCATTCGTTCTTAGTATTTCTGAACGACCGATTATCAATTAAAAGGGAAAAAATGTCAATCTTACTACTGTTGTACCTCTTTTTCCTAGTTGAAACATCGCATTTAAAAAAAACCATTTCCGGTATATTTGATATGTTCTAAATGCTTTGTAAGAAAATATTTTGTTTCGTAATTCGCGTTTATCTTATCGACTCTTTAAATACTACGCTAGTGCTTAAAAGTATTTTTAAATATTTAAATACATTTTAATGTACTTATTATAATACCACACACACTTTTATTAAGTACCTCCTAAAATACATACGATATTTAAATTAGACTATCATATTGAGTAGGAACGAAGTATAACTCTATTCTTTAGTTAAAATATGTATACTAAAAAAAAGTCGACTAACATAAAAGTGTTTCCATAAGAAGTTAATTCCTTTGTATACCTTGTCCAACCGTTTATTATCTTTTTGACAGTTCGACATTAGTTACACCCTCACACATTACTGATTCGATTTGAAATAATAATCGATATTATTTAAGAAGAACTTTCAATCGATGTATTAATATATTTCTAGTTTAAATATTAATTATTCGTTTCTTAATTATTTTTTAATGCGTGCATAGTTAGCAGCCCTCAAAAAATTAATAAACGAATCAACAGATTTATTGTTCTTTACTCTTGAGTTGAACTTAATTTTCAAGATTTCGACTTAATACCTTGCAAATAATCAATATTTTGGAGTCATAGATACTGTTTTTATTTCCTTTTTTTAAATTAATTTTACAGAAACAATACTTATATGAAGTCAAATTATTTTTATCATATGATCGATTTATCGATCGATATATTTCAAGAACTGTTTTATAGTCTGTAGTTATTTGTTATACATAGGGCCTTCACTACCCATCTATAAAGCACGACATTACTGTAGTACATTATTCCGAAGAAAAAAAACGCTAATTTATAGACGTCAGCTGTCAAAAAGATAATAAACGGTTGGACAAGGTATAGTATATTTTAATCACATGCGTCGTTAAAGGACAATGAGAATCCAAATATAGCGAAACACCAAAGCCGTGTATCACACATCATATCTCTCATCTAGACCATAATTAAAATTACTCAAGCAATGGGTGTATTGATGTGATTGATAACTTATATAATATTTAGATACTGTTAGTTATTTATGATGTAAAAATAAGTATATATAATGCCTTGTGCCTTTCATCATCATATTATATCAGCCATTGGATGTCCACTGCTGAACGTTAGCCTCTCTCATCGACCTCCAGAGCGACCGGTTCGGAGCAGCGTCCATCCAACGACTTCTTCTCTTCAAGTCATCTGTCTATCTCATGCCTTTACTTATTTGTAATTTTAGATTATTTTAATTCTAAATAGGCTTTTGCTTCTACTCAAATATAGTGGTTTGTTTTTTAGTCTAGAATTAATATATATATTTTTTTATTAAGCGCATGTGAAGTCACTTTTAGCATCTAGTATTTGATTAATGTTTCAATACATTTATCAAAAAGACTATAAAATATGTGTTAAATATGATATTAAAATATTATACATATATTATTAATCACATATGTTTGAACAGAAGTAACATTAGTACATATTATAAATCACAAAGTCCTACGTCCACGTCTGTCTGTCTGTTCGCAATAAACTCAAAAACTACCGCACGGATTTTTATGTAGTTTTCACCAATAGATAGAGTGATTCATGAGGAAGGTTTAGGTACATATACATACACCGGGCGCTGCAGGGGCGGGCTGATAGTAGGCTATAAAACATCAATCTGCAAGTCCTAGTATCAGACATAGCTAAATGCAATTTACGAAATATAGTTATTGAAAAAAATATACCATAAACATTTACAAACTGATATTTTCAGATAATTTTATGAAAAATGTAAGCCTAGAACTTAACAATTCAGTCTCAAAAGCGGTCATTTGACTGCTCCGGTAGATTTAGTGTTAATATATTTTAAAATACTCAAGACATTTACCATTTTGATTAGAGAGCTACATTTTCCAGAAGTAGAATTGGCTGTAAAACATCAAGCTATGACTCACAGAATTGTAGCAATAATCATAAATGTAATTTCATTTGATGGGTATTAAAACTCAACACAGATAAGTATGTTAAGTAAAATAATATTTTTTTTATATTTTGGGAAATTATTAACTTACCTTAGGCAATTTAGCATACACGCCAGTTCTCACATCTCTGATAGTGGCAATGTCCAACATTTCCACCTCCATATTCTGATCCGTCCAGTACAGGTAAAATCCTTTGGGGTCCACCCGTAGTGTGACGGGGAGACCTGTACCTGAGTCCTGTATTAAGATGTAAAAAAATATTTTTAACATATTCAGAAAATTTATAAAGTCTTTATTTAAAATTTATTTCATCAAATAATAGAAAAAAATCAGAATAATATTTTTTTATAATATTTTTATTATTATTTATTCTTTGTTTGTAATGTCAACTTCATGAGATAAAAAAGTATGGAGATCGATAACATATAAGAAAAACTATAGTTACAAATTATGACAATTTTTCAACAATAACTCAATAGGGAATTTCAAGTTTATATAGTTGTAGTTTATAATTGAATTTTGTAACCATAATTTGTAATTTATTTATTAAAACTAAATTCAAATAAATAAATAAAAAAAACATTTAAAGTTAGAAAAAATATTTCATAATAAAAAAAATTAGGCAAACTTATTATCACATATTATTTTATTCCTCGGTACCATTAAGTAGAATAAATTTTGATAGAACTTTATATCAATTTAATTTAAATTATATATTTAACTTTTACAAATCAAAAAACAATTGCAATATTAAAATTTCAGATTAAATAAAAATTATATATAATTTATACAATAATCAATTTCTTTAAATCAAACAATAAAACTTAAGCAAAAATAAATATGATTAAAATAATATAATTATGTATGTTATAAAAATATTAAATAAATATTTTTCCTATATAGTATTTCTATTCAAATAAATCATTAAAGGATAATAGGAAGATTATGATAAAATCTTAAGCTTTGTTTAGGAATTGCGAAGTTAGGATTAAGTTAATACATAATTGCATTTCTTTTAAATTTGTTATAAGATACATACCTCATCCCACTTTATAAATTTCTCTCCTTCCTGCAAAGCTTTAGGTACTTCAAGCGGTTTTAAAGAAACTTTAGCCGATTTTGTTGTCGTAGTCATTTTGAATAATAAACACTATTATACCGAAACAATAACACTATCGTAGATAAAAACCGTCATCTTCCTCCCTGGGCACAAATCTGTCTGAGATATCTAATGAAGGTTCACACACAGAAAAGGCACGAATTATTTATATAGATAACACAAATAACTACTAATTTATGATAAACTAACTTAAACAGCTACACATGATAAAGAGTTTTTAAAATATTCTAACAATAAGACACGACCATTTCACGCATAGTGCATACTCTCTTCTCCACGACGAAACAGAACCACCGAAATTTTAGAAATGTCAAATTTTTCTCCTGTGTCTTATCCAGATCTACTGTACATTCGGATACCCAACTGACTTGCGTTGACTTAGAATCCGTATTCGGAAAGTTTTAGGGAGATCTTTTTTTTTAAATATATTAACGGATAACGTTTTTAAATATTTTATTTGTAGGAATTGAAGAATATTCTATTTGATACCGCCTCATTATTTAACAACTAGTATCAGAATAGATGTTATGTTACCACCTGTTGTTTAACAACTGTTTGTTCAAATACATAAATGAAAAATAGCTCAAGCTCAACTGAATAGGTATATGTATACAATATTAAACAACTAAATAATATCAATTTATAATAGGAGTTAATCCGATTAAATAATTATCCGTTTTTAAAACTACTGTGAAAAATATTATTCGTATATATCGGAAAAATAGTTATGCGCGTTTTCCAATTACAGCACTAGAGCGCATTATGCGGCATAATGCTCAACATTGAATGTTCCAACTACAGCAACGCTTCGCACAATCGAGCACTTTCAAAAGTAGTGCTTTCGCGTGATGCGTGCAGTTGATGCCAACTCAGTAGCAAAAAATTAACAAGTGTTTATTCTTTAAGGTAGCTTAGATCGAAATTTTATTTATATTATCGTTAGTAACATTGTTTATTGTTAAAAAAAAATTTAAACTTTCCTTTCGTCGTAGTTTTTTGGAAATATTAAAAAGTTAATTCAAAACGTGTTAACAATAAATATAAGTATGGATGAAGGTATACTCGTAAACATGGACCTTTTTTATATTTCCACATATAAAATATGAATACATTATTTGACGTTCCAATTAAGCATTAGCACACTTCGGCATTGTGCGTTACTGAGTCGCATTATGCTCTGTAATTGGAAAACGCGCTATATAAACTATAATAAGAACGATTATTATATAAAACTGGAGAGAAAGTATCCGAGTTTACAATGACAGCTTGAAACATTGTAAATGTCATGGTCATAAAATCATAGATGATCATAGATGTAAACGACCACAGTAATGTTAATAAATTTTTAGAACGTCAAGTAGTTTTGTTATTTAGGTAGTAAACAAATATACAAATTTATTATTGTATATTATTCATTTATAATAATTAAGATATTCCAGGGTGTAGTTTATTTTGATATGTTTTGAAGCGTATAGATCTCATCCCATTTACGAAATGGCAAATTCGGTAAACATATCAATTGAAGCCCCTATAGAAAACCAAATACAAGAAATTACTTACGATGGACAAGAAATATATCAAGCGTAAGTTATTAATAACTGTTTAATTTCATTTATTTAAAAGTCACGATTAGGATGATTAAAGTGCATGCTACATGTATTGTTATTTAAAATGTTGAAAAGTTAACAAGTAAAGAAGACAGTGTGAAACCTGATATAAATTGCATTTTTTATTTGAATATTATTAATTACTAAGTTAAAACTCTTCTTTCATTACCTCTTTCAAATAACCCAATATATTTTTTTATCATATATGTCATTGTTTCAATTTAAATTGCAGACCTCTGTCTATGTCAGAGAACTTGGCTCGATTAGCACAGAAAATAGATTTTTCCAAATCCGATGATGAGTTCTGCAACATCAAGAAAGAAGGAGAAAGCAGTTCAGATGTTAAGTCAGAAGAAGATAAGGAACCAGGGTATCAGTCAAGTCTATGGCCTTGGGACTCTGTCAGAAATAAACTAAGGAATGCTTTAACAGAAGTATCTGTACTTGCAGATGTATTAAGCATAGCTAAAGAAAAAAGATATATGGTGAGTTAATTGTTTTTCTTATTGATGATAATATTGTATTCATTTTAATACAAAATAAAAGAAAATTTATTTATTCCATCCTTAAATATTTATTCAAATATTAATATAATTCACTTATACAAAAGTATATCTTAATGAGCCATACTTTATTCGAAGGACAATAGTTATGTTCATTATAAACCTTTTAAATAAATAATACTAAATACACAGAATGTTATGATTAAACATAATTATTAAACATTTAGTTTTAATAAAACATATATTTTATCATACTTATACATATATTATTTTAAAACATTGCATTTAACAACAAATAATAATGAATGTTGATATAAATTTCAGGTTCTTGACCCAATACAACCAGATCCAATAGAAAGCCGACCAATGGTCCAAGTTTACGGTCGAAAGAAAGCATTATCAGCAGCGGGTGCAGTCTTACTAAACGGCGTTGAGAGGTTACGAGCAAGTGAAACAATGAGGATGACACGTAATATGCCGGACTTTCACATTGACTTGCTACGACTCAGACAAAACTGGAGATTAAAGAAAGTATCGAACACAATTGTCGGAGATCTCAGTTACAGAACTGCTGGTTCAAAGTTTAGTCAGACTGGAGTTTTTGAGGTACAAATATTTATTAGTATATTGTAAATATTGCTTATGGATTAGAACAAAGATTTCGACCTTATAATATAATAAAGCATTAACGACAGATTCTAAATATGGTCTTAAATAACAAATAAAAGGAATTCTAAACGTGTAATTAATAAAATATATATTATAAGTATATGTATACACGGTGATTTTGAAAGCGTTTTGGAAACGAAAATTTTGGATTATTTATCAATAACTGAGCCTATATATAATGTTAATTTAATAAAAAAAAAATTTTTTTTTCATTAAAGTCGATATTCATATCGTTTACAGAGAAAAAGTGAGAATCGGTGGTAGAGGTATATTTAATCACACCTGACCATACATACTACATAAATAGGTACATTTATAATATCGAGACACACAAAATCGTATTCGCCAATCAAAACAAAGTTGCGCCGGAGTCGTCCAACCAATGACGGCATTGCATTCGTCGCTTACTACAATCGTTAGGCGTCCTTGAATTTCAGTCGGTCACTAGGTCAGTAATATTATAACATCGTGACGGCACGTTAAGGACGTTTAAATTATTATTCGCCGGAGTTTGAAGAAGATGTTCTTTAGTGTTATGTTAAGTTGAGAGTTAATTGTTTAGGACAGCAATATCTGTCGAGTCAGTAGACGATGTGCCGTTAGCTTACTCGAGAGGTATGTAGGTACCTACTACCAACACGACGACCCGCTCATTACACGAGTGTAGTGCATACCTGGTGCATACCTGGACAATGAGTTTAGTGATCGGTGGATAGGTCGAGGAGGGCCTGTGCCTTGGCCACTTTGAAGCCCGGACTTAACGCCGCTGGATTTTTTCTTATCAATAATAGGTTATTAGGTCTTTTTTTAGGTTGTTAGGTTTTTTTTTTTTTTTTTTTGTTGAAAAAATAGACCTATTTATTAAAAATATTTATTAAAAAAAATAGGCGACCTAACAAAAATTTTGGTGGACCTATACAGACCTAACGTAGACCTATCGATTAAAGTCATTTTGATTTCAAAAATCCTTCAATGGGGTGCTAACTTTGCGTAGCCCCGCGCGGCGGCCGCCGAAACGCGCACGGACGTGTTTCATTCATATAAGATAATGAATGAATGATCAGTGCCTTACTACTTTCCAAGTCGATCAAGTAAAAATGAATATTAAAACAGAAACTTTTTTTTAGTCAACATTACAATTGATTTATCCATTTTTATTGGTACTATAGATGATTACAAATTTAAATATTTCGTTTCCAAAACGGCTATAAAATCACCGTGTATAACATTATTAACAAATTTGTAAAAGTCATAATAGTCCTATATTTTAATTACAATCAAGAAATACAATATAATTATGTATTTAAAGTTAGTTTGAAAAATTATTATTAAATTTCCATTTGGTACACTTGTAAATACATTAAAAAATATCAATATTAATTTAAAAAAAAAAAAACTACTGTTTCATTTAAGACAACTTTTCCGAAGCAAACTCACCAAGACTCCTAGTTAAAAAAAAAATTTTTAATTCAAAAATTATTTATGTCAGGTAACAAAGGCTCCAGAAGAACAAATAGCAGCTGCTATGAGTATGAATGCAGCCGGACCCACCCCTTCGGCATTACGTGTCACCGTACCCCCAGAACTGCAAGGAGTGGCTTTTATATCAGTTGTTTGTCAGAAAGGTAATTATCTCTTCATGCACTTATCTCTTTATTATATCAGAAACCCACCCATTTGAAATACAATAAAGTAAAAATTTTTAATATTAAAAAAAAAATTTAAATTGTATGTTAAAAATTATGAATGTGATATGTGACAACACAACTGTCTAACTGAACATAAACCACACTAAAGTGTTCTACTATTTATGGGCACATACATATACATCTAGTACACTATTTCCTTGTTCGACTCTAATCTTCACTTCTTAATCTTTTATTGACAAAATGTACTACAATAATACCACAATTCTAGAAATATTTTTTACAGAACAAGAAGAGGTAGTTACAGCAACACTCAGTTCATCTGCACTAAATTGTCCGGGTACATTACCCGGAGAAGGGGCGGAATTACATTGGCAACAAAAACTTGAAGCTGCACAAAATGTGTTGTTTTGTAAGGAATTGTTTGCAAGAATGGCAGCTGAAGCGGTACAGTTAGATGCATCAATACCACATATGGTTGTTGGGAATCAAATTATGGCCACTGTGAGTATAATATTGTGTAATATTTACTCTTGGTTTTTTAGATTTTTTTTATTTGTTAGGATAGATGGAATTTTCATGAGATTACAAAGTAGCATCTGGCACTTTTTTTATATAAATAACAAATGTGACTGGATTCCGATTTTTTCACATTTTAAGAATTATATAAATACTTTAACAATATCAATATTCTATAGAATCTAATGAAGTAAAAATTTAATGTTTTTGAAGGAGAAAAACTGTAAGACGGGCAAGAACCCGAGTAGCTATACTTACTTCAATTATGTCTTAATTCAACTAGAGACAATCAGGGTAATCTTATTCTTTATCTAATGAAATAAATACATAATATATCAATTACATATATACTAATAATTATAACAACGAAAATATGTCGAACTATTAAAACTTTAATTAAATTTTTGGGCTGTAATTATTTAATATATTATTATTCTTACAATCTTTTAAAATGAACAAGCTCTTAGGCGGCAACTAGATTCACATTATTGCTTATGTTATATTTTTTAAGTAAATTTTCATAATAAAAAATTTAGCATTATAAGTGTTTGACTACCAATAGACTAATATGGAATATAATAGTTAAAGGAAAATGAAAATGGCAACCCTACGGCATTCGATAAAGTGAACGTTCTACATCCTGGTTTACTTTTGTCTAATTATATATACTAATGAAGTGTTATTTTAAGTTTTTAATTGATTATTATGTTAGTTAATTCAGCTTAAAATTTTCAGGTTTTACCGGGTATCCAACTATTAATTGGACTCTGTCACAATAACGGACAGAATAATAATAATCCTGAAGCAGTTAAGGTATGTTTTTAAGCATTTTATATTATAGAAAAAAAAATATAGTACTTTAAGCAAAAGATAATTTTAAGGTGAAATTTGAAAGTCCATCACAATCTTTATGGTTAGAAATAAAATTGACTTTTTACCCGACTGCGACAGAAGGAGGGTTATGTTTTTCGAGTGTATGTATGTATGTATGTAAGTATGTAGGTATGTATGTATGTCCATTTCTTTGGCACGCCCTACAGCCCAAACGGCTGGACGGTTTTTGGCATATGAGGTGTCGTTGGATTTGTCTAAATTGTAGTAGTGACATAGGCTATATAAATTTTCAAAATGGCGCCCGCAAATGTCGAAATGAGGGAGGGAGTTGATTTTTTTTTTCTTAGTGTAGCAATATGGGTATCAAATGAAAGCTGGTAAATTGTTTTATTCTTTTTAGTTTATAATAAGAGTATTTTACGCAGTCGGGTTTTTTGATTTTTTTAATTAAGCATACTTGTTTTATTAATATTATTAAATATTATTTTAAAATTATAATTGTTGTTAATTTTAATTTATAAATAATTATAGTTACTCGTACGGATCTTGGACCTTAAAATTAGAATATAGAGAATTAAAATTAAAATAAAATATACGAAACTTAGTGAAAATAGTTTTATTTCATATTAAAAAAAAAAAATTAATTAAATAATGTTCACTAAATATCTATCTATATGTATATCAATAAAATCACGCACTCTACTAGTACTGTTCGTAGCCATTTGGTCATTAGTAAAGTCGTGAAGTCAGTAAAATTGTGAAGTTTTGAATAAATAAAATAATTGCCTACTTATTTGCACTCGAGTTGTAACGCACGTGCAATGAAAGGAACGAATCAGGAAAGGTGCTAAGAATGGTCGTTTTGACGTTTCGTGCAATTGACCAGTCACTGTACGATAATATGGTTCCCCACTCCTGTGCCTCACTTTTTACCATCAAAGAGACCCAAAATTCATTTCTGCGCAGGTTGAACGTCAACACTTAAAATCCGTGCCGGTAACTATACCTACCAATTTCTTAATTGATATTTTATAAAGCTGTGTAACTCTATAAATAACACTTGCATATTAAAACGTAAATAAATTGATATGAATCTAAATATAGTATACTAGTTATACCTTGCAGTTTCACCTGTGTTAGTTCTGATATCGTGAGGATACCAACTAAAATGTGTTTCATATGGTATTCTGGGTCAACGAATCAGATGTTATCATAATTGCTGTTTACTTCGAACGAGATATCATTCAGATACATTAAAAATACAAAGGGTATTTTTAAGTTGACCTTTGTTGAATGGCTATTTAATATTATTAAAAAGTAATTCTAAAGCCATTGTAAAATTTTTAAGAACAATATAATATCAAACTTAGGTTTATAAATAGTAAGTAACTATAATAGTAGTAACTTCTATATAAATATAATAATATAATTACATAATACTTAAGTTTACTTAAAAGCGTTTCATATTTTACACAATTTGTCTCCAATAAGTTCCGAATAAAACATTATATTATTATATATTATGATATAATAGCATTATGTGATTTCTCTTAACACAATAGGCATTAAAGTGGTTTTTAAATTGTACCTGCGCAGATGACGCTACCAAAATTAGTCTATTAATAAAAGGCGAGCGACAAATAACTACTACCTTTGAAAAGGCTGATTTTTTATTATTTTTTATTTACAGTGCAGACAAATAGTCTGCCGTGAGTATTTCAGTTTCTGAAGCGTAAAGGCGGGATTAACTTTATATAATAACAAAAAAACTAGATACTTCGCTACTGCTTTATAAGATTTGAAGATTATTTTGCAAGCAGTGTACACATCATAATGTATTATAATAACCATATTTTGAATGACAAACGGTTGCGTCAGGGTTAAGTTCCGTCAAATTTATAAAAAATATTTATTGGTAGTTTTGTCTAAACTATAATAGTAAAAAATACTAAATAGAATAAATTTTACCGTGCCATATAAGAAGAATATCTATATAGAATACTATCAGTAACCGATGAAAAGCACGTATTGTTAATGACGGTGGAAAACTGACAAAAATCATTAAAGTACCGTCCGCAGCCGAAGAAGCGGACATAAGTAACATTGGAAGATCAACGGCAGAGGCTTTTTGGAATATAAATGTACTAATATAAAAAATTTGGCCCATCAAAAGAGGCTATACATCGGTACAGCCGCTCGCCCGCAGTATGTAAATCTATAAGGAGCATGATGCGTTGCAGCCAGAGGAGCGCGGCAACAAGAACGAGCACGACCACGTGCTGGAGCACTCGCTGCACCAGCTGCTGCGCGCCGTGCACCACGCCAACACGCACCACCCCTTCCCGCACCCCGCCACCGGCCCGCTCGGGCCCTCCAAGCGACGCTCGCTCGCCGGTAACCGCCCACTGACCTCGCGCCGACCTCGCACCGACCTCGCACCGACCACACTCACCACACACCGACCATGTACTGACCGTACATTGACCGCACACTTACCACACACCGACTACACACTGACCACACACCGGCCACACTCGTACACAGTCAGATTATAATCTACTCGCCAACAAGAACGAGCACAACCACTTGCTCTTTCAATAGTATGCCTAACCAATCCAGTCCCTTGACTATGTGGGAATGAATTAACTTCTTTGTATAGGACAATCATAGGCCTAAAAAGCGACAACAGTGAATATATAATCATTGTATAACAACTATTCCAATTTACACACTACTTATCACTCTTGACACGCCATTCATTATCATAAAATTTTCAATAATCAATTAATGTGTCTCACTCGCAAGTTATCACTCATAAATATTCACTCATCACTTCACACTTATACAAAACTTTCTAACATACAAATCTCGTTACATGTCAATTACCATTCATTGTCTACTTATCATTCTCACTTAACATTTACTTCCTCCACTCCACCTCGGTCTTCTCTACCTTGCTCTTTCTTAACTTACCACTCGACATTTTCTATACTCATTTCATTTTTATTTTTTATACAATTTATAGATTACTCTTACTTACTTAGTCATTTTCGTAATTATTACATTCATCAATTTTCATTTTGCAGTTATCATACAACTTACATTTTTTTTATTAAATATAATGTGAACTTTTACCACTAGTTACCAATTTTATACTCATATTTCTCAGCTTTTTCCATTTGTAAGTCGTCGCATAAAAATTGCGTAAATTTCCAATAGGGGATCGGACAGTAATCAGATTAAAATCTAAAATGTACTTAGATAAAATAAATATACTGTTTTACGATTAATTATCTATTAACAATTAAATATAATTCATTTAAATATTTTTTAATTATGAAATAAAATGTTGTTATTTTCAATACTTTTAATCTGTACTGAAACACCAATCACAGTGCGTGATAGCCCAGTCATATTAGGGCTTTCACCTCGGAATGAAAGATAATAAGCTGCAAATTGGTATGAACCTTTGTTTTGTCATTCTAAATGTTGTCTCAAAAGTCACAATCGTTATCGTGTCCGCGTCTCAAGATATTCAAGGTCAAAGGTCACAAAAATCGGTTTTTCGCGAATATCTGGCTTCCTATCGGTTAAATGAGATTTGCATTTATTATAAAAGTTGTAGGCTATAAAATTCCCTACAACTTTTGTTTAAACTTTTTTTTCATACGACCAACCGTTTTGAAGGTAGAGCGCGAAGAGTGCACATCGTACAGTCATATACGGCCTAATGCAAGGTCAAGCGTGAGTTATGGTTATCAGTACGTTATAAAGTCAATTATTTACTTGGAAATTATAATTATTAAACAATGCCTATTATTTATGTACTAACTATTAATTATTTATATTTAATTAAAGTAAGTAACTTGATTATTTATATATAATTATTCATATTTAACTATTTAAGTATAAAATATTATTAATTCTGGATTATATATTTTAGTTTTATTTTAAGTTAAAATGATAGTAAGAGTATATATTTTACACATATTTTTATTTATTATTAAATACGGCATAATATACATTTATCAAAATGTGAGTTCAAATATCAAAAGTATCTTTGTTGATTTTAATTGTAATGAAATTGGAAATGGAAGCTAATTATCTTCTTCTTGTTCGTCGTCTTCTTCTTCTTGTCGCTCAAAAATGTTCGATTCATTGTCATCATCCTCATTATCTGTCATGTTCATCTCCAAACCTTCCAGAATATCGGGATCATATGTATTTTCTTCATCGGGATTACTTCGATACAGTGAAGCGTTGAGGCAAGCTTGTCCGTTGCACTGGCCGCAAGCTAAAGAACATTGTAGCCCTGATTTTCTGCATCCACAGCGGGAACCACAACCATTTTTGCAATTGCAAAATATTACGTTTAGTAGTTCGGCTGGTGCTGGAGGTAATAACGTTCGTATGGGCTCCAGGATTTCATTTTCAAGCATCCAGCCCCATTCTTGAGGTTCTAAGTCCTTCCCTAACCACGTTTGAATCTGGTAGTAGACACGTTTTATGTGTTGATGAGCTGCTACACTTGTTGGTGGAAGTGTTGACAGTTGTACAGGTTTATTTAGTTTTGTAAATTTGCTTTCCGCTCACGGAACGCTTCACGCTTGACCTTGCATTAGGCCGTATATGACTGTACGATGTGCACTCTTCGCGCTCTACCTTCAAAACGGTTGGTCGTATGAAAAAAAAGTTTAAACAAAAGTTGTAGGGAATTTTATAGCCTACAACTTTTATAATAAATGCAAATCTCATTTAACCGATAGGAAGCCAGATATTCGCGAAAAACCGATTTTTGTGACCTTTGACCTTGAATATCTTGAGACGCGGACACGATAACGATTGTGACTTTTGAGACAACATTTAGAATGACAAAACAAAGGTTCATACCAATTTGCAGCTTATTATCTTTCATTCCGAGGTTGACCCCTTTTTTTACCTAATATGACTGGGCTATGACGTCATTGGTGGGCAATCATAGACTGCACGGTTACCTACTTAGTTCACTCAGTTATTTCCATAACTTTGTTGAAATCATAAAAGTTGCTAAAAGATTACTGATAAATTAGGATACGGTAATCGATTTAAAAGCTATCACGTGGTGTTTCACTAGTTTTTCATAATGGAAACAGGATTTACGAAAACCGACACTCGAAATCTTCCCAGAGTGGATATGTTTATGATTTGCAATTTCTTTACAAGTAATTCAGACTTTTGTGAAACTGAATTTCGAAATGTAAAAACTTCTATGTTAGTATTATAACTATATAGGGGAAAGGTGTCTAAAATGATCCCCCTAAGGGAAATCGGTCACTGTATCCAAATTATTATAGTAAGAGCAAACATTAAAAGAATTTTGGATAAGTCATTTAAGTGTTGATATACTAGCAGGCCATTATTTTTTGTGTGATTTATATTTTTAGATTTATTAGACATTTACCAAAACTCTACTGATCATTTTGTACACCTGGGTGTCTAAAACGATCCCTGGGTATGGGTCAAAATGATCCCAAGTATCATTTTTGACTCCATGTTCAAATAATGGTTAAAACCAGATTTCTTGAGCAGTTTTATTCGAAAAATCTTATTATAATTAATAATATTACTAAGTACTAGGTACTAGTAGTAGGTTACTAAGTACTAGGTAATCATCATATATAATTTGGCACATATTTCATTTTTTTGAGATCAGTATCAAATATAAAACAATATTAATTAAACTTTAAACCAGTTAACATCTCTTAAAAATTAAACAGCCTTCTAAAATAGTTTTAACTAAAATATTTTACAATGATCAACAGTCATGAATAATAGTAGCTATTACATTGTAGTTTAGTGCTTATATAATATCATATGCTATTAATTCAAAGGCATAATCGTTTCTTTGCGCTTCCCGAACGATCTATGCAAAAATCACATGTAAATCTTTTTCGTCGTCACTATCGAGACCGTTGCATGTTTCATGTCCCCATTTAAAACATTTCGAGCTACGGACTCAACCTTAGTACTTTTGATACTTTTTGATGTGTTCTTACATTGAGGTACTGCACACCAACAATATTTTTTTTCGTTCCATAAGAATAAATAAAAAATCTACTCCACGGAACAAAACTTCTCGCGAACTAATGAACTTATTATAACCACAGATGACGTCACGCGCTCTCAGATGACATAACGTGGCGTTTTGGCGTAGTGTTTGCGTGGATTTTTAAACAAACAATATTAAAACATGATTTTGAGTACCTAAAAGGCTATAAAAAATAAAGTTTTATTTTTTATGGGAATAATTATCCATAAAGATTAATTCAAAACACTTTCTGAAAATTTGGCCGATCCCCTATTACCAAATATTACTTAGCAGATTATGCTCATTGTTAGGTAGTCACTAATTATATTCACTCACCACTTACACAATTTCTGTAATTCGTAATGTATCTCTTCTGCTTGCTATTTTTAACAATTTTTTACCTCTTCTTGCTAATCTCTAACCCACAACCAATATCTTTAACTAAACAATTCGTTTAAATAAAATGTCATTATTTGAGTAATTAAAGCTTATAAATAATTAAATCCTTAGTTTTATTTATATAATATAAACAGACTAAAAATGTATATTTCTTTGAATTTTTGTATATTTTATATTACTTATTTCTTTCTTTCTATTTTTAAGTTTTCAATATGTGTAGATATAATTACATTGTAAAATTAAATTTAAATTCCATTTCAATACATGCCGTAAAGAATCATCATTTTAAAATTTTATCTAACATAAGCAAAATAATATCCTTCTGAATGTTCGTCTGTCCAGGACCAATGGCAGCTGACCGCTACGAGCTACTAGATATGAGCAAGGAACAGTCACTCCTAGAACAAATCATACAACAAGCTCAACACTTCTTTATGCGCAGACGCAGCGAATACGTACTCGATACTATTGCCAAGGAGGTTAGTTTAATATCATATTTCTACGTATGTGTATTTGTATGCATTTGACGGATCATTTAGTGCGGGTTTAAAATTTCTTTTTTCGGTAGCCTGTTGTATATAAATACCCATTAAACTCTATGATTGCAGGTAAAAGATCCTCTCATAGTATCACATTGGAATGCACTGAACAGTCCAACGCAATCGTGTGTCAAGATCAACATTATGGCTTATGGGTGAGAAAATATGTACCTATATATTGTAATTTTGTATTATTTATAAACCGCTATAAAATAAATTGTAGAATATAAATATTTAATGGGTATACTGTTTATTTAAATATCTAGTCTCAATCGTTGTAAGTTAATTCGGAGACCGTTTTCGTAGATTTTAATTTCTAAAAGATCTACAATTAAAGTATATATAGGTATATGGTAAAGATATAGATGTGATATTCTGTGAAATCACATACATTTTAGTTTGTTTGCTTGAAACGGTTCATTTACATAATTAAAACTATTTTATAATAATTAGTATTCTAATTTTATATACTTTGTTGTTTTAATTATTACCCATTAAATTACAATTAAATTATAGGACTCCAAACATTGGCATATCAAGATTATTATCATGAGAAACTCTTAATAGCGTTTTCTGGAAAGAATAGCAACGGGCGTAATCGTTCAGTCATTGCATGAGCGATAGTTCATAATCGTAAGACGTCAATTGCATGTATAAAACATAAATTAATTTATTGTAATGAAAATTATTTACACTTTACAGTGTATATAAGTAGCGTTTTGAATTAAATATATGACCACAAAGATAATATTTTTATAGAAATAAAACAGATTTAACAAAGCAAAAAGAGTCTGAATAAGTCACAATAATTCAAATAATTATGTTAATGTAAGCCCGGCATTACCCGGATCAAAATACAACGCACACTTAATGTTTATAAAGTCAGCTGTTGTTCTATCATATATAAATATTCTAGAACATTCTGGAAATTTTTGGAATATTAAAATGTATTTTGAAAATTTCCAGGTCAATCTAGAAATTGTCACTATAATTTAGAATATTCGAAACCAATTGTATCATTTTTTAATAAGTTTCAGTGTTAGGTATAGGTAGTATTTGGATACATTGCAGAATTTCCCAGATATTTTTTTTGAAACTTCGAGAAATAGGTATTTAGAATATTCTGGAACATCTACAATCACATAATATTATCGTAGTTCATTTAAAAAAATTTAAAATATCCTACAGTAATCTAGAACATTCTGGAAAAATCTGGAATGTTCTAGAACATTCTGAAAAAATTATTATTGTAGAAAATTCTCAATATTGTCACGCACAAACGTAATTTATTACGCCATTCAGCACATTATAATTATATAAGCTCGAGACTGTGCTGAAGTGTGCTGAGTCGTACAATGTATTAGAAAAAGATGGAAGTATCTCATTACACATTTTTTACCACCCACATCCATCCACTTACACCCACCGCAATCAAACTCCCTTACTTGCAAGTGTACATCTAGGACCTGTATCACTACAAGCACAAATGGGTGGCAGTGGGTGGACATGGATGGAAGAATGGACATATTAACGAACACTTTCCTTTCATATTTACATATTTATTGATATTGATTATGTACTCTTTCGGCAATTAATGTATGTAGATTATAGTAATTTAGAAATTAACAACAGATTATTTTTTTTTTACATTAGGTATGACGCCGTCTGCCGAACATCGCTGGTCGTTCACGTCGGTGAGAAAACATTGAAGTGTATATGCCGCGATGGAAAAGTAAGACATTTGTCTTACGAACTACAGGAACTCAGAGATCTTATATATTGTCAAGTAAGTTTTGGACTTTATTTGAAAAATGATTTACTTATTGACTTTATTCTTAATTTTCTCCATTTTATCTTATCTAAAAAACTACCTTTTTTAAACAAAGGCGACATCATTTATTATTTTAAGGCCTTAAAAAGAGCTCATCAGATATCTTTATAAGTAGGTCTGTGTTCGTTCGGCTATTATACCATATTGATAACTTTAATCTAAATATTTAATTTGTGGTGTAAAATAAAATACAGTGAAACCGTTTAGGTGGACCCTGGATATGTGAGAAACCTCCGATATTTACCTATAATTACAATGAGATCTCGACACTTGCTTTGAAATACATCACAGAAATCATGAGACACAGAACAACTGTTACTGGATATTTTAAAACTTTATTACCTGAGATTTTGTTTCATACATTTTTATGTTTACTTCTATAATTAGGACTTTGGGCTTAATAACCCATATAAGTTAGACAATTTATCAAGGTTAGATAATTTATCAGACGCTTGTTTACAGTCTTAATTTATTCCCCCTTCACGGGACCCCTCTATAAATTAGACGACTGTCATGTTAACCTGCCTATTTAGTAAACTGGGTAAATGAAAAGCCCGTAAAAGTAATAAAAAAATCTGATCTATAATCTGATAAATTATGATCCTAGTTATTCTGGCTTCACTGTAATATCGAAATTCTACTTGAATAAAGTATAATTTACTAGCGGTCCGCCCCGGCTGCACTCGGGACTTGTATATGTACCTAAACCTTCCTCATGAATCACTCCTATCTATTGGTGAAAACTGCATTTAAATCCGTGCAGTAGTTTTTGAGTTTACCGCGAACAGACAGACAGACGCAGCGAAGTCTTTGTTTTATAATATGTAATTACGTTTTGGTTTTAAATCTTTATTGAACAGATATACCAGCACCAAATGACTGCAGTGCAAGCGGTGGGTCGCTGCATGGGCTGGCAGCTGCTTGCCAGCAGCTCTCACTTGGGTTCAGGGCCCGTTGAACCTCTCGGGAACGCTTCTTCGTGCCTTCTTGCTTCTCCTAATGGTAATTAATTTAAGAATATTTTGAGATATAATATTAGGAAAGGATCTTTGATTTATTGTATTTAATTTATGGAAAACCTAAAATCTTAATCATTAAAATTACATATATTAAGATTTATATTACACATAATAAGTGAATAGGTAGGTTCTAGGTACATTAAAATTATTTTAATGTCATAAATTGGGTAACTACCCAACTTTCATTTTAGAAAACTTATTTGTTACATTCATACTTAAGCCATTGCTGTTATATAGTATATCTTTTCGATATTTGAAACCAATAAATCAGTGTTACTAAATGCAATTATCTTAAAACTATGTAATATATTTATTGCTATTTTTCAGGTGATAGGATGATAGCAATAAGATGTGAACCATCTGTTGGAATTCAAGTGTTCATAGCTCAATCGCCTAGAAAAGACTTCTTCGTTAGTGAACTAGTTCAAGACAAGAAATGGGAAAACCTTGGCGGAGCATTCAAGGAAGTTAAGTTGGAAAAAATGGAGGGCAAAAATTTTTTGAATAAAATGGAATTACTAATGGCTTGTTTAAGTAGCCCGTCATAAGGGTAATTATAGTAAATATTTGTAGAGATGATTATTATTTGTAACTTATAACTTTCATAAAAATAAAAAACAAATTGGAATTTGTGTTTTCATTTATTTATATATAAGGAAACTTAGCCCATAAGGTGCTTAGGTTAAATGTTAAAGATATACTGAAGATTGTTCATTTGTCTCGATGATTGAAGACTCGAGAACTTATTCCGAGGAACTGAAACAAAAGAAAAATATTATAGCATTGTGTAATGTTCAACGTTTTTTTAAAGTAAATTTCATTAGGAAAAAATTATTCTCAAATAAAATGTCCCTTTGTGGAAAATGACAAGAATGCTACATATAAAATAAATAAAATTGTCTATTCAAGTATATTTTTGGGTGCCCTAATACTTTAAATTAATTATTATAATAGAGGTAGCAAGCATATTTAAAACTGTGTTTTCTAAGTTTACTTCATTAAAACTATGAAAATTGTATTTTTTTCTAAAACTTCATGTTATAAAATCTATATGTCGACTTGTCCAGAAACCGATGAATCTCTTTAGGACTATTTAGATTAAAAGCTCTGTTACGGCACATATTTTAAAGTTTTAAGGTAATTGTATAATTTATTACAATTACCTTAAACAGTATATAATAACAGGTGAAATTATTAACCATATATGTTTAGTCCAAAATACCATCATGAGTATTAATTTAAATATAAATCTCATAAATATAACTTTATGATGTAAATACCAACCAAGCTCTCATTATATATTATATCCATATTCACATTTAAATTAACTGAAGTGTTTCTATATTAATGTAGAATAAAAAAACTCATGTGTCAACAAAAGATTATACAAATATAATAGCCTACCCTACCTTTAAAATTGTCTAATTTCTCATAGCATAAATTAAGAAACGTTTCAAGATTAATTTCCTTGTGAAATAATTATTATAAAACAGTATCAAATAAAAAAAAATTAAAATATAAAAAAAGAGTAAACAATTCAATCTTTATAAAATATAAGTCCGGTAAAGATAAGAATTTAAGGATAAAAATATCACTATCTGTTATATTTGATGACCTTAATTCTTTACAGATAAAATTTAAAGATGGTGCCGTTTAAAAAAAGCAATCAATGCATGAAACTGGAGCTACTGAATACATGTGAATATATTATTCTAATGAAATGTGAGACAGCATATTCAATAAAATAATATACATTATACAGAAAGCTATTCAGTTATTAACATTTCAAATATATCTACGTTTTAGTATAAAACATTGGCATTTGTCATTTTTATTGAAAACTTACAAAACAACTTCTTGAAAAGCAAAGTAATATTTCCAAGATAATTATATGACAACAGTTAAACTATGTTTTATTAATGCAATACTTTTAATTTAGGAACTTTGATGGAATCATCATAATCCATTTAAAGTTCTGAATCAGACACAGTCTGAATTGATGTATTAATTAACCCTTTCGCTACCAGCGTCACATTTATGTGACGACCTAATTTTCTTTGTGTTCATTATCAATTTATGATAACTGTTGATTCAAGTCAAGTTATACAACATTAAAATAAATGAAATGTGTTAGTGGTCTGGCAATAATTAGAGTTGTTTATAAAATCTGAGAGTTTCTCTACTGAGGCCCAGGAGAAAAAGCTAGTAATTTGGTCAAATTTTAGTTATTAAAATGGATAATATTGATGATACATAAATCTTTCACACCGTGGTTAAATACACGCATGTAATTTTCCTAAAAAATTCACCAAAACAACTGGTACCAACCTGTGTAGCGTGTGGTTTAATGCTAACTACTTCACATTTACCATTACCCTAAACCACATGCCACAACTTACAACACTCGGATTACACTTTACTGCTTACTGGTATAAGTGCATGTGGGAAAGTAGAACTACTAGCTCAAAAACTCAGATACACAATAGGTAGCTTATTTCAAATAACTTACTTAAAATATATATGATATCAAAATACTTTTGGTGTTCAAATATATTTAGTACCTATGTAAAATACATCAAATTCAACAAAATTATTAACCTTTTGCAAAGTAAGATCTCTATGGTATAACACCTGATATAGTACAGAGAGAAAAAAAAATATTATAATTATTTATTGTATATATAGAAAATATTAAAATATTTATAAAACTTAAAATAAGATAATAAAAAAAAGCTTACCTCTA
Organism: Euphydryas editha; assembly: GCA_036937285.1. Classification (NCBI taxonomy): domain Eukaryota; kingdom Metazoa; phylum Arthropoda; class Insecta; order Lepidoptera; family Nymphalidae; genus Euphydryas; species Euphydryas editha. The sequence continues at coordinate 4,497,548 of JAUPFZ010000011.1, read as the reverse complement.
ATTCCTGAGACATCAACTTCATTATCAATATTGAAGCATTAACCCCCAGTATTAAGCAAACATTGAATTTTTTTAACACATGGAAGGCTTCAGATTACGATAACACTAAACCTAACTAAATGCTAGAATTAAATTAAAATCGAGAGAGTGGTGACCTAGATCTGAAATTGCCACCGCCGTTGCCTGACCCGTATCCGTTACCTTGGCTGTTGCGATTGAAAGGTCGACCACCCCCGAACGACCTACCGCCTGGAGAACCCCCAAAGGACCGCCCTCTGAAATTACCCCCGCGACCACCTCGGAAGTTGCCACCGCCGCGACGAGGACCGTCCCTTTTTCTCGATAACTCTACTTTTAATGTCGCGCCTAACATTTCAAAACCATTCATCGCGCTACAAGCATCCTCAGCCTCCTGCATGTTTTCGAATTCAATGAAAGCAAAGCCTGGGGGGTTAAGTGCGACCCACACGGAGTTCAGTTTGCCGTATTTATCGAATTCTCGTTCTAAGTCTTCTTTTTTTATACCCTCCACGAGACCTCCCACGTACACGCGAGTTCCTCCTGAGCTCATGATGTTATTTCTACAACCAAATATTAAAATATAAAAAAATGAGCACTGATGTTTGCGGTGAAATATATAAATACAAAGGCTAAACAAGATGTCGTCACGTCAATAATGATGCCACGACACCCGAAAATATAAATCAACTTTATAACCATAAAATTAAAGTACTTACATGTTTTTCAACGTTGAGTGAATGAAAATGAAAATTAAAATTAAATTTTCTACTTTATTTTATGAAACAGAACGTAAAACTATTTTTATTTTATTCAAAATATGAAAAACGGATCAATGAAGTTGATGATTGAATGGTAAAGAAAGAACATGGGGAACGAATGGAAGTGGAATGGATTGATCGAATATTACTTGCTAATGTTGCTAGTATCAAAAATAAAATAAAAATTTCCAACAATAAACATTTTATTTTACTAAGAATTTATATAGTAAAAAATAATGAAAATATTTTTTGTAATAAGCCGATAATGCAAATAAACTGATTATTATTTGAAAATAACATATCGAATGAAAAGTGGGTGAATGAACTAATACAAAGGAATGTTTGAAGTGAAAGGCGAATGAATGAGCTTAGTACGTGTGAACGTATGTATTGGAAGGGAGGAGGCTTTACACAAAAACAAAGAGGTAAGAGGAAAGGGAGGGAGGAGGAACTCTTCGTACAATACGAAAACCGGCTAAACTACTTTGCCCAACGGTCGCGCTGTCGCGCGTGTTTTCGCTTGTTTCCCGTAGCCGTATACAGCCCCACCTTTGTTTAGTTGATTTGATACTACTTAATTAGACAAATTTATTACTAAAAAAAAATAAGTTTGAATTTATCCTATTATTTCTTATTATACACTTCATTATAGATATGTGTTCCGAGTATTGTATACCTGTGATGTGTTTGCCTAGGTGTGTTAGATGTTAACATTTAAAAAGACAAATTATTATTATAGTGAAATGAATTTTAATGTTCAATAATGTTTAAAGAAATGGGGGTGCAAAAGAGACATAGTCAGTTTAGTGATACAAAATATAAGTGGCGGACAGTTTTGGTGGTATTTTTGTGTATCGTGTGGTGTAATGGTCAAGAGTTTCGGGTGGAGGAGACAGACCCATACATGTTAAACAAATCTTTGGGGCTAACAGAGTTGCCCGGTGGTGTGGTGGTGGGTGGTAGAACAGTCTGGAAGAGAGAAGGTAGCCCGTATCTTCTTCGAGATGATCTTCTCGTGGAAAGAGAAGCCGAATTGTTTGTAGAATCTGGAGTAGAAGTGCGATTTGCGCCAATGATTGGGATCACTGTCCGTGGAAAACTCGTTGCTGTGGTAAGTTTATCATTGTTTACATTGTCCTGTTTTAACAGCAGTAAATGACAGTTCTTATTATAGTGTTGTGTACGATACAAATTACATTTTTATTATTGGAATACTTGAATGCGTTTTTTTTTAATGTAGCAAACACATTCTAAGCTGAATATTAAGTATTCTCGTATTCATAATATGAGTTAGAATTATAACTTTATTCTTATTAGAATTAATAAAGTAATGTTTCATTAGTAGAGCTTATTCAAAGAATATTTTTAAGCTACGATAAGAAACATTCACAACACTGAAACTAGAGATGCCACGAATATTCGGCCGAATACCGAATATTAAAAAGAAAGAAAAGAAAAGAAAGGAAATTTCATTCAAAAATATATCTATTTTACTCACATAAAATATTTTTATAGTTACTTAAAATCTGTCAGTGGCAAGTTGTAATGAATGAAAACAATTTTTTCAGTATTTGTTGATAACAAACGACTGCGTTTTTCTTCATAAATAATACCCGGTTATTTTATACACTACTGCCAAGAGACGATAGATAAATGTTAACGAATTTTGTAAGGATTGGATACGGTTTTGCGTTTGCTGACCACTATTTGTAAGAGTTCTCAGTCCGATTTAAGCAGGCAGTTTTCAAATAAAAATCAATCTAATTTTCCACAGAACTTTTATCTACATTCTCATATTTTTTTGTAAGAACTATATGTAACACAATATGATGTAATAAATAAATGAACGCACGCATCGCAATAAAACAAATCGTAACATGTCACGGACGAAATAAACATATCTGTTGCCGAACATTCGGTCGCCGAATATTCGGCGCTTCGGCCAAGAGCGTAGCCGAATATTCGGTATTCGATATTCGGCCAAATCACTATTCGTGGCATCTCTAATTGAAACCACATCAAAATCGTTTTACGCAAAGTTTATACCTATTTAAAATCTATTTTACTAGTGTTAAATAGTTAGTATTATTAATTATTATTACTTTTTTTTATGTACGTTAATTATTATAATTTTTTATAATTTCTGCCGTAATAGTAAGACGTCATTATTTACGATTAGGTACTCACTTCATTAAATCTATGTCATCATGTCCAATTATTTTCCCATATCCCATAAGTGGTATAATAATAAATAAATAAATAAAAATTTCATTAAGTATATAAAAATCAATTTTTAATTAAATATTTAGGTTTTATTTTTTGTCAATAAATGAGTCATGAATATTTTGCAAACAATGTTATTTTTAATATGAATGAAAGATTTATATTTCTTATAAGTAATAAATAATCAACTATAAAAAATTATCGACGGAAGCTATCGATACGTAGAAGCAACTCCGATTTTTTTTTTTTTAATAGTAGCAGTATATATATATATATATATATATATATATATATATATATATATATATATATATATATATATTGTACATGTATAGGCGATCATTATTTTTACATATATTTTTTCACAATTGCGGATAATAAAAATATCGATAATGTTTTCCATGAACATCCCTAATATAATTCTTGCACATTTGCCATTTTCGCCTTAGGCCGCCCCAGCTGTATTTTTTATGTAAAACCCACGCATAAGTTGTCAGGCCGATTTGGATGATTTTTAATTGCATTAGATACCATATATCGAAATTGGCACCAAATAAGCTTTAAAAAAATCAAAATAGAACAAAACAGGACCAGATTGATTTTTCACACACTACTTCTCGCATAACTTATCATACATAAATTTAGATTTAGTAATCCGATTTCAGACTTTTTTTATAATTTAAAGTATACGTCGTGGTTGTATTTACATTAAAAAATCACAAAACGGAATATCGACAATATTTGTGCTATTTACTATTAAATTTGAATATTTATAAGGAGACACTCGATAAGCGTGGATGTCGAGACGCGAGCCGGAACCAGAGAGGGCGCTTTTCGTCTATGTTCACAGATACTAAAGACGCTACGAGAGACGATACGAAGAAGGAAGAATCTAAATGGAGTAATTCATAAACAATAGATATATAGAGCAATATTTAAAAAATAATAATTAAGGTAACGTTTATATTTTACTAGCTAGGCTACCAAGGTTTCATCAACTTAATTCCTGATCGTATGGTAATTTCGGAATAAATAGCAGCCTATGTGATAGCCCAGGTCTTGATTATTTGTTTACTAAGATACATCGCGAAGGGTTTAGTGTGAGAGAGTAATAAAGCCCATCCTTTACCTAACCATTCATTCACAGAACTTTTTCCGTTAATAATATTTACCCATGCACTTTTACCAAAATGTATGACTTTCGTTCCGAGCATATGTGTGTATGAGTCGTAATATAATAGTCTTATTATACTTAAACTCGTAAAACCATTTTTTTAAATATCATTAATACCTGAAACCTTTCAAGAATTGCTCCAAGAAAAGAAAAATATCTCAAATTTATAGTTTAACAATTATCACACTTGCAATGTCATAAACATTCAACCTGATTTATTTTTATATTTTTTTATTTAATTATAGCATAACTACCTAATTGAAAAATTGCGATTTAAATTTCATTCAGGCGGATTATTTATTGTTCATTTATCCATCCATCAACTACTTTATTTTTTTTATTTCTAAAATTTTATATTTTATATGTTAAAATAATTTTTATTAATAAAGTATCTAAAGCACCCGAAAAGCAAGCCAGAGCACCCGTTTTAGGAGGTATTTTCATCCCTCTGGGAAAATTATTGATATATTTTTTTTATTTAATTTATAGTATAATATGGTACGTTATAAAGAGTCCCTTCGTTCGATAACCGTTGATAAATAACGAAAGATAAGGGCAAGCGCTGGCCCTGATAGCGGTATCGCACGCTCCGTTGATACGTTCACCTGTTGCTCTATAAACACTTGATATGTACTAGCAAATAACTACATAATGCTAATATAAATATTTTACAATATTGATTGATATAGGTACTCTAGCTTTGTAGTGTACATAATATACAAAAAATGAAATACGCGTTAAGAAAAGAGAAAAAATATATAAGAAAACAAAAGAAGACAATCAGCAGAGTTATCGCTAAGAAAGCGAACACTTTCATGGAAAATATATTGGAGGGAAAATTTTTATAAAAGACAATTATCCTGGAAAAAATAAATATGTATTTATTTTCCTTCAATCCTTCTTTTCACATTCAAAAAATATCGATAAAGATTTCCGATTACGTTATACGTGTACCTGGAATTTCAATGAAAATACAAAATTAAATGTTAACTACATAACATTATGTATTACAACAGTTAAAATTTGATACAATTAGACCAAAATTGTTTGTAAGCTATGTAAAATACATTATTATTTTCATACATAAAGACGACACTTGAATTTCCCAATTAAAAAATTTTATTGTCTTCCCGATAGGTATATGAATAATTGTTTATTTTTAATTTTTAATAGGTACCATATATACAGTAAAATTATTACTAATCATATCGGATTTTAGATACCGCGAAATATTTTCGACAAATATTGATTATATTAAAGATAACATACTACTATAGTACGCTCCTCGCTATTAAATAATAGTAGGTAGATAATATGTACCTAAATGCGTATTATGTATATTTTATATCAGTACCCCGGAGGTACATGACACTTATTGTTAGTCCAATTTTTGCAATATTATTTTTTTAATGATAGGATCATAAATATTTATAACTTTTTGCGATTTCTACAGTGGTACAAAGCATAATGTCGTCATCTTAACAGTTACGAAGATATAGACTTTGAAGATAACACCATGTCACTGAAAAAACAGCGAATAAAAACTTCTTTTTTGCCCTTCTGTAAAAAAATAATAAGGTGACTTACGGCGAGTTGCACGAAACCGTCGCTAATTTTCCGTTAGTTAAGTTGCAATTAATCTTAAAATTAGTTGATCTCATGATTAATTTAAAGCTGTTGGAATTAATCATCTGTTAGATAGGTCTTTAATTAAACTAAATTTTTTTGTTAACTTAATCAGATGTACGTTTTGTGCAACAGATAATCACGATTCTTGTGATTAAATTAGTTTAATAAACACTTAAATTTTAAATTTGTTTCGTGCAACTCGGCGTTACTGTCTTGTACCTCCAGAGTACCTACTGATATATAATCGCGATTTTTCATAAATTTTCATTATATTTCAAGAAGTTTTTAGAGTGCGTATTTGTTTGTAATTTAGAAATAACAAATTCTTACTAAATGAATTATAATACGGTGCTTAAACTAAAACCCCCGGAATTTAATTGTCATATTGTTGATGTTTCATGGAGTAACAAAGGTAACTATTTTTAAGGATAAGAATACTGAGCAAAAGTTGGCATTGTGCTCCACAACAGCTGATTAATGCGCTAGCGGTCGCGGGTTTAATCCCCACACGGGCGTTTGTACTTATGTTGTGTATATTTCCGGACCCCGACACAGACTTCACATCCTATTTGGGACCGTTGAATAGGAAGCTTTTATTTATTTATATTTTTATGGGTGAAAAAATATGACTTATTGGTCAGATGTACTAAATAAGAAGTACTATATCTACTAGTTTAAGTAGAATAATTTTATTAAAACATAATTTTATAAAACCTGCACGTGTCCTGAGATTTTTACCTTAAACAAGCAATTCACGCTCTTGTAGGTACGTCCTAAAGTTGGCTGGTAGAGACTGCTTTTAGTATTAAGTTCGTCTTTTGTACAATTCCTTAATGTATTGTGCAATAAAGTATTAATAAATAAATAAAGAGTTAATTTTTTTCAAAGAATAACATAGTTCGCTTACATGAGAAACAATCTAAATATTATTGTTATAATATATCTAATAAAATGAAATATAGTTTTTAAAATTAAAATGCTTCATAGGCGGAAAAAAATAATACATTAACATTTCCAGAATATTAAAAAATCCCGTCCTACGCGATATCTTTATTAAATCACAAATCGTGAATCATCACGGAGCATGTGTTCAAAGACACCGTGAAGACCCGACCTAACCCCAGCGTCCTTTCTTTAATTCAATCAGAGTGATATTGTCTAACCTCTCACTGTAACCTCGAACAGCTGTCTTTTAATGAAAGCAAATTCGATTATGACTATTCTAATGCGATGATTCTAGGTGATACTAATCATTTTTTATTTTTACTTGCAAAATCCGATATGAAAATTATAAAAAACAATTATCATAGGTAACTTTTGTTTATTTTTAAAACTGTTGTACAAAAAACTACTTAATAGTTAATACGCAGTCATTCAAGGATACGGCAAGCGTAGAATCAGACGGCCGTCCACGAGATGGACAGACGACTCGAGAGGAGTCGCTGGAAGCCATTGGATGGAAACTGCTTCGAAACAGTAGGTATATCTGGAGGTGGATGAGGGAGGCCTACGTTCAGCAGTTGACATCCAATGGCTGAGATGTTGATAATTAAAGAGTTCATAGTGTTTTGAAATGTAGTACCTATAAAGGAATATTATCAATTACCTGAATTGCCTAATTATATTATTAAAACTTTTTTTTAGTCCAATCATTACTAGTATGCTATTTTCCAAGGATGAATAGTTTGAAATTTCAATAAGATATAAAGAAATAAAAGTTGAATCATTTTAAAAATTAAAAGCTTAAGGTAAATTCAAATATTTATATTTTAAGGATCCGAAACTCCGAAAGTTACCAACGGAACCATCTTTAAAATAAACAAAATGGTGCAAGGGTATTTATTGGTAGGTACTAAGACAACTTACATTTAGCGTTTTTAACTTGATCTTAAAAATATTATTAGACAAATATATGGTGATACGGAATTTTCCGTGTGACTTGCACTAAGTTGATTTTAAAATCACTTGCCAACACTTTTACCTTAAATAAACTATGGAGGCGAAGTAGTGGGCAGAAACTTATTTGTACAAAATATTAAAAACGACAGTCCTAGATATTAACGCTAATTAACATTAATAAATAAGAATTTGTACATACATTTTCAACATGTACGAATTTTCGTCTGAATTCTAATAGCCCAATCGAATTAGTATTTTAGATTTACAAAAATTTTTAGCAGAAATTTTCCTTCGGAATTCGTTAAGGGGGTCACTGGTAGTCTAAATTCAAAAACTAGGGGTACCAGAGTTTTCGTTTCATCTGCCATCTTGATTTAAAGGGTTATTTTTTGTCTCTTGAATAACTCGTTCATTTTCGTAGTTCAATAGTTCAATTTCAATTTAAGAAAATAAACGAGTTACTCGATAACCAAAAATTCACCGCCTCTTTTCTTTATAGGAAATTTAATTTTAAACAACTTTTGTAATAACTATTTTCCGTGTAAAATTGAAATTTGCCCGTTTTTGAGCTAATCCGACTGGGCTATAATATGTATACACTTTTAAAGCACTGTATATACATAGCTCCCTGTTTTGTACTAGATCCAAAATGATAAGTTTTTTTTAACCATTGTTATCTAGTAGTTAATATGCTTTGACTAAAACGCAATAGCCTGAAAAATTAATAAAATACAACGTATGACATTTTAAGTATTTAAATAATAATATTATTGGTAGTCAATTAGCCATGTTATATGTATAAATAATTTATTTTGCGATGTAACATAGTTAGTAAACTTTTAGCATTGTTATCGTAATTAATGATAAATAAAATAAATATTGAAGATATAGGTAAGTTATATTGAACAAAGTTGCCGATAATAGGTACTGTTTGATTATAAAAACAATCCCACGGTCCAGAAATGCTAATCATTATATTTATGCCAATTACGACGTTCAATGAAAACTATTTTTCTATATTCAATACTAGCTCCGCCTTGCGGTTTTACCCGAACAATACGTATTTTATGTTATTCTGCTATCTATATACAAAATATCATCGCAATAGGCTCAGTAGCTTTTTGCATGAAAGAATCACATTCATTCATATATCCAACCAAACGGACTGAACCGACATTGAATGATAGGTGTGAATTATAAAAAAAATGAGCTGTTATTTGGAATTCATAATGTATTGAAATATGGCTTCCAAAAAAATGGATTCCTTTCACTACTTTTTGGGGTGAAATTTTTTTAACGAAACCAGTTCTCGATAAGGGTAAAAAACCGATGGAACGTGGCAAAAAACGAGTTAATAGGTAGGGTGAACGTCCATTCCGAAAAGGGACAGTTTTATAACACGCCTAAATAGTTTTAGCTCTTACTTTCTAAAACAATTTATAATACTTACAAAAGTAAGACAAAAAATTTTAACAAATTTTTTTTTTTTTGTGTTTATTTTTCATTAGTCCATCTATATTTTCCACAAACATTATAAGGGATAATTTTATAATACGCCTGAACAGTTTTGACTCTTATTTTCAAAGAAAAGTCTTTGCTTATTTTTGATAAGAAATTAATTGAATTACACAAAGATGTACACGAAATCTTAGTTCAGAGAATGTCTAATTCTTATAAGCTATTTTTGTTGGCTCACTAGTTCATCTAATTCTCTATTAATTCTATAAAAAACTAAAGATTTGATCGTTTTACAATCGATTAACTCTAAAACTACTGAACCTGCTTAGAATAAATTCGTTCATCATTAACAAGCTATAGTATCCAGGAGTAACATAGGCTTTAAAATATCACGCTACTATTTATAGTGGAAGTGGAGGCAATGTTGCTACAAATACAAGTCATTGTAATAATTTTCAGGCTCCATTGTGTATGTATAGTATAACCTTACATTTGTATATGTAACAAAATGCTGTCAGGTCGTTCTCGAGGTAAAGGAACTTTAGTTTTAAACCAAGATGTTTAGATAAGCACGCTACACATTCAGTCTATCGTAACAAGACGATGTACTTTTAAACACGAAACACGATTATATTAAAACAATTTAATATCTTATATAAATATTTACATATACCTCTTATAATAATTAGTTGAGCATTACTTCACAAATAATGTTATTAAAAATTACTTCACACGTTAAATATTTCATATTTTTTTAATGAAATTAGTTTATATATTAATCATGTTAGCATTTTTAATATATACTTAATATTGTAATATTTTGCATAAACGTGATTCTAATATATATATATATATATATATATATATATATATATATATATATATATATATATATATATATATATATAGAGTGAGGTGAGGCTTAACAAATGGTTTGATGCCGAGGATAATCTTGTTCATTGGAATTACTATTCTTATAAGAATATGGACTATAAAACATAGTTGTAAAATTTACGACCAACCGATCTGGTATAGTAATGTGAAGGTTCCAATATTTCCGACCGTTGCAGGTTCGATTCCCTCTCGGAGCAGATATTTGTATTTATAAAAATATTTCTTTGTGGTCTTGGCGGTTGTCATTGTAGGTCTTTCCATCGTGAATCGGAATCTATTATTGAACAAATAAAGCCGTCCTGCTTTTTGTCATAATACACTTACGCGTAACTCTCGATAGTGTGTTTAGTAACTTGGCGGATGATTCCAACCAGTGCACAACAATAAAACGTTTACAGGTTTTGTCATTTCAATCAGCATAAATATACTAAAAATATAACACTTCAAACAAAAATTACTATATATAACTATATTTCTTTGTCTTTGGAAGGTTGGTATTTATTCTGATATTCTCTTTGTCTACTCTAGAAAAACAGACGAACGTTTTTACTAAAAACGTAAGACCCTCTGGTGGCACATCTTTTTAATACCTAAGGGGCCCTAGTTCTTATAGGTACTAAAATAAATATTTTGGCTTATTTCAGCTTATATGTAGACTCACCATCCCCACGCTTCTTGAAAAATCTTAGCTAAGCCTATAAGGAGATAAATTAAAATACATAGATGTATCAAATGTCTGTGTATCTTTCACCATTAAAACACCGTGCAACATAGAAATGTACTCGTATGAGGGAGTTATCTTCGTTTACAGATCTTGACACGATTTTGATAAAAGTCCTAAACAAACAGTACGTTGGGACTATCAAAGTGATAAACAAACCTATTTTACTTTTTTTATGGGTTTATAGACGTAAACTCAATTCTAATACAATTGAATGTCAATGTAGCCATTTTTAAAATATAGAAAGATTCACATCAATTTCATGTATTATTAATATAATTATACTAGCCTTTAGCCCGTGACTTCGTCCGCGTTTCCGTCGTCCAGTCTTCGTCCGATTTACGTTATTAATTTTGTTAAAGCATATAAATTATTATGTTAAAATGTTTGAATACTTATAGAATATAACAATCTTTATTACAGAGTAGGGATTTAAAGGTTAAATAAACATTAAAATAAAATAAATTGCGGTTGTCGGGAAGAAATGGCTAACTAGCCATAAGACCACCCTTTGTACTTCACATTTTGTAATTATCAATCTATCTTGTTTGTATATTTGTGGTGTACAAAAAAGTATAAATAAAAAAAAAAAAAAAAATTCTTATATTTTATGAACACGAAGCTGGGCCAGCTTCATCTGGTGAAATTTACACGGGGTTATTTATTATCTTTTTACAACGAAATCGAAATACTACACCTTCGGCAGTGTTTCTTTATAAACAATTTTTTTTTTGTTTTTTCTTCGGGTGCTAGAATCACCAGGCTACTCTGGAACATGCTACATACAACTGGCTGTGGGAGAAGCAGCTTTCCCTCAAGTATACTCCCGCTACCTTAAGAGTTTGACCTTAAGCTTTGTTTATGGAAAATACATACTCATATACACTCATACATTATATTATTATCCAGTTCCGGGAAATCACCATTTCCTTATATAAGCAACAGGTCTGAGAACTGTCCGGCAGTAACATCTCTCCTTAGATGGACTCTCTTATTTATGGTAAGGCTCAGTTTTGTCACTGAAGGCCACAAATGCTTCTGTGTGCTCACCCAGCACGACATTCGTTACAAATAGAAATTGCGTAGCGTTTTAGATAATTTTCAGTTTTATTAGGTACATGTTTATCCTTGTTTTACTTATAATATCTAAAAAAAAAATAACTATAGCTTTTAGTAAAACCGAGATGTTGAAATAAGCACGCTACACATTCAGTACATAGTAACAAGGCGATGTTTTAAGCACAAAACACCATTCTGTAAAATTGTTCAACTACTTTATAATTAGAGCCAATTTCACTGGTTGCTGTAATCAGAAGTTTATCTCGCACATAATTCACTGATAAGTTATAGTAGTCTTTAACAGCAGGAGGTAAAACAGGCTTTTAGGGCCATGTTTCACCACACCTAGTAAACTAGAACTTTTGGTTTCACGGGCTGCAAATACAAATATCTGACATCATGGAGAGTGATGACAAAACAGAAAGTGTATTAAAAACTTGGCTGAAAAATGGCTGATAACTATCTGAAACTTATAAGCAAATATATCTATTAAAATTATGTAAGTAATATTTATTATAAGGTTTTAATAAGCTGATGTAGTCTTTTTTTTTTTCATATTTTACGTACAATATGTGTATGATCAGAAATGTGTAAAGTCATTCTCATACACAGTTATGTCGCGGTTGACTGGCCCTTAACAATCTTAGTAGAAATACTACTAGAATAGTACCTACATATAACCTTGAAACGTTCTGGCGCCTCTGATTCATCAGATACAGTTCCATAAAACGTTAGTAAACGCTAGTTACATGTAGCTAAAGCTACTTTGTTTCCAGATGTATTATTAATTTTTTATAGAACTCAAAACATAGTCTACTTATGAATATAAAAATACACTGAATGAATTCTTCATCTTGATCATGATTCTTCAAAGCAATATTGTCGTTATTTCGATCTGATGTTAATATACGTGTTTATAGTTTTTAGTTACGCCAAGTCGAATGACTAAACTCATTACAGGTACTCACAGTATTTAATGTGCTGTCTATCTCGTCTACTAATGAGCAATATCGTTCTCATATGTGACTCATAAAACAAGTAAGAGTGAAACGCGAGAAATCTTTTTTTTTTTTACATAGATCTATTTTATTTTTATCGTTGGATATGTTACGAGTATATTTTGTACGATATATATACAAATAAATAATATTTAGGTGTTTGTACATTGTTACTTATACAAAATAATAAATTTTATAATTTTTGTTTGTCTTTTTTTCCGATTCATCTCTGAATATAGACCTATTTGAACAGGATTATTGCTGGGTGATATTACTTAGAAGTTAGACTATAATGATTAACTTAGGCGACTTTTTATAAAATAAAATAACGGTTTCTCGCTAAAAAATCACATGAAATTGTGTACAAAATCTGATTCAGTGGACAGATTTACTACCTACTTAGGTAATTTCACGGAATATCTATTATTATGGTTTCTATAAAGACAAATAGGTAAATACGTAAATTATAATTATAAAAGACATAATAAATAAGCTTATTTTTGTAATTTTTAGCTTAATTTAATCAAATATGTATTTGTTAATATGGTACGAATTCATTCGCATGCAAATACAAATCTCATTTGACCACAATTTGTAGTTCATTTCTGTCACTTTGGTTTTATCTATTGATCCTAAAACTAAGTACGTGAATGAAGCCGACTACAATTCTAAACAGAGAATGAACTGCCTTGAACGTGAGATGGCAATTAAATAGAATTAGCGTAGCAACTGTTAAAGGTAATGCAAAGGTTATGCAAGCGTACTTTATTGGTACTATGTAATGTTAAGTGTTTAATGTATTTTAATTTGAATAAATATTTAATATATTGATAGCTCCGTCTCCATCCGTTTTGCTTGTTATATTAAAAATGTATTTTATATGCTAAAAACGAAGTGTGTATAAAAATCGTAATTTCTTTAAACCTTTAATAACTTTATATAAAAATCGTAATATTTGTTTAGATAATGGTCCAGGGTCTAAAAAAAAAATAAGTTTTTGAAGACCTTTTTTTTAATTTGTTTCAACATTCAACACGGTCGCCTGTTCCTAAGGTAGGCAGTTGCATTAAGTTTACTGCCTGTGTTTCAGGTAACAGCCGATTGATATAGGTACTTTTTTGTTGTTGTAAATGTACATATAAATAAACATATTCAAACAAATTCATATTCAACAAAATGAATATAAACGCTTCAAAATGTGTTTTTATGAAGTTTACAAAAAAGAAAAAAGTCAACCCTTCAAGTTATGCAGTCGATAACACAACCCTAAATGTTGTTTCGTCTGTACGCGATTTGGGCGTCATTTTAGACAAAAAATTAAACTTCATAGAACACATTGATAAAATCACGTCACGTGCCTGGAAAATCTCCGGTTTGGTCAAAAGAATCTGTAAAGATTTTAAAAATCCTGCCTCTATCCTAACCTTATATAAAGCTTTAATACGTAGTGTCCTTGAGTATGCATCCCCTATCTGGAACCCTATCTACAATATACACATCGATAGAATCGAACGCGTACAACGTAGTTTCACTCGGTTTTTGGCTTACAAGGATCCAAATTGTCCCTACCGCGCAGACTACCACGCTAGATTATCACACTTCAAATTAAATGCCCTCGAATTAAGACGAAAAATTTGTGACATGAAAACGCTACATAAGATTTTGCATGGGCAAATGAGCTGTTTAGATGTCATCCAGCGAATTAACATCAGCGTCCCAAGGTCAGTTCCCAGATATCCCATAAACAAAACTTTCTATACCTCTTGTACTAGGACTAACGTTGGAAAGTATGCTCCTCTAAACAGGTTAATGGAAACTTATAATGAATTATTGTCCAAGGGCGATATCGATATCTTCTTTTCTGATTGCCTAAACTTTGTCAAGAATTGCTTGGTTATTTACAAATCACCTAATCAATAGCATTGTATTGTGTCGATCTAACTATTTTTTTAATGTTTTACTTAGTTGCAAGACTTGACCATTACTGTTTTGATTTATCTCATACCGAAACTTGTTAACAAATTTTCTTTTTTTTATCTTTGCACACTAACTGTTAATTTAGTAAATGTTGTATACACCTGTAAAGGCAAATCATACCGATTTAAAGTAATAACTGTGTAATTTCATATAAATAATGTTCTTATGATCTGTCGATGGTGTGTCTGTGTAATAAATAAATAAATAAATAAATAAATATTTAACCCAGACTCAGGGTGGGAATCGAACCCACAACCCTGGAGCAGAAAACAGGGTCACCGCCAATAGCACCAAGACGCCACTACTGTTTGAAATATATCCAGGCCAGTCATATCTAAGTTTTACCGAGATTCGCGCACAACGGCAGACCTCTATTAGTTTATTTGTATGAATTTACAATATTAATATTATACATTCGCTTTTACATTAAATCTTGCTTTAAGTTCGCGACTTCGTCAATTATTGTGGTAAAAATCACATCCGTATGTTACGGTCGCAAAAACGCTGACAGCATTTCCCAGTTAAATCGCAAATCTGATTCTCTGGGCAAAAATCTACCAAGCCTCCTGTCACCGGTGGAAATTATAAGTTATCAAGTTAAATATCTTAGGACTTTTAATGCGTTGCTACTCTAAGGTCCAAGTGTTTCGACAGAAAACGATACCAAGATTTTATTTGAGATCATGCATAATAATTATAGTAACCTTGAATTTTAATTACGAAAGTTATTTATAATTATATGTAAGCTAATACATATAAATTATATTACGTTATGATAAATATGCTAATTACAGATTTTACTTTACGGGCAACTTCTTTTAGGTACCATAGCCCAAAACATAATACAAATTAAAAAAAAATATATAAGTATATTGTATGTTATGAAACTAATTTCTAAGTATATTATGTTTGTAATCATTAATTTATACTAAGTTCATTCATTTATTTATTTATTTTTATTTATTTATTTTAAACAAAAGAAAGAAAAACATCATAAGCCTTCATGTCTTGGGACAAATTCTCAGAAACGCATCTGCCATCTCGCAGTAGGGTTAGCGGATAGATTTCCAACCCTTCTCCTTTATAAAAGAAGAGATCTATGCCCAGCTAAGCGATACTAAACAAAACTGAATTAGCCCGTAAACGTCCTACTGCTGGACAAAGGTATCACCTCCATAGAGGAAGAAGGTTGAAGCTTGATCCACCACGCTGCTCCAGTGCGGATTAGAGGCTAATTTATAGGTATCTGATATTTCTAATCTACCATGAGTAATAATCCTTATCTAGTATCTATGATAAGTGGGGAGACCCACAAGGACATACACACAGACCGGAAACAAATATTTGTATAAATACAAATATCGAACCCGCGACCGCGCCGGCGTTTCATCGTAAGCGTAAAGCGTCTCGGCAGTGATACGGTTATGTTTTATTAAAGTAAAATAATTTAATTAAGAAATCAAACATTAATATCATAAATTATTTCTAAAACAAATATATTTCTATGAAAGTTAGGAAATTATAAAAAATATGATTCATTCATTATCAACGTTGGTATTATTATCACGACACTGACTAATTCACAGTGTAGTGTTACTTCCTGTGCTATCATATTATTTTTATCAGCTACTCTTCTTTATAAAATTACAAACAGTTCTTAGAACTCTAATATACAATTCCGCTACTGCATCTTCGTTTAATAAAGTTAAACTAGCTTTTACCCGTAGCTTTACGCGTGTAATTAGAACTTACAATTACACAATACTTACAATTGTTTGTAGACTAATAATTCTACGTCTAGACGGTGTATCGAGGTTAAACCCACACCAGATTTTAAGTTAAACCTTCAGAATCACAACTATGACAATCGTATCCATTTGGAACACAACAACTACACGAAATTTCGTTTAGCAGTTTTTGTTGAACAAACGTACAAACAAAAATACTAAAACCATTTTTTTTTTGTATCATATAGGCTCCTATTATACGTTTTTTCCTAAATATATCTCACTGACACACTGTAGTATTCCACTCCAACGACGTTCTAAGCCGAGGAGCATTCCCACTAGGAGACACCCTTAGGACGAACGTCCATTCTGAGCCTAAGAGATGGCTCCCAATTTTCAGCAGGATCTCAGTACTCGGCTCTTCAACTGATGACGCTCTAAAAGCCGCTAAGGGCGTACAGTTAGCCTCATTTCAAAGAAAACATCCTTACAGCACACTATAATTTTTCAATCTCTCAAGTGTAGAGGAACTGCAGCATATTTGGGATACTGCAGGTAACTTGGAATACTTCGATATCTAAATCATTATAAATACCATTTATGTATTTTTGTCGTAAACATAACGTCATACGAGACATGAAGCTATTGAGTATTAAAGGCAGGATGCAATCGTGAAATTCCGGCTACAAACCCCAAGAGAACGAGACACCTGATTTGAAAACTTATTCGGTAAGAATTCAATCAGTGATAATCATTTACTGTAATACTTTAAATCTTCATTATAATTATTTAAAATGTTAAGTGACCTTGTTAGTTTACGATGTTACTATGATTCTGTAAATATTTCTAGAATTAAAAATGTGACATGGAATTTTAGGTTAGGATGGTATGTTGTTAATTTGGAATAGGTACCGAAAGTGAGTGAGTTCCATTCTGTTTTTTTTTTTTTGACAATGGCAACATTTCACAAATATAAAAAGAGAAAGAGGTGAGAAAATGAAGAAGTGGCCGCTGCTCTTGGCGCTATTAGAGAAAAGAGAAATGGGACACTTAAAGGCAGCTAAACAGTTCAACGTTCCCTGGTCAATACTTTTTCGATATGTAAATTATAAAGACTCTCCGATTGAATCGATAACAAATAAAGTTATTAGTCAAAGGCCAGTTTTTGGTCAAGGTATGAAAACTTGCTGGTGGAGTACATATTAACTATGGAGAATAACATTTATGGGCTGACCAGAATGGATTTGGATATCGACTAGCTTTAAAAAATAATATAAAAAATCTTTTAAAGGGTGGGTTTGCTGGGAGATACTGGCTCAAAACATTTTTAAAACGACATCAGAAAAATTTGTCCATAAGACAGCCAACCGGAACTTCTCAAGCACGAGCTAATGGATTTACTAAACAAAAAATAGACGAATTTTAATTATTACATGGTTTTTTAAACAAAATAAGGCTATTTTTTTAAAATGATTGATTAGCTAGAGAAATAAAGAATATAAAGCTGTTACAAAAATATGAAATCTATTGATTTCTAAGAAAAAGTGTTAGCAATTGTCAAAGAAAAAAATGTGAATATAATTTGGAATACTATATTCCAAATTACCTGCACCTAAAGTCAAATCCCGTTTTTGGAGTTTTTTAGTTTTATAGGCATTTTGATAAGGTTTTTGGTTTTTGTTTTGTTTGATTTTTCTTATTATTAAAGTTGAATAATTTGACAATAATTTTGTGTATTTTTTATTGAGCCATTCCGTTTCTTATTAAATATATTCTCAAAAAACAAACTAGTATTCCAAATATGCTGCAGTTACTCTATTATTTTTTGTTGCGCGCTAACTCTCTATCACTCTACCTTTAATATTTTGCATCTTTAACAGCGAGCAACCCTTATTTGTGGCCAGATTTTGTTAAGCAACCGTATATCATAATTAACAGAAAAAAAATTTGCTTTATTTGATACATAAATGATAAATGTACGTCATGAATGAGTGTATCAAAATTCAAAATCACACCTGTTTACACCTGGCTGCGAAGAGGTGCGGCCAATAGTGCCCAATGGCAACCGTGGTGTTTCAAAGTCTTTATATCTATTGCTGTGAAGTGGATGGTATTTTATTTAAAAAACAAGTGAATGAAATTTTATTCCAAAAATAATTAGTAATAAATTAATAAAATATACTAACTCTTCTTTATGGAGAAGAAGCCTTTTTCCAGCAGTGGGACGTTTAGAGGCTAATGTTTGTATATTTGTGTAAATAATAACGGACGTTAAGTGATAACAAACAAAAAAACCTTTCCATTTTTAAAGTTGATTAAAAAGACTTATGAATTTCGTAGATGAATAAATAAACTATTCTAACGACAGCTATAGCGACGTCTTTCCCGGGTTAACGAACCCATTGTTAGCTTTTAAGGTCACGAAATCACGAAGGTAATGAATTAGTGCAGACAAACGAACCATTATATTATTTGTTAATTCATATTACCTACATATTTAATTCACGCCATTTTTTTTAGGAAATGTTTTTTAAAAAAGGACAGTTTAATCGTATGTATTTTACTCGAAACTTTTTACAATTAAAAACTTTTTTATTCCTTTTTTTTAAAACATCTATTGTTATTTAGAAACTCATTCATTATTATTTTTAACTTACAAAAAATAAAATAATATAACTATTTAATGTGTCACTCACGTGAATATTTTTAGTATTTAACAAGATCGCATTATTGACTTGATAAAATAGTAATTAATTGTAAGTACCAATAGTACAAATAATTATCAGTTACTTGCGCCCCGCGGTTTCAATCGCGTAACCTCCCAGTAATGTCAGGAAAAAAGTATAATCTTTGTGTTATTTTGGATCTCCATGTCTACGTCCATCGTTACGGCAAACGTTCACAATTATATTATAAAGTAGGCTGTGACAGTTACCCCTAATAATATAGGTATACTAGCAAACCCGGCGAACTCCGTTTGGCTTCGTTTTTTGTAACATTTCGTTTGGGGATTAAACCACCATGCAAAAACATATTGGTTTGTAGTACATGCTATGTATCAGAGATGGCGCTGTATGTGAAAAATGATTTTCCCGGTTTTCCTGCTTTTCTGTTGAAATGTTTTCTAAATTTTGTTTGCTATAATCCTCACGGAGCCCGAGACCTTTCCAACGAATGCAAAACCGTGGAAATCGGTTCGTGCAGCTACACAAAGTTAGCACCCCATGGAAGGATTTTTGAAATCAAAATGACCTTAATCGATAGGTCTACGTTAGGTCTGTATAGGTCCATCAAAATTTTTGTTAGGTCTCCTACAGTTTTTTAATAAATATTTTTTGTAATTTTGCAAAAAAATTACACAAATTTAGCACCCCATCGAAGGACTTTTGAAATGAAAATGACCTTGATCGATAGGTCTACGTTAGGTCTGTATAGGTCCACCAAAATTTTTGTTAGGTCGCCTATAGTTTTTTTAAAAATATTTTTTTTTAATTTTGTAAAAAAAATACACAAATTTAGCACCCCATCGAAGGACTTTTGAAATCAAAATGACCTTAATCGATAGGTCTACGTTAGGTCTGTATAGGTCCACCAAAATTTTTGTTAGGTCGCTTACAGTTTTTTAATAATTTTTTTTTTTTTTTTTTTGGAAAAAATATGCATCTTAGCATCATTTAAAAGGAAACTGATTGATCTTTATATTTCAGCATTCTTTATCGTTAGGTCAGTATTGGTCTATAGTTTTTGCTTTTATATTATTCATTTTTTTTAATTTTTTTATTAACAATTATAAATAATTTATCACTCGCGCATGCGCTAACGCACATAGCATGGCGCGAAATTCAAAGTTTCCCTGTTCCGTTTTCATCGCGTCAATAAAAAAATACAAACTGCTCGCATGAAACTCTCTAATTATTTCTCATGAGAATGGAACTTATTGCTTACACGTATGTAAATAAACGTAAAACCAACAACTTCCCGATTTCTTAATAATCAATCATTTTATTAGCGAGAAGTCAAAAATTAGACCACATATTTTTTTAATGTTCCGCTTTTAATTTAGAACGCCTTTTATACTGGGGCCCCACTAACGGGAAACGTCAATGCCTATTATCATCGCAATAAATTGTAGATAAAGTGAGTGGCTACACTTGAACGTTCAACGTGAGAGGCCATTCTTGGCGATAAATTGGCGCTTATACTATACCGCCACTTGAACTACCACCTAACGCCAAACGGCAATGTGAATGCCGTTGTCAAATCATCGCGATGAGTCGTGAGCGTCGTGGCTACACCTACGTTCATCGCGATGTTAAACGCCATTTCCCGTTAGTGGGTCCCCAGTATTATTGATAGCCAACTTGTTATCTACGTCTGGACCAGAAATTTTTTCGCACAATTCTCAAGATATATTGACTAATTTAGACAACTATACTAGTATATTTGAATTTATTTGCAATACTGTCTATAATATTTGAAACACGACCTATTTAGGTAATTTATCAGATGTGAAATTTTTATTATGACATTTCAGGCTTCAGCCTGACTGGTATGCACTATTATTATTTCGACCTTGCATATCATTTATGGATAAAGAAGAGTATACGAAAATATGATATCTATATGTTGTTTTAAAATTTATCCCCAATAGGAAAAGGCAAAGGAATATAGCCCATACAACCTAGTCTTGTACGTTCCGATATAATAAAAGGCCGTAGCCAAATCTGAAGTAACTTCACTTTTTTTTCGATTCCATTATTGATAAGGCCGAAGCCAAATCGGAGATATCATATTTTCGTATACTCTTCTTTATCCATAAATGATATGCAAGGTCGAAATAATAATAGTGCATACCAGTCAGGCTGAAGCCTGAAATGTCATAATAAAAATTTCACATCTGATAAATTACCTAAATAGGTCGTGTTTCAAATATTATAGACAGTATTGCAAATAAATTCAAATATACTAGTATAGTTGTCTAAATTAGTCAGTATATCTTGAGAATTGTGCGAAAAAATTTCTGGTCCAGACGTAGATAACAAGTTGGCTATCAATAATACTGGGGACCCACTAACGGGAAATGGCGTTTAACATCGCGATGAACGTAGGTGTAGCCACGACGCTCACGACTCATCGCGATGATTTGACAACGGCATTCACATTGCCGTTTGGCGTTAGGTGGTAGTTCAAGTGGCGGTATAGTATAAGCGCCAATTTATCGCCAAGAATGGCCACTCACGTTGAACGTTCAAGTGTAGCCACTCACTTTATCTACAATTTATTGCGATGATAATAGGCATTGACGTTTCCCGTTAGTGGGGCCCCAGTATAAAAGGCGTTCTAAATTAAAAGCGGAACATTAAAAAAATATGTGGTCTAATTTTTGACTTCTCGCTAATAAAATGATTGATTATTAAGAAATCGGGAAGTTGTTGGTTTTACGTTTATTTACATACGTGTAAGCAATAAGTTCCATTCTCATGAGAAATAATTAGAGAGCTTCATGCGAGCAGTCTGTATTTTTTTATTGACGCGATGAAAACGGAACAGGGAAACTTTGAATTTCGCGCCATGCTATGTGCGTTAGCGCATGCGCGAGTGATAAATTATTTATAATTGTTAATAAAAAAATTAAAAAAAATGAATAATATAAAAGCAAAAACTATAGACCAATACTGACCTAACGATAAAGAATGCTGAAATATAAAGATCAATCAGTTTCCTTTTAAATGATGCTAAGATGCATATTTTTTCAAAAAAAAAAAAAAAATTATTAAAAAACTGTAAGCGACCTAACAAAAATTTTGGTGGACCTATACAGACCTAACGTAGACCTATCGATTAAGGTCATTTTGATTTCAAAAATCCTTCCATGGGGTGCACAGATGGGGTGTTAACTTTGTGTAGCTGGTTCGTGCGTTCTGTAATTATAGCGTCAGGAAGGAAAACCCGACTTATTTTTATATTATAGATTAATAATGTATAAAATTTTCTACCGATATTAATTTTATTAATATAATTATTTACAAACAGTTTTGGTATAAATCATGTCCGCGTGGAATGGTGCCACGAATACTAGCAGCATTTCCCCGTTGAATCGCAATTCCGATTCTTTGGGCAAAAAATGCACCAGCCCTCTTGTCACCAGTGGAGGCTATGAGTCGTGGGGTTAATTCTTTTAGAAAATTTTATAAAAAATTAAAATTTTTATACCAAAACTGTTTGTAAATAATTATTTTAAGTTTTGAATTGTAAATATGTACAATATTGTAAAATTTCTGTAATAAATATATTTAAATTAATATAATATTGCAGTATGTGTATCCAATAACTTGTAATTGTGGTTGCAGACAGAAAGTAGATTGTGCAACGCTTATGCAATTTACAAGTTTTACAGGTCTGAGAGAACATAATATCTTACCATAATTCTGTCACTATTTAAAAGCTGAATGTCAATGAGATTAATCGAGTAAAGTATTTAACTGAAAATGTTTTCTGAGATGAAAAAAATATATATGGACGTCTTAATCGTTTTAACTTATAATAAGTACGCTTTCTGTTAGCAATATCTCAGAATAAGAAAAAATTAAAAATACACTGCTTACTTTTACCTCCTTCGTGGAAACTTTTTAAAAACCCTTTTATTATTATTTATTTCCCTTTTACATTTACTTTTATATGTGTTGTAGCTTAAGTTATATTTGAAGAATTATTTTCTAGACTCTTTGGCTGTTTGTCGACTTTAGTCGAGTTTATATTGTTAGTCGATATTATTTTTGTATTTTTTTTAACATAAAAAAATATTCAAAATATTCGAGATAACTGCAAAATAGTAAACAAAATAGTATTTATCTGCCTAAATACGTATTTTATACACCAGTTTGGTTTTATAGGGTCATCAGTATCAGGGTTTTATGGGGTCATTAAGAGGAATGTCAATCACGAAAGAAGTCGCAGGTACCCCAAGTTATACAAAAAATATAATATTTTTCTCTAGATTTTTTATTTTCATACTTATTTAGCGGCTTGTTAAGAGTAGAGTACAAATAGTAGTAAGTTCCCACATAATAAATTTTTATAAGTTCTTTGATCTCATCCGCGGAGATGCTACATAAACCAGCCGACTCAATTGTTAAAATTGATAAGACTAGTTTTATTGCAAGTTTAATCTAGTAAGAAGACCGCAATTACACCGTGGAGAATCCTGAAGACATTAAATGTCAATGCAGGTTTAGTTGTCCGTTTTAATGATCTGAGAACCTGAGAAGTGTCAGTGGCAATACCAGTTAGACTAGATACTGCGACTATTCAAATGATTATGATAAAATTAACGTTTTTCGCTTCAATCATAACAATCTTTATTGAACAATTATTATTTTTAAGTTATATCACAATTCACAACAAAGTAATTTTTTTAAGTTATATCATATTTACCAAAAAATACCCGTAATTATGATGAATTCATTAAAGTGGGTTAAAAAAGCGGCCGTAATTTTTGAATCTCGTTACAAGTTACGCAACGGTGTTGACGATGCTGGTAACCGGTAAAAATAAGGCCAATGTCTAAAGATATCTCCGAGTGCGATCTCGCTCGGGCGCTATTAGATTCGCTTCACATTGCTAAGGCGTGGGGCTCGATGATATTGACATTGAAATAAAATAGCTTTGTTTCTTCATCGATCATTAATCAACCTGTCGTCAATTATCGCTTTTTAGGCAGGTTGCTAATAGTTTCAGACAATTATACGACATCCGTATATTACGGTATCCGTCAGATAAAAGTTTCTGATAATATGTTTTTTCTGTTTCACCATCAAACTTCATTCTATCTGTCAGATATTTCCATTTTGAACTGAACTAGCCTGTAAACGACCCACAGCTAGGCAAAGGCCTCTTCTAAATATAGAAGGGTTGGAGTATAATCCGCCACGTTGCTCTACTGCGGGTTGGCAGATAATTTTTCCCTATCGTGAGTAACGATCGCTATCAGGTGCTTATGACAACATCCGGGACCGATGACTTAACGTGCTCTCAGGCACGCAAAGGCAAAGGAGAGGAAAGGAGAGGCACGGTGAGGAGACCCACAAGGGCATACACCCAGACCGGAAATAAATATTTGTACAAAATACAAATATTGACCCCATGTGGGGATCAAAACTGAAACCGCTGGCGTTAAGGCGACTACTCGCACCGCTACACCAGACCGGTCGTCAGTTCCATTCGCAACCTGTGAAAATAAAAGTTATAGTTTGTCTCTCACATAAGTTAATGATAGGCTATCAGACACTTTGGTAAAACAGGCTCTTTAAGTTCAATATATTTGTATAAATATCTATTATTATTACATACGACGATGAGTTGGCTTAGTAGTCACAGCAACTAGATCTAGCGCTAGCGTTCGCAGGTTCAATCTTGGTCTAGACGTTCATGTTTTCAGACCCCTTATACAGGATAACATCCTACTAGAGATCGTGAAGTACGAGACCTTTATTTTTATAAACATATGTAATTTTACTTCTGTATTATTTTCCTATAATATTCTTACCTCCAAAAAGATGCGTGTTACAAATAATTTTAGTTTTTCAAATATTTTATTGTAAATAAAAAAAAAACTTATTATCACTTTCTTCCTGATCTTCGTAGTTGTTAGATGTAACTTCAACCTAGTTAAAAATAATCTAAAGAAGTGTTTATGAAAAGGAAAGTTATTATAATCGCTGTTTTATAATAAAAATTGAATATAATTTATCTAATTGCTTTTTAAGTTATTATTAATTTGACTGACCCGTTGGCGCAGTTTGCAGTGACCCTGTTTTCTGCTCCAAGGGTTGCGGGTTCGATTCCCGCCCCGAGTCTGGGTGTAATATATGTTTATTTATATATGTATTATATATATGTAGGTATATTTATTTAAAAAAAAATGTATATCAGTCGGCTGTTACCTAAAACACAGGCATTAAGTTGTCTACATTAGGAACAGACGGCCGTGTGTGTGTGTTAAACATATTTATTTATATTTATTTATTTATTAATTATTATACATTTGTTGATTCTTTCAACCCTTCGATCACTGATGACAAGTTCAAACAACAAAATAATGTAGAAATGCTCCAAATTATTTTATATGATTCATTGCAAAATTTGTAAATAATCTGATAATATTAACAGTAAAATTAACTACCATCGGCTTTCTTGGTAGTTATTTATAATTTGCTGTTGTAGAAGGGTCGTTAATGTGTGATTTTACGCTCTAATCTAAGGATCTACAGTATTGGTCCGATTAAAAAAATATTTTTCTTTTACAAATCTTATGTATCGAAAAAAGTTTTAGTAAATTAAACATCATACTTTAAATCTTCGCCATGGTGAAACTACGCGGATCGTATAGTTAACTACAAAGCCAGGCAACCGACAGGTGGCTGTTGCGTAAACCGCGGTCCGGTTCATGCAACTGCATTGCGACTGTTCTTTTGTTGCGCGAAGTGTGGTTCCTCTTTGTACTTTCGAATTGTCTTCGTGCCCAATTTGTCACCTCGTTCCACCGATTTATCCAATCATTCTTTCAATTCTTATTGCACAATTAATAAACATAAATACTATAATTATATTTTTAAATTTTCACACTAAAATAAACTAAATCAGCCTATAAACGTCCCACTGCTGAGCAAAAGCCTCCATATAGGAGAAGGGTTGGAGCTTAATCCACCAAGCTGCTCCACTGTAGCTTGACGGATAATTTTCCTACCAAGAATAACAATGCTATCAGGTATTTAAGATAACAACCGGGACCGACGGCTTTACGTGTTCTCCGAGGCACGGTGGGAAGGACCCACAAGGACATAATATACCCAGAACATAAACAAATATTTGTACACTCCTAGTTATTAAATATATTATTTTATATAGAACAGATTTGTTTTAAGCACGTAGGTACTAAGGAATTAGTATGAAATATTTTAATGTGTTTTATAAGTAATATTTAATAATAATTTTAATAGTGTTGTCGATTTCAAATAAGTATTTGACATAATATTATTAAAATACTAAATTAATGTATTAATTTGTCTTGTCTTATTGTATTCTTAATAATCTATCTATTATGATAATAGTAAGTAGTGCCAATGTTATGGCGTATTGTTGTATGAATGTTGCAACTAAAATCCATTGTTAGTATATTTCAATAAGTAGGTTTTATAGCAGGTGAACATTATTTTGTCTATTAAAGCATAGTTAGGTTTCTTTAACGTCTTTAACGTCAATCTTTTGTCTCTCATAATGACACTAACGGTGCATTTTGACACTTGTCCTATAGAATTGCAACAACACTTTTAACAGCCAAACTAAAGTCGGATCCTGTCTCTGGTCTATAAATCACAGCACTTGTCATTGGCAAAATCATCGGCGAAAAGCTGATGGAGCCATAGTCTTTAAAAAAGAAGAAGAAGAAGAACAGCCAAACTAAAAAACATTACAACTCAAATTAAATGGTGACTAAAATGTCCGTTTTTATCAACCAAACTAACTTCATCATTTTCATCATCATCATCATATCAGCCATTCACTGTGATGACTGATTTTCACTACTGAACATAGGTCTCCCTCATCGACCTCCAGAGCGACCGGTTCGAAGCAGTCTCCATCCAACGGCTTCCGGCGACTCTCCTCGAGTCATCTGTCCAAAACTAAAACTAACATGGCTTTATATTTTGTGTACTATTTTTATTTTGAACTATATAAAAAATGTGTTAGTGTTACATACATCTAAATTTTTTTTAAAGACATACGAAAACGAATACATAATATAGCCGTTAAAAACGACTAACGAATAAGATTCAAGGATCTCGTTTCGTCTATAGAATAACTGAATCCTAATACCTCATCTCTATGCAAGCAGTTACGTATGATCGTGAGGTGTTAACGATCTAAGACTTGGTGGGTAATTTACGTGCCTATTCGTTGTTTTATATGCCTTGTTAATTTAACACCAAAATATATTTTTTTAAATATAGAAAAGTGTTGTGTTATTGTTAAAGACAAGTATGCTTAATAAAAAAAAATCAAAAACCCGACTGCGTAAAATACTTTTATTATAAACTAAAAAGAATAAAACAATTTACTAGCTTTCATATGATACCCATATTGCTACAGTAAGAAAAAAAAATTCAACTCCCCCCCTCATTCCGCCATTTGCGGGCGCCATTTTGAAAATTTATATAGCCTATGTCACTACTACAATTTAGACAAATCCAACGACACCTCATATGTCAAAAACCGTCCAGCCGTTTGGGCTGTAGGGCGTGCCAAAGAAATGGACATACATACATACATACATACATACACTCGAAAAACATAACCCTCCTTCTGTCGCAGTCGGCTAAAAATTTTAAAGAAAGAAAGAAAGAAAGAAAGAAAAATATTTTATTGTTCACAATAAAAAATTAAAACAAAACAAATGTAGTTGCACAGAGATTGCGAACAATAAAGGCAGCCACTCAGCATTAGTCACACCATTGCGACAACGGTGAGACGCTGATTTTCAGTGACTCCTTATTGTCACTCGCTTGGAGTACATCACTGACAGTACTTAACTAAATATAAATGTATGCAAATTATAGCTTACTTAACTTAATACTAACAAAATTAATTGAGTTCTACGAGTATATTCTATATATCTGAAAAACATAAATATTTATAATTGCCATACATTATTTATACCGATTAAAAGAGAGCAGTACCTACACTGACAAGTAAGACATTCAGTTAAATACCCCCAAATACAAATATATATATATATATATATATATATATATATATATATATATATATATATATATATATATATATATATATATATATATATATATATATATATATACATATACATACATACACACACATACACATACATAGCATTATACATTCACACACACAGCACATACACATATTATATATACAGCACATTCATATATACATAGCATATAAATAAAATTACAAATATATATTTATATATACAATAAATGTATGTGTAATCATATGAATACATATACATTCATTGAATTCTGTAACTAGAAATTCCGTAGCGAGAGTGGAAAAGAGTAAACAAGATAAATTAAAATTTTATCTAAAACCAGAGATCTAAGACTGGCTGCAAAACTCTGCCACTAACAGTAATTTATATTTTTTCTTAAAACTAGTGGCTGTTAGCGCTTCTAGTAAAGGGGGAGGTAGGTTATTCCAGCACTTACTTGCGCTGTACTTGAAACTGCCCCTAAAAGCAGCGGTGTAAAATCTAGGCAGACAAAGCTTACGGAGGTGTGACCTGGTTCCATGTTGTGTATTTCCCTCTCCCATCCACGATAGCTTGTTGTAGAGATATAGCGGATACTTATACACAATCACATCGAATAATAAGCAAGCAAGGTGTAGACGCCTACGATTTTCCATGTTTAGTATCCGCTCCTTAACAAGATACGGTGTGATATGCGTACGAGGTGGTACATCCCAGCAATATCTAACACAGGCATTTTGTACTCTTTGAACAGCCAACTTGGAACGCTTTAACAACCTTGGGCCATAAACCACATCCGCGTAATTTAGTTTAGACAGCACCAATGCTTCACATAACCTAACTCGCAGCTGTGTACTGAGGTATGGACGAATACGATATAGCAGCTTTAAGCGATAAAAGCAATTAGCGATAGTCGTGTTCACGTGTTTTTCGAAACGAAGGCTTTCATCAAAAATGACCCCTAGATTACGTGCCTCTGTAACACGTTCGATGGCTTTGTCCTTTATACGTACTAGAGGAATATTTTTTTCGATTCTTTTGACCTGACTGGTCGAACCAAGAATCAAATATTTTGATTTGGAAGGATTCAGGACCAGTGTATTCTTATCAGACCAGGAAGAAATGCATTCCAAGTCACTGTTAAACTTTGCTATTGCTTGCTGTGTTTCAGAAGGGTGAAAAGATATATATACTTGAATATCATCAGCATATAGATGATAATTGCTGTAGTTAATGCACTTGACGATATCGGCGCTATATAAGATAAATAGTAAAGGTCCCAGAATAGAACCTTGAGGTACACCTCGTTCGACAGCAGAGCACTGAGAAAAACACTGAGAACCATCCTCCTTCGCTACTACTACTATTTGAGATCTATTTTTTAAGTAGCTATCGAACCATGCAATTGTCGATCAATTATAGTAATAAGAAAAGTGCTTAATACTATAAATTTCTTAATTATTTATTGAATTATATTTATATTTTTGTCTTGGAAATTGTTATTGCAGACAATATAAAAGTATTTGTAAGATAGGACCTCATTGATTGTAATTTAGCAACACTTTAAAAATCTTTCCTTTGTATTTTTTACCCACCCGGAGGCGCAATTGGCAGTCCCTGATTTCTGTTCTAGAGTCGTAGGTTTGATTCCCGTCACGAGTGTGGGTGTAATATGCATATATATGTATTGTATTCCTAAATCAACTTGTATCAATCGATTGTTACCTAAAACACAGTCAATAAGCGGCCTACCTTAATGTCTGTGTTTTATGTAACACAGGAACAGACGACCTTATGTGTATGTTAAACATATTTATTTATTTTTTAGCAGTGAATCCTTTTTGATCTGTAAAATACTAAAATACTTAATATTAGCTAGTAAACTAGTACTTATGCAAAAATTGTTCTTGAGCTTAAAAAACATATAATTAAAAAAATTTGTTGTAATAAAACTTAAGTTTTGATGGTGTTCATTACTCGTGAAAATATTAAACTGCAGGGCAATGACATGGCGTTGCTATGGTGTGACAGACATTTGGCACGGGAGATATCCATCGTCTCGGTCTGCTTGTGATGGTGAAAAGCGTGACATCTCCGTTTAGACAATAAAACGTATCCTAACCGTGTTTTTATATTATATGATTGACCCGGTGGCGCAGTTGACAGTGACCATGCTTTCAGCTGATCAGTTGCAGAGTTGCGGGTTCGATTTCCGCCTCGATTCTGGGTGTAATATATTTTTATTTATATATGTAGGTATATTTATTTAAAAAAAAAGTATATCAGTCGGCTGTTACCTAAAACACAGGCATTAAGTCGCCTACCTTAAGAACAGACGACCGTGTGTGTGTGTTAAACATATTTAACATATTTATTTTTATATTTCATTACAAATAAAATAATTTATAATCACATTTAAAAAAAAAAAGATATTTATTTACCAGATTCTTGTTATTTACATTTAATGGAATGGGAGACTTTACCCAGCAGTTACATTACAGATTTTATCATCACTACCTTGAATCGTAACGAGACGTTATAAAGCATATTATTTACTGCATTATAGACATCCATATTAAACAGGATTACTATCGATAAGACAAAAATCCTGTCCGTGTGTTAATTTAATACCTCTCTGCTTTAAGATGCTGCATTACAAAAAGTTCTTTTTTAATGTGTCATTAAATTATTTAATTACTAGCTGTACCCGCGGTTTCGAACGCGTTTGTACTTTTTGTATTTTATCAACCTCTCCCAAGGTGGTTAACCATACTGAATTCCGGAATAAAAAGTTTCCAGTGTCCTGCCAAAATATGCCAAATTTCATTAATATTAAATCGGTAGTTTTTAGTATTAATGTGCGGCCAAGATAAGAACAGACAGACTGACAGACAAAAAAAAATCTGAATCTTTAGTATTGATTATAAAATTACTTTAAAAAAAAAATTTCTTCTAATTATCTACTTCATTGTACAGAATTGGATCTGTTGTATTTTTATTATAGTTCAGTATAAATAGGTACGTAAAGTCAGCTGTCAACACAAAAAAAAATCCTTTTATATTAATAACAATAGATATCAGATAAAAATCATTGCAGGTATCTATCTATGCATTACGTATTCAGGTTATTAACCTATTGTGTAATATGTAAGGTCGTGGTACCTATTTTGATTACAGATATGCTAATTAAATATTCTCAACTCACTAACTACTAAATTAGTCTGTAAACGCCGTGCTGCTAGACAAAGGCCTCTTTTCCACAAAGAAGAAGGGTTGGAGCTTAATCCACCACGCTGCTCTACAGCGGGTTGGCGTATTATTTCCCTACCATGAGTAAAAATAGTTATCAGGTGTCTGTGAAAACAACCGGGATCGGCGTCTATAAGTGCTCTCCAAGACATAGTGGTGAGATCTACTAAGACATACACCCAAACCAAAACCAAATATTTGCACAAATGCAAACGTCTGCTCCTGATTCTACGGAAATTACTACACCACTACACCAGAACGGTTGTGTTTTAAATCAATTAATTTAATAATTATAATAATACATATGTAAATTTATATTAATAATTTATAAAAATTGTAACATACGTTTACATTAAAAATATTTTTTTTATTAATCAACAAAAATAATTTAACGATTAAAACATTGATATCAAGTTTGTGATAAAGAATTTTGTGGGCACGTACGGTAAGTGGCGCGTAGCCCACCAGACGCAACCCTGTCTGGTCGAAGGATCCTTCCTTTTCAATGGCAGCCTCTTCAACCCCTAAAAATTGCATATGTAATAACTTATAAAAATCTACTTTAAAAAATGATTTAATTATTTTATAATAACTAAATGTCGAAAATAAAATGACTACACAAAATAAAGTAACAAAAAATATCTGGCTCTTAAGACGTTGCTATCACGATTTCGTGCATCAGAATTCAGAATTAAATAATTTAGCAGAAAGTTAATTGTGAGGGAGAAATCGTTTCAATCACGACCGCCTTTTCTAATCGTTACTGAGTATTTGTCATTTATAGCCTACGAAGCTGGGCAGAGACGGGTACAGATTTATCTGCTCTCGTAAAATAGGCAAATAGATAATTTTTTTTTAATTTTCATAGTATTTGTAAACATTTTGATTCTATATTGTACATAGATATGCACAAATCTAGATAGATGTGACAACTTTTTTTAGTATGTAATTAAAATAGAAAAATGCAAAAGACTTAAAACCTTTAAATGAAAACTCAAATATATTTTCTTTTGACGATATGAATTTCGGTATTCTTAAACTTGGTCGCTGGTTTTCAATACTATAATTATAATATATCATTCGCAAGCATAATAAAGCTTTCAAGTGAGGATGTACATTTATACGAGTACTTACCTACTGCATTACTACTAAAGCGTGAGACAAGAACGTTCAAGAATTTCA
Organism: Euphydryas editha; assembly: GCA_036937285.1. Classification (NCBI taxonomy): domain Eukaryota; kingdom Metazoa; phylum Arthropoda; class Insecta; order Lepidoptera; family Nymphalidae; genus Euphydryas; species Euphydryas editha. The sequence continues at coordinate 4,464,791 of JAUPFZ010000011.1, read as the reverse complement.
CTTGTACTGAATAAGCATAAATTATTTTACAAATATCACGTTTGAATAACCTTTTATATTCGTGTGGGAGTATTAGTTTGCTATTTCGAATACTGAAGTGCCTACGTGACCTTACTTCGTTATCGAAGTTAATTAGTTTAAGTTGCTGAACAAATTAGCAAACGTGATCAGTGGGCCGATTCTATATTTGTGTAACAAAGGTAGATCATTCATATTATAACGGCTATTTTTAAAGTATTTTATTTTCTTCTCATGTCAAATTTGTCTTCTTACAACCTGTTATCACGCAGCCTGTTTTTTCTTTAAATAAATACACCACATCTTTTCACACCGTGCTTTTCCTCTTGTATAAATAAAAAAAGTATAAACATTGTTACATTGATAATATGGTTATGATCGTTAATCATAATTATATAGCTTTAAAAAGCTACGGTGTTCGTTACAAAGGCGCTTATTAAAAATTCCACACGACGTGCGCCATCGTATTGTGTGCCGGAAGCTATACGACTTGGAATCCGTCGGCCATTACACGATGCTTCGAACTCATCGCAGGTGGTGCGTACATCCGATGAGAGAACTGGGGTTATACAGTCCGTGTTCATTACCGTATGTTCCTTGCACTATACACAAACACATACCTACTGTATATGTCTGTATTGAGTATGAAGATTATGAAGAAGAAACGTCTGTTTGTAATAATAAGCTGTAAAGCTGGACGACCGTTCTGGTGTAGTGCGAGTAGTCACCTCAACGCCGGCGGTCGCGGGATTGATTCCCGTTCGGACCAGATATTTGTATTTGTGCAAATAATTATTTCCGGTCTGAGTTTATGCCCTTGTGGGTTTCCCCACCGTGCCTCGGAGAACACGTAAAGCCGTCGGTCTCGGTTGTTATCATGGACATCTGATAATGATCGTTACTGATGATAGAGATATTATCCGCCAAACCGCATTGGAGCAGCGTGGTGGATTAAGCTCCAACCCTTCTCCTATAATGGAGAAGAGGCATTCGCTCAGCAGTGGGTTGTTTACAGAGTGAAACAGTACAGTACAGTATACAGTAAAACTCTATTGACCGGATTTAAATAATCATTTTAACGATAGAAATATTAATCAAAAATTAACCTAAACTAGCAGACGTATCATAATATAATGATAGTCATACGATACGATAATAAGTCATACGACGTGACGACAAGTACGAGTAGGCGCAGTGGTAACAGCAACTGACTATCACTCTAACGTATCTCCACTCACGACAATGTTGTGTGTTTTGTGTGTTGTATGTATGTCCGAACCAGGATATCATATTAGGGACCATAGGATATGGGGCTCTTATTTATTAATTTATAACTTGTAAACGCGAGTGAATCATGTGCAACATGTTATAAACATTTCATAAGTAACAGATGAAAAAGTTTAATTAAATTATTTACTAATAATACTACAATTTTTTTTACACTTTTTCCACTTTTTTATTTTTGTAAAAAAAAAGTGTAACAAAGATTGTAGTAAATAAATAATATGTTTAATACACACACAAGGTTGTCTGTTCCTAAGGTAGGCAACTTAATGCCTGTGTTTTAGGTAACAGCCGACTGATATACATTTATTTAAATAGATATACATATAAATAATACATATATAAATAAACATATATTACACCCAGACTCGGGGCGGGAATCGAACCCACAACCCTTGGAGCAGAAAACAGGGTCACTGCAAACTGCGCCAACGGGTCATTCGAGTATATTAGTAAACATGAATTTCCATCAAGAACCATCAGTCTTATCAATCAGTTATATAAATCATTTACGCAATTTATAATATGATTTTATAGCATCGGATGTGATTCGAAATATGAAATAGAATTCATTCATAAATACACATTTATTTTAAAGAAATTATGCAATATTATTTCATTATACATATATTATTTCATTCTAATGCTAAATTGCTAACACCTTGAATCAATGTTAAATTTTACTGTCACCGTTTAGTATCGACATCATGTCGTCATCATCGTGTCATTAAGACTGGCTAAGACTCAGTATAGACTTTATTGTACAATATTCACAATTCACAAAGAATCACAAGATATTAAATAACTTATAAATAAATAGTTTTGTTAACTAAGAACCTATTTTTAACATAATTTATTTACAGAGGAAAGTTACCTATACCTAATTTGGAAATCAGATGACTTATCTTTAATGATGACGACGTTATACTACGGATTCCTTCAGTCGAAATAAAATAAAAAGGAATAAGTACTTAAGTCTATTTTAGTAAGCAGTTTTCCTAATTACTAGAAACCTAACGAATTGATCATATTATTGACAGCGACGGTATAACAACATCTTTTATAAATTTACATATATTATGAACTCTAATTAGACCTTCTAAGTTTTATTTTTTAAACACTTGGCCCTTAGGCCTAAACTAATGAGGCTATTGCGATTTCTTCTTTAAATTTATATTTTATTATATGTATTAAATTACTAAGTTATTAGAATTTTAAGAAACATACCTACATACATTTTTATAAGCAATACGTATTCAGTGATGTTTGTAAAATAAAATTTATTATAAAAAAAATTTTGAGCTTTCAAACCTTTGGATGTTTTGTCCTGTGCACATAAAATACATACTTAACAACAATAATAATAATTACTATAAGTAACCGACATAGATGAAGTGAGTATGAGCAATTTATAATAATAATATGCAATTGAAATATAGTTTAAACAATGAATCAAAGTTGAGGCACTAACAACATTTTATACTGTAGTTAAAAACTTAAAATATTAAGGAACTTGGCACGCGATTTTCTTCTCAGTGTAAATAAAAACTGCCTTACAAACATTGATGTGTGGTAAGCTTTAGAGACATTGACCTATCTGAGTCATTGGAAATTCTTTGCTACGTCCTTCCATCGTCCTTACCAGTCTACTAAGTCAAACGGCTATTTTTTGTATTTATAAAATGTTGTTAGGGATGTGGAATCCGGGTTTTTCAAAGAAAAAAAAATATTAAAATGTTTTATTTCGCATTTTTTCCTTACATTGAAGCTCTTTTTTATATATAATATGTTCTGGTGTTTCCATTGAATAGAATTTTAATTTTTAATGCTATCTTCAAGTCTTTTTTTTATATTATCTACTGAATATGGTGGATCGTCTGTAAGGCTATATAAATTTAAATAACTCGTTTTACAATAACTTTGTTATAAATTTCGCCGGAAGCGCCACATTTAAAATTGACCTTGTAAATTATTACACAAATCCTGTTTTATTGATTTGAAAGTAACAACCCTACTGCGTCCAACAAGCCGCAACATTTTAACGGCCAACCGACCTGCCTCAAATATTCTAATAGCTGACAAAATTATACTTAGGACTTTTTTATCTGTGGTTAAACTTACTCAACTGGAACTCGCAGTTCCGTTATAGTGATGCAGTGAAATTAATACTACTATTTATAGTATACCTTATTTTATGTTTATATTTTGGATAGTTCGAAATCCCGGGGCAAGAGACAACGCGCAATTTAATTTCTGAAACTTTCAGGGACATTGATACCTCTCAGAATAAAGTGAGCAATGAGTTTTTAGCAGATTCATTTTCATTTCTAACAGATTTTGTAGTACGTTTATGATGTTAATTAGAGTCTACACCATTATTATGTCAAAATATTATAAAATATTTTTTTTTTATCGAACTTGTATATCCTGGGATTAATACATTTAAACACACAAATTCTTTAGATTTTTATATATACATGGATGCATAATAATAAATATGTTTAACATACACACACGGTAGTCTGTTCCTAAGGTAGACAAACTTAAAGCTTGTGTTTTAGGTAATAGCCAACTGATATAGAATTTTTTTTATAGTAAATATTTATAATTAACACCTCGACTCAGGGTGGGAATCGAACTCACATCCAAGGAACGTAAACAGGATCACAGCTAACAACGGACAGATCAATAATAAGCTATTACATATGATGTATCTGTACGTAAAACAATTTATAAATATTTAAGTGTAAAGGAACACCACATGACTCAACGGTGAAAGTTGAATTTCTGAAAACATATAAAACTTGTGTTTATATATTATGTATATACAATTTAATTCTGACACATGAAACTTTCTCTTTCTCACAATATCACACCTAATCATTTTCGCAAATTATTTAACATAGATAAATATTTTTGTAAACATTGAAAGTATTTTATCACAACGTTCTGAACAAAACTGAATTAGCCTGTAAACGTCCCACAGCTGGCCTTGCCTACCCATATAGGTGGTTAATAAACCACACTACTCCACTGCGGGTTGGGGGTAATTTCCCTACCATGAGTAACTGCATATTTTCTGTACCACAAATATAACGACAAAAGTCTTACACTTACTAAACTGGTTCTAATAACCATTCAAAGTTTGAAAATTACATTATTCCTAAGTAACATAGTCTATAAAACATATCGCTATGACAAATCGGAGTGAAGCAATGACCATATATGTTAATATGACAAGTATAAAAAATTGAATACAGGTGAAACCGCAAATGACGTATAGTAACTTCTAAATACCTGTAACAGGTTTAGCAATAATGACGTCAGCCGTATTAAATTCACTAGAATTCTCTACATCAATAGTACCTACTTGTTTCGTCAAATAAAGAAGCTAAAAATATATCTGGAAATCCAGGCTACACTACTATCACATAGGCTACTTCATAACCCAACAATCCTGCGGGATCGGAATTTACGTGAGTAAAACCGCGAAAACAATATAAAACATTGATCGCTATGTCTTGTGGACATGATCATTTAACATTCACAATCGACTTTATTGTCTTTGTCTTCGAAGAATTAATCATACCTATCAAATTTGTTATGACATCACATACAAACATATACACATACTCGTACATATATATGTTCTTCACTGGTTTTTATATGCAGTAAAATTGCTAAATCTGATTTTATCTGAATCGATAAAAACATACATATACATGTATGTTGAGTTGTCTTTACTAAATTCTTACTTCTGTCTTTAATTGTCTTTTACTTATTTTTTATGTTGGAAAAATAATACTTTATGGTGTCCGCTTGCGCACGTGCAGCCCTCTTATTTTTATGCGCCCTTGCACTTCACGTGGCTTCCTGTCTTTTCACGGTTCCCATTCATACCGTCACGATTGGTTGACCCTCGCTGCATATGACGAAATATTCTCATTAATGATTCTTATATACCGTCAATTCATCAATGATTCTTATATTTATATACCATTCAAGTTCATAATGAAATAAGTGATTTGATTAACTTGTACTCAACTATTCCCATATGAATTACTTTCTGTTGTATTTATTACACTGAATTTAAGGAAATAATTTATAATACGTGGCTCCTTTCCATAAGTTCGCATCATGATTATGAAAAGTTAATTATTATATTTTTTCTTTAAAAAAAAAGAAAAAAAAAAGCATTTGACAATATTGATTTTCCTTTAAGATGTACTTTTAGTTTAAAAGAAAAAGTTTGACGGTGGAAGGATGGGTTAAGTTGTACGGTGGAAGGGACGTTTAAAGGTTTTTTTTTTTTTAAACAAATTCAGTGACGAAATCACTATCCGAGATGTTATCCGAGATGAATTATATTATCTCAAAGATCATTCGACTATTATTTTAACAATGACTCTAAAAATTTTCACAGCCGCGTTCCGCTAGACCTCGTTCCGATTAGGGTTATCTATAGCAGGAGCGATTCGTATCGTAAATGGGCGGACGTGCACAACGGACGCATGGGTTCCGTTCATAAAAGATAGTTTGCAAAACAAAATATTGCAAACAGTTGGCTTAACAATGGGTAAAGAAATATAACAATAAAATAAAGACAAAAGTGACATTATAATTTACAATTTTAGAATATAGGTGGATGTATCTATTGTTCTGCAAAAATTACAAATTTATTTATTGTAATTATAGAATTAGCTTCTGCAACATTGGCTGCGCAAAGTAACATTGTCTTCAAGGCTCATTTATTAGGTTTATTGGGTTGGCGTTTTGGCACGGTTGGCAATGTCCCCGTTTTCACTACAGGATTGTAGGTTCGATTCCTACCGCGAGTCTAGGTGTGATATTTATATATGTATTATGTATATGTACATTTATTTAAATACATATATAAGTGAATATCAGTCGTCTGTTACCTAAAACGCAGGCATTAAGTTGTAAACATATATTTATTTATTTATTTATATACATATATAATTCGTTTCGTTCGTAGGATGTACAATAAAATGCTATTGATAAAGTTTGATATTTCTTCATTTCCAGGGAGAACCTGGGAGAGGAATTACATTTACCAGTACAGAAGAACCTCAAAAACAACCTAAACCGTTTCCAGACATACGTCTTGTTGATGGACCTTCAATATTAGCAGGAAGAGTTCAACTGCTACACAGAGGACAATGGAGATCCGTATGCACAAACTCGAGAAAGTAAGTTCTTTTTCATATTTCTATGCTGATTTCTAAATATAAACATAAATAATAATGGGTCGGTGCAGTAGTCACAGCGCATGTCAAATATTTGTATAGATCATGCAAATAATTGATTTCGCCTGGGTGTTTGTGCTTACCTTTTGTGTCTTTTTGCATCCCTAACATAGGATTATCATCTAACTGGGGAACGTTGAGTATGAAGCGTTTATTTATTTTTTATTTATAAATATATTTGCTACTTGATACACAAGTGAAACTTAAATAATAATGATTGGCCTTTAATTTCAGCTGGACCATCAACGATATGGAAACGGCGTGCAGGCAATTAGGCTTCATGGGCGGAACGTTTTACAATTGGATGGATCGACAACCTGGTAGACGAGCACGACTTTTACTCGAGGAACCCAAGTGTAAAGGCACAGAATACGACCTCTTTCAATGTGACTGGAATTCAAGACAACTGGGCTCAGGTGTATGTGACTACCATCCTGACCTCGGTATTGAGTGCCAACCTCATCATGATGATAACGAATTAGGAAATTCAGGCGTTCATTGGAGGGGTATAAGATTCGAAAATGCAGTTTACGAAAGACTACTCACTGCTGCTAATACATTGTACGTTCCAACATCGATGTCTAGATTAGCTCACATTACTATTAGAAACGCAGGTTTAGGAAGAGACAACAATGCAACCAGTACTTTAGACATAATAGGCGTACCGCCTCTAATGGAGGATATAGAAATATCAAATTCCGCATTTAATGCTATAAACGTGACGTCGCCCGACGCGCCAATCACAATAAACAACTGCACAATACAAAATAATAGAGGTTACGGTATATATGTTAATTCCACGTACGGTATGACAAAGATCGAGAATTGCCTGATTCACGACAACGGCGGCGACGGGGTCAAATACGTGGTGCACGAAATGAATATAGATGAGAAGTTCGATCGAAGCGAAATCTTTGACTTATGTACCCTCGCATCGACACCTAGTCAAACATTTCCGATAGAAATGTCCATAGAACAATCGAGATATTCTAATATGGAAAGAGATTGCAATCAAAAATTTTATACGAGACCAGATCACGTACTTACACTGAGCTTTTTAAAGATCTCTACTAGTACGAATGATACTGGAGAAATATTTATATACGATGGATTAACGGCGAACGATAAACTGTTACTACAATTTAATATAAGAAACAACACTCGACCACAAAGCGTGACATCGACAAGAAATAGAATGTACGTGAGGTTCCGTGCTAACACACGAACTGACATTGTAGGGTTTTTGAGGTTAATGTCGGGAATTAGTAAAACTTACGACTTGAATTTAACAGATACGGTTATTTCGGATAACAATGGCAGAGGTGTGGTAATAGAAAATCTTCGTTCTCAAATACACGTACATCGCACATCCATATCTAACAATAATCATGTAGCTGGCCTTCAAGTTTTGAATGGTGCGGGGGATGTGAATGTAACGGAGAGTAGAATATCTTTTAACCAAGGTGATGGTATTAACATTACTGTAACAGGCGGTAATCGCAATATCTCAAGAAGTATAATAAGTTCAAACCAAGGATATGGTATAGCAGTTTGGCTAAACAATACGCAGGAAACTGAATACATACCAATAAACCAAACCACTGTGGTTGAGTATTCAGAAATTTTCAAGAATTTAGATATTGGTATTCTTCATGGAAATTTTTGCGGTGATAGTTGGGTTAATATAACGGGCAACTGGTTTAATGCTAGCATAGAAAGTACCGTGGCAGTAAGCACGTGTTGGAAGCTCAATGATCCAATAAAATTGCTCAATTTACAAATAGGACACAACAGATTTTATCAAAATCAACGAGTTCCTTTAAAAATTCAACCTGCACTTAATATAATTGGAAGAATTGAGTATAATTATTTTGAACATGGTGATTTTGGGGCAATTGCAATACTCAATAGAATTGAGGGAAAATATCTTGAAGAATTTGAGATACTACCGGCTCGATTTTATATAGAACATAATTATTTTTTTGGCAATAAAGGACCATTTGTAGTAAATCTTGGACTATCACCTTACAGTGACATTCAGTATATATTGTTTACAAGAAATTATCTACGGGAAAATAAAATCAGGGAACCATTCGAACCGTTGGAAGGCCTATCTTCTCGCCTTACACCTAGAAGTAGAGTTGCTGCAGCTATAGTTTTAGCTTCAAGCAATATCGATGTCTTTAGAAATATAATAAATAATCCCGAGGCACAGTACGAAATTGGTTCACATGTAGAAGATCAAAGTAAAGTTCTTAATTGTACGTATAACTGGCTTGGATTCGGAGAAGAAGAAAAAGTTTATAAAAGACTATTTCATAGAAAAGATAGATATAATTTAGCTAAAATTGTTTATATGCCTTATTTATTACATAGCAGTAATCCTGGTGCCACTCAAATTAACTATAACTCCTTATATGTGCCGCAATTTAATGTACCTGGATCTACGGTTGTTGGTGGTGAAGTTGAAGGTATAGAAATACTAAGACCAGGAGAATATGACGTGGATAAAGACATCAATATCCGTCCAGGGGGTAGACTTATTCTCCAATCTGGTGTGACATTAAAATTTCCACCTGCTATGGGATTGATGGTAGCTGGGAAAATAGAAGCAAAAGGGAAGCGACCCAATGACATTACTTTCACTTTAAAGGAAGAAGTAACGATGACAAATGATAGTGTGTATGAAACTGATACTGAATTAGAACCTACTACCCCAGGTTATCAGGAACCGATTGTACCAATTAGGCTTTTAGGTGGCAGAACACCACATGAAGGAAGGTTACAAATTCGAATAGACAATAAATGGGGAACGGTATGCAATTATCGATGGAATATCATAAATGCTGCATTAGTGTGCAATCAACTTGGTTTGGCTTTAAATCCAGATGACTGGTTTTTAGAACCTAATGAAATCCCAAATGCTGGAATATCCGAAGATATTATTTTGTCTAATGTGGAATGTACAGAATTCGATAATGATATAACAAAATGTAAGGCAGAATCGATTGAAAGCTTTGAAAATTCTTGTACACACCAAAACGATGTTGGTATAAGATGTTATGAAACAAGTTGGGCTGGAGTAAGGTTTAGTGTGATAGCTGAAAGAACTGATCTACAGTACGTGAGCATAGAAAAAGCCGGGCTTCTTGATTACTCCTCAAACTCATTTAAGCCTGCACTCCAAATAGATTTTGCTCGACATAGCCTTGATAGTGTTAAAATAGCTAATAATTACCACGATGGTTTAGGAATTCTATATTCAGATTTATATGGTTCTGATGCAATTAACACAGTACGTAATTCTGAATTTAGCAATAACAAGGGTAGTGGTATTAGCTTTAAGCAGTTGGGTTTAAAAGTTTACAGTTCATCAATAGAAAACAATGCCATCGCAGGAATCTCACATAATCCACATATTACTGGTCTACAACAAAGAGAAATTGCTGGTTGGTTCAACTTGGATCCAAGTTTTGACTTGAATGAATCAAACTATCATCCTATCATGGTGCCAGAATACGAGACAGATATATCATTAGTCAATGGGGAAACTAGGCATATAGTTTTTACTAAACATTACGGAGAAAATATTATCAAATCTTACAATATTAAATGTAATCCTGGCTATGTTCTTGGACTTCAACTTTTAAATCCAATACACAATTTCTCAACTGAAAGTATTTGCATATATGATTCACAAAACATCAATGAAGCTAGCACAGTATGGTGTCTCGATCGTGATCTGTCTACGTTTCCTACAACGAGTAATACGTTTGGAGTCGTATTGAAATATGAGAGTGGTACAAAAGCTTTAGGAGGCGTTGTATTAGTAGTCAGTACTATAATAGCTCCAGTACAAAATTTAAGGAATAGAATTGTAAAAGGACCAATCCCAACACTACAGGTTACAAATACGAAAATCAAAGGAAATACGAAAGGAATAAAAGCCCTATATTATAATCGCTATTTGAATGAACTCGGTGACCACTTTTTACGTAAAGCTAATGAAACCATCAAATTATTTAATTGCGAAATAGCACACAATATAGAAGAGGCGATATACATAAATACACCGTTTTGGGATATTCATGACAGTAATATAACGGAAATAACTATAATGGTAAATAATAGTTTGATAACGGATAACGGCAAAGGGTTATTTCATTTCGCGAGAGATTTAAGAAGTTCTAATAACTTGTATCATTATGTACTTCAAGACAATACGATTGAAAGAAACAGATACGGAGGATTCGATATTTCGTTGCCTTATGTTTGGCAGTATAATGAAAATTTTACGCATTCTGTCTACCTACATAATAACACGTGGCGTAACAATCAAAACTTTGCATTTGATATTGACGGCCATTTTGCAGAAGTAAACATCACCAAAAATTTTTTTACGGATAATAATTGTAAACAAGGTTTAATTTCTATTCGAGGTATGGAAAAGAAAATGAAAATAGACAGAAACATTATCGAAAGAAATAACGGTCAGTATATGGTACAGTTTCATATGGATAGTCAAAGTGAAATCATGGGATATGTTTATGCTGTATTTGTTTATAATCAAGTTAAAAATAATAATTTTGTTTCTTTATTAAATCGTGGTGCTCTTATGAGAAATATTGATCCCACTTATGTTATAGGATTTAAGGGAATTCAAAAAGTAAAAGTTAGTAGAAATCTATTTGGAAGCAATGCAATTCAGTATACTTTAGTAGCTGGTATCAAAACTGCAAAAATAAACAATCTGCTAGATGTTACAGAGAATTGGTGGGGCAGCTCCGATGAAAAAGAGATAAGAAAACAGATATTTGATTTTGATGATTGGAATAATCATGCAGTTGCCACATATTTGCCTTACTTACTGGAAGACAACTTTGATTCAAGTGTGTCTGTTACGTTTAGCCCTGATAGTGCTATAGATCTTAACGAACTTGGTGGTCGCCTGACATATGATTTAACTATAGACGCTCGTATAACTCCATATACTGTAAGAGCTGATATTACGGTAATGCCAGATGTAACTCTAACAATAAATCCGGGAGTCGTCTTGGAATTTGCTCCCAACGTGGGTGTACTTGTAATGGGTACACTTAATGTTATCGGCCATAGCCAAATGCCAATTTTAATGAAACCTTTGTTATACACATCTGAAGTAAACGCTAACAGAATAGAGAAGAGAGATATTGGACAATATTCTCCTAGTCACCGTAAATACAGGAGACAGTTAGAATCTATGACAATGCCATATTCAATTCGACTCTGCACTGGGAGAAACTGCTCGGTTAATGATAATAACATTGAAAGAAATAATGAGGGATTTTTAGAATATTACAATAGAACAACATTACAATGGGTGCCAATGTGTGACAATCGTTTCACGGAAAGAAATGCGCAAGTTGTTTGTAGAGAATTAGGGTTTGACCCAATAAACGTGTTCTTTGCCCATGGTAGGAGAGTAGAATACCATAGCAACTCCCTTTCCCGAATATGGTCTTGGCCTGAACCTTTGCAGTGTGTGGGTACGGAAGGTCGATACGAAGATTGCCCGATTCGTCTCAACGGCCAACTTTATGGTCATAGACATGAATGCAAATGGAATTCGAAATTTGTGTTTATACACTGTGGTTCAAGAAATCTAGACGAAGGTCTTGAATATTGGGGTGGAATTAGATTTGCTAATCCCGATTTCGAATATTCACTATACGAACATAGGATTCACGATCATCATACGCACGAAACCTTGAAAAAAGTTGAAAGTCGCTTGCAACATGTGCATATCATTGGTGCTGGTATACTACATAATGAAAAATCACCCGCAGTTCAAAGTATTGTTAAAAATCCAGCTATTGAAAATGTGAATATTACCAAATGTGCTCATCATGGTATTAATTTAATATCTCCAACAGATACGATAAGTATGATGTTTAACACAATTAGCAATACTTTGGGCGAAGGTATAAGTGCTATATCATTAACAGGAGAAGGAAGGGAATCAGAAGAATCGAGTTTTACTCCATTAAAAGATCTCAATCTCCCATATAATTTATTTTCGTTAATAGATATTTGTGATAGCTCAAAAGTTATAACTGTCGAGGAAAGAGTTCTATTATATTACAAATACGACAACAATCCTGTTAATTGTGTAAAAATATTTAAAAGTATGTACAGAGTGAAACCTTTTGGATTTAGATTGTTACAATTTAATTTGTTCAATCACACTCTTAATTATGGGAAACGTGATTCACTGACATTGTACGATGGAGATATTTATAATATAACTGCACCTCAAATAGGTTATTTGGAAAGCGGTTCACCCGATGAAAAGAAACTTTTTAGAACAAATGGAGCTAGTTTAAGTATTAAACTTTTTGCTAACGGTGCAGCGTCTGTACATGGGTTTATTGCTGAAATTGTCACGTTACCGATATCTGCTATAGGATTTAGTAAGTACCTATCATATTTCAATTCTTTTTGATGCTTTTATAGCTCACTTTATCTGTATTCCATGTTAATTAAATTTTTTTGTCCTTTTAGATCGTGATGTCCAGCATAATATATCAAGCACTGAAATAACCAATAATCGCGATGGCGCTATAACATACCAATCCGTAGGAGAAGTGAACCCCCTAGTGTCAATCACGAGGAACGAAATCACTAACAACTGTCTTAAACTTTACGGAAACTTCACAACTTGCCAAGCTGCCGTCAGAGTTGATGTTCAAAATACACAGACCTTGGTTTTCAGAGTAAGTAAAATTTTAAGTAACTATACTCGTGTCACATCTTTACTTATGTCATCATCATCATCATCAAATTTACTTACGTCATCATCAGCCATTGGATATCCACTGCTGAACGTAAGCCTCGCCTATCGACCTCCAGAGCGACCGGTTCAAAGCAGCCTTCATCCAACGGCTTCCGGCGACTTTCCTTTGAATTTCCTTTTACTTATGCGTACTATAATTATCCTCTAAATATATATATATATATATAATACATATATATATATATATAATTTTGTAATTTTTTATTTAAAAATTCCAGTACTAAGTCCTAATAGTAAACATGTTTATTTGCAGAATAATTTAGTACGGAATAACGTCGGTGGGTTATTAGTGAGAGCCGATTCAAGAGGTTCAGCGACGTCTCTTCGTGGTTTTATTCACAATAATTTGTTCTTTGCCAATCACGATATGCCATCTCTTCAAGTTGAAGGTATAACTTTATTTTTATATTTTTCTCCGATCGCAGTAAATTTTATGGATAAAAGTTGCCCATGTGTATAAAATAAGTCTTATATTAAGTGTCATCGAAAAGATTTAGTGCTTTTGAGTTAAATGAGTAACATAATTATATTAAGAATTTAAGAAGCCCTTGACACAAAAATATATCTATGATCTGATGATCACCACACTTCTGAAGATATCTTCATAAAATAACATAAAATCAAATATTGAAACAAAAAAAAAAAAACGGCATCAAAATCGGTACATTCGCTTATATATAAGCGAAAGGACCTAATATGTTATTATTAGGTTTTCGATGCCACATATGTACAAACACATAGATACACAGATAACACACAGACACGTCAAACTTATAGCACCCCTCTTTTTGCGTCAGAGGTTAATAATCATCTATCTTCAAAACATTCACGTTTATAATATTTCTAGTGATTTTTACTAACTTTAATTTATATAAATTTAATTTCAGGTCGACAATCCTCCCCATACCAAGAAATAACGATCTACCGCAATTATTTTACTCGCAATCATGCCCTTTACAAAGATGTCATAGTACTTCGGCAAGTGGTCTCGAATTTCACCCACAATTATGTGCACCATAACACCGGTCTTAGAATTTTAGAGGTGTCCGGCTTCGACAAAGTGCGGTTACCGATCTACCAGACTACTTCGCATAATGGTTTTTACAAGTGAGTAATTTTATTTAATTTCCAAAAATACTTGATTCATCTGAAATACTTTATAGTATATTGACTGGCCTTGCTTTCTGCTCCAGGGTTTTGGGTTCATTTTCTGCCTTGAGACATATTTACAATTTACATTTATTTATAATAGATTTATTATGAACTTGTTGGTAGATAAATTTTCAAAACGACTTCGTCACGATTTCACTACAATTATTTATAGAGTATAATAATTTCATGTCTAAATGCTGCAGCAAAAAGAAACCTCCACCAGATTTAAGGATAGACCTCTAGGATCACAACTGTGAAAACCGCATGTTATTTCGTGCAGCAGATTATTCATGATACCGGAAAAAAATTTACACAGAGAAACAAAAATTTTAAAACGAATTGTTTTAATTTCTATTGCTTTCATAAAGATACCTGTAATTCGTTTTTCCTAAATATATTTTATGTACAATATCGGTAGGTCGATAAACAAAAAAAAACAAAAAAAAAAATGATCGCTTCAGAAATGCGTTCAATATTGCACTTTCACAGACAAGTAGCACAGATTATAGTGAATTTTTTTTTCAGGAATTTTGCGTTAGACCGTGAAGGTAGAGCAACGGTAGTGGCAGGTACTGCTGGTCAGCATTACATCGATAATATATTCTTCAACCCCGACAACGATTACGAAATGATTACCGTTAATAGATCTATGTAAGTATTATTATTTGTATAATAAAATAAATAACTTATTAAAATTGATAGCATGCCACGGTCAATGATATAAGATTTTTTAAATTTCATAAATATAATTATTAATATCTATACCTGTGACCATGATGTATGCAATAGTGTCGAAAAATTGGGAACTCAGAGTGATTAATGGCAAACATGGTAAATATCCCGTTTTACATCTCAATAATAGTGATAGTGACCATGATTGATGAAAATTTGTAGGATATAGATTTTTTATTTTAAGCATATTAAATAAAGTTGTTTAATTTTTCAAAATAACATATTTCTTAAAAGAATTTCCATTAAGTATATTCAGAGTTAAGTTTAAAAAAATATATATTGTTTTGGTATAAGGCGCATGTATACAATATTTAACTTATCTGCTTTATAGCTTATTAAATAATAAACATGTAAAACTATTGGGTAATAATAAATTTATATTATATTGTATTTAATAATATAATATGTGACTTGCATGTTTTTTTTTTTGCATGGCTGCCCGGAATCGTAGCTTTGTTGATTTTAATCCCAATATCATAAGGTGAGTCGCTATTAATCATATTATTTTAGTATAATGTTAAGTGTTAAAGATATATTTTTTCTAGCTGTACTCGCGATTTTATTCGCGATTATACAGTTTGACTTTTATCCGCTCTCCCAAGGAACTTTGACTGGCCCGTTAGCGCGGTTGGCAGTGTACCTGCTTTCCGCTCCGCTGGGTGTCATATCTGTATATTATGTATGTATATTTACTAAATATATATATATATATGTATATATATATATATATATATATATATATATATATATATACGTGTATCAGTCGCCTGTTACCTAAAACAAAGGCATTGACTGACTTTAGAAGCAGACAACTGTGTATGATTAAAAGACAACTGTGTATGATTTAAAAAAAAAGGAAACCGTACCGAATTTCGAGACAAAAAGTACCCAGTGTCCTAGCTCTAAATGTAGCAGCGGCTTGACACTTCTTACCCCTTCTACTTTCTTATTTAAAATAATAAATACCGTTCACCACAACAACAAACATAAAAATTTAAATTTAAATCAAATGGTAATTGTGGTATCACTGATTGAAATAACAACATAACAATATTAAAGAATTTTTATAACTTTGAAATTCAAATACTTTTGCTTAAATAACACGTAGAATTTATTTAGGTTATAATTATATTCAAGACCATTCAAGGCTAATTATATAAGAACTTCCAAATTTGTATAAATATTATACCAATATAGTATTCGTACCTATTCACCCCGTTTTACGGAAATTATTTCTTCCTCGACAGATTAGGTTGGTAATATTGAATTATTATTTTTCGTATAAGAATCGTGTCTCTTAGTGCAATTTTCATTAAGTGCCAAGCCGCTGAAAGGTAGCATTCGGATCTAGGCGGTTGCGACTCGGCGGCCGCGACAGTAGGTCGCAGCAGTGCGGCGCTGTCACGTCCTTTCGGATAGCAGCGGCCGCAGCCTGAGCTGCGACTGCCATGTGCAGTAGGTAGTCAAGAAGGAGTCAGTGTGAACAGTTGTGCGTTCGGTCGTGTTTTGTGTATCAGAGCGATGTCTGATAGCTTAAATAAAATGAAACGAGAACTCCTGAAGCGACTTTTAGAGGACGAAGAAGAGGATGATGAAATAATTTTGTTCTTTCTTTCATCAAAAAGGAATAAAGTAGATTAATTATATGCATCCAGAGTGTATCCGTAAAGTGGCGGGTTTTTAGCAATTAATTCAACTAAAAACTCGTCATTTTCATCAGTAAATGACGCCATTTCGACTACTGTAATAAGCGAGCGGCGCGACCATACTGTCGCGGCAGTCTGTCGCGGCCGCCGAGTCGCGACCGCCTAGATCCGAATGCTACCTTAATAGAATCGAACCTGTTACGGTTTTATTATAATTGTAGATAGAGGTTTTAAACTATTAAGTACATCAATATAATTATGTATTTGCTAACATTGTTAGCTTATATTGTAAATAGGTATCTATTGTGAACCGTCAAATTGTGAACTCATAATTTGTGATGATTTGAAGCAGTTCTTTTTTGTCTCAAAACTAAGTCTAACAATAATCTATCTTAATCCATAACTTTTTACCATTTAAGTATGGTTCACAATTTTACTTCTTGTAAAGGATTGATTAACAAATGTATTTCACAATAATACAGTAAAATTTACAGATTGTATTTCATAATTATTAAAAAGCATAAAATTTAATTATATTAACAAATGGGTTTTTAACTTGGTATTTATGTTATAGTGATTAATAAAATATTTTAAATATTCTAAGGCCCATTGTAATAATTTTCTTTTGATTAAGGTGTTTTCTCTTGTAATAATTGCGGAAACATACACAACATATTTCTTCAACATTCAAGGGCCTTATAAATATCATACTTGGTCTATTTTTACTTTTTCATTAAAAAATGTTTCAATAATAAACTATCGTATCATAATTTGATTCAAACTTATGTTAAAATTCTCTCTGACAAAATCTCTAAAAAAGATACATTATTAAAACTTTACCGATCAAACCAAAAATTATACAACTCTTTGCCAAATATTTTGATTAAATAAAGAGAGATCTTTATCTTTATCTCGAAACACCGCCCTACACCTTCGAACTTGTTGGCAAACATACCCTCAAACTAATTTTACATCAAAAACCGTAGACAGAGAAATTCTTCAAACATAAATCTCTATAACAAAGTAATGTTTAATAAACGGCTTCATCGTCAACAGACTAGGTACTATATTTTAGTAAACTATCGAATTTAATGTATGTCTGTTTGAGACGGCTGTTAATGGGGAAAGTAATTATTACTATATCATTATGTGTATATAATATACACACATACATAATGATATATATTATATAGCAGTGTTGCACCAATACAAATATCGTTAATCAATAAACAATTTTGAACAGAAAATTAAAATGCAGTCGTCAAATATGGTGCTTAGTATTTTGTATGCTTTATTGAAAAATATTCACATAATAAAATTAAAGTTGTTTGATTATTTACTTTAAGTGATTTAATTTATTAAGTATTTTAAATGTGCTAAGAATCAATTTGTTTTGATAAGTACTGATAGATAAGAATAGAGCCATTATTCTAAATAAAAATATAAACATTTTTTTTTACTAGTAGTTAGTTAATAGTAGTTAATTAGTATTTTGCGTTTCTAGTGCACTGGACTTGTGGCGTACGCGCATAGACGCTAAGCATAACTACTGGAGTTACAACGAAAGTCTCGCCGTGGCAGGCCGCATCCGTGATAAATCTGATAATCCTTTACTATTGGAAGTCGACTACAGGTATGTTAACTACTTTATTTTATATTTTAAAATAATTCTCATGTAGTTTAGTTATAATTATGTTATAAATATATTGGTAAAATTGATAGTAATTAATAAGCAAATTAAAACAACTCAAATACAAAAGTCTAAACAGTTGCGTGAGCCCTCAAAGGCTATACATAATGTGATGTTTTAGAGAAAATTACAACACGCGAGATTTTTTCGAATTTTCTCCGATGATTATTGATAACTTGATCCTTTGTCGGTAATTTGTTCTTGTTTTTAAATAGGCCATATTACATGAACAACCTGAACGTACTGTGCGGTGGCAAGTGTCCGCCTGGCTAGTAGTTTTTTCCTTTATTGTCCACGTGATAATTTGTTCGTATTGTTAAACAGGCCATATTACATGAACAACCAGAGCGTACTGGGCGGGGGCAAGTGCCCGCCGGGCTGGTCGGCGCTGGCCGGCACTTGTTACATGTACGTGGGCGCGCCCATGACGTACGAAGACGCACGCGCGTTCTGTCTGGTGAGTGCTTTGTGACACTAGGGTGACCACAACACGTTAAAGTTATACATGAAAATAATAGAACCAATTTCTATTATCATCAAATATTTTATTAACAATTCCAATTTAAAAAAAAAAATATGAATATTTATAGGGAGAGTGTGAACTAATAGAAAGGTAGTAAAGATAGGAATTCAAAAATTGTGTAAAAACTCGTATGAAAAATGTTTTCTAATTTAATACAATTATAAGATTTTTTTTTTTTTACAGTCTGATAACGCTTCAATGCCATACGTAGGTGGAAACTACGAAGCTCTGTACGATTTCATACACCAACAGAACCAATGGTTTCAATATAGCGACCGAGTATGGGTGAACCACATAGACTATGTCACACAGTGCACATCGTTCGCCTTCTCCGCTGTCGAGATCACTGATTGTAATCAGAAGAATGCGTTCATTTGTGAAATTGGTGAGTTGAGTAAGAGAGTGATTGATTTATTTTTTATTTATTTACAATTTTATTTCAATATTGTCTTAGTATTGTTTAGCTAGTTCGAATAACAGCTTACTTATAAAAGACAAAAACTACACACATCTATAACGTCATACTGCTGGTAAAAGACTTTATTTCTTAGGGGCCATTCATTTATTACGTAAGACGATTTAGGGGGGAAGGGGGTAGACCATGTCTTATTTTCTCTTACATGGGGGTGGGATCTCGTCTCGATAGTTCTTACGTAAGATCACAATAATTCGCAAACTTAAAATTATACTTTGAAAAAGAGCGAGCAACCGCACGAGTGCCGAGGTTCGCTCGCATGCATAGGTAATACATATTAGAGATGTTCCAGTGGCAGATACACTTTCAGAGTGGGTTTCGAGCCCCTGGACTGAACATCTTATGGAGGTAAAGATGAATAATAAAAACCAAAGTTTATTACTATCAAAAAATATAAATTAGTAGTAGGTACCTTTGTAAGTACAAATAAATATTTCTTAAAATTGTTACTTTGAAAAATAAACATTAAAACTAACCAAACGTGTATTCATTTTTTTCTTTAGGTTCTTACGTAATAAATATTAAACAGGGGGGTCGGCTTATTATTATTTTTTCTTATAATAGAGGGCGAGGGGGTCAAAAAGTATCAAAATTCGTCTTACGTAATAAATGAATGGAGGAGGAATTATGAAGAAGGCTTAATTTGTCACGTCTGCTGTAAGTTGGTGAACAAACATGATGACCACTGACCCCAGATAAGACACGGCGTTTACGGCGGCTCGAGTGAATATCGTTTCTTCAGTTTGACCTTAAAGTACAGATTGAGCACTCAGTCCTTATTTTATTTGCGTCGCTCTTATGATGGTTATTGAAGAGAAGAAGAGTTTTTTGTTTGATTGTTGGCTTAAGCACTTGTACTAGACAATCTGCTGTTTTTAATAAAGAAATAACATTAATTATAATAAAAAAGAAAACAGTGTAGTACTATTTTCATTATACTATATATATATATATATATATATATATATATATATATATATATATATATATATATATATATATATATATATATATATGTCGTGGCCCATATCGTAGAATTGCACACATCATGAAATGCTCGAGAATTTCGTAAAGTGATTGCATCTAAATTTGACTAGAATACTAGATAGATCATTAAGTCGTAAACGTTGCACGATTTTGTCAGCCACGTTTGGCCATATCATGAAAATAAAATATGTCCATGAAATATATAATAAAAATCCAGAATATGTTCGGTTAGGTTTCCTTTTTTGTTATTGAAAAGTTTAAGTTAGGTTTTTTTTAATATAAAAAATCCATAATATGTTAGGTTAAGTAGTGTTTTTTTTTCATGTATATAATATATTCCTTATCCGCAGTTTCAGTAATGTCATATTTGGATAGCCAGTAATAAATAGTCCATAGACTTTTTTTCGCATGGTCACCCTACTATCTTAAATTTTTTTTTTTAATATAAGCAATATGATCAAATAATCTTGACCAATTTACGAGGTAGCGCATCTTAGTTGACCATATCGACAAACGAATTCTTATCATTGATTTGACCAATGCACATCATGATGTGGTCAATCGACAGTGAAACATTTCATGAAATACGACTATTTCATTAAATTTTCGAGCAGTTCATGATATGGGCAATTTAGCAATGATATACGCAAACTCTCTTCGAGCGCACGTGGTGTCCGCAGACCCCAAGATCTCCATCGACCCGATGTCGTGGCGCGGCGACGCGCTGGCGGTGGCCTTCGTGGGCGCGCTGCTCGCCGCGCTGCTGCTCGTGGGCGCCGCGCTCGCCTGCTGGTACTCCAAGTCCAAGCACAGGTACGAGCGAGCGTCTGCTTACAGACGCACTCGCCACTCCTCGTCGCAGCGCTAGGATTGTAGACGTCACGCTTCCGTTATTACTTTATCGTGTGCACAGGTCTGCTGTATATTTCATGTTTCAGTCCAGATAACTAGTTTTGATGAATATGTTCGTCATGAAAACAATAGGATTGCTAGCACCAGAGAGAGCTCCCCCAGCGACTTTTTCCACACATATTCCAACAAAGTGGAAACAGTTAACTGGATAGTGATAAAATATCCCAATGTGGATTCAGAGTATAGCTACAATGGGACCAGGTTTTTTTTAATTGATCCAAGCTTACTTAGGCGTCGATAGGCGAGGTTTTTTTGTGTGAAAACCGGACATTTTCTACAACAGGCAACTTCTTATTAATGACAGATTGGTTATACTCCAGTCATTATATAGGTACATTTGGAAATGCATCTTAACCGAGAAGGCTAAATTTTGGATTTTACGTAGAGGAGGCCTAGAAAAGCTTAATTTCAAATTGTCGACCAAAATTTCATTGTGCATTTTCCGCCATCTTGAAGAAAGGGTTAAATTCGGTTATTTCATCATAACATGGTTTTCCGTTGATATACGAAAATTTTTATGCGACACTTTTTTGTTGCTTTTTTTACGATCTATAATTAAGGTCCTATACATTTTTCACCTATCGTTTATCATTATTGAGATATCGATCGAAGAAACCATTAATTTCAGTAGAGAAATTTGTTTTTTGCTATTTTCTTTTTTATTGTGATAGATATCGAAAAAATGACTAGAATCAAACTTGTAGAGCACATTTGAGCCTACAATCTACAATCTCACAAAAGTCGACATAAAAGTTTAAATAATGAACCTATAATTTTTTTGCTTCTTGGAGCCCTTCTTATATAATTATACTAGCGGCCCGCCCCGGCTTCACACGGGTATTTAACTAAAATTTCAAAAATTATAAATTTATATTTTTTATCACTTACACCTGCGTCGATAGGTACTCGAAAATATTTTATAACAGACGGATTGAGTTGTCAAACATGTCAAAATAAAATGTAATTTAAATCAAAGCACTAAGGAGTATTGATATCTACTTCGAAGCAAATAACTTTCAATCCTCTTTTAACCCCGTTAGAGGATGAATTTCGATAAAATACGAAACACGTCTTCAATCAATTGTGTTAAAGAATATTTATGCAAAATTTGATGTAGATTGGACCAAAGAATCATGTTGTCCCATACAAACTTTGCCCTCTTTTTTCACCCCCTTAGAGGTAGAATTTCGTAAAATCCGTTCTTAGCTGACCTCTACTCAGCGAAAGAAATATTCCTACCGAATTTCAAGTCTCTAGGTATCATAGTTCCAGAGATATCGTGATGAGTGACTATATCTATAGAAGGTCTCCTTTATATATCTATATATATATATATATATATAGGAGACTTTCTATAGATATAGTCACTCATCACGATATCTCTGGAACTATGAGACCTAAAAACTTGAAATTTGGTAGGAATATTCCCTTTGCCAAGTAGAGGTCAGCTAAGAACGGATTTTAAGAAATTCTACCTCTAAGGGGATGAAACAGGGAGGCAAATTTTGTATGGGACAACGTGATCCCTTGGTCCAATCTAATTCAAATTTTGCATAAATAAACTCTTTTGCAAAAAAAACGGGCACTTAAGCAAAGAACTATTTTATAGTTACTATTAGTTTGTTTGACAATTTTAGGTATTGTTATCCTCAGAATTTTATAAATTAATTAGGAAGGAATAGTTTTCATCAGTTTTATCATAAAATTTTAATTAAATTATTAAGAAATAATGTTTAAGCTCAAAACACTATGATTGTACCTGCTCGCTAAATAAAAATGAAACGCGTTAATTTCTTTGTTTTTCTTGAATACATTAAAAGCAGATAAAAGTTTAGTATTGAGTGTGACCCCCTCTTGCTGAAATCACAGCTTGCATTCGTCTGGGCATGCTAGTGAGTATATCTTTTATGGTTTCTTGGGGAATACGTTCCCACTCCGCGGTAATCACATTCTTTAGCTCTCTGATGGTCTGCGGAGCCGGCTGCACTGATCTCACTCGTCGCTTCAGAACGTCCCAGACATGCTCTATGGGATTGAGCTCCGGACTTCTAGCTGGCCAGTCCAAACGACGAATTCCGACTTCTAGCATATACGCATCCACACCGCCAGACCGGTGGGCGCGAGCGTTGTCGTCCATAAAAATTGAGTTTTCGCCAAGAGCGGTTAAAGCGGGTTGTGCATAAGGAATTAGAACTTCCGTTATGTATCGGTGTCCAGTCAGTGTACCGTTTTCGATGAAGACTAACTCCGTACGATCCATAGAATTTATTCCTGCCCAAAACATAACAGAGCCCCCTCCATAAGGTGTGATTTCTTCAAAACATGCCTCTGCAAAGCGTTCTCCTCGTCTACGTAGCACTCGCCGACGTCGGTCTTCACCATGCAGAGATATCCTGGCTTCATCGGAGAACAATACCCTATCCCAGTCTTCATGAGTCCATGACACACAATTTCGAGCGAAGCTAAGCCTGGCAACTCGATGTCCACGGAGTAATTTAGGGCCGCGTGCCGGGCGATGACTGTGTATATTAGCAGCGAGAAGCCTCCTCCTGACCGTCCATAGACTAATTTGCACATTTCTTACTTCTTCGAGGGTGTTCTTGAGGTCCACATAAGAAGATTTGCGATTTCTCAACGCTTGACTAACTAGAAAACGATCATCCCGTGGTTCGGTACATGTCTTTCTGCCAGAACCAGGCCTTCTCTTGACGGAACCGGTCTCTTGATAGCGCTGCCAGGTCCTTTGAACTGTCGACCGACTCACATTTAGCCTCTGAGCCACGAAGCATTGACTGCAACCTTCTTCAAGCAGCGCAATAATTTTGCTCGCTTTTATCACTTTATCTACCATTTTCGAGATTGCTAAACAGCAATAACAATACTTTTAAATGTCAAGGACACCAGATAATTTAATAAAAATTGACAAAAAGTTAATTAGAGTCGATATTAACTATAGGGAATTCGCGCCACAAAATGTAGTTAAAAGTTATTTTCTTTGAAAACCAGGCTCAGTCAAAAATTTGAATTTGGAATGTACTCTTATAAACATTATGGCACTTTTATAACTGGCCAGTAACATGTTCAAATGATTAAAGCCTTTTTGGTATTTTATTTTTTTCAGCCAGGAAGAAAATCGAAACCGCCCGTTTTTTTTGCAAATGAGTGTATTATTTAACAGAATCGATTGAAGACGTGTTTCGTATTTTATCGAAATTCATCCCCTAAGTGGATTAAAAGGGAGTAGAAAATTATTTTGATATCAATACTCCTTAGTGCTTTTTTTTTTAAATTACATTTTTTTTGACACATGATTGACAATTCAATCCGTCTATTATATTATAATATTTTCCAGTATTGACGCAGGTGTAAGTGATATCTTTTTTTGGGTGCTCCTGGTGGAACAGCCACGACTTTATATTAAACGTAACAAAATTGAGTTGTAAATATACCGTGTGGTCGCTTTATAGTAAAATAGTGTTTTATATAATATTTTTTACTTCAATGTTGGTGTTGTTTTAAGTCAAGGGTTTTAAACTAAATGACTCATCAGCAAGGCATCTGTACTCACAATGATACAGATATAGAAGACACCGAAGTGAACTTGGAAACATTTTTGAATTATACGGCATTAACACCCCAATTAGTACAGATGGACTAATGTTGGAACAAGATCAGAAAAAAATATAAATCATGTACCCTACTACCATGTAACTTTATCTTACACTAAAACTAAGAAGGAGGAGATAAAAGCTCTCTTTTACTATTATTAAATATAAATATATGTTTGAAATACACACACGATCGTCTGTTCCTAAGGTAGGCAACTTAATGCCTGTGTTTTAGGTGACAGCTGACTGATATAATTTTTTTTTATAAATATACATATAATTAGTACATATGGAAATAAATACATATTACACCCAGACTCGAGGCGGGAATCGAACCCACGATCCTGGAGCATAAAGCAGGGTCACTACCAACTGTGCCGAGTCAATTAAAATTTAAAAAATAATTACTTGCGGGTTTATTCAAATCTATGAGACAAAATCGTATTGACTTCTGGTGTAATTATACCTACGATACAACGAACGAAACATGGTGACCGTTCTGATGTAGTGGTGCAAGTAGTCGGTTTAACGCCTCGGCTCAATCCCGGTGGTCGCGGGTTCGATTCCCGCTCGGGGCAGATATTTGTATTTGTGCCAATATTTGTTTCAGGTCTGGGTGTATGTCCTTGTGGGTTTCCCCACCGTGCCCCGGAGAGCACGTAAAGCCGTCGGTCCCGTTTGTTATCATGGATACCTTATAATAATCGTTACTTATGGTAGGATATTATCCGCCAAATCGCAGTGGAGCAGCGTTGTGGATTAAGCTTCAACCCTTCTTCTATATGGAAAAAAGGCTTTTGCTCAGCAGTGAGCTGTTTACAGGCTGATACAATACAGTACAGTACAGAAGCATTTGTAGCCTGCAGTGACGAAACTGAGCCTTACCATAAATATTAGAGTCCATCTAAGGGGAGATGTTACTGCCGAACTATTCTCAGACCTGTTGCTTAAAATAGGAAATGGTGATTTCCGGGAACTGGATAATAATATAATGTATGAGTGTATATGAGTATGTATTTACCATAAACAAAGCTTAAGGTCAAACTCCTAATGTAGCGGGAGTATACTTGAGCAAAAGCTGCTTCTCTCTCTCACAGCCAGTTGTATGTGGCATGTTCCAGAGTAGCCTGGTGATTCTAGCACCTCGAATCGAAGGAAAAACAAAAAATATTGTTTATAAAGAAATACTACGGAAGGTATTGGTTTCGATTTCGTTGTAAAAAGATAATATTCCCATGTAACTTTCTTCAGATCAAAGGCCAAGCTTCGTGTTCATAAAATATAACAATTTTTTATTTTTATTTTAATATTTATTTAAACATTTAATATTACGTTTGACAACTCAATGCGTCTATTATGAAATATTCGAGTATCGACGCAGGTGTAGGTGATAAAAATATAAATTTATATTTTTTGAAATTTTAGTTAAATACCCGTGCGAAGCCGGGGCGGGCTGCTAGTATATATATATATAGATACTTAAGAAGATTACGAGATAAAAGTTTATTGAAATTTTATATTTTATTTGCTATAATTCTTTTAAATGAACAAATTTTATTTTGTTAATAACAATTGCAAATTCTTACGTGCAAATAAATGCTCCAGATGATCCAGATCTACACGTCATTCCGTATCGAATGAGCTATAGAGGTATTATAGATAGAGTATGGAAGATATAATGCTGCCTATAAGCGGAAACGTCCAACGATTATAAAGAGAGAGAAGATCACGCTACCCCATTGGCCTTGCGGTCTCGAGTTCAAATCTCGATATTTTTTTTTTTTTTTGTGAACATTAATTATTTGCTTCTATTTTAATTTTTCGACTACAAACAAGTAATAGAAATAACTCTTATATGCCCAGTAATATTATATTGGGATGTAATTCAACCAGTACTGCGATCGTCTTTCTCTTTCTAACCGAGGGACAGCTGGAAGCCTAGCTCCCATGCTCTATTTATAATACATCTATGGCTATCACACATATTTTTAGGAGTGGGAACAATAATTAACCCGATTTTTAACTTTTTTTTTGTTACTGGACTACTACGGCGGGACGCACATTGTGTCGTCAGGTGCGCTGCGGTCAACTTTGCGGCGCGCTAGATGTCATAGTTTTTGCCGAAAAATTAAAAGAAAATTGTATGAATAAAATAATAATAAAATTGTAGTAAATATGCTCTACAAATTTAATTCTAGTAATTTTTTCGATATCTATCACGAGAAGAAAGAAAATAGTAAAAAACAAATTTTACTACCGAAAATGGTTTCTTCGATCGATATCTCGATAACGATGAACGATAAGTGAAAAATGTATAGGACCTTAATTATAGATAATAAACAAGCAATAAAAAAGTGTTGCATAAAAAATTTCGTATCTCAACGGAAAACCGAGTTATTATGAAAAAACTGAATTTAACCTTTTTTTCAAGATGGCGGAAAATGCACAAGAAAATTTTGGTCGACAATTTGAAGTTAAGCTTTTCTAGACCTCCCCCACGTAATATGCAAAATTAAGCCTTCTCGGTTAAAATGCGTTTCTAACCCGTTTTTTTTCGACGTAATGACTGGATAATACAAATTAAAACAAATTTTAATTCATAAATCAAAACTTTACTTTGAATAAACTCAGTTTCGTTCAAATGTTCCATACTCTAAAATTTAAAGGATCGATGACTGTAAAAAAATATCCGTTGATAGATTTTAATACGTATATTTTATTTCAGACATCTTCAAAGGCTAGAGAGACGTAATTCTATAAGGCAGTCCTTGCATTCCGTGCGGTCCATTGGCAGTATAAACGGTAGTTTTCCTGACACCCCATATAGAAGGAAAATGACGACCCAAATGGTAAATATAACAATTTTCGGAACCTTATTACTATTATTTTTATTTTACACATACAAATTAAATATTTTAATTACTTTACAGAGCACACGATCAACAGACACTCTCACAAAAGGTTCAGATTATCGTAAAATGTTGGCATCAACTACATCAATTGAATCAATGGAAAAGAGTCAGTTCAATTCATCGGTCGAAGACAATCAAAGCTTCGATATATACGAGGCTCATAATCCGAACAACATTATTCAGCTAAAACACAATAATTTCAACAGAAAACCGGCATCACCAGAGTACAGTGTGCCGCAGAACAGTAACAGACCTTTCGACCTTGCATACAAAAACGAAGGTTACAGAGAAAATTCTGGAGCAAGTGCAGCGCCATCTATGAACACTGTTGCGACTGAGGAATTACCGATAATCCACCATCCTGGAGGCTTACAGCATCCGGATGATGACGGGATGTCTCCTCGAAGTGAGACACAATATTTCACATCGGACACTCTGCCTCTAAGAGACGTATCAGATGATCCATTGTTTATGAAACGTGAATTGGAAAAGGAGGGTAAGATATACAGGCCATATGGTGCCCCTAATCATGGCGGACAACCGAAATTGTCATTTTTGATGGAATTGAGATCAAAAATGCCGGAACAGCCTCAACCCGGAGCCATGCCTACCACTACATTCGGTCAAAGAAATGTTCCAGGTAAAGTCACTTTACTTAATAGAGAAAACATTACTTAATCTTATGTGTTTTATTTGTAACTGAAATATATTTTAGTTCTAATGTTAACATTGCATTACACTTTCCCAAGCCGCAAGTATATGTGAGTGAATGTCTATTGTAGGTGAAGATTTTATTCAGGTGTACCTTAAGAAACTTTGGTCCACGGCTGGGCCAAAGTTTCTTCTCCGTGTTGGAGAAGGTTTGGAGCTTAATAGATAACGCTGCTCAATTGCGGTTTGGTAGATAATTTTACTGTCATGAGTAACAATCGCAATCAGGTGCTTATCATAACAACCGGGACCGACGGCTTTACGTGCTCTCCGAGGCACGGGGGGAAGACAGACAAGGACAGATAAGGACAACCAGACCAGAAAAAAATATTTGTACAAATACAATTATCTGGTCCGATTGAGAATCGAACAGGCGACCTCCGTCGTTATGGCGACTACTCGCATCATAACACTATAACGATTGTCAAGGTGTACCAATTTAATTAAAAGAAAATTAACATAATAATCTTTACATTACATGCATTGAATTATATATTTTGACAAACACCTTACCTATTAAATATTTTCAATATTTTTTATGAAATAAATTTTATTTATCTTACAGATGAACGGCAATACTTCGACGATCGATTACCCAGTCCCCAACTCCCAGGGTACTCATTCGAAACAAGTTCCCAACCGTCCTCTGACCCCCCGTATACCCCTGACCCGCCTTACATGCCCCAACCCCCATACACTTCCCACAACCCCTACAGCCCCGACCTCCACACTCGTTCACGATCTGAAGCATTATTAGAGACTAACTTCGATTTCGAAGACTCACATGTACCGATATCTGAAGACAGCAGATCATATAGTCAACCGTTAGAAACAGCTATGTAAACTAAAAAAATATACCAAAAATTTTACATAAGCTGATGTTTAGAAAATTTATTATAAAGACAATTTACAAATTGGAACGATAAGAGCAATTAGTGATGTTAGGTAAAAACGATTGTAATCCTATAATATAGAAAATAATGATTACTGATGCTTTAATTAATTACATTCCGTATCTATAAACAACTATTGCCGTAAAATGACTGGAACTGTGTTAAAATTTAACAATTAACCGTCCAATAGTGGCCTTATAACATTTCTAATAATAATTATATTTATTAAGTAAAAAAAAAATCTTGAAAAGACGTGACAAAATGTCTATATTGTTTAGTATAAAAGGTCTCTTTCTTAAAATATGTGCTTTCGCATTTACTGTTTTTTTTTACTTTTTACTCTTGTCTTTTACAATGCTTACATTCAATTTATTGTTTCAATTTTGTTTTCAAATAAAAGACTTTAAATATTTTTAAAAGTTGAATGTAGTGTAGTTAACTAGATCTCATACTTTGACAATATATGTTGTCGGTAACGTAAATATTTACTGAATAGTGATAAAAAATGAAATAATAGCGTACTTACTATGTACGTATGAAAAATTACGTATTTGTTACCACTGAATCAACATTTATAATTTGTTAATATTGTTGTGAATTGTATCGATTTTACGAGATATATTATGACTTATATTAGACCTATACACAAAGTTAATGTATGTAAAATTTTACTTTTATAAAATTATCGTTAGTTTTGATAAGTTTTATAACTAATGCAATGTAAGGTAAAACATTAAAATTTGTATGTCCGTCCTGTATGTAACGTAGTTAAGTAGTAAAATAATATATAAGTTATAATAAAATTTATACTTTTTTAAACTTTACAATAGTTCTTTTTTTACATTTACGAACTATTTATTTCTATAATTTACTTCCGTTCTGTAAAAAAATCTAAAATTACTTCCTCTTACTGATATTGATGCTTTAATTATTAAAACGTACAAAATTAGAAGAAATTACAAAATAAAATTATAATATTTTTACATGGACGTTTTATTACCTATCATATCTCTGTTTTATTCATAAAGTTTGATATTTTTCCTAAGGCAGTTAAACATGTCTGTTAAAAATTATTAACAAATTATTATTATTTTTTTGTTAAACTGTAATTAAAAGCGACAGTTGAGTTTCCTTTCAAAATTATGATTTTTTGTTAGTTTCAACTATATTTTGGCTTTTTAAGGTAGTTCCAGCATGAAACCACTTTTCGACAGATTCGGCTATAATTTTTTTCACGGATTCAGAATAGCTTTTTCGGTGAATTACTAAAATTTAATAATTTTTGACCGTTTAGATCGCAAGATATTTAAAGACAAAGTTCGCGATTTTGCGGGTAGTGTTTCATTTATGTAGGGGAGAGTTGGATATTACCGCGCGTTTGATAATTCCACGCCCTAGCATATTTCAAAAACTAAACGCTAATTGCGCTATCCAGTCCTTAAAGATCACAGTCCGAGTCCTCTACCCCTCCCCGTGCACGACGGTAATTTACTCGGAGCAGCGATTAAGACACATCGTGTCTTACAAGTTTTTACCCTCGTTCCTTATAATTTCGCGGGCATTTTTGACAAGAGGTGAGCTATTCTATATTTGTATTGTAACACATTGATTACTTTTATTTTAATTCTAACATATTATAGAATTAATGACTAGATTGATTTGAATACACAATTAACTTGACTGTATTATTTTGAGTTTATAAAATGAAATAACAGAGTTTGTCAATTCCGCGCCCAGGGCGTGTACGAGTGAAGACCACGTACCGGCAAGCACAGTGTCGGACGGCCATCCACGAGATGAACATATGACTTAAAGAGAGTCGCCGGAAGTCGTTGGATGGAGGCTGCTTTGAACCGGAGTCGATGAGGGGAGGCCTACGTTCAGCAGTGGACATCCAATGGCCGATATGGTTATGATAATTAATCTAGTCGTAAAATAATAATTATATCTAGGTATGGAAAGGAGTTGCATTTTTTTTAATTCTAAGTTTACTGATAGAAATTCACGAAATTATTATGGGCACGGTTTTATCAAACCTTGGCACGATATTATCAGACCAGTCTGATAATACCACGCTTTCCTGTTTTTTTATTATTTTGCAATAATTAATTTTTGTTTATTTTTTGAAATATTTTGCTGTGATGTATGCGTAGCTAAATAAATTCTGTACTATCTACTGCATTTTTGAATATATAAATCGAACCTTCTCCGAATTATAGGTCCAAGTCTTAGAGGCTCGGTAATATCCAACTCTCCCCTATATAAAATGTCCGATTTTTTGTTATATTAAAATATCTTCTCGACGGAAAAATGGAAAAAAAAAACTAGGAGAGTGTTGAAAAATGTTTTTAGAATAGATAAGTTTAAAGAATAAAAGTCAGTAAAGCACCTCACCGTTTTGTTGTCGAGATATTAAAATCATAATTTTTAACCACTTGTTGTGATCTGGCAACGCTGTGCGCAACGCTCTCTGAAATAGAGTAAAATAAAAAGCGGCAAACTCAAATCTTTCACGGTTTTAGTAACATTTAACTCCGTAACTAGAACTTTTTCGGTAAATTTTGGTTTTTTATAAATCGATCTTTGTGCCGTTATTACTTGGCCATCTTTTTAATTTAATAATACTATTATTAGAAAGCTTAATACCATTTGCATATACTGAGACCATAAACAAAAATAAATAAAAACTCAGAGCCACGTTGCCAAATATAGAGAGGTAGGACTATAATATACCACGTTGGAACTACTTCAAACAAATGAGATTAATAATCTTGTAATGTTTTATTTTAGTATTAAATAATAACCCTTAAATAATTAATATATAATGGCAATACTTTTGATTAAAATAAATATTTTTGTGATGTAATGGTAACTCAAACTTTTATGTCAAAAAATTGAAATGTCTATAGCAACTTTTAAAGTTGCATTTCGCCGTAATTATAATAATGAAACTATTATAATTAAAACAGTTTTCCGCATAAATTGATATAGCGATCACGTCTCAATGAACGCTAAATATACAAGTATCTGGTTAACTTAATTACCGAAAAGAAAAGGGGTATAAAAAATAACATGGACGTGACGGGATCGATAAACAATGAAGAAGTTATTGAAACTATTGAAAATGAAAACGAAGAGGATGTGGACTATTCAGAAGAGAGGGAGTTAGTGAATGACTCATGTTCTACCAAAGTCTTGGACACGTGCGAGGAGCCCCGAGACAGTTACTGGGTTGTGTACTTCTTATTTTATTTGTTTGGAATAACGTCTCTGGTACCATGGAATTTCTTAATAACGGCAAATGATGTAAGTTTCTTTTTTTTTTAAATATTAATCAATGATAAATTAAGCACAGTTTATTTTTTAATAAAGCTCAAAATTTTTATTATCCTGTAATTGTTTGGCACGATTGTTTTATTAATTTTAGCATTCAAATCAAACAATATTTCACCAAATATTATTTATAAATGTTTAATGATCATTATTAAATGAGGTTAATTTATTGATTATATATTTATCACATAGATTGTACGTGCAATTAAAATTATATCATTATAAAATTTAATGAAGCTGAATTTACATAAATTATAATTTACATGGTAGAATTGTGTTTAGCTAATACTTGTAAAATATGTGTACTTCTTATAGCATTTCTATTAATAATTTTAATTTATAAATAAACATTAAGTTGCTTTGTCTATTAAACTGATCTGTTAACTTGATTGTTAAGAAGTCTCACCATCTAAACCAGCATGTTTCAGAAGAAATACTGAGATATATGAATGATAACCAAACTAAGCTTGAATGTTGTTCGCATCATAAGCCTTTGTATAATTTTTGTTTGTTCTATAATTTATATATATTGTAACAGCTGCTGGTGAACCTTATAAAGTAAAAGAAAATAATAATAATAAACAAAGCTTATACCAAGACATATATAATGTGTAAAAAAAATTTGATTTGAAACAAGAAAGGTATCTAGTATACCATGTAGGCTAGTTATAGTTCTATTAAATTAATTAAAGCATTTGAATTTTAATGTAATAATTTAATACTTCTACTGTATAGAAGATGTTAATAAAATATTTTATATGTATATTACGCATATGTAAATGATATATCAAAACATAATGTAAAGATTACTTTATCTCTCCAATGAGATGTCTTAAGGACAAAGTGAACAATAATAATTCTAATTACCCTATTTGCTTATCTTACATACTTGTCATTAGAATATCTAAACAGCCATCTGTTTAAATATGATTTTATGATTATTTGACAATACAGTTAATTACTACCAAGTATACCACCAGCAAGGCTAACGAGTCTTGGATATCTGATTTGTTAAATAAAGAAAACTCTTAGCAAGTGTTCATAACATAACTATACTCTAGAACTGCTAAATTGCTAGTAGCACCTTATATTTTATGAGTAGATATTTTCACTGGAGAACACACTCTAAACAAGAATGTATTGACACATAATTATAAAGAAACCATTCTGGTGTAGTTATGCGAGTTTTCGCGTAAAACGCCAGTGATCGCTGGTTCAATTCTCGCTCAGGGCAAATATTTGTATTTGTAAAAATATTTGTTTCCGGTCTGAATGTATATTCTTGTGGGTAATTATCCGCCAAAACATAGTGGAGCAGCGTGGTCAATTAAGCTCCAACCCTTCTCCTACATGGAGAATAGGCCACCCAGCAATGAGACATTTACAGGTTGATTCAGCTCAGTTCAATAAAGAAACAACATAAGAAAAATATTACACATTAAATAATGTACACTTAGTAGGCAAGTACTAGGCATAGCCTTATTTCAGGTATAGATGTGCAAGAGTATCAAATATCATACACACGCAGACAATTTAAGGACAAACTCAGAAACTGGATACTTATCATTGAATGTGTTACATAACAATAATTATCAAAATTTCTAACAGTTCAATACTGCTAGCTCTGATATATAACTGATTGGTTTCATTCTTCATTTATACTATTTATATTAATGTATTATATTATGTCCTCACACGATAATTATTATGATATTTTCATCACAAAATATTTTATAATTGAAATATTTGTTTTAGTACTGGATGTACAAATTCCGTGATGTCACTCCCAACAATGTCACGATGTTCGTGCGCAAGACACAGTTCCAAGCGGAATTCACTTCCTACCTCAATGTGGCTACCGCTATACCCAACTTGATATTCCTCATCCTGAACTCTTTGTATGGACATTTGTAAGTATATTGTGTTGTAAATCTACATCTTGTTCAGTCATATATGTATATGTATATGTATTCACGGGCTTGTGTCCGCAACTCGACGTCTACTTACTATCTTGTTGAGTCATAAAAAAATATATATATAAAAAGCTGTACACTTAATAGCCCTTTAGGATACCTTGTGTCGGATCCGGAAATGTCAAGAACAGGCATTAAACCTGTGGCCATTAGCATATTGTTAATACATTTCTGCAGTGCTGCAAGGATGCAATTTTGATGTCAACTAGCAATAGCTGATGTTAGAAGTTATTTAGTAGACGTTTTTTAGAAAAAATAATAAAAATTCTGCACTAAAATTTAATTGAAATTTGTCAAATAATAGCCAATGATTTTATAAACTTTTAAATAATCATGTATTATTTATTGTTATATTTAAAATCACGATGTTTCCAGGGTTTCAGTAAAGAGCCGACTACAAGGATCACTAATAGTGGTGACCCTATCGTTCCTACTCACCACATCCTTGGTGATGGTGGACACAGATGAGTGGCAGAACACATTCTTTATCATAACCATGGTCACCGTTGTCATTATGACTGGTGAGTACTATGTTAATTATATTGTAACTGAGAATTTTTGTAAGTATAAATGAATGGGTGGACATTTGTATGTTTGGTCGTCCTTGATGAAAAAACTTCAGAGTCGATTTCAATAAAACCTAGCCTAGCGCTATTAGAAAAATTATGCTAAGAATCCCACTAGGGATACCTCACAAACCCGTTAAACCACTCTTTCGTCCATTTTGTAGAACGGTTGTAGGTGCAAACTCGCCAATCTTTCGAATTTGTGTGCTCTACAATAAGTATAGTGGATCGGTTGATGTACAAAGCATGTCTCTGCCTAGTTTAAAGACTATAATTACCCATAAACTGAATTAGTAGTTTTTATCGTATTTAGCACTTAATTTCGTTTGTAAGAGATTTTCTTTCTTAATACATAATGTAAAAAGCATGCGGTGTATACCTTTAATTTATCACTTAGTTTACTTAAGGTTTTTAGTAGTTGTAAGTAACATTGTAATAATCGTTGGTATACCAAATAAATAAATAAATAGAGCTGTAGTATGTAGATAGCTAGATATGTAACACGTAAGCTAATTTTTATCATGAAACTCCTAAAAGATCGGGGATTAGGCGGGTAAAACCATGAGAAAAAAACCAGTTTAGTAAACTATTGCAACTTGAGAGTCGTTGCATTACCTAATAATACAGAGCATTAATTCTTGTAAAATGTTAAATATATTTATATCGCTATCAAAAGTCCTCCGACATGTCTGACTCTCTGTTCGCTATAAACTCAAATCTACTGAACGGTTTTTTTAATGCGGTTTTACCAATAGATATAATGATTCATGAGGAAGGTTCAGGTGTATAATCGGTCAAGATTTTTGTGTAAATTAGTTGAAATATGACAATAATTGTTGAAAATGTCTGTTTAACCAAATGGTAACTTTCATCGGAAACTCTGCCTATCCCTTTGAGATACATCAAAACAATGTACGCTGGAATTATTCCTCTTTATAGCTCTACAGAAAAGTCCGGGATGGCACATAGGTATACATATATCTGTTAAGGATGGTTTACTATACAAATTATAACTTAAAACTGATTTATAAGAGAAACATGTTATAAAGCAGGTAATCATAAATAATTATTTCTATTTGATTTTGACTCACATTATCAGTAAATTCTGTGCGTTAGTAATATTGTGCATTAGCATAGTAAAAAAAAAGTTGTTACAAAAACGACGGAAGGAGAAATAGATATATGTATGCATTATATATGCATATATTATGCATTTATATACCAAAAAAAAATGCGTGTACCTAAATTTAAGAATACATTTTCGGTTCGGTTCGGTGGACTCACGTTCAACATTAGAGATATTAAGTTTTAATTTAGGTATTACTAATGTAAGCAGCTACTATTGTACCAAGTAAAAACTAACAAAAGAAATTGGAATAAAAAAGGCATGGGGACAATGAGCCCCTGGACATAAATTTATTTAAAAAAAAAAGTTCTGTGCAAATTTTCGCTGTGGCGATAACGAAGAACTCATTCATACAATGGTTCGTTTTGCTCAGAATACGTTTAAAGTTCTTATCACTACATATTATAAAACAAAGTCAGACAGACAGAGTGATTCATGAGGAAGGTTCAGGTGCATAAGCTGTCAAGGTTTTTTATAAATTGGTGACGATAATTGTTGAAAATGTTAAACCAACTGGGAGTTTTCAACGAAAACAATACTTAATCCCTTTGAAATATAATAAAACCGTTGTTTTATTATGAATATAATAAACAATGTGGGATATTTTTATTCTAAAGATTAACTTACTATACCCATTCTAACTTCTAAAAATGTTCACGTATTATGCGCTAATTGGAAAGCTATTTAGACGGATAAGTATTATTCTTTAAATACTTTAAGCACTTCATGCACACCATATTAATCTTTTACACCATATAACTTAAATTAATATATTAGACGTAAAATAAAAACTAACGCGCGCGATAATAAATTCAAGCGCGGGTCTCTACCGATGACGGGACTTGCTTGATGCGACCACCCTCAGCCGCACGTTTCTCTCTCCATAAAAAATTATAATATTCTACACGTGCGATGCCGCTAGCTTTTAATATAGGTATTTTAGTTCCTTGTGGTTTATACCAATGTTGAATAAAAAGTCAAGCCTCCACATAAATTGTGATGATACGTTCCATAAGAAATTGTTACGTTACTGGTAAACTTGTTCCCCAGTAATTATGATATATTCGTTTTGCTCAATGTTTACATTCATCGAAATCAAATATATATATTTGTATTAGAAAGCCTCTTTATTGAAGAGGTTTACAAGCTATGAAATATCATGACACTCCAGGAGCAGTGACCATGAACGCAGTTGAAGAAGCGAAGGGAATTTAGATTCTAATAAATGGATTTCGTGATTATATAGATTAAACAAAATGGATAAACTTTACTTAACCTTTATAATATTAGTATGATTGGAAATAAAAATATCTGACTGTGATTTAATTTTAATAAATTATATAACGAGTAAAAATACATAATACAAGTAAATAAACGGATTAAGGCCGCGTGTTCATTACATTTCAACGTTTTTTTATCGGAAATATTATTATCGAAAATGTTGTAACTAATATCGTAGTTCTATTAATTTGTTAAAATTTGTTTTAATGAAGTTATTTAAACTTAAATATTATAGTGTGTTATGTGTTCTTTTTTTTACTATATAAGTTATAAAAATATTGCTCAACTTATAATAAATCGCTTTTATCCAGTTTTAGTTTGGAAAAAAACTAACTGTCAGAACTGTTTATAAGTGATTTTTTTAATATATTAAGAAACGCAGATGAAGTTTGGATATTGGCTAGTATTATATAAAACCGGTTCAAATTTTAAGATCCAAATTTAGTTATGACTCACAATATTATATGCTTGAGTATAAGGTCTCGGTCAACGGACTAAAATTAAAAAAAGAAGTTTAGAGACAGGACATTTTATAGGATAGGCATCGAACTCAAAAACATATTACGTTTTGTTTTATACATTTATTTATGTACTAAATGTCAACCGGCACTTATCAAGATTTTTATACAAAAAAAGCTTTTTTAAGTATTAATTCACTGAAAAGTTGGTTTGTCGGTTTTAATAATTATACTAATTTACATTCAAAGACTTCCAGTAGGATGTGAATTCCGTGTCCGACTACAAACATCTCTATAGCCTATACCAGGATTCTCCAAACTACGGCCCGCGTGCCAAATCTGGCCCGCCATGCCAGTGCAATCAATCCAGCCAGCGACTAGTTTCATCAATCTGGCCCGCGACAGTTAATGTCTTATTGTTGTTACTATTACTGTGATAAGTTAAAGAAGAAAACACATAATGATAACCCCTTGGAAACCCCTGGCCTATATCATATTTTGTCGTGAGCGAGAATCGAAACCGCGACTGCTAGCGCAGAAGTTGCCGTGACAACACGTCGTTACATAATAATAAAATAGAAATAAATTAACCAATTAAATAAGCACTGCTATAAAACTTAATTGAAAAAAGTAAGCATATTATACTTATAAATTAATTAGTCATAATTTAATTGAACTTTACTACCTCGATATAGTTATCACTGTGTGTCACTGTAAATTCTAGTACTTGATAAATTTAACGGAAAAAGTTTTTATAATTTAAACTTTTTATATAAAAATACTCGATGATCTCATAAAAGATATATATACTTATATAGAACAGGCATCTTGAGACTTCCTTTACATTAATATCACTGCAATACTAGTATCTAGAACAGGTTTTTTAGCTTTTAAAATAGCTATGTTTGTAGTACACAAGTTATTTACCTCAACTGGTGAACGACTTAATTTCTGTCTATAGTTACAATTATGTATTATCCCCGAACCCTTTATATTATTCTTGTTTTTCTAATATTTATTTCATACTTTTTTTAGCGAACGTACCCATGCTACGTGATCAATTTTTTATAATTTTCTAATCCCAAACGGTGACTATCCGTAGTATTTGCTAAGACACCCCGTCCTCCCCCTCAAATTTTCACGTAGTAATTTATAAATATGTTTTTAAATGATTTTTTGCAAACAGAAAGTTAAAAATTGTAGTATTTAGTACTGGTAGTGTAGCGTAGTGTTGTCACCCGTGAGTTAAAAATACGCTAAACGCTGCGCGCCATATTTGAATATAGCTAGAAAAAGAGATTTCTCTAGAGGATATTGACTACGGACGAAAACCTAAGACAATGTGACCAAGCGCGGTATTTTTGAAGACGCCCCTCCCTTTAACGGATCACGTAATTTAGATACGTTCCCTTACGTAATTTATCTTATAAGCCAATGAAAGGGATGGCAATCGCGAACGAAGTGACATTTTGTACCAGGCAGAAGCGAACCTTAGAGCATACAGAGAGAAAGTTAGTAGTTATGCAAAAAAAGAAAAAACCAAATAAAAAAAAAAAGCGATAACCAAGTTTACTATAAAGGACGCGCAAAAAATGGAGAACAAATATACATGGCATCACTACATATACACAAAATGTATATGTTTATATTTAGTTTCGTGTACATAGGTACTATATGCCTATCGGGAAACCTTACAAATAAATCAAGGTTATTTTATTAAGAACCACGATGCCGTTTTTATTATTTCATTTGTATCATTTTAATGATTGTTATATATTTTTATTTGCTTTTTGGCGCAGTTGGCAATGACTTACACTCCAAGCCTGTGAGTTCGATTTCCGATGTATTATGTATATATCAATATTTATACAACTTAATTTATATCAATCTTCTTTTACTTAAAACACAGGTATTAAGTTTCCTTCCTTAGGAACATACGTATATTTACATACATATATTTTTTTTTCTCGGGCATATCGTTGAAAATGTCAAAAATATTACTTGTTAATATTGTCATTATCAAAGATTTACTTGTGTGTTAGCAGTTAAGACGCAAATAGATATATATATATATTTTAAATATTTTATACGAAAATATCTGTCCGAAATAAATAAAAAAATCCTAACCAAACATCTGTCGCAACATTTATAAGCTAATAAACCGCGACGCAAAAAGTCATAACAAAAATAATGACAGGTGCGATTTGAATCCGCTTTTTATTTGAAGGCTATAAGGTATAAGCTCTTGACTATGTTTACGTCATAAAAATTAAGTTCTTTAAGCCTTAATTTTTTTAATAAAAAAAAAAAACCTGATTGATTGATTGTGCGTTGACCGGTAGAGAAGAATAGTTCCAACCTTTTTTTTTTTGAAAGGTGACTAAGGCCATATTGGTGCGAACAACTGTACACCAAGCAAGATGCTGATGGGCAGCAGCGTCACCATATCCTGCACACACAACACACTGCGCACTGCGCGTGGCGAATATTGGCAAACCCCCCAGAGATGATGTGGGAGGCCTACGTTCAACAGTGGACATCCAACGGCTGATATGGTGGTGGATTTTTCCATTCTACCCTCAAACTTTTAAATACATTTACATCAGCAAGCTGAATCAATCAATGCCAGCTCTTATTTCATAGGCATATTGAGATATTTTAATATTATTTCTACATAATAAAGAAACGCTTCGCACTCAACGACTCGGAGTCGGGTGTCCGGTAACACACACGACACACACACAAGACGTCAACAAACATACGTATAGGCGTATATATATATATTACACCCAGACTCGGGGCGGGAATCGAACCTACAATTCTAGAGCAGAAAACAGAGCCCCTGCCAACTGCGCCAACAGGCCAGTCAATGTCATATTATACATTTTACTAATAAAATAAAATAAATGCGAACGTTAGGATCGATGTTTGTTGTTCAATCAAGCCTGAATGGCTGAACGGATCTGAATAAAATATGTAACGGAGATAGCTGGAGACCCTGAATAAACACATAGACAACTTTTTATCTCGACATTACCGCTAGATGCGAAGTTACGCGAGTAGAACCGCGTAGTGCAGCTAGTATACTATATAGCTGAGAAATAATTAATATCATACAATCAGTATAATTATCATATATTTAAAACCATGTACATTTTGTTTACAATTCAGATAATAATCGTATATGTGCAATGTTTCGCTTGATCTGACCCTAAATGCAAATGCATCGGGGTCTAATGTAGGTCACGCGATTAAATCTAGCGTAGTGCTTTGATTTTCCTATTTTCTATGCAGAGACCTGATTACGTAAGCGAAATAACGATTAGAAGCGTACATTTTAAACAAAGAACGAAGACATTGAGAGAATTTTAACGTAGAATTAATAAATTATTGTAATATATCATTAAAATTAATTTTTACTGTCCAGAGTTAAAAGACCGCGGTAACCTTAGAGGGCATACATTAATTATGTGACGCGTTTAGGGGGGAGGGGGTCGAGCGAAACCTCAATTTCACATAGGGGAGAAGAAGATCTCGGCAAATATCACGTATTTTTTTTCTCTGCATTCTTCATGACCGTTTTCTGGAACCTCCATAACCTATCATTCAGGTTCATGGGCATTCGACGATCCTGATGGACCTTAAATAACATGACGGAAAGTCATTTACTCCTTTGATTGCAGCATATGACCTCTATTGTCCAAGTGAACGTGTTGATCTAGAAAAGCGATATGGTAGTACATGTGGTATCTACTTTTCATTTCCAAGAACTGGTGAGCACCGGCGTACGATCCATCTTGCACCAACTGCGCCAGCGCGTAAAGTGCGATCCTCACGGATTGTCACAAATCGACCTACTGAGCGAAGTTGAAGGAGCAGATGATTTTGCTGAAAATTATAGGGACATGTTGGTTCCGGTAGCCACTTTTGTAATCATACATGTGTTTCCGTGGATTGTATTAGAGTAAATATTTTGTTAAATATTTAGTTTGATTTTCTCATTGTGATTCTATACTACGTCATAAAAAATGTTAAATATTAGTATTAACTAGTCTTATATATAAAAATAAGTCGGGTTTTCCTTCCTGACGCTATAATTCCAGAACGCACGAACCGATTTCCACGGTTTTGCATTCGTTAGAAAGGTCTCGGGCTCCGTGAGCTTTATAGCAAACAAAATTAGGAAAAATTTCAACAGAAAAGCAGGAAAACAGGGAAAATCATTTTTCACATACAGCGCCATCTCTGATGCATGTACTACAAACCAATATGGTTTTACAAAAAACGAAGCCATCTGGTGGCGAAACGGAGTTCGCCGGGTTTGCTAGTCTTAAATAAAAAAAATATATAAGAAAATTGTTTTTTTTAAATTAAATCTAATGTAATCAACCACAGATTAACTCATATTACAAATACGCATTTCATTTCATATCACGTGAGATTCGATCGTCCAATGGTTTGAAAAATAGCCAAAATTGTCTCACGTAATTAATGGATGCGTCCATTTATTTTTTTAACAATGGGAAATGCATCCACGCATCCCGCCGCCCGAAGGCGACGTTTATGTGGGACTCGCTGACTCTCACCGCTAAAGCCATAATACCCACTAAAACCCATCGGTCGTCTGCGCCGTAGTGGGACGCCACGGGATCGCAAACGCACACAACCGTGAAGCCCCGACGCTGGGCCCGGCGGCCCCTCCGTATGTGATTGGAGCCGTTCGACCGATCCACTCTGCTAGTTCAGAGAAGTACCAGGAGCGATCCCAACCACCGAAGTGGAGGGAGTGAGTACCCTCGACCTCTCTCCATCCTCCCTCCACCCCTCTACCAGTCAACTCTGCACGAGACAGAGAAGACAAGGAGCCATTCCTCCTCTCCGCGCCCTCCCGGTGCCACGCCCTCACCGACCGCACCTTCCGTACCAGCACACTCCACCGCGCCTCCGCACCCCGCCGTATGTAATTGGAGCCACTCACCGGTCGACTCTGCTAATTCAGAGAAGTACCGGGAGCGGCCCAACCACCGAAATGAAGGGAGAGAGTACCCTCGATCTCCCTCCATCCTCCCTCCTGTGCTTACGCGCCCACCGCTGCTGGTTTTGGTCCGCGGGAGTCCGAAGACCCCAATCACTCGTGGTGAGCGACGAGTGGTACCCCCTATCCGCACCCCGGGGACGCGCCCAGTAGGAGACCAGCAACTCCCGTGAATGGATGCCTCCTTAGTTATAGCGTTGCGAGAATATTTTTAATGAGACGATAGTAAAAGATACATTAAATTATTGTTTAAATGCCA
Organism: Euphydryas editha; assembly: GCA_036937285.1. Lineage (NCBI taxonomy): Eukaryota > Metazoa > Arthropoda > Insecta > Lepidoptera > Nymphalidae > Euphydryas > Euphydryas editha. The sequence continues at coordinate 4,421,118 of JAUPFZ010000011.1, read as the reverse complement.
ACTAGTGTATTAAGTGCCTCCAGAATGTTATATTTTTAGCTATAGTTATGTAGGACGTACCTTGCATTTTTTTGGTTCCTAATTTAGTTGACGTTCACGGTTACTGCTCGATTATTTATGATTATAATTGCGTGGTATTTCATACATCTATATATTTCGAGATACAAAATTTCTATCAAATTCATTCATCAATCGAAATCGAAAATCGAAAAAAAATATTATTTACTAGCGGCCCGCCCCGGCTTCGCACGGGTCTTTAACTAAAATTTTAAAAATTATACATTTATATTTTTATCACCTACACCTGCGTCGATACTGGAAAATATTTTATATTAGACGGATTGAGTGACAGATTTATTATATCTATATACATACATACATACATACATACATACATACATACATACATACATATATATGTATATAGATAGTACGGATGAAACATTTGAACTGTTTTTTTTATTAATTATTTTCTCATTGATGAATACCATATTTTAATAAGTATTATTCCCGACGAAGACAAATCCAAAAACACAAAAATCATAAAAATCGTTCCACTCATTCTCGAGTTATAAACGGTGTAACTAACACGACTTTATATATATATATATATATATATATATATATATATATATATATATATATATATATATATATATATATACAAGGTGGCCGGTTCATTGACGTCATAAAAAAAAATTTAGATCCGGTATGTTATGGGGTATCCGAATCACCCCCATGTATGTTCCGCGATTTTTTATAGTTTAGGAGTTATGATTTTTTTTAGATTTTTTGAGAAATTCCGACTTTACTATCTTAAAAAATGTCTAAATAAAAAAGTAAAAAACTTTTTAAAGTTTTATTTTTTGTAACTGAATTCGCATGAGTTGTTCTTTTGTGCATAAAATAATCAGCTTCGTAGCTTTGATGAAAGTTATGAAAATGTTGGTCTAAAGTCAAAAATTTACGATCCGTGCATTATGATTTAAATTTTCAACTTTAAATAAAAAATCGAAGAAGATGATCTTATGATTTCTTAGTTACTCTTAAAACTGCGCCAGACTCTCAGCTTTTATAATAACAAAAGAAAAGTGGTACTTAATAGGGAAAATTTGTCTAAAATCGGTCTTCAAAGACAGCAAGGTGGAAAATTCTTAAAACTAACCAACTGATAAAAATAATGTTTTGTCATTACTGAGACTAATTAATGATTAGAGAATGCTGGAAACCTATCGTGTTGGTTGGATAAGGAAAGTTTTAAGTAAGAAGTAGATCATAATGTAAAAATCATTTAATATTTTTAAAATTTATAATAGGTTTTCAAAGTGGCCACCTCCAGCAACAATATACGTTCTACACCTTCGAAAAAAACTGCAACTCTTACCTGCAATAATAATGGGCTGAAAGGATAAGATACCGTATTGCTATCTCTTTCACTTTCGGTGGCGTGAGGTGCCGAGCGCCACCAACCACCACCACCAAAGCCAACGCAAAACAAGTTCGTTAGTTACCGACCTCAGTTGTGCTTATATTGTGTTTACTGCTACTCGTGTCGCTATTTTGTTATTGCCCACGGACTCCGCGGCTGGAAGATGATCTTGGATTTCGCAATAAAATTTTATGGTCAGACGAATCAAGATTTGTGCGATCTGAAATATTCAATATTAATAATTACCACACGTGCGCGATTAAAAATCCACACGCTGTGAGAGCTTCAACGCTTAAAGATCGTTTTAGCGTTAACTTGTGGTCTGGTGTCCTCAATGGCGAACTAATTGGTCCATTTGAATTGCCGACCAGACTTGATGGAGCAACTTACAGAAACTTCTTGGAAAATGAACAACCATTGTTGCTGAAAGATGTGAGTCTCGAGTAATATGGTGTTTCAAAATGACACCGCCCCGTGTCACTACGCCAAAATTACTTAAATGAAACATACCCCAAGGTGTAGAGTCTGTATTGCTGCTGGAGGTGGCCACTTAGAAAACCTATTATAAATTTTAAAAATATTAAATGATTTTTACATTATGATCTACTTCTTACTTAAAACTTTCCTTATCCAACCAACACGATAGGTTTCCAGCATTCTCTAATCATTAATTAGTCTCAGTAATGACAAAACATTATTTTTATCAGTTGGTTAGTTTTAAGAATTTTCCACCTTGCTGTCTTTGAAGACCGATTTTAGACAAATTTTCCCTATTAAGTACCACTTTTCTTTTGTTATTATAAAAGCTGAGAGTCTGGCGCAGTTTTAAGAGTAACTAAGAAATCATAAGATCATCTTCTTCGATTTTTTATTTAAAGTTGAAAATTTAAATCATAATGCACGGATCGTAAATTTTTGACTTTAGACCAACATTTTCATAACTTTCATCAAAGCTACGAAGCTGATTATTTTATGCACAAAAGAACAACTCATGCGAATTCAGTTACAAAAAATAAAACTTTAAAAAGTCTTTTACTTTTTTTTTTAGGAATTTTTTAAGATCGAAAAGTCGGAATTTCTCAAAAAATGTAAAAAAAATCATAACTCCTAAACTATAAAAAATCGCGGAACATACATGGGGGTGATTCGGATACCCCATAACATACCGGATCTAAATTTTTTTTTATGACGTCAATGAACCGGCCACCCTGTATATATATATATATGTATATATATATATATATATATATAGATTACAACTTAAATAGCTATAACCATCCAACTTTGTACAATCAACAAACAAATAACGACCAAATATTTTAAATTTTAACAACGAACAAACAATCAAGACCGTAGTACCCTAAAGTATTTAATTAAATGCAAAAAAGAAAAACAGTTTTCTAAATACGGGCGAGTGTCATTCTTTTGGCCGAATTTTTGGTCAGCGCGATTCAGAAAATTATCTGCGCCATCTATCGTAAAATTGTAGAATATCGTTTTTATATTTAGTGACATTTAACATAATTAATATTTAACATAATAGTATATTAATTGAAAATGATGTTTATCTAAAATATTAAAACGATTTCAATTCCTATCCGACATATTTAGTAAACTTTTAAGTTTAACAAAATAATAACTCAAATATAAGTTTTGGTGAGTTTTAAAGATTCCTTAGACCAGATGGCGCATGGCGTTGGCGGGCGGCGTAGGTACCTATTTTCTATTTTCTTAAATATTTATTTTTAAATTTAATTACAATGAAACAAAAACTAAATTATACTGTGAGTTATTACCAATTTTTATGTATTAAAGTTATTAACATTGGTTTTGTACTTTTTACGTGATACGTGATCAGAGAAAGACACGATAAGAGATGGCGCTGATACAAAAAAATACGCGCTATTGAAATTTATTCTTGATGATATATAGTGTATTAATAAAACGGAGGTTTTAACAGATTTATTATTTGTATAGATGATTACCTGATTTATAATAGGTTACTATTTACTTCGTCTTAAACAAATTCGTCAATATTTTTTCTATATTATAATTTTATAGTAATTATTAAAAAGGTAATAAAAATTCATGTGCACTGAGATTAATAGTTACTTATACTTGACATAATAAAGTTTTAAAACGTGTTATTTGAACTACTTATCTAATATATAAAATTCTCGTGTCGCGGGGTGCGGGACCGAACTCCTCCGAAACGGCTCGACCGATTTTCGTGATCCTTAGCGAGCATGTCGGCCAGGGTGGAGAATCGATCAACATCTAGTTTTCATCCCCCTAAATGTTAAGGGTGGTCCACCCCTAAATTTTTTCATTTTATTTTTTAGACAAAAAATTTTGTTTTAATTTTTTCACGATACAGCATACAAAAATACATGCATCGCGATCAACCCTTATGTTTTATTTGTTAATTAAAAAAATTAATTTCTTTGCAAGAGTTTTTTTTTTATTTTGGCATGACTTAGAATAAAAAAAATTATATGACCCTGAATTTTTCACCCCTCTACGATCGACCACTATTTGTTTTTGTTAATTAAAAATTTTAATTTTTTTTGGGAAGATTTTTATTTTTATTTTGTCATGACTTAAAAAAAAATCATATTACTCTCAATTTTCACCCCTCTACGATCAACCCCTATAATATAAAAATAAGTCGGGTTTTCCTTCCTGACGCTATAATTCCAGAACGCACGAACCGATTTCCACGGTTTTGCATTCGTTGGAAAGGTCTCGGCTCCGTGAGGTTTATAGCAAACAAAATTTAGGAAAAATGTCAACAGAAAAGCAGGAAAACAGGGCAAATCATTTTTCACATACAGCGCCATCTCTGATATATAGCATGTACTACAAACCAATATGGTTTTGCATGGTGGTGGAGCAGACGGTGCCAGCACGTGGTGTGAGTATCCCTCACGAAAATAAGTTGGTGGCGCAAAGGAGTTCGCCGGGTTTGCTAGTTAAATATAATACACACATCATTGTGACTAGAGGTTTTAATCCAGGGGCACTTTTTCGTTAGGTAAAAGCCGACTTATGTACGTATTTATAATATATAATTTTTAAATAAATGTACCTATACATTATACTACTATAAATATATTACATATATAATTATAATATCGTCATAGTCGTAGAATAGTGACGGATCTTGCAGATTTGAAACTTTGCAGGGCAGACGTTTCAAACAGTTATGTTGTATATTACACCCACTACCCAGTCTCGGGACGGTAATCGAAGCCTGCAGCGGAAAGCGAGGTCACTACAAACTGAGCTAACAAGCCAGTTAAAATTCAAATACATAGGTTTAATATTCATATCTATACATATCGATTGGCCCGTTGGCGTAGTTGGCAATGACCCTGCTTTCTGCTCCAGGGTCGTGAGTTCGATTCCTGCCTCGAGTCTGGATGTAATATATATATTTATTTATATATGTATGTGTCTATTATTAACGTGTATATATATTACAAAAAAAAAAAAAAAAACAGTCGGCTGTTACCTAAAATACAGGCATTTAGTTGCCTACATTAGGAACAGATGTCCGTGTGTGTATGTTAAACATATTTATTTATTATAATATTTAATAAAGAGCAAGGTGCTATAATTTAATATATGCTTTAGCGTCATATTTGTCACCTTTTTTGTAAACTGCGCAACTACGGTCGTTTAAATGACTATTATTAATTGTAATTTATATAATTTCCAATACACGTAGGTATTTTTTAGTAAAACACGTGTATAGAATTAGACGTAATGCTTTTAAAATTAGTATTACGAGAATCTTACTAATATTATAAATACGAAAGTTTGTTATATACTTTATTAATCAATCACGTTAGAACCGCTGAACGGATCTGTATAAAATTTGGCGCTGAAGTAGGTTATATTCTGGTATAGAATATGGATACTTTTTTAAATTGAAAATGAAATCCACATGAGAAAAGTCGCGGGCAACAATTAGTTATTTATATGTTTACTAATAATGTAAAATTAAAGATTTTGTTGTTGATCGCGCTAACAACAGAGACTATATATTAGGATACTTCATTTTAGAGCAAAAATTTTTTTCTCAAAGTCCCACCTGAAAATTTTGTAGTGGATAAAAAAAACAAAAATTTGAGCTATAACAAAACCCTTAATTTTGATTTTAAGCCATTGCTCATCAAATAGTAAGTTTTCCATACAAAAAGTATGAAAAACCATTTTTTATTCATTTCTACTTCCGCTCGCACAGTAAGACTTTTTTTTTGTATTTTTCTACTCAATTCCTTAAACAATATTCAATCACCTTCAAACAATCCAGTGAGACAAATCTGTAAGTTGAATTTGTTTTTCATAAATCGTTATTCTACTCGAAAATTTTCTAAACTAGAAATATTTTGGTTTTTGTGACCTGGTGTGTCTGGGTGGTGTGTGATGGTAGAAAAAAAATTTAGAATACAAAGTAAAAAAAAGTTAAAGGGAAAATTTGTTTGTTGTTGAATTTACTGAAATATATTCACACTTAAACTACCTATTTCATTAATTCTACCGCAAATATTTTTGTAGCATTCGCTTCTGACACTAGTATGATTTAAATGATTTTAAACATAATTATAATATTATTATTATACATAATATTCGAAAGCTAACTCTAGCTAACTCGCTAACTGGCAGTGGAAGTAGTGGATTAAGTTACAACCATTCTAAATGAAGAGGAGACTTTATTTTACAGGCTGTTTCAGATATCAATTCAAAATATACAGACGTAACATTACGCCACGAATTTATTATTAAATTCTATAGACGCCTGGTTTTTAGTATTGGAAATTTATTTTTCAGCCGCAAGTGCAGTATTCATCGGTGGATTAGTGGGCATAGCGAGCAGATTTTCAAAGGAATACATGGCAGCGGTCGTCAGCGGACAATCTCTTGGGGGCATCATAGCTGCCATAGCTCAGATAATTTCCCTGGCCTTCAAAATATCCCCCCTTCACAGCGCGCTCATATACTTCTGCATTGCCGATTTTATGGTCATAGCGTCCTTTGTATCTTACGTACTCTTATACAAGATAGATTTCTTCACATATCACATTCTGAGAGGTTCGGGCGGTATGGCCGCCAATCGACATAGGGAAGTTTCGATTTTACTGATTCTGAAGAGGATTTGGGTGTACGCGTTCAGTATTTTCGCCGTTTTTGGTATATCGATGGCTGTGTACCCCGCCGTTACTGTTTTGGTCGAATCTCATCCCGTTACTACTGGAACCGACTGGAACAGTGAGTATACTTTTGAATTTTTTTAATATTATTCTCTAAAAATAATAGTTTCCTAAATTTAAATAATAAATATATCATTTTTTGACATAATTCACCTGTTTATTAAAACACTATAAAAATTTTCTAAATTGAATAATTGCTTTCTCTTTTTTTTTTCCTCTTTTTCTTACTCCTTTTTTGTAAAAATAATGTGGGTATGTAAAAATGTTAAAATGAAACCTATATTCTAAACATGTCTTTCAATATTTCAGATATATTTTTCGTGCCGGTGGTCAACTATCTTATATTCAATTGTGGTGATTATTCGGGACGTTTGGTCGCAGGATTCTTGTTACAGGTAAGCGTGAAATTATTAAAAAGTTTTTAACAATTGCAACCTACTTTTAAGTAGTACTTATTATTTACATCGATAGCATAATCCTCAAACCTGTTAACTCTGTTTTGATTAATTGAGCAGTTGCTGAAAACGCTATCTTCACTGTAGAAGAAAATATAGTAAATGTATTTAACTTAAATTATCTAAAACAAAATTGGATTTGATAAAAAAAGGACATATTATAAGTAAATTCTAGAAATTGTCATAATAGTCATAAGCTACAAAAAGGCTAATTTTTCAATTGTATAAAATAATTTTGCAAAAATAATAAAATCATTTTTATTTTTTATTTAGGTATATTAGGCCATAATCATTACAGTTAAGTTGAAGAAAAAGTAAATTTTATTAAGACCTATTATTATTGATTCCTTATAATATTTTTTTTTTTTTTGTATTTTTCTAGATTATATCACTCATTTGGAGCGACAGTGACACAAATGCAAATTAGTTAACTATACACCAGATCAGAATAAAGATTATTTCATAGTTCAAAAGAAGATTCTGAAGCATTTTTACGGCTAATTATTATTTTAAAATAGTTTTATTATAGCTGGATATTGTGGCATTTTCACTACCAACGCAGATCTTTACCTATGCATAGTATTTTTGAATTAATAAGTCATTTTCGCGTATTTTTGCAAATGTGTCACTGTCGCACCAAATGAGCTATATATAATTTTTTTTTTCAGCCGAATAACCAATGGATAATAGCCGGGGCCAGTATGCTGAGGATCATAGGAGTGCCAATGCTGATGCTGTGCAACGCTCAACCTAGAAAGCACTTGCCCGTTATATTTCTTTGGGATTACGAGTATATCTTGATCATGATTGTATTCGCTTTCACCAATGGATACCTGACCAATATTGTCATGATCAATTCTACTAGGTGAGTTTTTATCGTTTGTATTCTAAACTGTACTGTATTAGCCTGTAAACCACCCACTGCTGAGCGAAGGTCTCTTCTCCATGTAGAAGAAGGGTTGGAGCTTAATCCACCACGCTGCTTCACTGCGTGTCGGCGGATAATTATCCTACCATGAGTAACAATCGTTATGAGGTATCTATGGTAACAACAGAGACCGACGGCTTTACGTGCTCTCCGAGGCACGGCGGGGAGACCCACAAGGACATACACCCAGACCCGGAAACAGATATTTGTATAAATAAAAATATCTGTCCCGAGCGGGAATCGAACCTGCGACCGTTGACCGCGGCGTTGAGGCGACTACTGGCACTACTACACCAAAACGGTTGTCACATTAAAATACCTGGTATATAAATACCAGTCTGCAATACAGTCTGTATCTGTGGATAGATTATAAAAATACCTGTAACTATTATGTGACGGTGACTTTAAGTATCTATTTGTATGTTTCTAATGTTAAGCAACTATTAAAAAAATAATAGCTCCATCTCGCTTCTACTTACGCGGATACACTAATATGAGGTGAGATAAACTTATTATTTATCGACTACCTAATATTTTGACACAGGTATTTTTAAATCACAGTCACCGTGACACCTAGTATTGTCATGTACTTTTTTGCATTTTTTTGTTTTGGCGGGAAAAAAATATTATTGCCATGTACCTAAAACAACTCTAGTAATTAATTTTATTTTTTATAGGGTGGTAGAAATGCACGAAAGGGAGAAAGCATCATCTGTCATCGCGACTATGCTTAGCGTCGGTTTGACTGTAGGAGCCGCCGTAGGAATGCTTTTAGTAAGATTACTATAAATTAACATCCGATTTTTTTTTCATAATACGTTTTTTAGAAGTTGCCGAAAATGGCAACCATGTTGACCATGCATGATGACCTGTAAATAATAAACAAAGTATGACACATGCTAGAAGTCAGGAAAAGCGCGGAAAAAGTAATAATTAAATTTGATACATTATAAATAATTTTATAATAATGTATCTTAATACTATTCAAAGAAAAATGGCGAAATTGATTTTAATAATTTTTAAAGTTCTTATAAAGTGTAAGTCAGACTAAAGTTTAAAATATATACAAAATAAAGCTAATGTTCTCCAGTGTACGTCAGATTACTGTCAATATAAAATAAAAAAATCACCAATGCTGTTTTTAATATTGGCAATTTCTGAAAAATGAATATTTAATATCGATGTATGCTCTTTTTGTGTATAAATGTTAATTAACGAGATTAGTAACGTTCTTTTAAAATGACGAAATCTTTTGATTTGTGAATAATAATAATTAAAAAAAATTGTAATTTTTCCATTAGACTTTTTTTTGTTGCCTTGTGTGTATGGTTACATCACACACAACATAATCTTGAATAAAGTTTAAGTAAAATAATTATATTAGTGTTTTAGATCCATATTTATGATTTTTTTTAAATTAATATTCTTTTTAAATGCCACTTTGTTGTATTTAAATTTGACCTCGTAATAATATTAAGTTTTATTAAAAGGTTGACGAAATCGAATTTATTTTGTTTTTAATGTCTGTTTTTTTGACATTAATGACAGGGAAAAAAATGACTTTTAGACGCTAAGCATTTATGTGATATATATTTACATGTGATCCTTTTGTCGTCGTAACAACAATATTGTGTGTTATAGAAATTATCATAAGTCTTTTAATTTTGATAAACTAAAAAAAATGTATAAAATTAATGTCTTGCCACCTTAATTTTTTAAAAATAGTATGAAATTATACTATCTAATAATATACTTGTAATTTTTCATTATATAAAATAGATGTAATATTATTAAAAGTATCTCCTTAAATTAATTGAAGTTTAGTAACAAATACGGGTAAATAACACATGTTTAAGAGCGGCTTATTAGGGTAGGCTATATAAAGACATATAGTAGTATTGGTAATATTTGGTAGTATTTATAACATAAAGTTGTAGAATAATAGTTAACCAGTTTCCGCTTTATAGATCACTATCAAACTTAACATTAACAAATTATGTATATATCAAAAGCTGTTACAACCACTAAGTAAACTTATATAATATAATGTAATTAATGTATTTGATTACTTATATTAAATACAAAACTAAAAAGCTCGACTAAACCTTATAGTCTTACTGTATGACCTTCTACAACCTTATAACAAAATCTTAAAGGACAATGGCAGATCCCCTAACAAATTTTTGTTGGCATAAATTTCTAGCGTCTACTAATGAAAAGTATGTGATAATATAGTACTTAAATTCCTGATCACTTTTGCCTAAAGAAGCACCACCGAAAGAAGTAATGAATTGAAGATATTCCAGGTTGAACATTTAGAGGTTATGTTTCGACAACTTGTAGGTAACTAATCAAAAACAGTCAAATACATGTTAAATATAGTCCGAAACTATATTTTAAATAACTAGATAGATTGATTACAAAACATTGTAGTAGGTATATCTAGACTTTTGACGCAGTCACAGAAAAATAAAAATAAAATATTAGACGCTTTTTTTAAACCCTCAGGCCTAAAATATTTCATATTCCGGGATTTTCTTCGTTATCTGTCCTTAGGTATTTCCTACTTAGGTACATCGGCGTTAACTGTAGATGATATAAAATTGACGATCGACAAAGACGTTCATCTTCTTAAATCATGAGCGCTGTAACACAACAGATCTAATAAACCCTGCTCTTAGAATTTCTAGACCTAAAGGTGGTCTGTCTAGATTCAGTCAGTCAGCATCTGTTTAGATTTTTCTGTAATGATAATCACCATAGATAGTTAATTACGAGGACCATCCACTTATCGTGCCCTTTGCAACATGGGATCATCTTTTTATCAGATAATCAGATGAGCAGCTCGCAAGGTCTTAACCAAATAAGAAACAGTTTACAATGGCACACAAAATGGTTATTCCCTGCAAAAAATTAAAGTGCGGCCTCTATGTTAAAAAGCAGACTCTAGAAACCACTCATCTACAGATACGTGGCATAAAGACAGTGGATCTCATATATAGTCAGTTAGAGTATCTGCTCATTTTTTCTAATAGAAAAAAGGCATGTTTATAAAATAAAACATTATTTTCTTATTACGAATTATTATTGTATTCAGGAAATAATTGGGCTTAGTAAATAAATAAATAACGCGTTATTCTTTGTAATAAAACAAGATTTCGGATTGATACAATATAAATCGTGTACCGTGATGCAATATAATACGTGTAGCGTGTAATATTTATTTAAAGGCAAAAAGTTCATGTATGTTAATGAGAGAAGATTTATTACCATGTGGCAACATTCAACGGAACCATCGTTAGTACTTCATACTCCAATGAAATGTCAAATCATTTTTACAATAATCAAATGTTTCTTCATTAAAAATGATATTTTTCCTAGACTTACACAGATCTTAAAAATATATTGAAAAAACGTAAGAAATTATTTTATTTACATTAGTCATTAAGACATTTATAGACGCTTGGGAACATTCAACGGAACTATCGTTAGGTACTTCATTTCCTATGAAATGTCAAATCATTTTTACAATAATCAAATGTTTTTTCATTAAAAATGATATTTTTCCTAGACTTACACAGATCTTAAAAATATATTGAAAAAACGTAAGAAATTATTTTATTTACATTAGTCATTAAGACATTTATAGACGCGTGGGAATTCTATCAACAACTTTTTCGCCATTGTCTTTTACTACCGAAACGAATAAGCTGAAATAATAAAATTTTAAGAAGAACTCTAATGTGACAACACTTTCAACAGCTAACAACTAATTCTGCGCTTTCCGTAATAATTTATCTATAACTATTCTAATAATAACATTCTAAATCGTGCTTATATTATTAGTCTATATGTGTATTTTTATATTTCATGTATGTTCTCGTAAGATTTCAATATTGTGCTTATGTTGGGTATTATAACAGCACTGTGTATCTATAGAAACTGAAAATGTCACGTGTGTGCGAGTAATGCTCTACAAAACCGAAGCTAGCCGCCTCTTTAGCTTGCCTCTTTCTAAAACTCGATTGAAATAATTTTCTGTCATACACTATACATACAGTGACTCCACAAAGTATTCGTACGATGGCAAATACTATCTTATTTTTATTAATGTTAACATTTAATAAAACGTAACATTTGTGAAATATTGTACATCATTAGTATTTACTCTACACATTATTTATTAACCGTTTAGTTGTAAAAATTACGAAAAAATCATGAAAATGTAAAAGTTTAGCACCACAAAGTATTCGTACGCCCCAGCACCTTACCATCAGCATCATGTTTAACATGAGCTGCCGATCGCGATGCATCACACAAAGCATTTCATCTCGCGACACGTTGACGATCAAACAGTTTTATTCACAGTTTCTACTTGAGCATACTTATAATGGCGAAAACGAAAGAACTTTCGAGTGATGAAAAATTAAAAATTATTTCGCTTCATATGGGAGGCAATAGCTATGAAAAGATTGCAAAAATGTTTCATAAAAGTAAGTCGACTATACAATACGTTACACAAAAATGGAAACAATTTGGTACTACTAGTAATTTAACAAGAAAGGGACTTTCTAAACTATTAAGTACCAGAGATGGACGACACATTATGTATGAAGTACGAGCTAATACTTTTGTATCTGCACAAACAATAGGGGATCGGACAGTAATCAGATTAAAATCTAAAATGTGCTTAGATAAAATAAATATAATGTTTTACGATTATTTACCTAATAATAATTTAATATAATTCATTTAAATATTTTTAAATGAAGAAATAAAATGTTGTTATTTTCAATATTTTTAAACTGTACTGAAACACCAATCACAGTGCGTGACGTCATCTGTGGACAATCATTGACTGCATGGGTACTATCTACTTAGTTTACTCAGTTATTTCCATAATTTTGTTGAAATTATAAAAATTGCTAAAATATTATTGATAAATTAGGATACGGTAATCGATTTAAAAGCTGTCACGTGGTGTTTAACCAGTTTTTTATAATGAAAACAGGATTTACGAAAGCCGACAATCGAAATCTTCCCAGAGTGAATACGTTTCTGATTTGCAATTTCTTTGCAATTTGTGTTTTGAAATGTGAAAACTTCTGTATTACTATTATAAATATATAATAATATATTATTTGCCATAAATACCTAGGTACTTGAAAAAATACCTCCTTGAAAAATAACCTCTAATATTACCCAATATATGTATTGTACGGTGTACCTACTGTACTGTACTAACCTGTAAACCACCCACTGCTGAGCGAAGGTCTCTTCTCCATATAGACAAAGGGTTGGAGCTTAATCCACCACGCCGCTCCATTGTAGGTTGGCGAATAATATACTACTATGAGTAACGATCGCTATCAGGTGTATATGATAACAACCGGGACCGACGGCTTTACGTGCTCTCCGAGACACGGTGGGGAGAACCAAAAGGACATACACCCAGACCGGAAACAAATATTTGTACAAATACAATTATCTGTCCCGAGCGGTAATCGAACCCGCGATCGCCGCACAGTGTCGGAAATTGGACAAAATTCGCTCAACTGCTGGTTTCGCAAGGTATCCCCCTAAAACCACTTGAAAAGGGTTCCCTGATACTCCTAAAAACAGGTGTCACTGCGATAATTTTGATATTTTCATTCCCGCATTTGTAGGCAACGATAGACCAATGACACCTTATTTTACCATTTTCTCGAATTTGTCATAATCGTGTAAAGTTGTATATATGTATATATAACTTCATATATACCCATATATATACCATTATACTATATATATATACCATTGTGTATATATATATACATATATATATATATATATATATATATTATTTATACGAATAAATGGATGGTTCTCTGTGAAATCAAGAGCCAAAAAAATTAATATAGCAATAAGTTTGAGAATATGTTCTATAGATATCCAAATGGTTTTATGAAAATCTCATGTGATTTTCACGTGGTAATCACGGGATTTTTTCAGTAGACATTAATTAATTACGTGATTACTCACGTGATTATGAAGCAATGTATCTCGCGATTAATCATAGGATTAATCACGTGACTACTCACGCAATTAATTACAGAACTAATCATTATTGCGTAACCATAATTAATTAATTTATATTTTTATTTTTTGCAACTAATGCATGTCCTCTGTTACTTCGGGAATTGTGTGAATTTGATTGTGGTATGATAAAAGAAGCAAATCTTATAGGAATGTGTATAAAAGTTAAATATTCATTCTTATAACTTTTTGATCATTATATTATGATATATTGATTGTTAACTGTTAATAGGAGTCTAGACCAATTCTGGAATTTATGTACATATTCTTATACTACTTTAACCTAGCTGTATAACTTATTTCGTAACGATAGTCTTGAAATATCCTACGTTATAAGTGTCAAATTTGCATATTAACTACTTATTAACCATCATATTATGTTTGTTTGATGTATAACTTCTAGTAGAAGGTCAGACCCACTCTAAAACTTAATAGATATTTTTTTACTTTAAAAAGGCATCTCCATGAATTTTTTGGTCTAGATCCACGGGATCGAACCAGCAGAATTTCGTATTTAAAGGTTTAAATGGCAAATAAGGTAGCCTAAACATATATATATATGACTTTAAGGATATTTTTATTGAAAAGGTGAGAAAATTTTACAAAAAAAAGTATTCTTATGTCTATAGTGAAAAATGCTTCCCTGAGCAGTTATCAATCATTCAAAATAGGCAAAAAACGCAGAAAATGCTTAGCACCTGCTTTTGACCCCCTATAACTCGAAGAGTATCGATGAAAAAAGTCTGAAAAAATTCATAAGACTATTTGGATATCTATAGAACATATTCTCAAACTTATGGCTATATTAATTTTTTAGTTCTCGATTTCACAGATAACCATCCATTTATTCGTATAAATAATATATATATATATATATATATATATATATATATATATATATACAATGGTATATATATAGTATAATGGTATATATATGGGTATATATGAAGTTATATATACATATATACAACTTTACACGATTATGACAAATTCGAGAAAATAGTGAAATAAGGTGTCATTGGTCTATCGTTGCCTACAAATGCGGGAATGAAAATATCAAAATTATCGCAGTGACACCTGTTTTTAGGAGTATCAGGGAACCCTTTTCAAGTGGTTTTAGGGGGATACCTTGCGAAACCAGCAGTTGAGCGAATTTTGTCCAATTTCCGACACTGTGCGCCGGCGCGGGGTGTTGCGACTACTCGCACCACTACACCAGAACGGTCGTCGCAAGTAGAATACTGTAAACACTATATCACATTCTTTAGTGTTACAAAAAAAAAAAAATTATAAAAAGAAAAAATCTGTAATAGTAGTTGACCGTAAAGAGAAAAAAATATAATATATTTACTAAAAGTTAATTTAAGCAAATTTCATTCTATTTATTTGTAGTAATTAATGTATATTTACGTCAAAATGATCTTCACAAAAGTAAATTGATGAATTCATTTCGTTGCATTTTCTACTCGCTAAGTCTAACCATTTTTTTCGTTTATCTGCTTTTCTTGGCACATAAATGAATATTTTATTTGGAGTACTTTTTGATGTGTTCGTACATTGAGGTATTGCACACCAACGATATTTTTTGCATTCCATAAGAACAAATAAAAAATGTCCACGAAACAAAACTTCTCACGTGAACTTAGCTCATGCAGCTGTTTTGTTATAACCCCAGATGACGTCACGCGCTCTCAGATGATATAGCGTGGCGTTTTGGCGGGATTTTTAAACAGACAATATTAAAACATGATTTTGAGTACTTAAACGGCTATAAAAAAATAAAGTTTTATTTTTTATGGGAATAAGTATCCATAAAGATTAATTTAAAACACTTTCTGAAAATTTGTCCGATCCCCTATTGCAACAGACCTCGCGATATTAAGAGGAAAGAGTGTCGGTGCTGAGACTGTACGGAAAGTAATCAGAAAAAGGTGATATCAGGAACGAACTGCACTTAAAAAACCGTATATCGGTGAAATTAACAGAAAAAAAAGATTAAATTTTGCTAAAGAATATCTCAGTAAGCCATTGGAATTTTGGAAATCTGTTATTTTCTCAAACGAGGGGGTTTTCCAAATTTACGGTTCTAGTACCAAAAGAAAAGTTTGGAGAAAAAAAAAGGTATGGCGTTATCGAAAGAAAATGTTATTCCAACAGTTAAATACGGAGGTGGTGGTGTCATGGTTTGGGGTTGCATAGGAAATAATGCTGTGGGAAAAATTCATTTCGTTGAGAGTATAATGAATGCAAAAATGTATCTGAAAATATTGCAAGATAAATTATTTGAATCTGCTAAAATTGTGGGACTTGGTGACAATTTTTATTTTCAGCAAGATAACGATCCGAAGCATACTGCTCAGATTGTCCAGAACTGGCTTCGTGATTATAGTTGCTCATCAGCTGAAAACTCCACCCCAGTCGCCCGATTTATCTCCCTTAGAAAAACTGTGGTCATTTCTTGACAAGAAACTTAGAACATTCAAAATATCAAATATAAATGAACTGAAACAACACTTGGAATCACAATGGGTATACCATTGTGATTCCATACCATTATGTATCCTCTAAATATGTCCAAAATTTAATTGAGTCAATGCCAAGACATTTACAATTAGTAATTGATAATATTATAATAGTAATTATAAATTATTTACAAAGTATTAATAAAATATCAGAGTAAAATTATTTCATTTTGCGTTATGGTACGAATACTTTATGGTGAGCATAATTTTGCAAAATTTTTATTACACGTAATAAAATATAAATAATCTTTAAGTAATTGTATATTTCATTTACATTAATGTAAAACGCCACTATTATATTAGTAGCTACGGATAATTTTCATTCTATATAAAGATATCATAAATTTTATTGGGGTACGAATACTTTGTGGAGTCACTGTATATAGCCTGTAATTAGATTTTTTATATAAATATACTTATGTACATATAGTAAATAATGTGACATTTATTAGAAATGCATATGTCACATGTCTATCTAAAATAAATTATAGATGTAGTTAAATATTCGCATAATAGCATATAATAATTGTATGTATATCATTTTATATATATATAGTAAAGCTGTTTATAAGATCTCTAAAATTTCATAGTTAGTAGTTTTGATAAATATGTAACATTAATATAATATTGTATTTAAAAAGTATAAATAGTAAAAAAAAATAATAGAATAAAATAAATATTGGTTTTTATCAATAGGCATACTACTAAGGATTTTTAAATAAAATTATTAAATATTACAGGTTATTTAAATCGCATATATACGTTTAAATATTAAAAAAGTGAAAGTTTGTAAACGTCAATGGATATTTCTTTCACACAAAAACCAGCGATGTACCGGATTTTCATATCCGTATTCTTGGATATCCGTAAGAAATAATTTATTTATTTATAGGTTGTAGAATAATAATCAATTAACATTAACAAATTATGTATCTATCAAATGCTGTTACAACCATTAAGTCAACTTATATAATATAATGTAATTAATGTATTTGATTACTTATATTAAATACAAAACTAAAAAGCCCGACTAAACCTTATAGTCTGTACTGTAGTACCGTATGTATAAGTTTCGTATCCGTCACGTTTCCATCAAATCTTTATAGTGGATTCATTAAGAGTGTTTAATGTAGAAAGGAGATGGATACGATTCCATACATTCTTGGGCCAAAATGTAATGAAATAAAAATGGTATCAATTAATGCATTCAGACTTATGGATCCCTCGCTGAAAATTCTCTATATTTTGGCTATCTGAGAGCGGAGTTATTAAACGTTTTGTAAAAATGAGGTTATGTTACAATGTCTATTAAAAAACCCGATAACTAACTTTTTAAAGCACTAATGTTTCTTATATTTAGTGAAGAATGTTTAAAAAGTCATTACAAATATCAATAACTTGAAACACTAATAAATATCGTTCAGAATAAAAAAAAACCTTTAAATGTATTTCATACTTAATTCTTCTTCTTCTTCTTCTTTTATTTTGGCTCCCTGAAGGATTTGCCAGTATCTGAGTGAGGCTTAGTTTACGTTATAAAAATTATCAAGTTAGGACAAAAAACTTTGCTTTGTGGAAGGCTTTGTGGGAGTGCAAGTCGTAAGAGCAAAAATAAAGGCTGAGAGATGATTGATACATACATACTTAATTCTTCTTCTATTATTATTTAAATGTCATCTAGGAAATGTAGGTAAAAAATAAACGGCTAGTATGAATGTCAGTCAGTTGTTAACTGTCACTAAAGATATGATTTATTTTAAATCGATACGAAATCGATATTATTTTCAAATATTAAATGATATTTTCGCTATTAATGTAACTTTATTTAAATGAACTTTATCGTTTACAACTTCAATATTGAGCATCTAAATACTTTGAGTTAATTAACTAGTAGAAACCTTTATTTTTTTAATTCTGTAATCGATTTTAGTTGAATCGATACCCGATTAATTTGATGAAAACAATCTTTTTCATTTTTCTCCGCTTCCAGATTCAGAATTAAATTGATTTTTTATATTGTAATATAAAAGAATATAACCAATTTTTTAAACCATATCTCTACTTATTACATTTTGGCCCAAAAGTCCCCATCTCCTTTGAGACGGATAACGAAAAAAAAAAAAAACTATTAATTTGAATAAAAAATAGTATTTGATTCTTGATAAACACTGTATCGGTACATTTTTATAAGAAACATAAAATAAATACTGAAGATGAAAAAAGTCAAGAACATATCCGTAGCTCAAACTATGTAAATTCCAATTGAAGTAGTTATTTTAAAATATAATATTTCGTTTTACAATAATGGTGTTCAGTATCCGTATCCGAGTTTATGAATACAATTAGTATCTGTATCCGTGAACGAGTATACGTATTATTAAAGATCCGGTAGATAATATCGTTAAATCTACTTAACTGTTCCTGATACTTATACATATTTTTATCTTAAAATTATCGAAAGATAACAACGGTATAATTTATTAATAACGTTATGTTTGAACATCATTCTAACACTACCATTACAATGGATACGGAAATATATATATATATATGCGATTTCAATATCAAATTTAAAACGTATGTTATAGAAATAATATTATTAGATAATCTATGTATATTACGGAAAACCCGTTTTGTCTATGTTCGTAAGAGAATATGAAAAAATAATTAAATTAATTAAATTTAATATTTGAAAAACTGTATTAACATCAAGTATCATCTACTACAAGTTTAAAAAAAATGTATTTGAACTGGAGTGGATGAATAAAAAGTATTTTATTAATGAACAAGATATATAAATATAGGTATATATTATATACTAATAGTAGGAATTGAAAAAAATGATATAATCTCAAAAACGGTTTTATAAACCTGTCTTTCCGTAATTTATAATTACGTTAACGCACAGACAGTACATCTGTAACTTTTATAGGTTTTATCGATACTGTTAATAGTTACTTGTTCTTTGTAAGTTTGGTGCATATTAGATTGAAATGAAATAAGAAGTTATTTAGTAAATTAGATTTAATCATTAAGAAAATTTGTAAATATAGTAACGAATCGATGCCTCATGACAGTCTCACTAAAAATGTAATGCGTAGATTGTAAATAGTGCAGTATTTATGTGAAATAAATGTGTAGTAGTAGTAGAATACTTAATTTTTCATTTTAATTGTTGTAACGCTTAAATATATTATTATAACATTTTAAAAAAATATGTAGAAAAAAATCGTCTTTATTGAATATTTTATAATGTAATTTAATTAGAATTTACTTCTGTAAAAAATAAATAATAGGTCTTTACTAGAATAAAACTTTTGAAATATCACAATAATAACTAATACTATATATTTTTTGGTTATTTTAAACGTTGTTTTGTAACATAAATTAAATAAATCCTAAACTTTTCATTCATTATCATTTAACATATAGTTTGATATAGTCTGTTGTAATACGTATAATCTGTGTAAATTTTTTACGCTTTTCTTATTTCTTTTTAATTTGCAATTAGGAGTTATTAATCAAATAATGTTTTACAATGTGAATAATTTGAAAATTTGTACTCTTATAAATATTGATGTTAGTAATCGAATGTACGAATTTATTTATAAATACAGGTCACATGTAAATTTATATTTAAAAACATCTTGTAAAAAATATTATTGGCTTATAATATTTTATTGTATGACAATTAAGAAAATATAATAAATCATATTAATGTCTTTTAAATATGAACAAATTGGATAAAACTCCATTGTGATTATTATTTTTACGGGAGTTGAATTGAAATGATTTAAAAGTTAATGTATTTCAAAATACCCATTCCGTCTTAGAGTAGTATTAAATATTGTAAATGTATTTCATGTAAAACATACATTTATTAGATAATACGTACGTGGTGTTGATCTCAAATTATTATAGAATTAAGACAATTTTGATTTTGTGCTTAAAACAGTGTGTATATGATTTTATTTCAATTATTTGATGAGTTTAATTAAATTTACATTTACGATTTTTTTCTTTTAATTTTTTTTCAATAATTTGTTCACAATATAATTATATTATTAGTTAGTTTTTATAAAAATACTCAAATTCAGTGTTACCAGGACTAAAATGTAACGTCAATATTATTTTTGTTTATATATTAATTCAATTACTTGCCAAAACTATAAAATTTTAGTTGATCGTAATTTATCAGATAAAAATACAAAAATATTCGATTATAAATAAGTATTAACTTAGGTTCCAAATATTGTCTAAATTTTTAAAATGAACTTTGTAGGTGCTTGTCTAGCTATTAATGTCTATATTGATTTTATTAAATAAGTAAAATATTGACTAGTAGATTTTCAAATATCTGTCGTAGTTTTGATAATCTAATTATTGGTCACATAATGTAATGACATATCCTATTCTTTGTGTCAATAAAATATTATATATTATCAAGTGTTTTCACTTTTTTTTCCTTCTTTTAGTGTCTTTTGTTTCGACATTTTTTCGGTACTTCGGTACTATAATTTAAAGAAAATATCTACTACTAGTAATTGAAAGGAAAATATCTACTCTGATATCCCTACGTCTACGTATGTTCGTTTACTACATTTTCACGCCGAAACTGGTCCAACAGAAGAAAATCCCAATCCTCTATCAAATAAAAATATCTAAAAAAATAAAATTATGAATCAATCAATAAGTTACTGTATAATCATTCATCTAATAAGTAATAATTTCGGAGCATAACTCCTTACCTTTCATTTGTCTATAGGTGGTCAAAGCAAGAACCAGTTTACACGAAAAGTATAAGAGTTGATATGGAAGAAACAAATATATAACTATGGTAATAATCATATAAGTTATTATTAATAACTTGAACAGGTAGAGTATAAACGTTGTAAAAATATGTAGATAATATGAATGAAAACTCTTTTTTTTTGTTATAATTGGCATAACTAATTTAACACTATTATTAGTTTTATTACTTTCCACATAGGAAACAAGTATCTACTAATTAATTACCTACCGTTCAATCATCTCACTTTTTTCCTTCGTCAATGACACTACTTTTTAATTGTTCACAATTATGTGCTACCACAGAGTTGAGAACCAGTGTTGCACCATCGATGATTTTTTTTTTTCTAATAATTTATTTGGTTGTAGAAATAGTGTTGCTTTGCCAGCCATTGTTTATCGAAACAGTACGAAAGATTTGAATTACCGCTGTTTCAATATGGCGGCTGCGCATGTGCTCATCACAATGAAAAGGCGTATTATCTGTCAGGGAGTTGGTAGGAAGGAAAATAGAAAGTAAATAATAGATATTTCGCAAAAAAATTCAACACTTTTCACAATCCGCCATTTTATTATTTGACACCAAAAATATAATATAATATGTAATATCTATGTTTGACACCCTACTAGTACTAGCAACCATTGTCTATATTTACAGAATATTTATTATGTACTATGATTATCATAACTACAAATAAAATTAAAAACTATATGAAAAACCAATTTTCTCGAACTTGTTTTCCAGCATTTTCAATTTCAATATAAAAATATGTAATGTTTAATAAAATATTGTAGAAGTTACAGAAGTCAATGCTTTTACGCGAGTCGCGACTCGTACGTTGGGTTTAAAATATGGGATCGTTAAAAGAAATAAAACAAATCATATCAGTCAATTCATTTAATAAATTATGTAATGTAAAAATAAAATCACAATTTACGACTATTCAAAATGAGAATGATCTTAAATATAACTACGATTAAACAAATATGAAGCAATAAGTATTCATTTCACTGAACATTCAGGCACCATTGGTCATCATAATTACAAAATTCCTATACCGTTCCTTTTATTTACGCCACATTTTGAAATGATAAAACACGATACTTTAAGAACAAGATAATTTGTTATCTGAAAAGCAATATTTTTCCAAGACTCATAACTAAAAACCTATGCTTTTATTATACACAATAAATATTTATCGTTTTCTTGGTATTTTTTTTTTAAATTAGTTTGAAGGTACCAGGTAGCAAATTAAAATTATTCATTTGAATATAATTATATCTGTAGATAAATGGAAGATATATAACTCGTGCGCAGAAGGTTTGCCGATGACTGAGATGACCGCGTCCCTCGCTCATCTGATAGGTACCGCTAGCACCGCACCCGATACGTACGTGTATTTTTTTGCTTTAGCTCCAAATTAATTAATTGTTGTTTTGTTAGGTTTTACTTGTTTTTTTGTTGATGTTAGTTATTTGTTTTCCTTGTTTGGAACCATTAGACTATTATTTTACGGCTTCGTTTCATTCATTCACTAAATATAAATACATCAAAATATATAATCTACGTAATAACAACAGCATTTTTTATTTACTACTTATAATTACACTTTATATTAAATTTATAATTCGACTGAGACTATTTTTTATTAGTTTGATGTAAAATATGTACAATAATAATCTACCTTTATGTGACCTTTTTTTTCAACCCTACTGACTATCGACGCGTGACGTCACAAGGCCATCGGCAAAGTTTCTACGCAGGGGTAGTACTAATGTTGCTTATATCAATTACTTGATATACAACAATATATACAATTTTCAAATACAACAAAAAAAGAAACATAATTCTGTATAAAATAACATACAATAAATATAAATTAGTCTTTTTAAAATATTTACACATGGAACCTATAAATCAGTCAGTCTTTAAAAAGACCTTAGGGTTGATTTTTGTTTTTTTTTTTATAAAATTCAGCTGATATTCATCTTAAAGCCTCATTGCGTTCTCTATACTACTGTCACACTACCATTTGTTTGTTTTTTTTTTTTTAATTTTCTTAAAGTATAAAACATTGAGCTCGACTTGTGTTGTCATGTTTTTTAGACTATGATTTGTATAGTGTTTAGGAAAAAAATCCCAAAAACAGTAGAATCCGTTTATTATGACTCCGCCTATATTGACCAACCGCCTATTATGACATACTTACACAACGAAGTTTGGTTTTCATATAGAATTATTTGTAACAAAGTCGAATATAACGACTTTGCTTACAGTGACATGACGATTATTATGACCCATTTTTAATAAATTTTGTCGGTTTATAGTGATCGACATGATTCTTTACACCTTCGGCAATGTTCTTTGATTGCCGACGACGTTCCGCACGAGGCTTGTTTTTGTTTTTAACCGACTTCAAAAAAAGGAGGAGGTTCTCAATTCGTCTGTATTTTTTTTTTTTTTTATGTGTGTTACCTCGTAACTTGGTACTGGGTGTACCGATTTTAATGATTCTTTTTATATTCAAAAGCTAGTGCTCGTCATGTGGTCCCATTTTAATTTGAGCGAGATGTGACTAGTAGTTTTTGAGTAATCCTTAATAATGCGTATATTTGTTCCTGATACCGCGCGTCGCTGCGCGGGTCGCGTTGCACACTATCGTTCCTTGAGGCTTAATTTGTTTCGGAAGATTATCACGTGTTATGTTTTTTATGTTTACTACGAGTTAAACTATACAATATTATATTTTGTTTCTCAGATTACGACTCAGGTGTAGAGTTATGTTGCGCTGAACTTTGAGATAGCACGTTTCAAAGCGCGGCCTGTATTTAAAAGATCATATCTCAAAAATAGTTATACGACAAAGTGTAAAGGAATGACTTTTCATCGGTGATTAACTAGACTAACTGTTTACTAAATGTTACTAATTGTTTTAAAATTTTTAATTTGTCAACATATTTAACGGACACCATTTTGCGTCATTTTTCATAGAGTCTAACTTAGTCTAAGTTAGAATCTTGGGTGGCATTGGAATGAAATAAATAAACAACTTAAATTAAATAAATAATTTAACTTAAATGTTTATAATATAATATACATATAATATATAATACGTAGTGAAAGGCAGAAAGGAAGGCACGTTATGACTTATGCCGTTGGTCTCATTACGTTTGCTTAATGTAATTCAATAGGCAGAATATAAACAATATACGGCGTAATTATGTCGCATTCTATGCCTCTCATACTCGGCCGCCTCACCCCGAGCGCACCGCACTGACGCACATGTTGAACAGATTTTTTTCGGGTTTTTTGTTCTATAGTTCACTAGTTCTTTTTTTTACGTCAAAGAAATGTGACAATGCCCAATTTTTTATTCATAAAGGGATGCCACTCAGACGCAGGTAATAACGATATTAATTTAAGTTGTATAACATATTATAAAATATGCTAAACATAATGCAAAATATTTTTAGGATGTATTTTTAATATCCTCTTTTATAACATACAATATATTATATTATGTTATACAACTTAAATTAATATCGTTATTACCTGCGTCCGAGTGGCATCCCTTTATCGTTAACAAATTGGGCATTGTCAATTTTTCGAGGGTGGTACCTGTAGCTTGTGAACTGTAACCGCCCAGCTTTATATAAATAAATCAGTTATCGAACTACAGATTCACTAAAAATCAAGAAATAAAACAAAATTTTAACAAAAAACAATAACCGACTTCAAAGCAAAAAAAAGAACGGTAAAACAAAAATGCACTAAAAAGTAAAAAAATAATTACGTATTCTTTTGTCTGTAATCAAATTATTACGATAATATAATGTACAATTATTGTTGTTATTGGAGTCGGTGTCAGCCAAGGAAATAAGGAAAAGAGTGCGTAATAGTGTAGGTACACCTATAAATTGTAATGTTAAACTACGTTGGCTGACACCGACTCCGAAAACAACAATAATTGTACATTATATTATCGTAATAATTTGATTACAGACAAAAGAATACGTAATTATTTTTTTACTTTTTAGTGCATTTTTGTTTTACCGTTCTTTTTTTTGCTTTGAAGTCGGTTATTGTTTTTTGTTAAAATTTTGTTTTATGAATCTCAGTGAGTAATTGACAGTTGAACGTCACGCATTGTTTTTAGTGATATCCTTTGTAAAAAAATGTCATCTCTACGCAAATGATTTGTTTATAGAAATATTGAAAATGATAATTTCACCATGGCAATGTCTTCTATACACAATAGTATTAGAGACTGTTATTACAATAAAATAAAAAACAAAAGCAGATAAAAATTACAGATTTCTTAACTACAAAATGAAAAATATACGTACATATAACTCGTGCGCAGGTTTGCCGATGACTACCCCTGCCACTGGAGATGACCGCGTCCGTCGCTCATCTGATCGGTACCGCTAGCAACGCAGCCGATACATAGGTGTATTTTTTTACTTTCGCTCCGAATTAATTCATTGTTTTGTTAGGTTTTACTTGTTTTTTTTTTGTGTTAGTTATTTGTTTTCGTTGTTTGGAACCTGAACTATTATTTTACGGCTTCGTTTCATTCATTCATTAAATATAAATACATAAAAATATATAATCTACGTAATGACAACAGCGTTTTTTATTTACTATTTGTAATTATACTTTATATTAAATTTATAATTCGACCGAGACTATTTTTTATTAGTTTGATGTAAAATATATACAATAATATACCTTTATGTGACCTTTTTTTTTTCAACCGTACTGAATATCGACGCGTGACGTCACAAGGCCATCGGCAAAGTTTCTGCGCACGGATAGTATATACATACACGTATTGCATGCAATTTTTATTTTGATTTAATATGCTATATTTTTCTATTAAAATAAGTATTGACCTCAAAAAAAGAAGGTTTTTTTTTCTTCACAAAAATACTTTGTATCACGACCGCTTAGTAGGACATGTTTGTCAATTCCCTTCGATGTCATTATAAACGGATTCCACTGTACTTACTTTAATTTTAAAAACATTTTTAATTTTTATTTGGTTTTTTTTTTTTTACAGTACACGCTATATACATATGACATCATCTTTTATATAGATATATACATAGTTATATTTTTTTACCCTATAAAAACACATATAGATTCTCTAGTTAAATATTGTAACTACGAATCCTTTACCTGTATTGCTATTACTGGACATTATATGACATGCTATTAACAGACTTTATTTTAAGACATGCAATTCTGATTATTACTAAAATATTTTTAATGGTCATTTTCAATAACCTATCTATATATTTTGACACAATTTGTATGGAACAACAAATTGTACCGATTTTATCTTTACTATTAGGGCAATTAGTCTGCGAAGTATCAAACGAGGGGTGGGCCCGAGCCCACTCGGATTTTTAGTACTGCGGTAAAACTGAAAAGGTATGTTATTTAACTATTTTAACAAAACTTACATAAACAAATTTTAAAATATAATGATTGTAAAAAATATAACGTAAAAATAATATAATAATATTATTTTTACCATGGGCCCCTATAGCTCTGAGGCCTCGTATTAATAATACGGCAGCTATTGTGCTAGCCAAACAGTAAAATTCCTTGTAGTGCACAAATGCCCTTAGTTTGTTTACGATCTGTTATAAAAGGGTGAGCTTTGTCACAGTGGGACAGCCCATTTTTTCGAGATATTTCACGGTTGGCTACTCTGCTACCTATTTGAAATGAATGAATTGAATAAAGATGAATTGAATAAATTGAATGAGATGATATGCTTTGATTGTTGCTAATTTTCGTTTATATTGTTTTTCAGTCATATAAACTTCGCCCTCCTTTGCCCTCCACGTACTTTAGCTGTTTTTAGAAGGCCCTATTGTGTTTTGTTAACCAAAAGTAAGTATTTTAGCTTGGAGAGTTTCCCAATTATTATTCTTCTTAATAAAATGACAGTATTGAGTGTGTGTTTGATCGAAATGAAGGTCGTGGACTATGATATCGTGACTAGCTTTTATTTATCGTTATTTTTACCATCACTATAACTGTTTTTTTAGCTAAAAAATTGGAGATGGGGACGGTTGAAACAATTTTTCGGGTACGGTAAAAACATTGTATCTACTTTTGTGTGGTTTTCTAGATGACAAGACTACGCGTAAGAAAGACTTTGAGAGGACTAATAGACCTGTAGAAGTTCAAAGAAGACTTTGAGGAGATGAAAGGGGGAGATTCCTTACGAAAAGTGACACAGAAGCACGGAGTAAGCCATTATTTGTTCCCAAGGTATATTCGAAATCAAGATGCCTCTGGCGGGCAAGAAACTCGAGACAAGGATAAGCGATATAAAGCAGGCAATTGTTTTTAATGAAGAGCAAGAGCAAGAACTTTCAAAGTTCTTGATGCGATGTGTCGATATAAATTTGGGTCTACCTAAGAAAGTGGTAAATAAACTGGCTTATGAACTTAGTTAAATAATTTTTATCACGACCTCACTTGGGTTGGCTAGGAGCTAAAAAATTTTTCGTCTACGAGCTGGCAGGTGAGAAATGGTTTTAGAGGCTTATGAGAAGAAATCCTGAACTATCTCTAATCGCAGCGCAAGCTTCAAGCAAGATTAAAAATACTCTTTAAAAGTATGTATTTAAAATATTGAAGATTGATTATTATTGCCAGAGTTGTTTATTTATTCTTTGAATTTAAATAAATAATTAATAAAACATGTTATTATATTTTGTACTATTCGCATGTTTCATTTGACTCCAATCACTGTTTTAACCATCCCTGGTATGGGGACGATTAAAACAAATCGGATTTTTTTATTTTATTTGATCTACTATTAAAAATAACTCATCTTGAACTTAAGTCCCATTACTCATTAGTAGACAGAAACATGCTCTTTTATTAAACACACATGCTTCATTGCTCGGATAATAAATAGAAAAACTATGGACGATATAAGCAAAATTGTTTCAACCGTAACCAGTATACCCTACTTCATTTCAGTAAAACTTGTACAACTGATAAAATATTTATTGCAATATATCAAGACAACGATATCTTCAAACTGACGTCAGGATATGACACTGCCCTACTTTAATCCCGAAAAGGAGCACAGCCCGTGCGAAATTTTGGCACAAATTCCGAAATTTCGGACAATATTTGACTTTTTCAGAATTTCTCAACATTTTTTATAGTTAGAGAAGTCTCAAAAAGACCCTTAAAGTCTTATCATAAATAAAAAACTCTGAAAAATGCTATAATAATAATAATTTTACAGAAACTTACATATATAAATATAAGCGGGGGTTAGGGCTGAAGATTGAGAAACCGCGTTCTGCATTTTAGCTGCTCCGTCACGGATTCCCAGCTGCCGCAGACGGTGAGCTAACCCGTGGCACTATTACGTAACTTGCGCGATCGCGAGAAATGTCATTTCAATACTAATTGAGGCTCAGCTAGTATTGAAATTCGACACCATAACGCTTTCTCGGGATCGCGCAAGTTACGTAAGAGTTCCTCTGGATCCAACCGTTGGCAGATTATTCTGATCGGCGACGTTGGATACGTCCTTTCGTTTGGTTTGGATGTACCAAGCTTAGTCTGCCAGGTTCTGCTCTAAGACAGTTAAATTTGCGATTTCTCGCGATCGTGCAAGTTACGTAATAGTTCCTTCAAATCCAATCGTCGGCAGATTATTTTAATCGGCGGCGTTGGATACGCCCTTTCCTTTTGGATCTATCAAGCTTAGTCTGCCAGGTTCTGCTCAAGGATGCGTTACTGCTCGGTAGCCAGTTCGTCCGGTCTCCCCTCCCACAGCCCTTTAATAGTGTACTGTAAACCACCCACTGCTGAGCAAAGGCCTCTTCTCCATATAGAAGGGTTAGAGCCTCACCCACAACTCTGCTCCACTAGGGATTGGAGATGTTTATGATAACAACCGGCTTTACCTGCTCTCCAATGCACGGTGGGGAGACCCACAAGGGCATCCACCGAATCGAACCCCCAACCACCGGCGCGCGGCATTGAGGTGACTACTTGCACCATTACACCAGAACAGCCCTACAATACGCACGCATGATATTTTCATTCATCGAGGCTGTCCATCTCTGAGGTACTTCAACAGCTGAGACTGTCGGCGCCAACCGTCTGGTGGGGATGGCGGGTTTGTACCACGCTACCACGTTCAGCGTCAGCCTCCAACCCCCCCCTCCCCCCAGCCCTATTCATTCTCCGTTTCGTGTATTAATCGTCTTTAAGTTTTTTGAGCGGTACCTTCGTAACTTGGGAGAGTCACTCGCGTTTTCTGAAGAGTTAATCAAAATTGGTTGTCCTTAGTCGTCTTTTCGAGTCGAGGGAGTCGTCCCTAGGCTAGGGATGTCAAAGATACGGTCCGCGGGCCGTATCAATTTCTAGCTAAATTCTAGCTATTTAATACTATTTATCATCTTACTAGTTTGATAGATAAAATATCTAGCTAGCAAATAGTTAAAACCTTCCGTTAGACTTAGGCTAGAAGTGTTACAATGTGGCCAATTCTGTTAAATACAATCTCTAAGTCAAAAGTTTATTTGAGCTTGACACCCCTGCCCTAGGCAAAGAGGCCCTATTCTAATCTGCCGAGAGCCACACGACTATTACTATTACTTGGCTACTATTAATTGGCTATTACTATTTTATTATTTCATTGTTATTAATTTTTATTTTTTTTAAATTTTCTAACACGCATCACAAACAAACTCGCGAGACAGAGATAATGTTTTGTTTTGAATATTGTTACTAAATAAAGCATGATGATTTTAAATCTGTCAATATGATTTATTTGGAATTTTATTTAATATAAAGTGTCTTCTTTTTGAAAAGAGATATGTAAAATAAACTTAGTGATTATGAACATGGCATCTTTTTACGTAAATGAGAAAATAATAGATAAGTTATCGAAAATGACCATTTAGCTGCAATATTAAATCCGGTACGTCGACTCTTATCTCATCATGATCATTATCATCACCTGGTCTTGTCTCTCGCTGCACTGTGGCGCACGAAACGGAAAATTCCGTTCGATATCGCCACAACAGGAGAGAAGAGACGGAGTGGACAGTCGCTGGAAGAGAAAAGATTAAAAATTATAATAAAATTATTGCAAAATATTTGTTTTTTTTTTTGTCGCAGGGGAATCCATTTACGGATGATATCCAGGATGCCCAGGTCGGCAGTCCTAGACCTATGTCGGACTCGGCACTTTGGGAGTGCAATACCGCACTAAAACCCTGCGGGTGCTTTCAGCCGCTTTTATTGGAGGGTCCCGCAAAATATTTGTGATCATGTTAACTAAACATTCAAATGTTAACTAATCATTAAACTAGTGCATAGTTTTCTTCATACAGGAGAAGGGTTGGAGTTTAATCCACCATACTGCTCCACTGCGATGGCGGATAATTTTCCCTACCGATCCCTAACGATGTTTCCTTATCAGCATATTCCTCAGGTGTGTAGGACGTCATCTTCAACACTTCCGTATCACAAGTACAAATCAGAGTCCGGTTAACAAGCACAGGAGTCACAAATCAGAAGAAATAGTCCAGAATCACAGCCAAGTCGAGAAAAAGAGCAAAACGATATCACATCTACTATGTACGAAGCACAAAAGCAGACTGACAATCAAAACAATATCCTGTGTTGTATTCCCACGGTCCTACCCCTAACCAGTCTCTACAATATTTTTTCTTTCATTCGCACTTACATAAATCGTCACTAGTCTCGCTTGCAAGGTGCGTCTTAACTTGAAGGACAATAGGCGCGGGACCGTTAGAACTATTACCTGGAGCGTCCCAATTACTTTTTTTCCACGAAATGTACTACAAATCCTAGATTGTTATACCTCGTTAGATAGCTGATGAAACGTAGATATTTTAAAACACATCTGCCGAACAACTGTCATAATATTTTTCTTAGATATCCCTCAGAGAAAAATAAACTTTTTAATATTTTTTATAATTTCTTAACTTTCACTTGTCTACTACGGCCTATTCAATTAACTTTTGCAATATTTTAATGATTGACGTCGTAAAGCATCTTATTAGAGATGTAAAAATGCAATAATAATAATAATAAGACACACAAAATAATTAAAATTAAATTTAGTAGCCTAAAAATCGGCTATTTTCAATAAAAAAATTAATAGTCGAATATCTCGAAAAGGGTTAAGTTTAGGGTAGGGTGTTTCATAGTGAAATAAGTCAGAAATGATGGGTACTCCACACCCTTAACGGATCTAGCACGACTTTTCCTGTAACCCTGTATATATATATATATATATATATATATATATATATATATATATATATATATGTGTTCTACAGAAAAGTCCGAGATGGTATATGTCTATCTCTTAGAAATAACCCACAAAAACCATTTTTTATCCTTTACTTTTTTACGAGAAATAATGGCTTATTTAAGAAATAGAGCATTATATCCTTATCCAATTAAGTACACAAATACATTGTTCATTCAATATAGATCAATATGGCCCTTGCAACATGTACCTAATTGAAATTAATGTTTTCGAAGGTATTACAGTTTTAAAATGCAGGGACATAAAGGTTGCGGCGGTACCGACCGGGGCCGGTGGCGCGTGCCTACGAGTGTGAATGGCGCATCGAAGATCACGCTTCACACTATAGCACTTTACGATTATAATTATATCTATAGCACTTTATGATTATGTAGCCTGCACCCGTGCGGGGCCGGGGCGGGTCGCTTAGTATTTCAGTTAATTAATTATTATCTATCTGAAAAAGTACTTTTTTTAATTGTATTAATTTTCACAAACTAATTAGTTTTTAACTACACTAATAAATGGGTCATTGTCAAATTTTGGGCAGGTAAGCTTGTCCCTCAACGTTTTTATTTTTTATTATTATTTATAACATCACAATCTCTTAACAAATTTTAAATGAAATACAAAATGCATCTCATTAGTAAGCATCCATTACAAAATTAAGACAGTATCGATTTTTCTATCGTTTTTTTTAAGTAACATAGTGGTAATATCTGGTAACAGAATGGTTTTTCTTACTTATTCTACCTGTCCCGGAAGCACTTCTATATATAATAAAGATCAAATAACTTAAGTTTTTACTATATCAACCTACTTAAATTAAATTATTACCTTAAGATGAATATTTGTAATATATTTATGTAATTTCAACTTGCGTTTACCTGCCCAAAAATTGACAATGACCCTATAATAAACCAGATTGAAATTTGTCTGTATGCGACAATTTTAGTAACTTCCCATCCAATTTCAAAAATAGTTTCAAGCTAAACCATGGGACACGGCTAGTAAATAAACTGTATACATATTATACATTTTTCTGTTATATTTAATTAAAAATCTCACCTCCCAGCTACGGGTGTAGCTTCGTTTCCGCTTAGGATGAATATCGGAAAGAAGATTGAGAAGACACACCCGCTGAAAAAAAAAATTTATAACGTTATGATTTATAAATAGACCACCAGACAACAAATATTCAATAACGTCTCTGTGATCTATGGGATGAAAACTGGGATTGATCACCAATGTTTAGAGCCACATGGATAACAGTAGGTACAGTATCAGCCTGTAAATAACCCAGTGCTGAGCGAGTCTCTTCTCTATATAGAAGGGTTGGAGCTTAATCCACCACGCAGCTCCACTGCGGGTTGGCGGATAATTTCCCTACCAAGAGTAACGATCGTTATCAGGTCTTTACGATAACAACCGGGAGCGACGGCTTTACGTGCTCTCCGAGGCACGGTGGGGAGACCCACAAGGACATACACCCAGACTGAAAACAAATGTACAAATACAAATATCTGTCCCGAGCGGGAATCGAACCCGCGACCGCCGGCGCACGGCGTTGAGGCGACTACTCGCACCCCTACACCAGAACGGTTGTCACCACATTGAATATTAATGTTAAATTGTTTATGTACTTTTTGTTATTTGTTTGTCTAATGTGGAACGGTTTCGCCTAATGAAGCCTGCACTCCAACCATTTAACGCACATATCCAAGTACCAGCGAACTTTCAGTTCGAATTACAGTTTGGAATGCCTTGACAATTGCGTTTCTGTGAACGATATAAACAGGTTTGTGAACACTGTCCATACAGTCAGGGGCAGATTTAACATACTGGGCTGTAAAAAGTATATGCTGGATTGAGTTAATCCCTACCTAGTACTTATATTATAAATGTGAAATGTAAGTTTGTTTGTTACGCTTTCACGCGCAAAACTACTTAACCGATTACCATGAAACTTTGTAAGTACACATATTCTTGGAAGTATTAGAAGTAAAATAGAACTTTTTTTAAGTCGCGATAGCCGATATCCACGCGGGCGAAGCTATTTCTTAATATATTTTATTTGTTGCTCAAGCACGTGTCTTTAAATATTTATTTTTCTTTGGTATATTCAGCTTGAACATAATGGATGATACTTAAGAGTATATAATATAAAGTTGCATATGTTTATTTTTTATTGATAAAATCATAAAATATATAATAATATATATAAATATATAATATAAAGTTGCATATGTTTATTTTTTATTGATAAAATCATAAAACATATTTAAATTAACATTGCTTCTATTTCTGAAACTTATTAACTTATTAATAATGATCATTTTTTATAAAAATATTTTTAATATTTTTTTTAAAAATGGTAGGAAAGTCAAAACTGTACATTGAATATTTTTTTAAAAGAATACTTGAGGTGTGATCTACAATTGATACCGAAGCCAAAAATATAGTTTTTAGAATTTTTGTCTGTTTGTCTGGGATAAACTCAAAAAGTACTGCATGGATTTACTTCAAATTTGGCACGAATATTATTAAGAAGTCGGGTCAACATATAGGCTACATATTATCACGCTATCACCTACGGGGAACGAGCAGTGAACCTTTATTTCTTCAACGCATTCTGTAACAACGTGTAATCTAATAGCGTTCACGCAGACGACGTCGCGGGCAGAAGCTAGTATTATTTATAAGAACAAAATTATTTTTTAGATTCCTCGAATTATTTGGATCGTTACTCAAAGTAAACATTATTAAACCCAGGAAATTATGATTATTTTGATAAGACATGAGGGCAGAGTACAGACGGGACTTATCTGGTAGGTCCATTTGCAATCTATTTGTATATTTGTAAGTGGAATATTTAACAGTTTCAAGGCTAATAAAAATTAATTCAGAGAATATATTTAACTCTATTCATTCTATGAAACAATGTAAATTACACTGTATAAGTTTGTAAAGTCAGTATGTTATTTTAAATTTGTAATTTTATGTAAAATTACTTTATACATATAAGATTACACTTTACGTCTATTTTTTGACTGGTCCGTGGTGCAGTTGGCAGTGGCCTTGTTTTCTGCTCCAGGGTTGTGGGTTCGATTCCCACCCCGAGTCTGGGTGTATTATGTATTTATTTATATATGTATTATTTATATGTATATTTATTTTAAAAAAAAAATATTAGTCGGCTGTTACCTATAACACAGGCATTAAGTTACCTACCTTTTTTTTTTTTTTTTTTATACCACGACGGTGGCAATCAAGCATACGGCCCGCCTGATGGTAAGCGGTTACCGTAGCCTATGGACGCCTGCAACACCAGGGGCATCACATGCGCGTTGCCGACCCTTTAAAAACCTATTTACTCCCCTCTTGAAGGACCCCATACTGTAGTCCTGTGGGAAAACCTCGGCAGGGAGTTCATTCCACAGCCGAATGGTCCGTGGGAGGAAATTCCTCTGATACCGAACTGTACGGGACCATTTGGGCTGCAATGTGTGAGCATGAATACCCTGTCGATGGCGAGCGGTGCGATGATAAAAAGTGGCCGTTGGCACCATTTCGAACAATTCTTCGGAACACAACCCATTATACAAACGATAGAGCACGCATAGGGATGCAACATCTCTTCTAAGACTTAAGGGCTCGATATCGCTCGTCAGTATTGGATCATCGACAATTCTCACAGCTCTCCTTTGAACCGAGTCAAGAGGGCCAAGCTGGTATGCCGGTGCTCCCGCCCAGAGATGAGAGCAGTACTCCATATGGGGGCGGACTTGCGATTTATACAGAAGCAGTCTTTGCCCCGGCGTGAAGTACCGCTTCGCTCTGTTAAGCACACCGAGTTTTTTAGATGCCATCTTGACCTTGTCCTCCAGGTGACATCGGAACTGGACGTCGCTGGATATGTCGACACCAAGGATACCAATACTGTTAGAGATGGTAAGGGTTGTGTCCTGGAATTGAGGGGCCACAGTGAATGGGGTTTTCTTAGCGGTGAACGCACAAACTTGTGTCTTGGAGGGGTTGAATTGGACTAAATTGTCTCGACCCCAATCGGAGACTTTGGAAAGACTACTCTCGATTTGAGACACAAGTTGTTCGCGACTTTCTACCACAGCGGAACGAGGGATGTTTGAACGGCCTGTGTAGAATGCGTCTCCAGTGCTATCGTCCGCATAGCAATGAATGCCATCAATAGACAGTAAGTCATTGATATGCAGGAGAAACAGCGTTGGAGACAGCACAGAACCTTGCGGGACGCCA
Organism: Euphydryas editha; assembly: GCA_036937285.1. Taxonomy (NCBI): domain Eukaryota; kingdom Metazoa; phylum Arthropoda; class Insecta; order Lepidoptera; family Nymphalidae; genus Euphydryas; species Euphydryas editha. The sequence goes on along the minus strand of JAUPFZ010000011.1, from coordinate 4,385,093 downwards.
GCGTTTAAGTCTAGTTTTGCGGAGCAGCAGCCATCTACAACGGCTCGTATGCATCGACCAGACAAAAAACTGGCAACCCATTTGCACAAACCCTCGGGTAGTCCGTACGATGGCAACTTCGAGAGAAGACCCCGGTGCCAGATCCGATCGAACGCCTTCGCCATATCTAGGCTAACTGCTAATGCCTCACCTTGACTCTCGATGGCTGAAGCCCATCGGTGTGTCAGATACACTAGAAGGTCACCAGTCGAGCGACCGTGGCGAAAGCCGTATTGCCGGTCGCTGATCAAATCGTGTTCCTCTAGGTACCTGAGGAGCTTGGTGTTAATAACACGCTCCATAACCTTGGAGAGAAGGGAGGTAATAGCGATAGGCCTGTAATTCGATGGATCTGATCTATCGCCCTTTTTGGGTACCGGGTGCACATGCGCGGTCTTCCATGAAGACGGTACTTGCCTAGTGTGGTAGGAAAGTGCGAAAAGTCGCGTTAATACAGGGCACAACTCTGGAGCACACTGTTTCAGCACCATCGCTGGAATGCCGTCGGGCCCACTCGACTTATGAACATCGAGAGTAAGCAGCTCCCGCCGGACATCTCTTTGTGAGAAGTTTATTTCCGACATGGAGTATCCACACCGCGGTATGGTCGGCGGTACGGCGCTCTCATCGACATTCAAAGTCGAGTTTGAGGCAAAGAGTGTACCTAGAAGATCGGCTTTCTCCTTGGCGCTATGGGCCAGGTTGCCGTCGGCATTTTGCAATGGTGGTAAGGACGACAGACAAAAGTTTCCCTCGGCAGCTTTGGCGAGCGACCAGAGGGCTCGACTCGCGGAAGGGTAGTTGGCAAGCCTTTCGCCAATTCTCCCGATGAACTCGAATTTAGCTCTGGCAATTGCTCTTTTACAGGACCTTGAGACAGCATTTAGCTTGCGTTTCACGTCAGATACGTTTGGATCGCTGTTACTCCGAGCCGTGGTCCAAGCCCTGAACGTGGCTTGCTTAATGCGTTTCGCTTCCTTACAAGGCCGATTAAACCACGGTCGTTTCCTTGTCCCGGCAGCAACTAGCGAGTTCGGAATGAAATATTCCATACCCGCCAGTATCGTCTCAGAGACAGCAGCTGCGCAGGTGTCGGGATCTTCTGATGTGAAGCAAAGCTGCCTCCACGGGTACGATGCATAGTATTCTCGCAATCCATCCCAATCTGCTGACTTGTACTGCCATATGCGCCGCAAACTAGTTGGCCGAGGTGGATCTGTGCGCGTGCATGGTGCAAGAGTCCGGATAAGGCAGTGGTCGGACGAGCCGAGTGGTGCATCCACTGAGATGGAATATCCTTCCGGACGTTGAGTCAGCAGAAGGTCCAGTATAGAGCTCGTATGGTCCTCAATATCTGGTATTCTTGTAGGAGAATGTACCAGTTGTGAGTAACCATAGGCCAGAGCAAATTCGTGAGCACACCTCCCCGCGTAGTCAGTGGACCGAGAACTAAGCCATTCCAAGCCACCTTAGGGACAGACGACCGTGTATGAATATTAAACATATTTATTTTATTTTTTTTTTATTTTTTACGTGAATAAAATCATTACTATATAAATATTACAGGTGTTCAATTTGTTTGTTTGAACTTATAAGTATTAGAAACAACTAATCTGTTTTAGCAAAGAATTTAAGGTGTATGTATGTAACCTATTTTGTAACAAAAGTTACAATGTAAAGTTAGATGTCTAATAGAGATTGTAAATTATAAAAATGTATTAGAAACCACAGAGGATACATGTTGCTACACTACTTATAGTTTATAATAAATATATATATATATATATATATATATATATATATATATATATATATATATATATATATATTTTTAATTAGTTCTATTTTTCATTAAAAGCTATTTTGTATCTTATCAGTAGTAATTGGGTCAGTCAAATACATTAAACAAACCATAATGTATATAATAATAACAAAGAAACCTCTAATTGCTGTAGTTAATTATTTTAAATTATAATTCAATTCATGTATTACGAAATACTCTATGCTCACATAGTAATAATAAATTAATTAAATCATATAGAGATTAGATAAAATTTAATCTATAAAACTTACCTTACGATGTAGGACTGAGGGATTTGTGTTAAGATGGCCAACGGTAAACCGAAACCAAGAAAATATGGCCAATTGGTTTCGATAAACGTCAGCCTCTTATGTAGCTCCCAGCCCATGTTGAACCACTTATACTCAAATGCATATAATGAGTACAGTAGACACATATGCACTAAGCAAAGCAGTTCACCAATATACGTTATAGGCAACATATTGACTAGCATACTCTGAAAATGAAAAAATATTCAACGGTATTCAACGTCATGTTCATTAATTATTAAATATAAAAAAAAAATAGTTCACAAAGGAATTTTTTTTTTATATTCACATATAAAACTTACATATTTAAAGTTTCAGTCAGTAATAAAATAATTAAAATGTGAAATGTACAGTGTATGATGTTTGTCGTTAATCATTCTGAGTTCCTGATATTTCAGCTCTGTTGTACTCGTCACAGGTACAACGCGTGTATGTTGCAGTAACGCCGAAATATACGAGAAATATAGTAAATAGTGTTTTAAATCTTAATAATTGTACTGAAGGTAATAATTATTTACAATGATGAATAAATATAAGATTGTAAACATTTTCAGTTTGTTTAAAAATCACAAAATGTAATTAAACTTATCTTAAAAATAATATTTCTTTAGTAATGTAGATAATTACATATCTCACAAATGTATTTGGAAGTTACTTAAAATGTAAAATTGTTTATAGTTTCTTAATCACACAGCTAATTAGCTTCAAAAATTACTCTACAGTTAAACATAGGTAGGTAGGTACCTGAACTAGAAATAAAGCTTGCACCAGAAGACTGAAAAGCGAGTCTGCAATAATTTTGCTAATGCTAGACATGAATTGTGGACGTCCTCTGCGATGACGATATGCTGAATCAGCAATATCCTGGAACAAATATATATTTTTAACATTTAAAATTAACAATAACAAGTTAAAAATTTACTCTTCAAGTTACTGTAATACTTATAATAGTTGAGATTATCCAATTATCTATTCCTCAAACGTGTTTCATTGCTAAACTGTAAAAAGTATACCATTGCTTAGACTAGGGGTTTCCAAACTATGGCCCGCGGGCCAAATTCGGCCCACCAGTGCAATCAATCCGGCCCACGACAGCTTAAGACTAATGTCATCAATCTAGCCCGTGACAGCAAATGTCTTATTGCTGTTACTAGTGCTGTGATAAGTTGAAGAAGAAAACACAATACACAATAGTAATTGAAATGTAAAAAAAAATGTTTACTTACATCGCATACTTTGCGACTAGTCTAGCTAGAATATAGTTAAGGGCAGGAAAATTCAAACTGTTTTGTAAACCTACAATAATACTGAAAAAATCATTATGGTCTTAATGCTTCAAAGTTTGGAGACCCCTGGCTTAGTCCCAAAGTTTTTCAGTGCTTTGTTTAATTTTAATTCATCTTTTGCTTTGAAACATATAACTGTCACATTGTAGAAAAGTAGCATGGTGGAATAACCTTTAGTATTACACCTTCAAGGGAAACGGGGGCTTTGTCTAGCTGAGGGTCATTTTAACAGGCTGTTTTAGTTCAATATACTTTTTAACCTTTAAGGAATGTCCATTAATTACGTGAGGCTTTAAACAGGAGGATAGGGTTTGGAAAAAATTATATTAAATTAACATAAGGGTGTGGGGGTAGTTGGATAACATGTGTATTTATTTTAATGTTAAACATGCGATTTAATTAACACTACTGCTTAACACTACATCTTTCCCCCATTATTTTTATGCCAGTAATAAACAACATACATTAGTATGTCAAAATAAATTAGTACATCAACATACATTTTTATGATGGTGATTTATTTTTCAGAATTAAATTCAATTACATCTCAAGATTATATATATATATTAAAAGACATTTTTTATTATATTAAGAGATAATATTCTGAAAATATTTAGATTATTTTACTAAAGAAATACACATGATTTTCATCAGAGGGAGCACTCTTAGTACAAAATTTCACCATGTGTCACCAGGGTGACAAAGGTGTGGTTAAAAAAGATCACATGACTAATAGATGACCCCTTATATATAATTATGGTAAAACAATGAATAACAAACAAAAACTGTTAAAACTATACTCACTTGAAACCACAAGCTATTAACCAACTTGCTCAGTAAAAATAGTGGAAGCACCCATATCATCCTAAACGTCATAGACAAAAAAGGTTGCATCCAGCCCCAAACATTGTGCGCCACACCAGGGTTGTGGCCAAACACTTGAATAACTAAGTACTTCACTGTGGGAAGTAAAGCATACTCAAAAACAAGTATGCTTAATAAAAATATAAATCCATTAAGAATACATGATTGTATAACCCTAGTAAGTACTTTCGATTCCCTGAAAATAAAAAGTTACTTAGAAATTTAATAAAATTATTATTACTATTCAAGTTTTACATTATTTTGTTTCTTTTTAAACTATGCAATAAAGGCTAAAAATAAGATTAACAAATCTATTGGTATTTAATCTGAAATATATTAAGTCTGATGCAAAAACATATAACAGTATGTAGCAAAATTAAAAAAAACGTACTGTTTAACTATTTTCTGCTTCTGTTTTTGTTTACTGTTTTCAAAAACAGAAGGTGGTGATCGACTAAGAGCTCGTTCATTGATTTCTTTATCTAAGTATAACAAGACAGTTACACCTCGTAAACTGTCTATAAAACCTTTGATCAGCGATACACTAAAATTCTGGAACAAAGAATATTGTTTAAAAACGCCATACTACTATTGACAAAATAAAGGAATTATTTAAATTAAGTATATTTACCGTAACGCTCTCCATCTCAATCAAATAAAATTTTCAATATATTATTATGAAATATGACGATAAAATTATTTTTTAAATTACTGACTACAAAATGTTTTGACGTATTAATAAAATATTCGTCGACTTTTTGAACTTCACTTTATGTAAAAGAGACAAGGAGTAGGTAAACGTAAAGGTAGGTACCTATACATAGATCAAGTATTGTACAAAGAGTATAGCAGCGGCTTGGCACTTACTGAAAATTGCACTAAAGAGATACGATTCATATACGACAAGTAATACCCCAATATTACCAACCTAATTTGTCGAGGAAGAAATAATTTCCGTAAAACGGGGTGAATAGGTACGAATACTATATTGGTAAAATAATTTATACAAATTTGGAAGTTCTTATATAATTAGCCTTGAATGGTCTTGAATATAATTATAACTTAAATAAATTCTACGTGTTATTTGAGCAAAAGTATTTGAATTTCAAAGTTATAAAAAATTCTTTAATGTTGTTATGTTGTTATTTCAATCAGTGATACCACGATTACCATTTGATTTAAATTTAAATTTTTATGTTTGTTGTTGTGGTGAACGGTATTATTAGGTATTTTATAAGAAAGTAGAAGGGGTAAGAAGTGACAAGCCGCTGGAGTATAGTATTGTAATACAGGGGTACCTATAAACACCGTTTACACATTTTACAACCGTTACGCTTGCTTGTCTATTAGACAAAGTGTTACCGACAGTAAATATTTCTCCAGTATATCTTTATTATATGGGATCTTTTTTCAAACATATTTTTTCCAAAGTAGTGTGTATATTGTTTTGTTATTACCCAAGGAATTTTTATACAAACTGGAATGCTCACATGCACTCAAAAAACGTTCCTACGGCTGGGATTGCATCTCTTTCTACCATGGATTCAAGGCACCTCTCGTAAGAAAGAGACAAAATACCAGTAGTCAACATTGCCTTTTGAACTTTTTGGTTAGCTTTTGTTGCTAACCAATCCAACCACGCTTTCTTCTTTTCTTTTACAGCCCTTTGTACATCTTTATCCATCCATACATTATAGTCCTTTCTTCCTTTCCTTCTTTTAGCTACTCCGCATACCTCAATAGCAACATTCACGACCCCTTTCTTAAATGTCTCCCACAAATCTTCAATCACACCTATCTCTTCTATGCCTTTAAAACTTTCTTTCAGTTTCTCTACATACTCGTACTACATACTCGAAACGCTGCTTTATTACATATTTATAATTTAGGTACATCATACATGTCATTTGTTTGAACCGAGTCTTCAATTAGCTGTAAATCTAATAGTTAAGAGTAACAACATAACAACAATTGAGCTGAACTGTGAGCCGGTTCACAGCTCCGGTTCAAGCATATGGCTCATGAGCTGATCTGCGGTTCATACAAATTCATTGAGTTACCCATGTCTAGCTCCATCAGCTGTCAGTTCTATGAGCTATGTACCCTGTCCACTGCCACTTCAGCTTACAAATCCGTTGGGATATGTTGGCAACCTTCGTTCGTCTACGGATCTTATCATTTCTGATTTGATCTGACAGAGAAATATCCAGCATAGCCCTCTTCATTGCACGCTGTGCGACGTGTAGCTTAACAGGCCCATAGTCAGAGACCACGTCTCAGATCCGTATGTCATCACTGGCAACGCACATTGGTCGAAGACTTTTGACTACAGGCACTGAGGTATGACAGACGAAAATATATTTTTTATCTTCCCGAACGCTGCCCATCCTAGCAGAATTCGAAGATTGACCTCACTCTCGAAGTTGGACCTACCAAGTTGGACATTTTGTTCTAGGTAGATGTACTCAACGTTTATGTTGATGTCGAACCCTTTCCATTCTAAATCTTGAAAACGTCTTCTCTTGTACTCGAACCGATATACTGGCGTTATTGTACAAGCACTGCAACACTTTGATATACCGTTAGTCAATGTGGCACCGCTGGAGAGACTGCAACAACGCTCAAGATTCGATCGAATCGAAGGCTGCAAGTAATCAAACTTGCCCCTCAGACGATTCGTAATTACCCTAAGGAACAGCATATAAATGTAGCTCAGAAGCGAAATGGGCCTGTAATTCTTCAACAGGAACTTACCGCCCTTTTTGAAGAAAATCACCACTACGCTTCTGTTTCAGGCTTTCGGCGTTACACCCTCGAGCAAGACGGCATTAAAGAGCTTCTGAAGGACTTTAAATACGGTGTTACATCCACTTTCAGAAGCTCTGTCGTAATACTGTCCTTGCCCGGTGCCTTATTGTTTTTAAGCTGTCCCAGAGCCATACTAATCTTGTGCAAGCTGATGTCTGGGATATCTTCGAAAATTCATGATATAGTGTAGATAATCTTTATTTTGTCTATGAAATTTCTCTGTGATAAATTATTAGTTTTTTTCGTAGAGAGACTCTGTCTACGGTTTTTTTCTAACTGAAACTAATAAAAAAATCTATTTTATCGCAGTTTCAAATGATGATATTTAATGATTTTTTTTATATAAAAATTAAATATAGGGTACACGTATATATATTGTCTTATTTGTAGATAAATGGATGATAAATAATTATCTCCAAATTTTCTACTTGTTTTGAGACAATATTTTTTTACCAATTTGTAACCACAAGTTGTATACATTTTTTATGCGCAATGTGAAGTTAACTTTCCATATAAACTTGAATTCAAGTTAGCATCACATGATTTACTTATGAACTATTTCGCTGAAGGTTGCCGCAAGTCAATATAGAAATCTGATGACAAGATATATACAATTTCTTGGTAAGAAACTGTTTCTGTTATGTTACCTTTGCGTTACGGCCGTAAATTTACGCCATCTTTCTGTAAAAGTTGTAGATAAGTTGCAACCTACCTTTGGAATAGCCAACTGTTGTTGTCAACTTCACGGAATATTAACTGAAACAGTATCTGAACAACTGAGTTTCTCAGAAACCGTGGCTATCTGTAGTATATTTGCATATCCAATATCTTAAAAAGCGGTTCACCATCTTAAGTTTGATAAAACATATGAATATGAAAAAAAAAAAACTAAATGTGTGCTGGGACACATAGCAGAAGTAAAACTTTAACGGACAAGTGGCAAAAAGAATTGCAACGGACAAGTGGAAAAACGAACGGCAACGGACAAATGGAAAAACGAATCGCAACAAAATCTATACTTTGAAGTGGTCGTTTCATTGCGAAGTTCCTATGGCCACCTTTCAGCTCCTGCATCAGATCAGCACCATCTCATCGTAATATTGCATTGTCACGCGATCAATCGGTAACCGGGAAGTAGATCAAATTTATTTTGCAAGATTTCATAAAAAACATCGGGACAGACAGACATTCGTGGTTTCTCATCTCATCATTTTTTTTTTTTTTTTTTTTATACCACAACGGTGGCAATCAAGCATACGGCCCGCCTGATGGTAAGCGGTTACCGTAGCCTATGGACGCCTGCAACACCAGGGGCATCACATGCGCGTTGCCGACCCTTTAAAAACCTATTTACTCCCCTCTTGAAGGACCCCATACTGTAGTCCTGTGGGAAAACCTCGGCAGGGAGTTCATTCCACAGCCGAATGGTCCGTGGGAGGAAATTCCTCTGATACCGAACTGTACGGGACCATTTGGGCTGCAATGTGTGAGCATAAATTCCCTGTCGATGGCGAGCGGTGCGATGATAAAAAGTGGCCGTTGGCACCATTTCGAACAATTCTTCGGAACACAACCCATTATACAAACGATAGAGCACGCATAGGGATGCAACATCTCTTCTAAGACTTAAGGGCTCGATATCGCTCGTCAGTATTGGATCGTCGACAATTCTCACAGCTCTCCTTTGAACCGGGTCAAGAGGGCCAAGCTGGTATGCCGGTGCTCCCGCCCAGAGATGAGAGCAGTACTCCATATGGGGGCGGACTTGCGATTTATACAGAAGCAGTCTTTGCCCCGGCGTGAAGTACCGCTTCGCTCTGTTAAGCACACCGAGTTTTTTAGATGCCATCTTGACCTTGTCCTCCAGGTGACATCGGAACTGGACGTCGCTGGATATGTCGACACCAAGGATACCAATACTGTTAGAGATGGTAAGGGTTGTGTCCTGGAATTGAGGGGCCACAGTGAATGGGGTTTTCTTAGCGGTGAACGCACAAACTTGTGTCTTGGAGGGGTTGAATTGGACTAAATTGTCTCGACCCCAATCGGAGACTTTGGAAAGACTACTCTCGATTTGAGACACAAGTTGTTCGCGACTTTCTACCACAGCGGAACGAGGGATGTTTGCACGGCCTGTGTAGAACGCGTCTCCAGTGCTATCGTCCGCATAGCAATGAATGCCATCAATAGACAGTAAGTCATTGATATGCAGGAGAAACAGCGTTGGAGACAGCATAGAACCTTGCGGGACGCCAGCGTTTAAGTCTAGTTTTGCGGAACAGCAGCCATCTACAACCTTGAGACAGCATTTAGCTTGCGTTTCACGTCAGATACGTTTGGATCGCTGTTACTCCGAGCCGTGGTCCAAGCCCTGAACGTGGGTTGCTTAATGCGTTTCGCTTCCTTACAAGGCCGATTAAACCACGGTCGTTTCCTTGTCCCGGCAGCAACTAGTGAGTTCGGAATGAAATATTCCATACCCGCCAGTATCGTCTCAGAGACAGCAGCTGCGCAGGTGTCGGGATCTTCTGATGTGAAGCAAAGCTGCCTCCACGGGTACGATGCATAGTATTCTCGCAATCCATCCCAATCTGCTGACTTGTACTGCCATATGCGCCGCAAACTAGTTGGCCGAGGTGGATCTGTGCGCGTGCATGGTGCAAGAGTCCGGATGAGGCAGTGGTCGGACGAGCCGAGTGGTGCATCCACTGAGATGGAATATCCATCCGGACGTTGAGTCAGCAGAAGGTCCAGTATAGAGCTCGTATGGTCCTCAATATCTGGTATTCTTGTAGGAGAATGTACCAGTTGTGAGTAATCATAGGCCAGAGCAAATTCGTGAGCACACCTCCCCGCGTAGTCAGTGGACCGAGAACTAAGCCATTCAGTGTGGTGGGCATTGAAGTCTCCTAAAATCACCAACTCCGTAGAGGGGTATAGCTCAAGAACTTTGTCCGTCGTCAATTGCAGGTGCTCGAAGAGCCGCTTTGTTTCCCTGTCACCGCTATGAGACCTGTATAGGCATGCGTAAACACGGGTGTGGCCACCGTAGTCCACGCGCACCCACAATATCGACAGGTCCCTGTCCTCTAAATGAAGGAGACGGCGACAGCAGATATCCTCCCGAACGAACATACATACACCGGCACGTCTCAGGAATTTATGTTCGAGTTTGTAGCCGGGATAGTGTAGGTATGAAGTGTCGGCCGGGCAAGATATCTGCGTCTCCGTTAGAAATAGTAAGGTCGGCTGCGCAGTCTCCAGATGTTGATGGACTGCGCTAAGGTTAGCATGGAGCCCCCTGATATTGCAGAAGTCCACTTGTGTGGAGAGGGGAGCCGCTGTGTATACCTCACTTTTCTTTTTGTTTTTGATTTTGTGGGGGAGGGTTATAGGTTTTTTGTGAAGATTTGTTGTGTTGATAGCTAAAGAGGCAAATTTGCAATGCAGACCAGCCACGGGTTAGCATAGGTAGTGCGAATTGTCGGCGCAGCAAACGAGAGGGCCCCCAGTCCCCCCCCACTGCAACAGCCGGGTCCACCCCGGTCTCCTTCTCCGGCACGACTGTTACAGCAGGGATTTTTCGCGGGTTGGCAGTTCAGCCTCCCAGGGCGGAGATTAAGTGATCCTGGGTTCGGGTTCTACTGACCCGCGGGCGGCCAGCGACAAACCGTTTCACTGGGACTCACTGACCGCTGCGCCCACACTCCGCGCCTACACCTGCCGATGACTGTATCGTTTGCATCACCGGCCTTCCGCTACCAACACAACGAATCCTCGGGAGCTCTGGATACCTTACTCACCGCAGGAACACAACACCGTCAGAGAACAATGTTATTTGGCTGCGATCTTCTGTAAGGCGGAGGTACTTCGCCAGTCGGGCTGCTCCGATTTGAGTAGGGTATATACCCCACTGTGCCCTACCTCTCTTGAATTTTTCCCTAGCATGCCGAAAGAAGTATAACTTAAAAAAATTGATTTGAATTGATCGTTGATTTATCGTTCAAAAGGAAATAACTAACTAAATTTTTACCTGGCTCCCTGACCATAACGCTTTTTCGTGACACAAAATTCGTAAGACGTGGAGATATATAGAAGTTTCACTTCAACAACCCCTGAGGTAACCAGTTATCTCCAGGTCAGCATGCTGTCTTGGCCTGTGTACGTAATGTACCTGTAGCGCAAGTGCCCATTTGGAGATATCCTGTAGGTACAACAAAAATATTGAATGACATCATTCCCTTAACGGTATCTTAGTGCAAATCATAAAAGGTGTTGCCGATATATTGCGATACGCTTATCGCCAACGGTACGCCACCTTGGTTTACAGCTTGAGAAAGACCGGATGCGCATAATCATATCTACTGTTGCGTGGTGTTCAATATCCCACAAGAATACCGAACTGTTAATGGATAGGATAAGCAACTGTGAATGTGGTTAGCCAGTCCGATCATATACATCTCGTAGTCAGTGTGGGACCTACATTGTTAGTGTGATAAGTTGAAATCGTCATATATCGTCAATAGCTAAAGAACCACACCAAACGTCCACGAATCATTATTCTTTTTTGAGTAGGGAATAATGTGGGACACTTACAAAGCCTGCTCAATAGTTTGTAATGTTACTATACTAGCGAGTGTGATTGGAGATGTGGTAGGGCTTCGCAACAACCGCCAGGCCGATAGATTGCTCTGCAATGGTCTGCATCACTAGTTGAGTGTTGCGGCAGTTGATCAATTTCACATGCAGTACTCCTTACACTATCTAAGAAGAAGACCGCTCAGTCTCGCCTTCGTAGGTCTATAAATTGTGTGGGTTCTAAGCCCAAGTAACTGTAATCAAACTTTTTCTTTAACTTTTATTTATCTTTAAAATATAGCGTCCTTTAGATTTCTGGGTCAATAAATTGTCCATTATTAATTTGACTACACCATCAAAATTACGAATAATCTCGTCTTCGGTAAGTTCAATGTCAGATTCATCTGAAATCATTGTGATTTTTACACTTAATTATTTTATTTAAAAATTTTTTTACCTTTGTTGAAAGTTCGATTTTCGTCCCTATGAAACAAAAATCGAACTTTCGGCCCAGAAAGTAGTACTTTCGTTCCTTGTGATACAAAATAGTATTTTAAAAAAAAAGGTCAAAAATAAATAAATGAATTAACATTTCTTAGTTAAAAAAGACTCATTAAGCGTGGTCTCACGTCAAGGTCGTCACTAGTAGTGGGATAGGGCGGGGTATGAAGCCACGGTCGGGCGCGGCATACACCCGCCCCTTCCTTAACCTGCAATTCTTCGGAACTATATCAACTATATGGACGTGGACTATACGTCTTAATACTCATGACTTAAAACTGAAAATAGGTTGCGCACAAAAAACGTAACGAGGTCATTCGATCAGTAGTAGTTTACTTCTAAAATTTTTTCATACCGGGGAACTTATATCAAAATCGATACTTTAGGAGCGAGTCCAAAAAAAAAAAAAACTATCTACTAAAAAAACTATACGGCGGTCTTATTGCTCACATGTTTATGTACATAATAAAATATATGAATATACTTTCTAAATTGAGAAAACAGAAACGTTCTTATGGATAGGAGGAATAGTTGCATAAAATAAAGTATGTATAAAAAGAAATAAGGAAAATAAGTAGAACATGTAGATGTCAATGATATAGGTAGCCAGTTGAAACGAGCAGGAAATGAGGAAACATGGTCTTTACAATGAATGCATTTTTAAAATGAATGCAGAGATTTTGCAATCGCTCAAGCTTTTCTAGCTTTTCTAATTTCTTTGGTAAGTAAGTCTATGTAACATGAGTCTGTGTATTCTAGAATAGGTAACAGGAGAACATTTGCCGATTTTTTTTTTACTTTAAGTGGGAGAAGGTTTTTCCATCGTTTCAGCTGGTTTCAGTAGTGCAAGTTTGTCTGCGAATTTGTTAAGGCATGCCGCTGGATCATAGATTGTCAGAATTTATAGATCTACAATATTTTCTTTTAAGGAATAACCTTTTAGTCTTATGTTTGATTAATGTCTTAAGCCAAGTGCATTCTAGTAATATAAGTCGGTACAGTAATTTTGTATAAATGTGTAAACATTTTTTAGAACCGGATTGGGCATGAAAGAATTAATTGCCTGTGCAAATGAAAATTCGAAACCAAATTTTATTTTGTCCAATGTTCTTAAAGTCATTAGATATATACGTAAAATTTGGCTAATGTTGATAACCCGGTAGTTCCTGTAGCTGGGTCTAACACTTCTCTAGGGTCGGGTACTAAGAGGGCCACTTTGTCATTATCTGAATAGCTTTTAGAATACTCGGAAAAAGAAGGATGACCATGAATAAAATATCTCTCAGAATAAAAAGAATGGTGATAGAAGTTTTATTAAACGTTAGTTTTGGAGAGGGATTAAAGGTGGACGGGTCTTCAACTGCATGACCTATTTCAAGAACTTTGAGGATCATCGGAATCTGGAGCATCTGAAGATCTATTTAAGTCTATAATGAAAAGAAATTGAATTTGATTATTCTAGTATATAGGTATAATATAAAAATAAAACATCGAGCCTTACAAATGTTAGTAAAAAATAATCAAACCCATAACTTTTTCTCTTTAAAACTTATAAATTAAAAGTAAAAAAACAAAAATTAAAGTACATACCAAAATCTCTCTTTCATGTATATTAACCACATAGTCCACATAGCTATAAAACGCTTCCGAAGAAAACTCTTGTTGACTGCAAAGAGTATATAATAGTTGACTGTTGTTGCTTAGAAAATAGATATAGAAAATTTTTCTTATCTGTGTCTGACTCTAGTCACCAGTCGCTATAAACTATTTGTTTTCAATTTCATCAAAGCAATATTTTATTACGTTAAACAGTGATCTGGTGATTTTAAATTAAAAATTAGTTTTGTTGACATTTGTGGGTGAAATAACAATTATAGTTTTGGTGACAATTACGTGTTATGAGCTTTCATATAAACAGCTATGGATAGCAAGTTTCTTCTAAACAAGTTTGGGTAACTATTATTGCAAAATCTTGACCATAAAATTTTCTACGTAGACATTTCTTATGACCTAGATTTTACTTACCATCACATAAAAGAGACTATAATTTTGGCTTACAAAATAAATTCTAGTTAGGTACTTCGCAAGTGAAAAAATTAAAAAAAAAAGTTTTATAATATTACAACTTTTTAATTCTTCAATAGGAAAGTATTTATTTCCGAAAATTGGAATCAAAGTTATTTAACATGAAGTTTTTTGATATAAAGTATTTAACTAGGTACCATAATTATTATAAATAAAATGCAACACAATCGACCAGATTGTATTGCATTTTATTCACTGGTTCCTTAAATCTTAAGTTCAAGTGCACGAAATTTGTAGGGCGAAGCTTTATCAACCATTTATAGTAAAATTTAATACTTTTAAACTTGTTTATAAGGTCAACATGATACATGGCATTCTGTGTGCCCTTTACACATTATTAAATACTTTACTAAATGAATTAATTTGTTTCTTGAAGGTTTTTTTTTTATTAAATACAAGGTACTTAAGTACTTTGATTACAAATATACAGTACTTTTATTTACCTGTTATTGCAAAGAAGTCAAACTATTGACTATAGTCAAACAAAATAATTATGAAATAGTTATATTAAATATAATTTAAATAAACTGACAACTTTGGCATAAAATAATATGTCATAAAAAATAATGTTATAATAATATATTACATCATCTAATGACTTGAAAATTTGATTTATTTGATACCTAATATATTTAAAATAAATAAATATTTGTTTATGCTTAAGTAATGGCTACAAAAAATATGTTTTTCTGAGGCAACATTTATAAAATGCGTGTCTCTCTGATCTAATAAAATACGCTAAATTTTACTGTTATTGGAACTCCCTTTCCTTCTTTATGGTACATCACCGTTCCTGCGATACTCCCATTTTAATAAAGTAAAAAGAGTTCAATTATTCCGCTCTTTCGGAGAAAAAAAGGTATGAATATCTTACAGCAGAAAGTCACTTTTCCACCCCTTTGCTCATACCGCATCACCAATCCTGTGATGCTCCCAACTAATATTATGTTAAAATAAGTCAACTCTTCCTCTCTTTTAGAGAAAACAGAGATTTACCACGTTACTTTTCCTTAAGCCCCCATCGCTCTCCTTTGTCACATTTTGTCATACCAAGCGAGATCCATTCTCACCTTGTATATGAATGTATCATTCATTTATAAAAATTAAAGGTTTAAAATGGTTATCAACATAATTAAAAATGTACATATATATAGAAGATTTGATACAAACTATATATTAGCGACAGTTACAAAATATATATTAGCGACAAGCCAAACTTTTGCACCTAATTTATGTAGATTTTGCCATGAAGTAAGAAAATATGGAAAATAATTAAAATGTAATTAATTTATATTTAATTATCTGCTTTAATTGTATTTTTTAAAGTTTTTTTACGGAAAAAATGGAATAGGTACTAAATATTACTGTGGTAACATTGTTACTAGTCTTGTTTATTTATATATATTTCACAGATAATAATTAATAATTATACCTACAATGATTTATTATTAAAACATGCATTTAGTACAAATGTAACATCCGTTTAATACATATAATAATTTCACATGCAAGCTAATGTATTTACTTCAAAACACTGATTCAATCGAAATCTGATAAACCCTGATAAAATATATCCGCTGGGCGGGCGCAAAGTTCACAACTTCTCTGCGACGTCACGGCGCGCCTTCGCCACTCAGTGAGTGGTGCACTCAGTGTGTGCGCGAGAGTGCGGCGGTAAGCGCGTATTCTGCGCATCTGTTCACCTCCTTTGTGACGTAGGAAATGAGAGTTTGACATCGTTGTTATTAGCTCTTTTGTGTAAAATAAATTAAAATGAAAATTGACAAGGAGACTTGCCTCTCGGTCGAGGAATCTAAACCGATGATATCCGGCAGGAAGGGCAGTCTGAAAGTGACCATCACACCAGCGCAGCAGAAGACCCTCACACATCTACCAAAACGACCGCCTGTCGATTTGGCTTTTACGGACTTGACCTACAGGGTCCAGGAAGGAAGAAAGAGCAGTAAGTATTACAGTACTTAACACTTAAATCCATCTAGTTATACTACATAATATATTTATTTATATTAAAATGAAATCATTAGATGCCTTCTAAATACCAAAATAATAAATAAAATATATTTTTTTTAGTAATTTAAGTACTTGTTAATTTATTAAAATAATGAAATCGGAATTAATTACAAACGATACGATAGCGGTGTACTGTAATGTCTTTGTTTAAATATTACTTTGTTTCGCCCAAGATCGTCGCTGACGGTTGTTTTTACCCAAGTTGAAACATAACTTACTCGTCTTTATCGATAAGACTTGGTTCATTATTAATGCGTAACGACTATTCTGGTGATTTTACTCTTAAGAGTTGAGTAATAACATTAAAAACTAATTAATAATTTTAAATATTTTTTTAAAAGATTCTCTTATCGCTTTAGTAGTCTCGGGTGTAGTTCTGAAAAGGCCGTACCGCTTTTTTCCTTGAAATTTCGTCAGCCCCGAATCTAAGGGGGAGTGGGGGGGGAACCGGAGCACTTGCTCCGGGCGGCGGTTTCATGGGGCGCCAAATCCTTGAGACAAGAATTAGAAATATCGAACAAGTGAAGCCTCTTCCTACAAAAGCATTATTATTTTCACAAATGTTCACAAAAAATGGTACTCATTTGTCAGTTTTAACAGTTTTTCTCGAACACTGAAGGGAGGGTGCGCCACTATTAAGTTTTGCCCCGGCTCGAAAAAATCGTAGATCTGGCTGGCTGTATTTAGTTTGCATATGTATTTTGACTCGCTGATCACGAATATGATATGACTTTGAAAATGAAATTTGCGCCAATTTTAACGATCATATTCGTGATCAGCGAATAAAAAAATACATAAGTATACCAAATTTCAGGCTTTTCGGAACTTTATCCGCAGTCTTGACACATAAACATGTAATCGATTCACATTTAGGCAACCTGATGGATTAACCTCCAATAATAATTATCCTTAATATGAGAAAAGGCCTCTGAAATATTAACAAAGTATTACTTCAGTCAGTCAGTACTCAGTATTGTTCAAAACTAGCCTTGACAACGTCAAAGGAGGTCTAGGAAAGAGTTAGAGGGGCGAGCACTGAAACTCGGTTTTTAAAAAAGGGGTCCACTAGAGGGTTAAGAGAGGACATTCTATAATATTATCCTAGTGAGATTGCTTCTTGACTTAGAATGTCGTCAGAATGGAGGAAGTCGCTATGTAGAGATTGATATCTAACGATTCGCAACTACGTACGCACGAGCCGCGTGCAGGTCGTCGAAAATTGTCTTTGTCTGAGTTCATCTGTATTCGGCAGAACTGAAAACGTGTCACCGATTGCACTTAATACCCGTCACATTAAAAATTAAATCATCTAGGTAATTTGTAAGTTAAATATGTAGACGGAAAATACGATGAGGAATATATTCTACAAGGAAGTATTCCTTATAAAAGCTTACACTTTTCCGTTTATGAGAAACGTGTTTTAATGAAGTGAAGTTGATCGAATTACTTATTTATAGCGTTTATTAATAACTAGCCGATCCTACACTAGTTCTCTATACAAAAAAATATAATCTAAATTGAGGACAGATTGGCTTAGTCGTTACAGCAAGTGGCTGTTCCGCCAGCGGTCGCGTGTGCGATTCCCGCACTTGACAATTGTTTGAATAGGCCGTTTGTATGTTGTTGTTGTGGCGTTTGTGTTTATGCCGTGTCGGTTTCCGAACCCCCGACACGAAATATTAATTTTGTGTGCTGTTGAGTGTGAGACGTTTTTTTTTTTTAGTTTTTCCTGATATTGTACCCCCATGATGATGTTTTCGTTACAGTTTGGTTTAGCAGGAGATTGTGTTATCTATCTATAAATATGATTCAGCCGAAAGTAAGGTATAACTCGTACTCGATGTTAAAAATGGACGAAAATATAGTGCATGGATTGGATATTGATCCTTTTATTACTCAGTCGGATTTCGGATGAGTCACATAACACATTGATTTTAATTTTTTTATTTATAGTATAATAACAATAATGTATCTACAGATAAACTCAGATAGTTATCTGTTACCAGAGCTTATCCATTTAACATTTAATCTATCTTTTACTATCGTCTCAATAAAAATATGCTCGAAACGCTACATAACTATGGGGGCATCCATTAATTACGAGAGACAATTTTGGCGATCTTTCGACCCCTCCCTCTCGCCCCTTGGTAATATTTCGTGGGATTTTTCTCGACAGAGGGTGTCTCCCTCTCCTACTCTCACATGAAATTTTTAAAATGCGTATTTGTAATGTAAACGAGTTAATATGACCTCAATTATTGAATTGCTATGCTCTATGAAACTGAGCGATACTCGTAAGCAGACGGGTTTTGATCAAATAATTTATTTAATAGAAAATGGTCCTTAGAAATCGTGTAATAATTTTGAAATTGGCCCTTGTCATTTAAATCTTCAAAAAGTCTGAAGTCATCACTTTCTCCTCTGAAAGTCTGAACTTTATATGATTTGACATCCAGAGTCTGGTATTTTCTTTTGTAGTAGCAATGACAACCAAGAGTCAAATTCCGCATTGTCATCATCGCTTGATGAGCTTTCAAGACTGTCCAGTTTTAAATCCATTGTGTGTACACTCTCACAGATCGCGGTCAACTGAGCTTGCCATGTATTATAATTATGTCCTACGATTATATCGCGTAATGTGAACGCAATGCTATATGTATAATTATTATAACTTTATGGCTTATAATGCTCTAATATATAGCAGAATAGTATAGCGTAGTCTGAATGCTTCTGAACTCTAATTAAAGCTCTCTTTCTAATGACAGCATCTATCTGTCGCCATTAGATGGCGTTGTTTTTTATCTGTATTAATCAATATTTTTAATTTTTTTTTTAATTTGGAACCTAAAACAATAATTTTATTGTCTTCACGATGACGAAATATTTCTTGAGAAAAGTATACAATACCTACTTTTATTTTTATTTATTTTTGTGTTCGGGCATTTTTGACATTACAGCGAGTATTATGTCTCATTATCACTTTTATCACAATCCATCCAACTAAAGATAGCTGTCAGAAAGTTATTGAGAGCTCCAAATTTTTTTCTATTGCTATCTCTATCTTTAGTAAGCACTGAGCCCTCCTAAAGACGGATCAAAGTTTAAGGTAAAAATTCCAATCTGTCTTAGTTTATCATATACGATATTATATAAATTAACAATTGGTTAAATGTAGACGTTATCGAGGCCGGTCATTAGTGTAACATAATTTAAAATAACATCAACGTTTGTGTTGTTTAGGTTAAGGGTTATTAACTTTTTCTGCACTATTGAAAGCCAGCGTAGCGTGTTAAAACACTAGGGCTTCATAATTTCCTGAAATAAAATATTCATTTACGTAAAAATAATCTCGCAATAAATTTAATGTGGTGCAGTTTGACACGTGTGTACCGGGTATCATAATTCATATTTTAACGAATAAAAATTTAAATCTTAAAGTAAAAAACAAAAACGACCTCGTTCTCGGTCACCTTTAGGATTTTAATTTTTGTTTATAAGATTTTTATATTTAATATTATATAAAACATTAGTTTGTCAAGACAAAACAGACATTAGGGCATGAAAAAACTACAATATTTCCTGCACTAATTTTAATTTACATAAAAAATAAAATTAACGCAATGTATAATATCGTCATAGTCGTAGAATAGTGACGGATCTTACTAATTTAAAACTTTACAGGGCAGACACTTCAAACAACTATGTTGTTGTTGTTGTATGTTTTGTTGGTGTTTCGTCATAGTCGTAGAATAGCGACGGATCCCACAAATTCAAAACCACACAGGGCAGACATTTCAAACATACAACAACAACAACAACATAACTGTTTGAAACGTCTGCCCTGCAAAGTTTCAAATCTTCAAGATCCGTCACTATTCTACGACTATGACGATATATGTACTTAAATGAGATAATATTATGATGTGTGGTCGGCGTAACGTCAGTTATAAATAATCATGTTATGACTTGTGTTTAAGAATTTTTGAGTAAATAATAATAAAATATTCGTCGTTTAGAATTAATAATGAGAGGAATTTTTTAAAAAACGTTATACTAACAGGAAAATTTTTATCTGTGTTAATGCAATGGATCATTTGAAGTTATTAATTTCATTATTATTAAATGTATGTCAATATCTATCAATCGTGTTATTATTGAGAGTCGGTTTAAAATGTATTATTTATTTATGGGAATACTAAATATTACTAATAACGCTATCAATTAAATACTAGTAGTGGTCGCCCAATGGTCGAAATTCGACCTAATCTATAATTGACAGCATTGTCAACATCATAAAAATACGATTGCGCATAAAATGGTGAGCATATATGCAGCAGTTATTGGACCTGATCTGTGATAAAAAATTTCGATAAAAAATTCGTTGCAAGACCTGTATTTAAAAACGTGTTGACAACGTACTTTGATAATAAACAAAGTGTATATCATTGTACATATGTGTGTGTGCCGTAGTGTTTGTAGTGTTTTTTTTTAATGAATTTAATGTATTTTTTGAGCATTATTATAAAAAATATTATAATTCTGCACTTCTTCTCCATATAAACTTTAACTGTGCCTTTCATACTTCTCCGTCCGCGTAATTTTCGTAAAGTTTTTGCTTCACGTATTAATATATAGATTATTAAATATATATCATTTTCAGATGCTTTATATTTAAGGGGCGTTATAAACGTACTATCTACTAAAAGAATTATTTACTGAATTATTAACCCCCTCTACCTTTGGACAATAATAATGACAATACCATTTATTGCACGACATTAAGAAAAGAACAATAACTGTAACGAATAAAGAAAGATGTACAAAGGCGGTCCTATCGCTAGAATACCGATTTCTTCCAGACAATCTTTGGATATAGGACACGTCTTAGTGAAAACAAGCACAGGTTGTACAACAATCTCCTCACTATATAGAAGAAAAGTGCATGGTTGCGCTTTTCCACTGCGAGTTGGCGGATATTTTTTCTTCTAAGAGTAACTATCAAATTGTTATCAGGCGTTTGTTCAATGAGACAGATGGCTTGAAGTGCTTTCGGAAATACGAGTCCTATCTTTCGAATGTCCGTTTGTG
The DNA here is from genome assembly GCA_036937285.1 of Euphydryas editha. Classification (NCBI taxonomy): domain Eukaryota; kingdom Metazoa; phylum Arthropoda; class Insecta; order Lepidoptera; family Nymphalidae; genus Euphydryas; species Euphydryas editha. The sequence continues at coordinate 4,363,704 of JAUPFZ010000011.1, read as the reverse complement.
ACGAACTTTAAATAAGATATGATGATGATATCGTGATAAATTTCATAGACAAAAATTAATCTCTTTGTTCACCTACGAAGAAAATATCGTAAGGATCCTGCATGATTGAGATGATTTTTGGGACCTTTAATATCATTCCAAATAATAAAAGAACTTTGTCCAGCGTGGAACGTCCGCGGATTCTTACAGTACACTACATAAATGAACGACTTGCATATCATGTAGGCTACGAATGTCGGTAATTCTATTGTCTCTCTATCATTAAAATTGTTCATACGTGTAATATGTATTTAAATCGTTTAAATGAAATGTTACACGTACGTTGTAATCGGACTCCCTCCAACTTCTCGCCTTGTCATCGTCGTATGGACAATTTAAAGAGTAGGCTGGGCCCTACTTCATAGTCATACCAACTAATTGCTTTGCCGATGTTGTGTTGATCAATAAATTTTTTGGAGAGTATTCTATAATCGATACTGAAGCCAAAATATATATTTTTTTATTTTTTTTGTCTGTCTGTACCTTTGCCCCGCATCACGCCAAAACTACTAAATGAATTTGAATAAAACAGACCACAATTTGTGCTCAATGCTATGAGCTAGGTCACTGGATCCTTTTTTTACGGAATTCAGCGTTTCCCTTGAGAGGGGACGAAAGTCAAAATGTGTACCTACCAAGTTGAAGTGGCAGTGGGCTGGCGGCCGATGGCCGCTGGAGGCCAAAGTAGGCTTCTAGGCGAGGCTGGATAAGGATTGCGGAAAACAGGGATGGCCTATGTCTATGTCCTACAGTGGACTGCGATAGGCTGATGCGATGCGATATACATATATATATATCTATATTGTTAGAATGAGAAGTGGAATTAATTAAAAAAAAAAAACAATCTTCGTCAAATACAATTTAATGATTTTCATTATTTTAACAATTTACACAATTAACTTTAAAGCTAAGAAATCGAGTATCAATTACACAGAATAAAATCTAAATAATAGGAAATAACGTAACGATTACATATTTGAAACATATACAACAAAACTAAAGTGGTTTACGTGACCTGCAAGCTTAACACCGAAATAATAGGTACGTCCGTTTAGCACATACGATGACAGACGAAAGAGGGCCTATTCACCAATTGACAGTTGCGCGTCATATTTATAGGCTTCGTTTGCGAAGATGTCATTTTCTCCTTACCATATGTATGTACCTAGGCTTAACGAACGGTAGGTATAGCAACCGCGAACAGAGTCTCGCCTACAGGTAGTTAACATTGTAAACAATTATAATACATATATAACGTTAATTTCTGATAAGAAAGTAACGTTATCTAGAATTTGCATAGGCTTTATAACATGGTATTAAGACGCATAAGAGATTATATGTATATCTATCTATTTGACCGTTGTCAAAACTCAACACGAGTAGAACTGTAAGGAGCATAGAAATATTAAGAATAGAATATAAGAATAGAATATTTCAAATATCTTTGGTAAGGAGCGTCTAGCCTACATATACGAATATATAAATTGTAATCATTTATGTGGGTGCTTAGCAACGTGATTATAGACTTACAGAAATGTTTTGATAAAAATAGAAATGATTTGATAAGGTTACTCAAGATAAGATATTATTTCCTTATGCACTATTTGTTATATACGTTTATTTTTTATTAGTCCCATAAAATTTAACTGTTTGACGACTTTTATGAGTCATAGTGTAATTTTTCATAAAAACATTCATACTCCTAGATAACTGGCTTAAAATATTTTTTAAAGTCCAACAACCTAATAAGTTTTAATATATCATAGTTTAAGTCCCGACTAAATTGATCGGAAAGATCGTCGCGTTCAATTAAACAATTAAAACGTTTAGTTTTTGTTTTAAATAAAAATATGAGGATGAGGCAATGTTTATATAGGTACTGTCATTTATTTATTTTTATTTCACATATTTATATTTGGGAAACAAACAGTACAATAACACACAAATAATAATAACAAGATAAACCATAAACCAAGCTAGTTTCCACCAATAAATAATTATAATAAAAAAAAAAACCGGCCAAGTGCGAGTCGGACTCTCGCACGAAGGGTTCCGTACCATTGTCTAAAAAACGGCAAAAAAATCATATCTGTTGTATGGGAGCCCCACTTAAATATTTATTTTATTTTAATATTTATTTTTAAAGCGAAAACTCAATATTCTGTAAATATTTTAAGCGTCTACCTGTTGCCACTATCAATATCGAGCAAAAACGAGCAAAAATAATTTCGACGTAAGTAATTGAAATTAAGTTTATCCAACTAAAACAGTACCAAATCGTAAACTTACAATATTTAGCATTCGCAAATGTATCGAAAAATTAGTTCCGCGCGCACGAGTTTTGCCCGAGCCTGCCCCACGCGCGCTCCGCACCCGCTACCGATCAAGTCACGCCCCCGCGCAAATTATTAAATAATTATTTACTTAGGCACCTATTACAGATTTATTATTAGAAAATAATGGTTCACGGTTTACGCATAACGTTGTTTATGAAATTAAATGTTTTTTTTTTAATTTTTATATTTGAGTTGATTGAATGAAAGGTAAATTGCAGTTTACGATTTATGACGTATTAAAAAAAAAAACTACTTACTAGATCTCGTTCAAACCAATTTTCGGTGGAAGTTTGCATGGTAATGTACATCATATATTTTTTTAGTTTTATCATTCTCTTATTTTAGAAGTTACAGAGGGGGGGGGGGGGGAGGACACACATTTTAAACATTTTGGAAGTGTCTCTCGCGCAAACTATTGAGTTTAGAAAAAAATGATATTTGAAACCTTAATATCATTTTTGAAGACCTATACATAGATACCCCACACCCCACGTATGGGTTTGATGAAAAAAAAATTTGAGTTTCAGTTCTATGGGGAACCCCCAAAATTTATGGTTTTTTTTCTATTTTTGTGTGAAAATCTTAATGCGGTTCACAGAATACATCTACTTACAATCAACTTCTACGTAATATAATAATAATCACTAAGTATCTACTTACAATCAACAGTGTAGTTCTTATAGTTTCGGAAAAAAGTGGCTGTGACATACGGACGGACAGACAGACAGACATGACGAATCCATAAGGGTTCCGTTTTTGCCATTTGATTACGGAATCCTAAAAAGCAACGTAAAAAGTGTGAATGTGTAGTATGAGAGTACAATTAACTAAAAAGAGACAGCTCAGTTCCCAGTTCGGTACCATAAATAAATTTACCTTTAAAACCGTTTAAGAAACTTTCTTTTTTTATGAAGCCTCCTTGTTGAGCAAGGCTTAGGATGATATAAAACCAATGATCTTAGAAGAAAAAGATCTAAGATCATTGTATAAAACGCAATGAATCAAAGGTTATTTTTTGAAAGATCAATTTTTTTTTCGATGGCATATAACGTTTAACGATAAACAAACTAATTGAAAATTATCACGATTAAAATATCTAGTTACTAGAGTAGTACCTGCGCTGTTTCAAACAGACTAGTTTACCTTTGAATTAAATTGTAGAATACTTCGTGTTATATCACGCTAAACTAGTAATTTTATTTTATTAAAAAATTTTATTTTTTGTGATATATAATTAACCCATAGAATGACACGCGAAAGTAGACCCTGAAATAGCGAGGGAAAATTAAGAAAATAATGGTTTTAGTATCCTTAAATAAATAATTGCTTTACCTTGTCCAACCGTTTATCTTTTTGACAGTTCAAGAAATTTCGACATTAGTGACATCCTCACATGTTACCAATTCGATTTGATATAATAATCGATTTTATTTAAGAAGAACTTTCAATCGATTTAATGAAATATTTTTAGTTTAAATATTAAGTATTAGTTTCTTAGTTTTTTTAACGCGTGCATAGTTACATTTTAAGGCAGTCGTCAAAAAATAATTAAACGAATGAACAGAATTATTGTTCTTTGTTCTTTGTGTTGTTATTAGTTTAAACTTAAATTTCAAGATTTCATAGATACTATTTTTATGTCCTTTTTTTATTAAATTTATAGAAACAATACTTACATGAAGTCAAATTATTTTTATCATATGATCGATTTATCGTATTTCAAGAACTGTTTCATAGTCTGTGGTTGTTTGTTATGCACAGGGAAGTTAACTACTCGTCAATAAAGTACCATAAGGTACGACATTACAGTAGTATATTATTCCGGAATAATAAAAAAAAAACGATAATTTATAGACGTCAAAAAGATAATAAACGTGAGCTGTCAAAAAGATAATAAACGGTTGGACAAGGGATACAATTTGTACTGTACAATACTACAGTACCTACAGTGCTATAGTGTTTCGTAATATTTTAATTTAAAAACGGGTTCACTCCACGTTTTAGATTGCCAATTATTCAATATTTCGATCAACTTGCATGTGACTATTAGTCGCGGCGTAACATAGTATCAAGTATGTCAAACAATATTTGCTATATTTAAATAAATAAACGTCTTACGCTCAACGGCCCCCAGTATGATGTTGATTCTGTGTCGTGGATCCGGAAACACACACAACATACAAGCACAAATGCCCAGACCGTCACGAAAAATATCCGTATGGCCTATTCAGATATTTGTCATGTGCGGGGATCGAACCTGCGACCGCAAGCGCATAAGCCAGTAGCTGTGACCACTGCGCCGACGCGTCGTCTATTTTCGACGACATAGTCGCAGATATTAGTTAAAGTTAATTAATATTATTTATCAATGTACCTAATTGTCGCAACTCAATTCACTTGAGGATAAACACATATTGAAGGTCGACCTTGATCGTATAATTTTTTATTTATTTCAATGATAATTTTATAATTTAATAACGCTAATATTTATAATTAATAAAAAATATTAATACTTATTAAAATAACTAAATTCTTATAACACCTATTGTCGAAAATATATTAATTTCCTTGTGCAAAATAAGTTTTTGTAATAGTCAAAATGCACTTTGAATTATGAGACGATACAATAGTCTAAAATATTTATTAATTAATTTATTTGTAAACACTTCACATGGCATTAATACACATTATTTTTAGATTGCATAAAAGGCAATTTTAAATAATGCAAACATTTTCTACCAGTCAACCTTACGATGTACAGAACAGAACGTTTTTAAGCGTGTAAAAGAACTATTAACAAAATTTTTAAACAGTAAAAAATAACAGGTAACAAATATAACAAAAAATACGCATTCAATATACATATACGTAAACGCATACACTTAATACTTACATAAATACATACATAATACTTAATTGTAAGCTTAAATAATCGAATAAATCTCAAATATAATTACCATCAACATTGTACTGGTTACTGTATTATGAAAGAATAAATAAATATAATAGCTAGTAGTTTCATCGAAGTATTTAAAGGTTTTACAAAACAGTGTATTGAAACGACGTCGTCTTCGTCAAAGGAGATGGTGAGTGACATCGATTCATCGTAACAGGACGAAGTAAGTGCGCGAATGTGTGGCTAGTCACTCGCGCTCGTATTGCCGCTCCTTTGACTCGCGCCACAAAAACCGGACCGGATCGCCGGGCAGGACGAGTGGCATGACGAGCAGCATAACGAGTAATGGCGAGAACACATTATTAAAACGCGACGCGACACAACGTGTCGACACCCGATATGCACCGTGCACATTACCAACACGCGACGCTAAGACATACTAGAAATGTCTGAATACAGTTAGCTAACAGCAGTGGAAGCGTATCATTATGTACTATCGATTTAACAAATAACGAGTCAGATGAAGACCTTGAAGAAGATTTGATGCAAATTATGGGTACATATATGATACTTAAACGACTCAAGAAAAAGAGAATAACTGGGCGTTACTGGGTACAATAAAATAATAATATAATTGGCATAAATTCCGTTTGACAGTTTGAAGAATGGGGATGGGGTCAAAGAATGCATATATGCACTGTGATAGTTCCATAACGACTGACGCGTGGCGTTGGGTGTTGTCTAGAAACATACCGCGCGTGCCGTGTCGGATGGCGTGTTTACCCTCACCATGGGCAACACACCGACCGGGCACGTCTGGATCGGGTGGCGTGTGCGGGCATGGCGTCGCGTCGGATGTTCATAGTGTGATTCTGGTCTATAGAAAACAATACATTTGATTCGACTCAACACGCATCGCGTTTCATCGGGTCGCGTCGCATTTTAATAATGTGTTTCCGCCATAACGCAGCCACACTACTTCTCTGCCCACTTCCCTCGCTATTTCCCTTGTCACTCATCGAGTGTGTGGCCGCAGTATTAGATCTTACTTAGAGAAAATACCCACAAACAATATTATTTGTAGTTAATATTCGCTTATGTCATTGCATTAGTATACCTAAGTATCAAATTACATTGTAATCAATACACATTTCGAAACAGAGGTCTTTGATCTGAAACGTGATATTGTCCTTCGCTATGAGGAGTGAAAAATATAAGTATAATAATTCTACAGTCTAACACACGATTATCAATGGATTTATCCCATTTGGATGTTAAAGTGTGATTAATATGAGATCAATCTTTACTGATATTACACATACAATATCCCGAGTCGAAATTTAGGGCCGATTTAGCTCCGCCTACGGTAGGATTTATGTCGGACTTCTGAGCTCAAAGTCGGTCCTATAACCCATGTTAAATTAGGTCCGTCTTGGCACCCAAAAATGGCACAAATTTCCGTTTTATCCACTTTACGACTTAAATCGGACCTAAATGGAATAAAAATTAGCGCCTATAGGCGCTAAGTCGCTACTAACTACGGCTATGTCGGCTTTAAATTTCGATTCGGGATTACATATACAATACTACATATGAAAGTTTGGATGAATATTATTTGTTACTTAATCACGCCAGAACGGTGGAACGATCTAGATTGAATTCTACACAGAGATAGATTATAGGTTGCAATAGTTCAAGTCTATTTTTTATCCCGAAAAAAATGTACGGTTCCTTTAGGATAGACTAACAATTGCACCATACGGGAAGCGTGTATTATTTCTACAGATCGCAACCCACGCATGTGAAGTTTCGGGCAACTCCTAGTTTGATCATATACTATAAAAGTGTATGAAACATGTGATTGATTATTAGCGATTGGCAAATAAATTATGTACATATACTGAATAATTAATTAATTAATCAGCCCGTAAACGTCTTACTGCTGGACAACAACAAGGCATACAAAAGCCTTCCAGAGAAGGAAAGGAATTATAAGATAAATAGTAAATTGCTAAGTAGGAATCTCTAAAAATAGACTGAGCGCCACAAAGACAGATTATTTCGTTGAACTCAGTTTTTTTTTAAATTTTTCGTTGTTGTTATTTTCATCTAATTATTTTAAACCAAGAAATTCAAATTTGTAGATAAATTTTGGTTGCTATTAAAATTATATGAATTAATTATATTAATTACGTTTAAATAATATTGAGAAATATTTTTTGTTACATGTTATATGTGAGTCGACGTTATATTATATACCTTCCCAATTTAAAAAAATATATATAAAATGCCTATTCTGAAAACAAAAAAAAAAGAACAATCATATTTGCCAGTCACTATTTCCGATTCCATAATTATTTAAACGTGTATGCGTTTTTTCACAATAGTGTATCATTTATGTCCAGAGTAAGGGCCGAAACACATAACGGCGTTGCGACGCCGCAACGCTAAAATCGGCGGTGGCGTCACCGCCGATTTTAGCGGCGCGGCACCGCAAATTCCGGCGTTGTGACGTCATACTTGTTGACCATGATTTATTGACATTTTGTGTCTTTTTTTATATTTTTATTTTTTTGTGTCTATTAGACATGGGTAGCTCAATGAATTTGTATGAACCGCAGATAAGCTCATGAGCCATATGCTTGAACCGGAGCTGTGAACCGGCTCGCAGTTCAGCTCGATTGTTGTTATATTGTTACTTTTAACCACTTTTAACTATTAGATTTACAGCTAATTTATGACTCGGTTCAAAAAATGACTTGTATGATGTACCTAAATTATAAATATGTAATAAAGCAGCGTTTCGAAAAGTTATTATAGTGATATTTTTTCTATCTTACACAATTATAGGGGAATGCTAATTTCATGCATATGATAAACGCTAAAGTGAGTTTCTTTGTTTGTTACGCTTTCACGCCTAAACTATTCGCCAGAATTACGATCATCATGAAATTCTGCATACCAGTTGTCTGGGGTACAGAAAAGGAAATAGAGTACCTACTTTACGTACCGACTACTAGCTGGTAGCTGTACCACGCAAGCGGAGCCGCGGGCGAAAGCTATTTATTTATATTTTATATTAATTTATGTATCACTTTGTTTAAATTTTGTTTAGGCTTCATGAGACAAAAGTTGTTTAAAATTCTACCAGCATAAAAAATTGATTCACAAAATTATTACCTGTACAAAGGATTACTTTTTATGCATTCTACTAAATATCAACTTCAAATATTAACAAATTTCACGTGAACTATAATATTTAAAATAAATAAATTAATATCCACAATAAAAAATCACGAAGAACGGTTACCCTACAAACGGTTACCCTACAAAAACGCTCTTTTTCGCGACGCCGCAACGCCGCAACGCAAACTGCCGATTTTAGCGTTGGGTCGACGCAACGCCGTTATGTGTTTCGGCTCTAAATAATCTATATACGTAATATAAAAAAGGTGTCAGGGTTGTTGTTGTGTAATATTTTCAATGTGTCGTTATAATGCAATTAGTTTTTGTAACTACTTCTAAGATGACAGGATAATCTAATATAATATATAGAGAAATAGCAAAAAGTACAACAGAAATCACCGTAGCAAATTCTAGTTGAAATATCGGTAAGATATTTTTGATCGCGACTATCTAATAAAAGAGTGTTATATTTCCAAAGTATCATAATTATATTGGTGTTCGATACGTATGTGTGCGTGTGTTACTTCAAATTTATTTGTTTGATTGATTTCTTTATTGATATTTAATAAAGGATATAAATTACAAACATTATGACGCTATATAATTTCATTCGAGTTTTACCGGAAATCAGCGTCGTCGATATTATGAGTTTAGTACATATTATTATTATTTAATAAATTAAACCTAAAAATAGCACGAGATATTATAATATTCCTTGCATTATTAGAAAGAGAAAAGCTTTCTAACACTTTAACCTACCGGACCGGTCAAATGACTGTTTTGGAGTCTTGAACTAATGCAAGACTTTTTCTATAATATATAGCTATTTAAAAAACCTGTAAACCTAAAAAAACCTAAAAAATAAAAATGTTAACTTAGAATTTAACAATTTTAATTAAAGTTTCCAAATCGGTCATTTGACCGCTCTGGTAGGTTTAGGGCCGGTTTTTTTAATCCGTAGTTAAGGCGACCAATGGTTAAAAATAACGACCAATGGTTAAATTTTTGTAAAATCCGTTTTTTGACCCATAGTTAACACAACCAGTGGTTAAATAAGTAACTATTGGTCACAAAATTTAACCACAGCTCCAACAAGGGATTAGCAAGATGGCGGCTAGTTAACTCTCGCATTATCAGCTGTTCTCACTTCTCAGTATTGTTTGCTCGTGTGATTTTAGTGTCAATTTTAGTGAAAAGTGTTACAATACAGATTTTCTGTGTTATTAATTATGAATTTAAACATAACCAGATACTTCGACGTTTTAGAAAGTTCATTTGATGATCGCGTGATCAGTTCTTTTGCTAGTAATTATTGAATAATCCTTGAAGGAGGCATGTCAGTTTTACAGTCTCTTCTTTACTAAAATTAGTTGTACGATCTCTGAAACATAGGGTTAAATAATAATAATAACCTTTATTTCAGGACTAGTCCATATAGCGTTAGTTACAAATTTTTTCATATAACCGTTAATAATAACAAATTTAAATCAGAATTAAATTAATGCCAAAATTAAATCACCTAAATATTAAAAATCATCATGATCAAAATCAATACCAAAATTCATTCAAAATTGCAAATTAAAGTTAAGAATTCAAAATCAATACTAAAATTCAGTCAAAAACTAGAATTACTAAAATTCTATTAAAGTCATAAATCAAAATCCAATCAATACCTACTAAGTTTAAATTACAATTATCTACAATTTAATCAAAATTAAAATTCAAAATTAAAACCAAAACCAAAATTAAAATCAAAATCAAGACTTAAATCAAAATCGAAATTAAAATAAAATTAAAATCAAAATCAATTAAAACAAATGAAAATTAAAGAAAATTACTTAAACATGCTTTGCGATGCCATCATATTCGAATTTGCTATATATTCTGTACTTTTTCGTCACGATATTAAAAAATACAAAAATACCACGTGGCACGAATCACGATTTAATTAAGTACTGTTATTTTGTAAGAATTTTTATTACAAAATAATGACATTCACAACTTTGACACTAATAACAAGTACGATAAACTTCAAATGCGTCAGGCGTAGACAGTCTTGCCATGCGAAAAAAACTACTCCCTATTGAAATTGGGGTCATTTAACACTCATTACAATGGCAACATATTTAACCAATGATTAACATTACCAATAGTTAAATAGAGATCAAAAAACAAATGCTTGCTTTAACCAGTGGTTAGCTTCTAACCTTTGGTCAGTTTAACAAATAGTCAACGTAACTTTTACTACGGATCAAAAAACCGGCCCTTAGTGTTAGCTTTATTTTTCACTTCATTTACAACCATCTATACTACTCAAAACAAAATAAGGGCCACCACTATTTTTCTGATTATTATTTTTTTGGTCAAGATTTTTTGCTCTGATTGTTTTAAATTAAATAAAACAATGTTTTTTTTTTAAATTAAATTTAATAAATTCTAATGCAATTAAACAAAAATTACGAAATCTTAGGATTTTTTTGGTTTTTATCACTTTTATGGCCGTTTACACTTAACATTAGCATTCAGTAGACTAAACGCACAGCTGAGTTGTTTAGTTTTGCGTTGTTTAATAACGCAAAAATACGCGAAAATTTCTTATTAATGCCAAAATACTATGCATAATAACGTCTATGTTACGATCTACAAGTGCTGAGATATACGCATAAAAAATATTTTTTTTCCTGTAAAATTTAGATTAATCGATTAATATATTATTCGGTGGGAGAGCGAAATATCTGTCCCGAGCGGGAATCGAACCCGCAACTGCCGACGCGTGGCGTTGAGGCAACTACTCGCACCACTACATCAGAACGGTCGCCATTAAAAGAAATATTAACTTTAAACGAATTACTGAAGATAAAAGTTTCAACAGTAATACGAGTAAGATAACCTAATTATTAAATTAATATAATATTATTGTTTCAAGTTGTTTTGGCGCGCGGCGCTATGTGTGCGTCAAACATATACTAGTATTACATAGTATCAGTATTACTTGCTTGTACGTGTTAAGAAGTAGAATCAAATGCGCTTTTATATATAAAAATGTAAATATTTTATTTGATTCTTCATTGAAATGTTGATTTTTATTTTTATTCAAATGTGATTTTTGAACGACAATTGTCGAGTCACTATCGCGCATCAAGGCTAGCCGTATTTACACGTAAATACACACACACATCTACAGTAGGGATGTCCATCGGAAAAAAATATCGATAATTTTATTATCGATAATTATCGTATCGTGTTATCGATAGTTATCGATAATTATCGAATGAACAGTTATCGATAAGTTAAGTTAAGTTATCGATAGTCAGCGACAATTATCGATAATTATTGGAAAAAAATTATCGATAGTTGATGACAGTTATCGATAATTATCGGATGAAAGTTATCAGACGACGAAAAAAAAAGGTCTTCCACAGATTCATATTCCCGGCGCAACTAGTGGTCGAGAATTATTGGATTACACTTCTCGGATGACGAAAAAAAAAAGGTCATCCGGCCTTCAGTACCGACGTTTACGCCCTGGCCCTATCCGAATACCTAAAAAAAAGGTCATCCGCCGTCCAGTATCGACATTACCCTCAGTATCCTATCCGAATACCTTAAAAAAAAAGGTCATCCACCCTACCATAATTATCAAATCACAATTGTCAATACTTATCGGATACAATAAGTATTATCGAAAATTATCGAATCACACAAAATTATCGATAATTATCGGATCACAAAAAATTATCGAAAATTATCGGATCGCACAAAATTATCGATAATTATCGGATCGTACAAAATTATCGATAATTATCGAATGAAAACTTATCGAAGGTTATCGATAATTATCGAATGAAAAGTTATCGATAATTATCGAATCAAAATTATCGAATAACACTTATCGATAATTATCGATAATTATCGAATGAAAAATTATCGAGTAGTTACGAATTATCGATAATTATCGCACACCCCTAATATACAGCCACGCGCGAAGATGATTTAAATAATATATACTTACACTAGCGGCCCACCAGCGCTGCACCCGGGGTATGTATATGTACCTAAACCTTCCTGATGAATCACTATCTATTGGCGAAAACCGCATGAAAATCCGTGCAGTAGTTTTTATGTTTACCGTGAACAGACATACAGATAATATGTTGTGATAATATTTTATAAAAATCTTATAAAACTTTTTTGCGATCTAAATTTGTCTGTGTACCTTATAATTTTTAATCTTTCTAGTAGTTTCAAGGTAGTTCTTATTATTTGGAAATTATTTAAAAAGTATTTTTTTAGTCTGAGTTTATTTATTTTAATATCAAATTGAAATTCGTTATTTTCAATTCTATTTATAACTAAAACGTTTTATTTTGCTCGGTAAATGGAATTTGTCCTATGACTAAAGCGATCTGCTTTATATACATAATATAATAGACGTTGAAATGAATATAAAAAAAAAAACAGTGATAAAAACGCTTTAATTACTTTGATACTGATCGTACTACGAAACGTACTTAATTATTAAAAATATGTAGGTAACAACTTTGTTTATTTAGTTTTGTTTGTTTAGTATTTGACTTAAACAGTAAGTAAATTGTGAATACTAGTTGCGTCTCGTGGTTTCACCCGCGTAACTTCCGGTGGGAATATTCCCAATGGGGATAACAAGTATCGTGTATGTGCTTGTTATTCTGGATCTCCAGCTATATACGAACCAAATTTCGTTGCGATCGGTTCAATTGTTTTTTTGCGTGAAAGTAATGAAAGAGTAATTAAATTACTTCTTTGGAGAGTAAGACTTGGAGATTAAGATCAGAAGGTTTTGAAACAAATAGTCGTATAGTCGAATAGTGAATACTTGATTAAGCGAATAATAATAATCGAAGAATAGTGAACAACTGATATTTATTTTTAAAAAATGACGATATGTATACGAAATATTTATACAATAATATTTACATCGTAGTGTCATCAAGCAGTTGCGCTTTGACTTTGTCGATCGTGCGTATTATTAGAAGTGTGATAGCGTGTTGCGATATGTTGTGGTAGCCACACTTCTAAACTTTAATAATGTACTCACTTAATGATAAACACGGAAGGTAATCTTGAAATCAGTTAAGACGATTGAAGCAAATCTTAGATATGATTAAATAAATAAACTCATATTCAAACATACGATTAGTTACGACAGTCAAAGTTAAACGCAATAAAATTCACAAGTGTGGTCTTCGTTCGTGTACTCATAGCCGACCATTTATATTTTTGAATATTTGAATTAGCTTATGTAATTGGAATGAGCGTTGCTTATTTAGGGTCAAAAGTCGGCAATGCCCACCGTTAAATCCCACCCGGAACCTAATCAGACATTATAAGCATCAATATTATGTCATCAATAATGTCTTTGCGTCATTATTTATTTTAATTTTTTTGTGCTACATTTATTAGTTTGTTTATCAAAAAACACTAAATGAAAATACATAAAAACATCAAAGATTGCAGCGATTGTTACTAGGATTCCCTCTGTTGTTATAACCACTTAAATTAAAAAAATATCTGTGGGTAATTTGTCTGGTTATTTCAGATGCAACGTTCTCCCTCTCTCCTAGAAAAAATAGGACGACGTCTACCACATACAATGAAATCGGTTAACGTTCTAAGCATTTATGGTGAAATAAAAATCTATAGAATATGATAAACGTCGCATTGCATCAGCCTATCGCAGTCCACTGCTGGACATAGGCCTCCCCAAGCTCGCGCCAAATATCCCGGTTTTCCGCAATCTTCATCCAGCCTCCGCCGGCGTCCTGCGGGCCGGAGGATGCCCCATACTGCGTTTGCCAATACGCGGTCTCCACTCCAGGACATATCTGCTCCAGCGGCCATCGGTCCTGCGACATACGTGACCAGTCGGTCAGTGTCGGTTACTTTGGTTCTCTCGCGGATAATCTCATTACTGATTTTATCCTTGAGAGAGACACCAAGCATAGCCCGTTCCATAGCACGTTGAGCGACTTTAAAATTGTGTAATAATCCTGTTGTCAGTGCCCACGTCTCGGCGCTATATGTCAACACAAGTAGGACGCACTGCTCGAAGACTTGTCTTTAGGCATTACGGAATCTTCGAATCAAAAACTCGACGCAGCCTACCAAATTCCGCCCAGCCCAACTGAATCCTATCGGCTTCCTTCTCGAAGTTGTTTCGGCAAAGTTGGAATGTGTGGCCTAGGTAGACATAATCTTGTACAACTTCGAGAAGGGTACGATTGACAGATATCGGTCTCGGCATGAAATGTTTATTGAACGTAACTTTCGTCTTGTCCAAATTCATACCGAGACCGACCAGTTGGGAGGATCATCATACAGGTTGCCCAGCATCCGGCCTATCTCCTCCAATGTCTTCGCAAAGATGACGATATCATCGAAACGATATCGGTGAAACAAAGGTATAAGATGTATTCGCCATTGATATTTATTCCTCGTCCACTCCAGTCCAAAGTCTTAAAGACATCCTCCATCGCGTTGGTAAACAGTTTCGGGGACATTACATCCCCCTGTCTTACCCCACGACTAAGGTGTATAGGTCTTGTTCGTTGATTGGACAGTCATCGTCGCCACGTCATATATACATATCAGTACCTCGATATATCGCCAGTTGATATGACATCGCTGCAAAGAATCCAGGACAGTCCAGGTCTCGATCGAGTCAAAGGCTTTCTCGTAGTCCACAAATGCCATACACAGCGGCTGATTATACTTTTCAGTCTTCTGTATAATCTGCCGTACAGTATGGATGTGGTCTAACCCAGTCTGCTCAGGTAGCTGGAATTTGTAGATCGTTAAACGATTTGTAACGATCCTCGAAAAGAGCTTATAGACGAGACTCAGAAGTGAGATTGGTCTATAATTCTTCAAGAGAGATTTATTTTATTACCTCTCTTGAAGAACAACACAACCCCACTCCTGGACCACGCCTCCGGCGTGGTAGCCCGTTGGATGACGACATTAAAGAGCTCTGCTAAGGCTTTTAGAATAGGTCGTCCCGTGGCCTTAAGCTCAGTTGTAATTCCGTCACCCCCGGGGCCCTCCCGTTTTCAAGCTGTCCAAGCGCCGCACTAATCTCACCGACATCAACATCGACATCGTAATAACTATACGTATTTCATATATCTGACATGTCATAAGTTAGACCTACAAAATTTTTTAAAAGGACATCTTTGATTGTTATCGATCACTATAATATTATAAAGCCGTTTACTTCTTTGTTAGCATGAACGCGCTAATCTCATATTACCAGTCTTATGAAAAACTATTTTTATATCAGGAAACTTGTTTATTGATCACGCCATACCTTAAAAAAACAAAGAAGAAAAGAATGACCATAAAATATGTCAACCAACCTGACAAATATTGAAACTTCAGTTTTGAAATTGTCGATGTGTTGGCGCAGCGGATTCAGTAACTGGCTGTCTCGTTGCAGTCGCGGATTTGATCTCTACGCATTATATATTATATATGTGGATATTCGTCGAGGTCTGGGTGTTTGCGTTGTTTCCGGACCTCCGGTAGGATTCTTGTCCTAATCCCCTATTAGCCGTTGAGTGTAAGGCGAATAAATGAGAGATCGGGCTCGAGATTCGTTAACAATATTATTTGTATGATTAATAACATATTTCAATGTCGTTATTTTATTTCAGATGTGAAAACAATCCTCAAATCGGTATCGGGGAGGCTGCGCTCCGGCGAGCTGACGGCCATCATGGGACCATCCGGCGCCGGAAAATCCACTCTACTCAATATCCTCACTGGATACAAGTAAGTCATCAATGTTCTCAGCTTTCTTTTCTACAAACGATGAGCTAAACAGTGCACAAAAAACCACATACAAAACATTGCACGCATTAAAAATACTTTATTTGAGATGCCTTTAAAACAGTCAGTGATTTGCATTAAATGTTAATTATCTGTATTTTTTTATTGTACGGAAACTTTTTAAAGTTATTTTTAAATTATATTCATAAATGCAAGAGTGTAAAGGGCCGTTTCATGGCCAAGACCAGGTTTCCATATTCAAAGATCAAATCTGACATTCAATTTAACCTCAGCCTTCATATTAAAGTTCGGTGCTACTGAGTTATAATTACCTTTTCTTAAACCGCACATATACTTTATTATTTATAATATACTTTGGAAAAGTTGTATTCACAGTATTATATTATTCACAATAAACGAATAATTTTAGATATAATTTTCTTTGTTTTAATGAGAATGATAAAAATAAATAATTAAAATAAATATTATTTTTATAATATGCATTTGATTGTAAAATTATAATTGTTAAAAAATCTTATTTTTAGGATCTTTGAAATGTTTCATAGTGCGACCGCCATTTTATAATCATAAAAAAGTCAGGACGGTTGTTATCCGAGAAAAAAAAACTGACGTGGTTATATAAATATTTTTAAATGTTAAACAATTCATTTTTGTAATTGCGTTTATTATCAAAAGTTATAAATAAACGAGTTTGTTATAGTCTGAGATACTTTCAGTAGTGACGACATATTCAATAAGAACAATACCTTTCTGCTTCAGTTCTCACGTAAAGTGTAACTAATATTATAAATGTGAAAGTGTTGATAGGTGTTTGTTTCTCCGTCACGCAAAAATTACTGCACCGATTGCAATGAAAATTAATACGTAGATAGCTGGAAATCCAGATTAACATATAAACCACTTTTTATCCCGAATTTTTCACGAAATCGGAAATTACGTGAGCAAATCCGCGAGGCGTCGTTAGTATTGTACAACGAAGACCCTCACTCGTTTGCAGCTTATCGATAATGTCGTTATTGCGTACAATAACCTTAGTAACAATCTACAATACGACACTGGTATATTTGTTAGATAAAACAAAGAGCGTTTACTACGAACGAGCCGCGCAAAACTTTGTGAATTGTGATTCATTGCGATAGCAGTTGTTAGTATATTTTCACTTTGTCGTTTTGTTGACATAGTTCTCTGTACTTTCTCTTCATATCGCAAAACAGCTTAAAATGTTAACTTAACTCACGCGTAACTTTTCATTTACATTTAATATATAAAACTAATACTACTGGTAAAAGATCTATACTAATGTTATAAAAGCTGAAGAGTTTCATCGTATGTTTGTTTGAACGCGCCAATTTCAGGAACGACTGGTTCGAATTGAAAAATTCTTTTTGTGTTGGATAATCCATTTATAGGCTATAGGCTATATAAAATCACGCTACGGCCAATAGGAGCTGAGCATTAATAAGAAATGTTACAAAAATGGAAAAAAATATTCGGTTTTGAGAGCCTCCGTTGCGTGCGCTGCGTAAACGTAACTTTAATAAGTTACGCAAAATCCATACCTATAGTACGGAATTGATCGCCAATAAAAGTTCTAAAAAAAGTTCGGACCGCGTATATCTATCGGAAGGACATAGGTTACTTTTTATCAATACACCACGGGGGCGAAGGCGCGGGTGGAAGCTAGTATAAAATAAAAGTAATGCAGTGTAAAATACAATGGAATGTAAACAACGCTTCATAGTTTTGAGCACAGAAAATTTAATAAAGTGAATGTTCTGCATGTCAAGGGATTTATTCTTATATGTGTTAGTACTTAGTCGCCCTAACGCTGGCGGTCGCGGATTAGATTTCCGCTCGGGGTACATATTTGTATTTGTACAAATATTTGTTTCTGGTCGCGGTATATATTTCCTTGTAGGTCTCCCCAGGGTCGTAGGTCTGTCTCGGAGAGCACGTAAACCTTCGGTCCCGGTTGTCATGATAGACAATATCAATCGTTATGATAGAGAAATTTGCTAACCCGCAAGGAACCATCATCAACCAGCAGCGTGGTTGAAAGGTCCAACCTTTCTCTTATATGAAGAAGAGGCCCTTGCTTGCCCAGCAGTGGGATGTTTACAGGCTGATGCAGTTCAGCTCAGTTCATGTGTTAGTATTAAAGAAACCAAATTAAAAACCATTTTTCGTATGAATAAATCATAATGGAAATGTCCGACATGTAAGAAATCTAAAAAATCTAGTAACAGTTCGAGATTAACATCTAGCTCTGGAAAAATATATGTATGTTGACTCATCTCAACTTCAGACCGACGCTAAAACATTGGTTTCCTTCTTTGACGATCGTTTCTATTGTTTACAATCTATAATAAATTCATTCAAGTCCCCCATTACTGACGGGCTTAAGAAATTTCCAGATTCTGTCATTTTATGGCCAACATAGATAAAAGTTGTGGAATACAAAACAGATAAAGATGTCAGTAAATACGACAACATCAAATTAGAACTTGAAGAAATCCTTAAAGTTTTCCCCTTTTTTATTTTTTTCTTTATTTAAATGCATACACATTGTAATAGCTTGTAGTGAAAACTATTTAGGCTTGAGAACTGACTTAAAAATATTATTGTTATCACATGTAATATTGTAAGCTGTAAGTTTTCCTAAATAAAATAAAAAATAGCAAAGGCTAAAGTGATTCGTGGTAAAAATAAAATGAAACATTAATTATTATGAGAGGTCTCGACTCTCGAGTATTTCAAACGACGTGTTTTCTCAGCGAGTGTGGGATTACGCAAATTGTACCACGCCGCCGGTCTGCGCAATGTTGGTAAACATTAGTTACAACGATTTACTGTTAGGACTACCTACATGAAAACACATATTATGTCTATTTTTATGTATAATCTACATATTTAATTAATGTATCTACGTTTATTTACTACACTTATTCATGTATTTTTATTTTCGATTTATTTTATATGTGTATGTGTGTGTATTCATGTACCCAAAGATTGTCTGAAAGAGATCGCTCTTCTAGCGATAAGACAGCCTTTGTACATATTTCTTTATTCATTACAAATATTGTTCTCTTTCTAGTGGTATGCAATAGTCTTATTATATTCATTATTATATGTCATAAGCTATAATTATTTAAAATCATACCGATCATATGATGAATATAATTTATTAAATCTGTTTTCTGAAATAATATCCATAAACTTGTAGGAATAGTAATGACATAGATTTTGTAACGAAAAGGCATCTTGAATACTTTGTCAAGTCTAAACGACACCGTTTAATAATGATAGTCTGGATCAGTGTTTCCCAACGTTGGGCCCACGCCCCACTGGGGGGCAATGTGATAGTTAAGGGGGGCAATTTAAAAATGGACTCGACACGACTTTAAGCCTTTCGCTTTTATTTAAATGCAATGCTATACATTGTCCAACCGTTTATTATCTTTTTGACAGCTTACGTCTATAAATTTCAGTTTTTTTTTTCTTTATATGTTTTGAAATTTTACTTACGATGTTTTGATAACAATTTCATAGTGATTTCTTCCTAAAACTTATCATTTATATTTCTTAAGGGAACAAAACAATTTTAAAGGTTAAAAATTATGCATGTTAATATATATTTATATATATAAAAAATTTAGAAATGTTAAGGTGGGGCATGGCCTAAAAAAGGTTGGGAAACACTGGTCTGGATAATATCACACAACGTATTTATGTTATCCTAAATCACATAAGCATTAGAATGTAGGCTCAAGTGGCTGAAATTTCGGATTTATTTGAGTTTTCAGTAAATTCGACTCTTAGAATGTTTTAAGTAGGAACACAAATAATATTCCTTGTCGTTGGAACCCAAAATTCAAATGAAATGTTATTAAATTGTAACTCCAGTTGATCAGAGCATGCACTTCTGTTCGGTCATCTCACTAGTTTTAATTAAATAATTTTAAAGATTTTTTAATTGTTTTTAAAAAGCCCATTCGCGCTTCCATAAACTTGTAGACAAGTAGTATAGAGGAATAGTAGTGACTATAAACATTAACATGAGTTAAACGTCGTTTCTATTAAAAATGTCAACGAATCCGAATATATATTGAACGTATTCAAAGAAGACCTCTAAGATCAAAGCTTAATATTCTTAACAGATATTAGAAGAATATGATTAGGAAAGACATGTAATCCGTATGCTGATTTTTTTATTTATTTTATAAATTAAATATACTCTTAAATTTGACGAAGAGTATAAATACTAGTTCTAATTTTGCGTGACTCAATTAAAATATATGTATTATCAATATATTACCCAAAGCTGGACAGCTATTTGATACAGAGCATGATTAATGTTATTTGCAACCGGATCCTTGTTATCACCGAGTGACAAATAGGTCAAGCGGTCAATTTGATGTTATACGAAATGTAATAGAAACATCGATTCTATCAAGGTAAACTTATTTAACCTATCAAGCTGTCACTTCCAATATTAAAATTGCTGATATTTATACGACAAAAATACAAGGATTTACTTCATACAAGAAATCCTTGTAATGGGTTTACTATTGGATACTCCAGGATTATTAGCCAATTGAGCTTGAAAATGATTTAAATTCGAGGAAACCCAATTCTTCTCCTAACTCCTTTTTTACCATTTTCTCCTATCTTTTCTGCATCGATACATAATGTAAACAAAGGGCATTGGTACACATGTATACTGAGTAAATAACTTCCGGGATACAATAATGTGAAACTAAATGTTTAAATTTAGGTCTGGTTAAATAATATAATATATATTTTTGTTTTTATTCATCATGCATTTTCATACATAATTAAAACATTGTCTCATTTACATTTTGTAGCAAACATGGTGACATACTTCACTTAAAACATTCGCTTGTAAACATTACAAATATTTATAAATAATGTCAGGTTTATCGATTGATTCCCTTTTTTTGAATCGTTAATATTTTTATATTCACCGATTAGAAACGAAAAAAAAAAATTACATGTTAAACTTTTTAATGTGAAAATTGTATCAACTTTCTATGTTATTTTACATGAACACATAAATTATAAATTTCAATAAATAAAAATATTTAACCTGTTGTGGTATTCCGCAGTAGTATCTGATTTTATTTTATTTAAAGAACGACCACAGTTCACACAAACATGTCTATGTGTTGGTTGCTGATCTTAATTAAGACATAAGTTTATTATGCTACCATTATAATATGATACGTTTAATTTTCATTTCATTTTTATACTAAGTGATTATATTCATCAGCTCATATATCATAAGAATGATATAATGATAAAATTATACTTAATTATACGTATTATTGATCCATTGTTACACTGTTGGTAAACTGACTGAATTCTACAAGGTCTAATTTGTATCTTCTTAAACCCCTCGAATCATTTAATTTGCGATTAATGAACAAATGCAATTGCGAAGCTTGCATTTATGTCGCAATGCCGGCGTTCGTGCTAGAGCCATCGTTTGTAATTGAATCAATTACTAGATTCGGTTCGCCAGGGTATTCATGTAGTACTGAGTCTATTACCAAGTCAGGGTCATTGTAGTTAGAGGGTTCGGTTTGGGCCACTGTCGTGAGAATTCTTTAGAAATATTTGAAGAAAATGCACAAATAACATTCACGAAAAACGAAATCTAAGCGAACTGCGAAGGAAAACAAATCACGGCAAAATGTTGTCGAATCAAAAAATCGAAAATTAATAATCGATCGACCGAAATAGTTCTAAAATAATATTGTATTGAAATATATAAAATTCAATGATATTTAGGAGGTAGAATTCTGTTATTTTTGTTTTATAATTAATAATAATAAACTTATTTAGTAGTAATTTATTTAATTTCTCGTATTTTGTTTCGTGGCAGTTTTTCAAGTGTCATCTCGAAAGAAATTATAATGAACTAGCAAACCCGGCGAACTCCGTTTCGCCACCAACTTATTTTCGTGAGGGATACTCACACCACGTACTGCCGCCATGCAAAACCATATTGGTTTGTAGTACATGCTATGTATCAGAGATGGCGCTGTATGTGAAAAATGATTTTCCCTGTTTTCCTGCTTTTCTGTTGAAAATTTTCCTGAATTTAGTTTGTTATAAAGCTCACGGAGCCCGAGACCTTTCCAACGAATGCAAAACCGTGGAAATCGGTTCTTGCGTTCTGGAATTATAGCGTCAGGAAGGAAAACCCGACTTATTTTTATATTATAGATTAAGAAACTATTAAATTTGCAAATGTTTTCTGCGAAGTTCTTTTTAAAAAATGTATTTGTTAGAAACGTAATTAATTTTTTTATACCTTCGTGATTAATTGTCGCGTTTTTGCCCGTTGCCGTAAGAGGAAATGGTAATTTTTGCCCAAAATGACCATATCCTTTACGTTTTCTTTTACAATTTAGTTTTTTTAGAGGTCAAATTAATTCATAAATATAATATAAGGCCATTAATATTATAACCCCATTTAGAATTGACAATTGTAAGTGGTGACAAACTGATTTTAGATATCGATTTGATTGAGTGGATTGACTTTAATAGCCGATATTTTAGGCTTTATTTTCTATTAAGCAATAAATATTGCCAAACTTATTTGGATTGATGAATATATCTATTCGAGTTATAGTTTTTTTTACAATTTTTTACCAGTTATTACACCGCATTTCATTGTCAGGTGGAGCTAATTTATTAACAGAAGTTACTTAGTTCATACGAGTATTTATAATTTAATCCTTAATTAGTTTATAGTAGCCGAAAGCTTTTTTTGCTTTTACAAGGGGAGTATCAAACTTGGGATTTAAACATTCCGCTGATTTTTATATATGTTGTAGAGTAGTCTCCCGTCAATAGGCGGCGGATAATTGACGGCCGGCTGGTCGAGTGGTCAGGCAACTGGACACTTGACGCAGCGGTCGCGGGTTCGAATCCCGCCAGGTGCAGATAATTTGTATGACGAATATAGATGTCTGCACCGGGTCATGGATGTGTATTTATCTATATATGTATTTATATCTTAAATTTATTTCCGTTCCTAGTACCCGTAACACAAGTTCTTACGAACTTAGCACGGGGCTAGGTTAACGTGGTGTGATTGTTGGTTAATATTTATTTATTTATTATTATTTATTTAATAACTAGGTGAAATGGTAAGACGCACTTGGCATTCGTTTCGAAAAAAAAAAAATGAATTTAAAGTTCAAGTCCACTCGACCCATTATTTTTTTCCAGGTTTATTTTTACTACAACATATGTATATAAAAATCAACGGAATCTGTGATTTCCAAGTTTGATATTCCCCTTGTTAGTAAAATCATTAAGATAATTCGATACCGTTCTAAAGTTAGGTCTAGTAGTAGTCTATATTCTAGAAAACTTTCTTTTCATCGGTTACCAAATCTTCAGAATAACTACCAGAAACTACTTATTTGTTTTTTTTTGCAAGCTGTAATTAAGGTCCTATTTACTTGACATTCAAATTGAGCACATAGTTTTTGTAATAAGTATGATAGTGTTGTTATATGAAGTATTGTTACACGACACGTGAGACTGGTAAAAAATAATAGTATTTAATATTCTTCTAAGTAAGTTATTAGTAATGGGAATTGTCATGAATACAGTTTTTGCGTCAAAATATTTCTTCGACTATAATATTACTAAAATTTTCATTATCCGGCTTTTTTTATACGTAGGTAATTGGCCATGTGACAATCAGTCTGTTTCCATATTTGAAATCATTATAAATTCTCTATTGTTTGCAATTGAATCGGCATCGGAATGTTGATTTTGTAGCTTTACAACTGACATTTAGAACTTAATTAATTTATAAAACGAAATATTTACCTATATAACAGTTTTATATTTATTTTTAATTCGGTGGTATCG
Organism: Euphydryas editha; assembly: GCA_036937285.1. Taxonomy (NCBI): domain Eukaryota; kingdom Metazoa; phylum Arthropoda; class Insecta; order Lepidoptera; family Nymphalidae; genus Euphydryas; species Euphydryas editha. Next base: position 4,339,506 of record JAUPFZ010000011.1, on the reverse strand, counting down.
GGAAATTATTGAATAGATCATAATTTTTTATTTTTTCATGAAACGCTTGAGCTAAGACATTAGGTATGCTTAAATATAATATATAATAATAATTTATTTATTTCACGCACACAGCCATTTTATCGTACTAAAACTAAACCAACAGTTAACTTACTTACAAATTTACATGTATTTTTTTTTAGAATCCAGACTGGCATGGCTAACCTAACCTTCCCCAACGAACAAATAATAATAATTAATAGTAAAAGTCGGTACAGCGAAGAGTAACTACGCATTAACAAAAAAAAAAAAAAAAAAAAGAACGAAGCGAAATATATGTGTGCAGGGAATTGTTACAACAACTTCACTGCATCTCAGATGTTTTTGAATTTGCTCATTATGTTAACGTTCTGTATGGTATTATGAGGTTAACAGGGTCACGCGACAAAGGAAGTATTTTAAGTTGCAGACATTTTTATAATAAGCCAAATTTATGTTTATAGTAATATACGATTTTATATCTATATATATTTTGTATCGCATTCCATTGATTTATATGTTACTTGTTAAAACCATTAAATGAGCTATATATTTATATGTTAATATTCACGTTCTCGAAAAGGCTATATATTATAACTATAAAATTTCAATAAAAATTTCAAGGGGTTGACGAGGGTGAAAAATCTATCTTGTTTGGTCTTATATTTGGGAATATTAGTTTTTCCTATTTGTACGGAGCAGAGCTCGTTCGTTCCGGTGTAATTCCTTACATACTAATTATGTTTTGTTATATTGATTGAGTTCAATTAATATTACTATTATGATATTTACGAAATCAGAGTTAAATATTTTGTTATTATAAAATACTAAAAAAACAATTTCGTGGTTATTAACGTGTTGAGATGACGTAGATTCATTCCACCTTACATAATCATATCTTGTTTGACCGGCTCGCCTTGTGGACATTAGGCTGAACTTCTTTAGATGTTTTATATTAGAAAAATTCTAGTGCGATCCGGAAGATACTGTGCATAAACATTTTATTTGTTACATTGACACATATATTCTGTTAGAATTTTTTTCAACAGACATATTATCATATAATACAGAGTTTACCTTATAATAAGCTACCTAAGAACATCGTCTCTTATTCAAATATTTGTTGTTATTTAATAATAATAAAATAATAATACAACTGTACTGCTATTTTCTAAATATATATATTATACATATATATAATATACTGTATCTGTCTGTAAACAACCCACAGCTGAGCGAAGACCTCTTTTTCATATAGAATGTTTGAAGTTGAAGCCACCACGCTGCTCCACTGTGGGTTGGCGGATGATGTCCCTATCATGGTAAAGGTCGTTATCAGATGTCTATGATAACAACCGGCTTTTGTGCTCTCCGAGGCACGGTGGGGAGTCCCACAAGGACATACACCCAGACAGGAAAAATATTATTATGAAATTTATATGTACACTAATATAATAATATAATTTATAATTTATAAATTCATAAAAAATAATAACCTAGCTTCGTAGAATACGTTGATTATTATTTTCGTTTCTTTTTAATGCTATATGATATATTATAGTGTAAACCAGCGCCTTGTCACGTAATGAAAATTGCACTAAGAGATACGATTCATATACGAAAAATAATAATTCAATATTACCAACCTAATCTGTCGAGGAAGAAATAATTTCCGTAAAACGGGGTGAATAGGTACGAATACTATATTGGTAAAATAATTCATACAAATTTGGAAGTTCTTATATAATTAGCCTTGAATGGTGTTGAATATAATTTATAACTTAAATAAATTCTACGTGTTATTTAAGCAAAAGTATTTGAATTTGAAAGTTATAAAAAAAATCTTTAATGTTGTTATGTTGTTATTTCAATCAGTGGTACCACAGTTAACATTTGATTTAAATTAAAATTTTTATGTTTGTTGTTGTGGTGAACGATATTTATTATTTTAAATAAGAATGTAGAAGGGGTAAGAAGTTGCAAGTCGCTGGTGTAAACTATTAAACATAATACAATATACTAAACACGATGAACAAGACATTCACATAAAATAATTATCAAAAGGAACTAATGTATTCAATTCTAAAAAAGAAGAAATTTGACTTTCAGTTAAATATTGAAAAACGGTTGCGATAAAGTTCCAGTACTCAGTAAGTTTTGTTTTATGTGACAATGGTATAGTATTGCTAGAAATAAAACAATCGGAAGAATCCGTTACATTTCTCAATGCAAATAGATTAATCATAGTCGCGATTCATCAAAATGATCAGCACGTCTTTGGTTATCCCGTATTGACCACAAAGTCCACAAACATATTATATTACACAGAATTTCTAAGTATCTACTATAAAAATATATGTGTATATTTTTTTATAAGGAAGGTGTTGCTAATAAGTATTTGTAATTGGGTACTTTCGGTAGTGAAGAATAAATTATGAAATTTGATAAAAAATAAAATTTATGTAGAAATATACTTAAATATTCTGATTTTGAGTTATAAAAGCACATTATTTTTTTATTATATTGAAATTAAAAGTCGTAATTTTTAATCTGTGTATCACGTGACCTAAAACACGAGCCGCCATGGTGGGGCGTCATAATGACAGTGTTCCGATATACACTACGAGCACTGCTCAGTGCTCTCACTGGCAAAAAATTCGTTCCTTCATGGTGTGTCAGTACCCTGCCGCACTACCATAGAGAAATATATGACTTCATAAATAGCCGCGCTTGTTGTACTGTGACCACTGGCGCTTTCGAGGTAAGGTGCTCTCAGTACTTGATTACGTGATCAAAAAATATAACAGCGTGAATAATTGTTATTTTTATTAATTAATATTATTATTCAAAAGTGTGAAAATAGGCTTTCAAACCCTTGAAATTTTTTTTTAATTGGATTTGGAGACTTAGATATAAGCGTATCAAGTATCGCACTGTTGGGAACACTGTTTCCCGCTGCAGCGCGTGTTGGTAAATAATTTTCATACCAAAATAATAACAACCGTGAGTTTTACGAGTACGTGTTCTCCTAGGCATATGCGGTGGGGAGACCCAAACAGCAAAACAAATACATATTTGTATAAATTCAATATACTCTGAGCAGAAAACAAAACCGAGATACGAGTAGTCCGCGTCAGTATCATTAACACCACTATACCTTATCAATCTTATAATATTAGCATTGATAACAGTTTCTGGTAGATAATATTCGAAATACCATAATCAAATAATCGTAAATTATAGTGAGAAAAGCTAGCTAAAAATGTGTTACTCAATTTTTAAACTTATTTAAAGACAGTATTGTTGGCTTATAACCAATAATGAAGCTATGTAATGTAATCCATGAGTGGCATGTAAACGATTACATCATTATTTTGTATTTATATTTATTGGAGAATTGAAACTTATTATAAAATGTATTTTGCCGCAATTAGTCTCGATGGACGAACATTTACAATACGTTGTTATTTGTTACCATTATACGGATGCAATGTATAATAGTGGACTATTGTTTTGATTTTACTTTAGAAATATTTCAAAAATTAAATCGAAACTACCTAAGTTTAATTTGTAAGCTATTTTATTTAAAAGTAACATAGGCTTATAAAATATCGCGGTACAAGTCAGAAGCGGTATGGTAACAACCCTTGTTTTGATATTTATCATAGACTAGCTTCCGCCTGCGGCTTCACCCGCGTGGTTGTATTGATAAAAATTAGCCTATGTCCTTCCCCAGGCTTCGGACTATCCGCATCAAATTCTTACAACAGCTCGGTAACAAAGACTCATACAAAAAACGTTCCTCCATACTCGCAGAGTGCACAGTAATATTGCCCACTGACACTTTAGTGCATTCTCGCGAAAAGAAGGTCCGTAGGCGTCACTTAAGCGTTTTCGCGTGATAATTTTGAAACTTTGTTGTATTATGGCCAATTAACACAAAAATCTTTATAAATTGTGGCCTGTGTGTTATTTTGATTTATAAGCTATATTTTTGTAAAGTTTCACCTAAATCTGTTCAGTAGTTTTTGCTTGAAAGAGAAAAAACGTTTAAACAAACTTTCACATTTAAAATATTAAAAGGATAAGATAAGATTATACACTATATGCTACTCTAGTTCAAAACTATTTAAATATATCCTGGGCACCAGAGGGCGTAATTAGTACCAAATAACTCAATAAATAGCAAGGCAGAAAGTTTAAAAAACTATAAAATTTTTGAAAAATACTAAACTAATTGAAATAAATAATGGACCTATTTTGAACCAAATCAATACCAATAATTTTTTCAATGAATATTAAATAATACAATAATACGACGCAACGCCATGTCGTAAAATTTTTCCAACTACTCAAAACACCAACGAAATTTTCAAATCACTTGAAGCACACAAGCATAAAAAAACTTTTTAAAGTTATTTTAGTAGATGTTGCCATTTAAATAAATTTAAAAAATAATAATAACTGTAATTGGTCTAAACTAAATAATGTCTCGATAAATAATATAAACATTTATCATGTTCAGTCGTTTTTATTAATTTTTATTTTATATAATCGCATGCATTTCCATCTTGATAAAAATTAAAAACAAAATTGAATTCCTAACTGACAGGTGCCGTTATTTTAAGATTTTTCAGGTTTGTCTATTGTACGGTAGTTTCACCCCCGATACACGTCATAGTAATTACTATTTTTTGAAAGAATCATACACTAATTTGTAAGATATCAATTAGTGATGAATATTATCGTAATAATAAGTGTAATCTATTATTACGATAATATTCATCACTAATTGATATCTTACAAATTAGTGTATTGTTCAAGATATAAAGAAAATAATAAGAATGTAATAGGTAAATAAAAGGAACTTTTTAAAATGTTAATACTTAATGATGTTTTTTCTGGATTTTTATTATTAAAAATGTTACTTTAAGGGACTAATATTTAGTAATTATTTTTTCATTACGTGTCATAATTAATTTATGAATAAATTAAACTTAATTATTCTTTAACAATTAATAAATATTTGTATACTTATAAATATTATATCATAGTTGTTTAATTTATTCGTAAAAACATTTGTCAAATGTTATGAAATAATGCAGTAAAGAGACTAAGGGCCAGTTTCACCACTTGCTATTAAGTTCCGACTAACCTAACTGGCACTTTTTTGACAGGTAATTGTATGGGTTATCTGTCAAAATAAGTGCCAGTTAGGTTATCCGGATCTTAATAGCAAGTGGTAAAACTGGCCCTAAATTAACAATCGTTTCATGATGAGAGTTTACGAGTATCGAACGAACACTATTATTATGTTTATTTCGATTGATGTGACACCGTTACAATTTATAAATGGTATATTAGAAATTGAAATATTATTTTAACGATCCATTTTACATTAAATCGACGGATACACAGAGTATAGGCTTATTTTAATTAAATTAAGAACAGAATTAACTCCGAATCGTAAAATTAAAATTATAACAAATGTCATAAATAAGAGTACAAATAAAAATTATAAATATTGTTGATATCAACTGGTAAACAAAAATCTCCGTCAGTCCTTAGGCTTGTTTACTACATTAATTGCCTTGATAATTGTAAATATATTGAATATGATTGTTCGAGAATTCATTAATGGAAGCAATTTAAATGTCTTGTCGTCCGACGAGTTTTCTTATTCGTGTGTTTCAGACAAGTTAATTGTTGAGAGCAATTAAAAGAAGAATTTAACTATAGTATAGATTAGTATTTAGAACCGACTTCAAAAAAGGAGAAGTATGTTTTTTTTTCTATGTTCGTCGATATCTTCGTCAATAGTGAACTGATTATGATTTTTTTTTTAATTATTTTTGTTTGTAAGGGCTCATCTCAGAGGTGGTCTTTTATTTATTTAACTTTTTATTCTACGTATAGAAATGTTTCACAAAGATATAAGGTAAATCTTCACAGATGGTGTATTTCTGTTGCCGCTATAACAACAAATACTTACTAAAAAACAGAATAAAAAAATATTCACAGAATATTTAGTTATATATTCATTTTAAAAATCTTTTCAAGTATCAAATTTTATCGATCGACCAAATAACAAATCTATTACTAAAATGTATACATATACATAAGTGTGTATTAAAACAAAAAAAAGGTGACAAAATAGTACGAAAAGATTTAATATAAATTAAATATGAATATTTATAAACATTTTTTTTGTATAATGTCCATGTCATTTGTACTTATTATAAATATTACATTAATACTAATATTAAAAATGAAAGGTATGTCGATCGATCAACTCTGAAACTACTGAACCGATTTCAATAACTCTTATAACATTAGAAAACTAAAATATTCAGGATATTGTTTATAGACGATAGAACATCACATTAAAACTCGTACCGGAACAGTACCCATAAATCAACGCGGACAAAACCGCGAGACACGTGTAGTTAAGGCCAGTATATCCCAAATCACCTGTTTTTGATAGAGTTTTAAACATAGTAATATTCATTTTTTTGATCCGTTAAAAATATATGTTATAGTTTAACAAACGTTCTTGATTATTCAACGGTTCAAAACACGATAATTGTAACTTGACTCGATAAAAAAAAAAACATAAAGAAAGGATGTTTTTGATTATTTTTCGAGTTGTATTCGAAGAATATCAGACTTTAAGTTACAATATTCACATGTAAAAATAGGTAATAACTTTTAGTAGAACATTTAACGGTTACTTTTTTAAATAAATGTTTCTATTTTTTTTAAATATTAAATATTTAAATTATATAAGAAAACGGCCCGCGCGCCTCGCTTTAGTTGCCTGCGAGGCGTCATCGAAGTAGGACCTGTATCTCTGCTGTCTGGCGGCGTCCCCCCCCCCCTCTAAAGATTGGATTTTTTTTTATAACAAAAATATCCACGGGCTTATATTTGCCCGTGCCTTTTTTTAATTAAATGTATAAGATTGTTAATATAGTTTCATGCGTACTATTTTAGACTTACATTAGCTAGACTTATTGTCAGGATCTCTATGACGCGAGTCCGTATACTGACCATTATTTATTTATTATTATTATAATTTTTTTTAATACATATAATCATATTTACATACATATAATCATTTTTAATAAACATAATCTTTATTTACAAATATAATTTACATATACAAATATACACACATACATATATATACATATACATATACACACACACATATATATTATATATATATACATATATATATATATAATTTTATTTTGTCTTTTTTTTTCTTACATCTATTTACATCATGTTTCTTATTTTCTATGTACATGCGTTTATTCCTTGATCTAATATAATCTAATATTTCATTGCTTGTTAGTACATACATACCAGCCACCACATTTTTACGGCTTGTCTACATTTACATTTGGGCTCTTTATTTTTGTATTATTTATTGGAGACTCTGCCGCAGCCATCCCCCGAGGGAAGCTGTTCGAGCACATCCTCAATGACGGCGGTGTCTCTTTTATGTATAGCCATCTTGAGGGTGTGCTCGAGTATTTCCTTTGTTGTGGCCTCCACAACGACCGCCGTGGCCATGGCCATGGCCGACAAAACGACCGATTGCATCACCACCGTCGTCGGTGTAGTAGACACAGGTCTTTGTGTGCCTGGTCACCGCGACCACAGCATGCGGAACACTGTCATGAATCCGCAGCCTCCTAGTCTTTGTCTGGACGATGATGACTGCCTCGCGTGTCTGTCCCTGTGCCTCGTGGATAGTCATGACGCTCGATTCCTGTCCGGTGCCGTATCCCTTGTCTATCAACGTCTTCTTTTCCTCTTGTGTGAAAACCGATGTATAGGGTCCGGTCTTGTCTCTTAGGAATTCGAGCGCCAGTGAACCTCTTTATCCTCAGAGAATGGATAGTGTGGTTTGAGAAATAGATTGGATAATTTTATTTAGTACTAGCTGTGCCCCGCGGTTTCACCCGCGTTAATTTGAGGGAAAAACGTACTTAAATATTTTCGCCTCGTTGGTCCAGTGGTACCAAGCGTTACTGCCGAGCAAGGGGTCTCAGGTTTGATTCTTGGGTCGTTCAACATATTACTGAGTTTTTTTTTCGAAAATTTACAGTAAAAGAGTGATGTTATATTTACTTTAAAAGTGGAACTATAATTAAAAAATGTCTTGAGAAGAGAAATAATAAACGACGCAACGGAAGCTCTCAAAAAAGATTATTTTTTCCCGTTTTTGTAACATTTCTTATTATTACTCAGCCCCTATTAGTCGTAGCGTGATGTTATATAGCTTAAATTCTTCCTCAGTAAATGGACTATCAGTGTTACCAGACTGCACACGGTACTCCAGCTGGAACAGACTCCGCTACACGACGGCTCGAGTGCTACAGTTTATAGAACTCTGTCGAGCCAATATACAACGAGTCAACTATAAAAGGACTAAGAAAAGCGCGTTAAAAGACCCAGACTGGAAAAGGACGAACAAGAAGCTGAAAACACGCCAGAAAATAAGAGTAGAGCTCGAAGAAACTTTGGAGGTTCGTCCGGTCTCCGCGGAACTTATCAGGAAAGCTGAAGACCTATTCATGAGAACAGTCCAAGAAGAATCTTTCCCAAATGAAGTAGAAAGCATTAAAGACGGGAAGTCGTTTACCCGAAACAGTCGCCTCAAGCAGCTGAGCATCGAGTGTGCAGAGAGAGCCCTCCGAGTCCGTAGTCGTATTAACGCCGCGGAGCAACTATCAACGCCATCTAAAAACCCGATGATACTAGATAGAAATCATCACACAGTGAAGTTGTGGATCATAGCGATGCATAGAACGAGGCATCACACGGGAGTCGAGGCGACTGTGAACGAATGTCGACAGCACTACTGGATACTACGCCTGCGGCCCGGCACAAGAACGCTCTTTCCACAGTGTCTACACTGCCGGATTAGGGCAGCGATCCCGCCACACCCGAGAACAGGAGACCTACCTGCGTGTCGCCTAGCTCACCATCAGCGACCCTTCACATACACAGGGGTGGACTACTTCAGACCATTAACAGTCACCGTGGGACGCAGCCAACAGAAACGTTACGTGGCAGTATTCACGTGCCTCACTGTAAGAACGATCCACCTAGAGATAGCGACGTCACTGAGCACAGACTCAGTGATAATGAATTTAAGAAGAATGAAAGCTCGACGAGGACAACCTGCTCAAATCTGGTCCGACAATGGGACTAACCTGCGAGGTGCCGACAACGAATTGAGACAGGCAATGGACAGAGCGACGTCCTCACCTTCGTCGCTGGGTCAACAGGCGGCATAGGGTCCTTACGTTTCGGCTGTCGCCGGTGCTTACCGGGCACGGTTGCTTCGGTAAGTACCTGCACCAAATCGCTAGGCGAGAAGCCACCCCTGATTTTGCCACGAGTGTAGCGCGCCAATCGACTCGGCGCGTCACACCCTGGAGGAATGCGCCGCTTGGGAGCCCCAGCGCAGGGCCCTGGTGGCAGTAATAGGTGGAACATAAACATTTAATACCTAAGAGAAGAAATAAAGTTTAAATCTACTTCTCTTAGGTATTAAATGTTGTAAAGTGTATTAATTAACAAAAAAAAAAATTACTGATAATTAATATAAATTAAAATATTAATAGTAAATTTTTTTTTAGCTATAAACCCATAAAAAATTAAATAATGGTTTTTATCTACTTCTCTTAGGTATTAAATGTTTATGTTGCATTTTATACTGTGCCTTCAGGATCGAAAACAAAACTGAATTATGAAATAACCTAAAGTAAAAAAAAAAAAAACCTAGTAAGTTACTGTAAAATTATATATTTAATTATTTCCGTGCGCCGTCGCCGCGCGCGGGGTCACCGAGAGTTCATTTGATCGGAGACTTCGCGTAACTAGTCGCGCGGGGAGGGAGGTAGCGCTAAATACCTACAACGCTCGAATATACTGGCCTTAAATCGAAACTGTGTAATAATATAAGAAAATTTTGTAACTAAATTAAAATAGAGCGGTCGTATGATTGTCGATAGCTTGAATTGTGAAATAATTCATTGTCTGTTATTACTTCACGCTGAAGCAATCCCTTCTAATCGCCCTCAGACCGATGTTACCAACTTGATATTATTTACATTTATGTACCTATGGACAAAAGGTATCGTATACGAATAGAATTCTTTTAAACATACGTATTTATTTTTCGTGTCCACAGTCCACATAATTCATTTATGTATTCTTTGGGAATATTTACGAACGTAATAAAATAAATTATTCAAACCAATGTCCATGAATTAAAGTCCAAGCGGAAGAAATTATGAACGCAGATCGTCTACGTTGTTACAAAATTGGTAAACGTTTGTACAAAATGTACTAAATACTTACATCCTATTAATATTATAAATGCGAAAGTTTGTTTGCATGTTTTTTACTCTTTCACGTAAAACTACTTTTTGTCAATACAACCACATGGGCAAAGCCGCGGGCGGAAACTAGTATAAATATAATTAAATGTGATGCTTTCTTATAAGATCTAGATCTTACAAACGTTTTTTATTATGTATTTAGTTTGACATCATATTAATTTATAATTTGTTTTTGACTTCGTAAACGGAATGACATTATTACTATAATTGTTTATAGAGTAATGACTCCATTTCTATATTGTATATCAAGATGAATTATATACAAGAACTACTTAGATCTCCAATATCATAATGACTATGAAAACTGCATTTATTATTTCGTGCAGCGTATTTTGTGTAATAGACTAAGATCCCACCGCTCGATTCTGCAGGTATCTGTTTTTTTACCCGACTGCGACAGAAGGAGGGTTATGTTTTTCGAGTGTATGTATGTATGTCCATTTCTTTGGCACGCCCTACAGCCCAAACGGCTGGACGGTTTTGACATATGAGGTGTCGTTGGATTTGTCTAAATTGTAGTAGTGACATAGGCTATATAAATTTTCAAAATGGCGCCCGCAAATGGCGGAATGAGTGGGGGGAGTTGAATTTTTTTTCTTACTGTAGCAATATGGGTATCAAATGAAAGCTAGTAAATTGTTTTATTCTTTTTAGTTTATAATAAGAGTATTTTACGCAGTCGGGTTTTTTGATTTTTTTAATTAAGCATACTTGTTGATGAAATTAATTTTAAATGAATGTTGAGGGAGTATGCAATGGATTAGCGATAGGTTGCCTAAAACAAATCAGCCGCAATTATCTGTAATTAATTTTCGTATAATTGATTTGGTAATATAAATTGCAGCTATATGTTTTTTTAATCAATTTTACGTCATTTTAAAGGAAATAATGTAAAGAATAGAAAAAAAGATGGTTGCCAGCTCTCAGCCAGCCGCAACGTTAGGGTTGCCAGGTTTAAACATGTATATAATTGTTGATTATTTACAGTTATCCGTTTTTTTTAAATTTTAATACAAAATTGAAGTTTTATATTTCTTGTTTACGATGCTTCATGGTTGCCAGTGAAAAAATGGCCGCAAGCAGTGGTTGCCATGCTTTCAATAAACGATTCTTTCTCTAAGTAAATGCGAGCGCAAGAGTAAATATACACGTTTTGTTACGTGCTCTAAACAAGAGTACAATGTAGTGTAGATGTAGTTCTAGTATTTCTTTAATTAGTATTTATGAAGCATAATTTTTGAGTACAACAAAAAACTTTTTGCGTTAAAAAAGAACTATTTTTCATCGAAAAAACATCATCTACAGAATCTTTCAAGCACATCGATGTTTTCATTCAATTCAAATTTGTTCATTCAATGTTCATGTATAATAACTTTTTCGTATTTTTTTTTGTTTTGTTTTATTTAGAACTAGTTACTTTTTTAATAATAAATCTTATCAATATTATCGTATTAGATTCGTAATAATTAAATAAAAATAATAAGTATTAGTCAATCAGAGCAGTAGAACATAAAATAATGACGTTCAACAATAATTTTTATTTCAATGATCTATTATTGACAAACTAAAAATATATTTTTTATAAAAATTATGTAATACACAATATACTTATTCTAAATGTAAATCTTACAATTGTACATATATATTGACTGACCCGTTGGCGCAGTTTCCAGTGACCCTGTTTTCTACTCCAAGGATTGTGGGTTCGATTCCCGCCCCGCCTGGGTGTAATATATGCTTATTTATATATGTATTATTTATATGTAGGTATATTTATTAAAAAAAATGTATATCAGTCGGTTCTAACCTAAAACACAGGCATTAAGTTGCCTACCTTAGGAACAGATTAGATTTAAACATATTTATTTATTTACATATTTATTTATATAATTTTTTTCATTCATTTTTCGTATCGGTATCAATACCACCTGAATCATCAGACCCATAATCTGCATCCATGTTTTCTTCTATGTCTTGTTGGATGAAATTTGACACAACATGGTTCAGTTGCATTTTGCCACATGCAATTTATGAAAATGGTCCGCAACATTTTTAGTTTTAATGATTTCCAACAAGGTGGAATCAATTTCGAGTCAAAACTAGTCCTTTTCTTTAAAAAAAAAAAAAAATATTTTCGTCGCTGAATATTGTTCTTGGAAAATGTGATATTTATTTGGCCTTACATTTTTTAATACCATACATAAGTGCGGTGAATTCTTGGATAACAGAATTTTTTTGGTCATTAAAAACATCAGTTACATTTGTCAACGACGCGAAAACTTTCTGAAACTTATTGTTATTTAAAAAAAAAATTGAAAGACCTGACCTTTCCTTTACTATAAAACGAACCTGAATAATCGCAGCCAGTGAACGCATGGAATGCTGGCAATGCACGACATACAGTAGGACCTAACTTCGCCGCAATTTGTTCATTCACGTCCGAATAATAACGGCCATCGAAAAAGTTATTATACATGTACATTGAATGAACAAATTTGAATTGAATGAAAACATCGATGTGCTTGAAAGATTCTGTAGATGATGTTTTTCTATGAAAAATAGTTCTTTTTTCACGCAAAAAGTTTTTTGTTGTACTCAAAAATTATGCTTCATAAATACTAATTAAAGAAATACTAGAACTACATCTACACTACATTGTACTCTTGTTTAAAGCACGTAACAAACCGTGTATCTTTACTCTTGCGCTCGCATTTACCTGGAGGAAGAATCGTTTATTGAAATCATGGCAATCACTGCTTGCGTCCATTTTTTCACTGGCAACCATGAATCATCGTAAACAAGAAATATAAAACTTTAATTTTGTATTAAAATTAAAAAAAAAAACGGATAACTGTAAATAATCAACAATTATATACATGTTTACACCTGGCAACCCTAAAGTTGCGGCTGGCTGAGAGCTGGCAACCTTTTTTTTTTCTATTCTTTACATTATTTCCTTTAAAATGACGTAAAATTGATTAAAAAAACATATAGCTGCAATTTATATTACCAAATTAATTATACGAAAATTAATTACAGATAATTGTGGCTGATTTGTTTTAGGCAACCTATCGCTAATCCATTGCATACTCCCTCAACATTCATTTAAAATTAATTTCATCAAAAAAACAGATACCTGCAGAATCGAGCGGTGGGATCTTAGTCTATAATGCCGGAACAAACACATAGATGACAGGCAGAGAAAAATTCTAATTGTTTCGGATTCTATTGCTCTCATAAGGACCCCTATAATTATTTTCCGCTAAACATCTCTCATGTACAGATATCAGCCGGTTACATCTATTGTCATGTGAAGATCGTTCTGGAGTATCGTGTGGTTTACTAAAAATTAATCAGATGTTAATTTAAAGATACCCTTATCGCAAATGAAATTGAAGTATTATAATAATTTTAATAAAGTACAATAAAGCCATGAAGTAAAATAAAATCTTAAAATGCTATTAAAATAAGCTGTTCTCATGGAATTATTATGTACTATGTACAACTGGAATGTTCACTCAGATTATAAGCGCGAGCCGAACGAGAGGTTTCAAAACTTCACCCGTCCTTGTCAACACTTAGAACAACAAAGGAGACGCCACGGAGACGTCATTAAATTACAACAGCTGACATGATAACCATATTTACCGGTATTGCTAGTAATAAATTTATAATATTTACTAATTACCTACGGCGCTATTGTGAGAAATATTTTTGTTCTTAATAAGTAAAACTGTACGCGAAAACAAGTACGTTTTAATTTTCATTTCTTAGACAATCTTATTCTACTAAAGGAATCAAATATTTTACATGGCAATCGTGCGAAAGAGACACAACGAAGCTTAAATTGTTCTCTGTCGAGACCGTTTTTTACTCTGTATTTTGATATTCTAAAAACAACGATATTATATTACATATAGAGTTCAATTTTATTTGACAGGATTTTACCAGTAAGCCTTCCAGTTGTACCTAGTACATAATAATTCCATGGCTGTTCTTTCGTCATAGCTTAAAGCATCGAATTAAAGAAAAAAAAAATACAACCAATTATCATTTTTAATATCCACCTGAAATTGTCGCAGACATTATTCGTAATTATTTAAATATATCGTATAATTACATTACAATTTGTATTTACGCTAGCCTTGACCACAACTAATTCGCTTGTTTCGAGAACATGCCCTTGGCTCAAAATGTAGTTCATAAATCGTAAAATTATTTTTAATATATTATTTTTCTTATATCATTTTTTATTATATAAATTCAAAAATGAGATAAGCAATTTTTAAATACCGGAAAACTGCATTATGGTCGCTTTGCGTCAGGTTAATTTTCAAAACGGGTTTTGTTTTTAAATATTAAAATGAATGCGCGTTCCTTTTTTGTTTAAGACTTAACTTTGCGTCATGAGTATACTTGTTATCAATTAGCATTTAATAAAATGAAAAATGTAAAAAAAAAAAAATATTTTACAAAAAGGTCTTTCTCCTAGAGGTCATTTCATTAATTACATTAAAATGTTAAAATAAATCTTTTAATATTATATTTACTTATAATATATAAAAATGGCATTTTTTTTATTATGGTAGCGAAGAACTTGTATAATTATTTTATTGATTATATATTAGATTTCGTTTTTTTTTTTTTATTTTTTTTATTTATTGACTATCATGAATATGTAGTACCACTCTTAAATATTATGTCTTTAAATATTGCGAAGTTTTGTATTTTAAAGTAAATTTCAAAAGCAATAATTAAAAGGTTAATTTTCAAAATTACTGTCGTTGAATTATTTAATAAGTTTTTTTTTTTTTAATTTAATTTGCAATACTTATTACGTATTAAATAACATATGTTTAGAAAACAGACATTAATATGAAGTATTTTTTACCAGGACATCAGGAATGGAAGGCAGTATCACTGTGAATGGCATGGAACGCAATTTGTCGAGTTTCCGGAAGTTATCGTGCTACATAATGCAAGACAATCAGCTTCATGGTAACCTGACAGTTGAAGAGGCTATGGCGGTCGCAACATCTCTGAAACTGCCCAGTGCTACGACGAGAGCGGATAAGGAAGAAGTTGTAAGTATCAAGCTATATTTTACTTGGGAGGAAATGGCAGCAGAGCGGTCAGTATGGAAACGTATCGTGAACGCGAAACTGCTCGAGTATGGGTTGAGTAAAGATCGGTATAGAGTTAGATGAACTCAAGGGCCACCAGTTACGGTCTTTCAATACAATTATGTCGAAGTGGTGCTGACTTGTGATGAGCGTGAATGTACATTCGTCACAATAATCGGTTAACAGCCTCCTGTGAGTACACATTCGACGCTCTCATTAATCGTATCCCAGGTCTCTGGCCGAATACGGTTGGAACTAATATTATATGTTTTATTAAACTGAGGTTGATGTTGTCTTAAGTATATGAGTTAAAATGAAGCATATCATCGCGCAATTTATATCGGCGTAGGTGTAGTATTAAAATACTAGCTGATCAGTGCGAAAATTTCGCACAATATTGTAGTCAAATAATAAATGTCAATATAATGTGAAAATAAGTAGGTAAACGTATGAATTTTTGATGTTCTAAAACACCTTTTATAGAAATAATATATTTGATCGTTCTTAGTAATTCGAAACGTTAACGCTTTATACTTCGTAGAATTATGCATCTAAGTCGATATTTATTAATTTGCATGATATATCAAAAACACTCGCATAACATGTAAATAATGTCATAGTTGTCATATTAGTTACAAAAATTATTCAAAGATGATCATGAGATGCATGTAGTTGTAGTGTAGATATAGTTGAATACACAGTCAACAGATGGCACTCGTATCGTTATATCTTTTTATTTTTCGTCAAAAGCAGGGAACATAAGCTTTAAAATGGTATATGTCTTATTAATTTTGGTTTGGTATTTAAAAATATCTAAGAAAAAACACCTTTTAGAAATAATATATAATTCGATGATGAGACTCTTTGCAACAGTAGTAGCCTGGTCTGTTTATTCTATTGACACGGAATTAAAATCGTATGCGATTATTTGACACGTCGTCAGAAGACTCCATGTCTCATTCCATTCGATAATTAGTGTCCATTAGTTAGTGTGGGTTATACTTTGAACAATCCTATGTATTTTGAAGATATTTAAAGAAACTTCGTTGTAATTTAAATTCTAAAAATATTTCATTCAATTCAAAGGCTTGTTCATAATAAGTATTATGTGTAGACATACTGTGTAGTCATCATATAAATAAATAAATAATAAAGGCTAATTGACATAATAATATTAATCACTGTATAACGTTTTCGTGAGGTCATTTCTGATAGCGATGAATTATGCCGCCCCAGTCCTTAGCTTACTTTAATATATATTTTTTTTGTTATCTCAAATGTCATTTTTTATTTGTATGAATATACTAAATTGGTTTATGTTGAGTATAGAACACAATTACAGCCTCTAATGGTACTCATAGTTAAATTACAATCAAGTTATAATTTACAAAAAAGATATCTTTTGCTCACACCAATTACCTATACAATATCATAGATTATTCACCGAAAATTAGATATTATACATCTTCACCATATATTAAATATATTGAAATTTATTTCAGATTCAAGAAATATTGGAAACCCTCGGTCTATCGGAACACCACAAAACCATGACGTCAAATTTGTCCGGTGGTCAGAAGAAGCGACTGTCAATCGCCCTAGAGCTGGTCAATAATCCGCCTATCATGTTCTTTGACGAGCCAACGTCAGGCTTAGATAGTTCCTCATGTTTCCAATGTATATCATTGTTAAAAAATCTAGCCAGAGGCGGAAGGACGATCATATGTACCATCCACCAGCCATCTGCTAGATTGTTCGAAATGTTTGACCACTTGTACACTCTGGCCGATGGTCAATGCGTCTACCAAGGCAGTACTGGAAGATTGGGTAAGCTGATTTACGACTACTTTGCTTAATATCCAATAAACGTAAAAGGAGAAAAATGTAATTAATACTTTAGAAACCGTCCCTAATAATTATATCGAAAGAAGACCAGACCCAACTCCACTGTCTTAAGTTTAGCTTATGTTGAAAAATTAGATCCACACACGAAATTCATAAATTGCGTTTAAAAAGTTTATTAAAATTATAAAACTTAACGAAAATAAAAATGTAGCAAAATATCAAAAATCTAATAAATTACTGGCATTAGCCGTACGGTGACCGGCAGAGAAGAGTAGTCCCGTCCTCTTTCTTGCCAAGGTGTCGTAAACGGCGACTAAAGCCATAGTGGTGCGAACAATTGTACACCAATCATAATGGTGATATGCAGCCGCGCTACTATATCCTGCCACAGCACACTGAGCTTGCCAAGCGTAACGAGTATTGGCAAACCCTACTAGACATTATGGGGGAGGCTTACGTTTAGCCAGTGGACATCCAACGGCTGAAGTGGTGATGGATTTTTCCATTCTACCCTCTATTTTTTAAATTCATTTACATCAGCAGGCTGAATCAATCAATCAAATTACTGGTCCATTGGCGCTGTCACAGGCATCAAGTTGCCTACCTTAGTAAAAGTCGACAGAGTGCGTATGTTAAACATTAAAAAAAAAAAAAAATTGTGTGTGTCAGCTCCGACGCACGACTGGAGTTTACTCCTTAAGTACGATTGTCTAAACATACGCAAAAAGAGTTTATCCAACTGAAAATAAGATTAATACCATATGAAAGGGTAAATTAACAAATTAATGAAAATAATATACATATATAAATATATATTTATTCATTTTATATACATTTATTATAACTAATCGGCGAAATATTTTACATTAAACTTTTCACAATAGTCAATTTCAGATGTGCACAAATATTTCATTAGGAATGTTGATAAATTATGTAATTATTATTATCTGACAATTGTCATTTATTCTTGTCTTTTTTTTTTCATATGGTATTAATTTATGTCTTTCATATGGTATTAATCTTATTTTCAGTTGGATAAACTCTTTTTGCGTATGTTTAGACAATCGTACTTAAGGAGTAAACTCCAGTCGTGCGTCGGAGCTGACACACACAATTTTTTTAAATATTATTTTTCAATATTAATTAGAGCAACATTACTTTCGCACCGCACCATAGGTGCTGCGCGCGCACCGAAAAAGTAACGAGGTCATTCAATAGTAGATTTTACCTCTCATATTTTTCTCATACCGGGCGCCTTATATATGAAAATCGATTCTTAAGGAGTAAACTCCAAAAAATTACAATATTCTAATAGGCCATAATTATGTCTCACTATATAATGGGGTTGAAGAAGGTCAATACAATAAATACACTTTGTATTGTTGTGTGTATAATGTATGTGTCTGACGTCACGGATATAAAAATTATGTATTAGGACTCTTAAACTTTAAAAGTCACAGTTACATTTTGAATATCGTCGGTTTATAATATATCCGTTACAAACAGTTAAATTGTAAAACTTATCTAATTGGTGAAGAAAATACATCAATTTGGTTAATAGAAATAGTTGGATTACAAGTAAATTATTTTCACAATAATAAGGTGACAAATACATCAAGTAAAATGTTTAGTGATGAAAACTAGTTTTATTTTTACACGTTCATCGTGCAAGTCATAAAACACTCAAAACAGGTAATATTACACACACTAAACATTAGGTCGAAGTGATTATTAAATTGTAATGAACAAATTATATTTTCTACCATATTTTTGTAATCAGTATTACCTTCAAACAATTTATCAAAATGATCGAGTTGAATTATTAAATAGATACACCATTGAAATTATAAGATAATCGTGAAATCAAATATTAAAAGATAAAGTTTATTTTATAATATTGTATTAAATTATCTTATATTAGTATGCAGTTGTTTGATATGTTGAAATTTTCCGCGTTATTATTTATAACAATTGTCACAAGTTTTTGCTTAATTATTTTGTATATAATTTATAATGTTTTTATAATTATAATATAATATAAATGTTAGTTGTGGTTGGTTTAGTATCTCTTTAATAATTTTATGACTTATTTCTGGTTCTATAAAGAGAGATTTTTTTAAACATTTTGTAATATACAACATATAACTTGGTTTTCTGGATGTACTAGTTTTTTTAATTTTATTTTTATAAATAGGTGATTATAGTACTATTTATCAATAGTATTTACTTAATATCTTTATATATCTATACTAATTATGATAGAGAAAAGAATTTTTGTAATTTAATAATAATAAATGGATTTTAATAACTATCAGAAAGCTACATTTAAAATCATTGTTGCTGAACAATAGCTTTAACTGTCAATGCGAGTAAAGCCCCGAGGAACTTCTAGCTTTTTACCGGTAAACGCCAAACTACTGGGCTAAGGTCGTTTTGATTTAACAAGATGATAAGTACCTAATAACTTTGATATGAAACTGTAATATCGTTTGCAGTGGAATGGCTCGGTTATCTCAACTTACAATGCCCATCGTACCACAACCCGGCTTCCTTCATCATTGAGGTGTCCTGTGGCGAATATGGTGACAATACTGGGAAACTCGTGAGGGCCATTGACAATGGAAAAAATGACATCAGGTAAGAAAATATTTTGGGTTATTTAGTAGTTTTTTTCAGTCAATTGCAACGTTGTAATATTTCTTACCTGTAATTCACATACTCGACAAAAGGTGGCATTACAAGTTAAGGACTCCCAAGACAAAAAGTTAAAATAAATGATCAATTTTTGTTTTTAAAGTTAAAAACCGGTTCTAACGATTTCGAGGAAAATCTTTTCCTCGAAATTGTTAGAGCCGGTGTGTATATGACAATCATTAATTTGTTTAATAATATAGAATAAAAAAATATTTATTATGTTTTCCAAAAATGTTTAAAAAAAATCCTATCCATGTTTAATGGCTCCACATTTTCGCTCGGAAAATGCATATATTCATAGTGGCATTGCTTTAAGCCATTCGCTTATAATATTAGAACTTTGACTAGCTATAAGAAATATTTTTTTCAATTTACTCTATGACAGAGGTTCTCAAACCTATTTCATCTAACGCCCACTTTGGAAAATTAGTTATTTTGTAGCGCCCCCCCCCCCCCATTTTTTTAAATAACATATTAGTGTCGCCTTGAGTTTAATTAAACCTATATTCTAAACAGAACTTTTCTTACCAGAGAGAGCAATAATAATGCATTTTTAAAATATTAAGAGTATCTTTTACCTATTCAAAATTAAGTTAAATTAACCAATAATCAACATTTGTTTTAAAACTAATCTAATGTGAAGGATGAATCTGATGATTTTTATCAAGTTTGTTAAAATATCAGGTTCCGTTGGGAATATTGTGGAACTAACGTCTGCCAATATTCTGTTACAAAAGCAGCAACGACATTTTTTTGTTTTAATTAAGTTCAAGTCAACCTTGAAGTTGGAGATTTATATCGTTAAATAATTCGTACAAGTCTGTCAAGTACGCGATATCATTATTTGATTTAATGAGGTTGTTGCGCAGTTCTGTGTCTTTGTTTTCCTAGAACTCTATCACAGAGTCATATAGATTGTAAAATCGAACCAGACAATTGCCTCTCGATATAGCCAACGCACTTCTGTGTGAAACACCAATCGGGTAAAATCTTCATAATTATTTTACAATACATATCAACCTCCCCGCCCCCCTTAAATCACATCAGCGCCCTCCAATTTTTTTAAGCTCCTTACCGCGCCCTCTATGCCTCCAGCGCCCACAAGGGGATGTTATCGCCCACTTTAGTGAAAACTGCTCTATGATAATGGATGCTTTATATTGAATTAAAAATATGGACCTTACAAAGGTTTTGATTTTGACATATATAAATAATAATGTAATAGTAATCACTTGTCGTTTTGTAATATGTGCACGTGTCTGATAAGAGCCTAGTTCTTGTTATATTATGTTATATGTATGTAATGTACAGTACGCGCGCGAGTTCATGTCCATCGGGGCCTGAGGTAAAGGGCGGGAGCAGCGCGCCCCGCCTTCACCCACCTCGCCGAATTCGTCCGAAATCGAGTGTTGTCCGTTGACGGTGACGCGTGCTTGTCGATACTAAAAACTATTGACCGCTATTGTATTGTTTTTTTTTTTACGAAACCATGAGTACTTCGCCTTCACCAATTTCAAATAGAAAAAAACTTTTATAATACATAAGCATGATAAGGCCGCCATTGCACATTTACTGTAAATTTTTTTTCTTCAATGCTATTATTTAATAACGTGTGTAATAAAGTATTAAATAAAAATAAATAAATAAATAAATATTTACTTACTTAAAGTTGCAATAAATATGGAATAGATATTATGGTTGACCAAATTAGATTATCGATATCGACATTATGATAGGTCACAGAACTACCGCATTCCTCAGGATGGACATGAACTCGCGCGCCTACTGTACTAGTCGAGTCGCACGGTTTTATCTGTGTTCATTGTTAATTTTCCGCTTCCATGAGTTGTAGCGTGATTTTTAACACGATTTTTTAAATTAGCCCAAAAAAAAAACATATTTTTTAACTATGTAATTTGGTTTAGTATAGAATAGTATAAATTATTTCTTCAATTAATTTAATAATTAATAATTTGTTATAGAATCCTAATAAAAATTTTCTATTATTACCATGTCTCATCAACTGCGAGTCTATTTAAAATCATACATTAATCATCTATGTCTATGCTCTATGACGATCAGTATAAAACTTTTATTATTATCAGTCTGACATTGGACCCTAAAATTATTATTAGCTTCTAATTATAATGATAGGAATTACTGTTTTATATTCCACATACTTTTCAATATTATTTTGTTTAGTTTAATTTAATATCTACGAAAACCGTATTATTGCCTGTGTGTTTAATAAAAAAATTAACCGACTTCAATAAACAACGGAGGTTTTCAATTCGATTGTATTTTTTATGTGTGTTGTTACCTCATAACTTTTTACTGAGTGTAACGATTTTGATGATTCTTTTATTATTATATTCGAATGCTGGTGCTTGTCATGTGTTCCAATTTAAATTTGAGCGAGATGTCAGAATCTCGCTCAAATTTAAATTGGAATAGTTTTTGAGTTATCCATAATAACGCGTATCTAATTGACTTCGACTACGTTGATGATATTCTAATTCTTTTTAAAGCGGGTAAAATTATGTGATCAATCCCTCGTATTATTTATTATTATCTCCTTTTGTTTTTTTAAGTACGACTGCTCAGTTTGGCATTTTATACACCTACAAAATAATGTCCGCTCTTGTGCGTCATAAGGTAGGCTGATATAGATCGCTTTTGTACAATTTAATAATTTACAATAAAATAAAGCATTATGTATATATAATAAATATATGGTACAAAATTATTATGATATCTATATTAATTATGTATTGCTGCCTACCATATCTATCCCTCATATATACATAAACGGAAGTTAATCGATAAAGAAGCTTCCTCTTTAAAATTTTGTCCTTGAGTAAAGTAGATATATTCTTGTCACTGTTGATAAATTATGTCGATAAAAAAAAAGAACTATTTAGGACACGGACAATCACAAGTACATTTTCCTGTTAACTGCAACAAAGAATTGCCATCGTCTAAATTGCCAAAGTCCGGTTTTAAAGAATTGAAATTACGACACTACCAACAAATTAGTTTTGGAAACACAATTTGTTAAATTTTATGTTTTAATTATATCGATTATCTTAACGCGAAAAAATTACATTTTAAAAAACCCTCGTATGTTATATGACGCTAAAAGTAATCTGAGTGATAGGCTCTTGAACTTAAAATATAATATTGTATCTGTTTTGTTTTCCTTTAAACTATATTAACATAAAAACTTCATAAATAATAATATTAGTTTGAACTTACTTATCTTAAGATATACTTGTTATATGTAATATTATGTCACATTATAAAGACCAAATTTTTTTAAATCATTCTGGTGTAGTGGTGCGTGTAGTCGTCTTAACTCCGGTTGTCGCGGATTCGATTCTCGTTCGGGGCAGGTATTTGTATTTGCACAAATATTTCTTTCGGTTTGGGTTTATGTATTTGTAGGTCTCTCCACTGTGCTTCGATGAGCACGTAAAGCCGTCGGTCCCGGTTGTTATCATGGGCACCTGACAGCGATCAGTACTCATGGTAGGGAAATTATCCGCCAATCCGCAGTGGAGCAGCGTGGTGGATTAAGCTCAAACCCTTATCCCATACTTTGTTTTTTTTTTTCATTTCTTAATAATTCAAACTTTTAAATAATTATTAAAAAAAATACTATCCGGTTGTAATATAGGCTGTAAAAACAATTGTCAAATATTGAATCAGAAAGCGGATGAAACTGCGCGAGAACTCTAGTATACTAATGACATATCTAAAACCTATTACAGAACAGGTATGCCATTACCCGAATTGCCGGAGTACAACAACAAGAAGGATATGGAGAACTCACTGAAGAACGAATGGAATAAAAACGACGCGTCACAGATTCAAGAGAAGGACGTTTCGAATGGAACGAACGGAACGAACGGTGCCCTTCAGAACGGTCTCATTCAGTTCGCAGCGAACGAGATAGCTAAGGGCAAAGGTGAGATAATAATTATAATTGACTATATTCTGTACGTGATCTATTATTAAATCTTTAATAACGGCGTATTAGCATAAATGCTGTATATTATATTTAAATAATTAGATGTATTAGTTTAAAAAAAAAATGACGAAGCTAAGAAACCTTCATTTAATATTGAGTATTAAATTTAATGTAATAATATATTACTTCCATCATCCATCAAAATTTTAAAAACGTAATAATTAATTAGCTGTTGTTGGAAAAATACTTTATAAACTTTAGCGGTCCCCCGACGTGACGACGCTTGGAAAATATAAATATTTGAACTGACATATGTGACGGTAATAATTATAAATTATAATAGGCTTCAA
The DNA here is from genome assembly GCA_036937285.1 of Euphydryas editha. Lineage (NCBI taxonomy): Eukaryota > Metazoa > Arthropoda > Insecta > Lepidoptera > Nymphalidae > Euphydryas > Euphydryas editha. The sequence continues at coordinate 4,315,085 of JAUPFZ010000011.1, read as the reverse complement.
ATATTATTTGTTAGTTTTTAGAGTTTATTTTTTGTGTCGGGGAGGTTTAAATTTTTTTTAATTTTACTTTTATTTCGTCATTTTTAAAGTACGTATAAATATTAGAAAGGTATATATATAAGGTAATTTATACTGATTAGTTAGTTGAGTTAGTAAGGGACTAACGGGACAGGGACGCGACGCATCATTTCGCACATTGGAAGTGGCGTAGACGCGCTTTGACGCGCGTTTTTTTTTTTATTTTCGTCATACGAATTTGAACGTTACTCAATGGAAATTGAGTTGAATATACTAAAGAGTTTAAAAAATTTAAGTGACGCGTCGCTTCGATTCTGCCACAGTGGTAGTTGAGTCTAATAGATCCCATTTAATTACCTACCTTCGAAATTTAAACCATTCACTAACATGTCATATTTAGTCATCTTGACCTTATGTTCTTTCAATATCATTGAAGTAACACGGTACCAAATTTCGAATCGATCGGACATAAGAAAGTTAGTCAAATCCCCTCTTCAACTAGAAAAGAGCTGATTATCATCAAGCAGTTGAACAGATTTTCATGAAACATGGCTAAGAACACTCGTGATAAAATTATCTATGACATAAAATAAAAAAAACTAAACGAAAATCGGTTCATCCGTTTGGGAGCTACGATACTACAGACAGATACACACATACACAGACAGACACTTTAAACTTATAACACCCCTCTCTTTTTGCGTCAGGGGTTAAAAATAAAGATCACTGCCGCGGCGGTCTCTTTGGCGGTCGGTCTGTCTGTTTATCTGTTCGCGATGAATTCAAAAACTACTGAACGGATTTTCTTGCAGTTTTCACCAATAGATAGAGTGATTCATGAGGAAGGTTTAGGTGTATAATCTGTCATGGTTCTGTTGTAAATTGTTTGAAATTTGATATAATTGTTGAAAATATCGGAATAAGTCAAGCCGTCTGAGAGCCTTTATCGAAAATTCTGTCTTATTCTTTAAGCTATAACAAAATAATGTGCGGTGGGATATTTCTCTTTTATAGGTCTGTAGAAAAGTCCACAATGGCATATATCTATCTTTTAAGGATAGCTTACTATTTTTTACCATTCTAACTTTAAAAAAAAATGGTCACGTACAATGCGGTAACTGGAAAGACTTAGAATAAGGGGATAAAGTATTAATTATTTTCAATTTAAATACGTTAGTTACTTTAAGCATTTAGTGCAAATTATGATAATCTTCTACACCATATACGTAATTTAAATGAATGTCTTTGGAGTTATCGCAAAATAAAGGATAAAACGTGCGCGATAATAAATTCAAGCGCGAATCTCACCCTGGTGATGGGATTCGCTTGATACGACCTCGCTATCATGTTATATAGTTATCAATCTTGAATTAAAAAAAAAAGTTTTTTTTCAAATATAATATATTGATCTACATAACATTGAAATACCTACTAGAAAAGAAAAAAAAGAAAAGAAAAAAACTAACGCATGTAACTAAATCCCACACAAGTTGATACGGCCCTACGATAGAAAAAAAAAACCGGCTAAGTGCGAGTCGGACTCGCGCACGAATGGTTCCGTACCATTATTTGATTGATTGGGTTAGTGGCTTTCAGTTGTGCCAGTTGAGCACGGTTGATTCCGCCAATGTCACGTAGAGTGGAGAATAAACGGAGGAGATTGATCGGTGCGGTTGAGATAACAGTCTTAATTTAATTTGAAAACAGGCAAAATAGTCAGACTTTCATTGTTACACCGTAACCTAAAAGTACCATTATTTATAAAAACGGCAAAAAAATTACGTTTGTCGTATGAGAGCCCCCTTAAATATTTGTTTTATTTCAATTTAATTATTTAAGTAAAACCTAACAAAACAACAATTAATTAATTCGGAGCTAAAGCAAAAAATTACACGTACGTATCGGGTGTGTTGCTAGCTGTACCTATCAGACGAGCGCGGGACGCGGTCATCTCCAGTGGGAGGGTCAGTCATCGGCAAACCTTCTGCATACGAGTTATACCTGTGCGATGCCGGCGCGAGTCACTGATATATCATAATCAATAACCATTTATAACTTAAATATTATATCGACTTATATACCGGTTCTGTTGAATTTGTCTTTAACAGCAAGGTCACTCGATAAAAAAAAGAGAGGGATTTTCGTGTTAAAATTAATGACTTTAATAAATAAGAAATCATTGGTATTTTCTAGGGTTTTTTACCATCAATATCAATACGTTTTATGCGAATAATTAATTAAGTTTATTTTACATATTTTAAACACGGAAAACTTTTTTGAAGTATAACTTTTTTTAAAATATCTACTTGTAACCATGTGATTTATAAACATATTGTAAATGTACGCTATAAACTCGAAAAAAAAAGGCAAAATTGATTCCGATGGTTTTGAATCGATAAATGATATTTTTTAATACTTTTTTTTTTGCTATATTTTAAAATGTATTTAAACTTATAAAAATAAATCAGTTATAAGAAAAGTTTGATTGAAGAGAAAAAATATTTTTATAATCTTTATAGTCACTAACATCATTATTAAAACTTAAATCGAAATATTTTCCATGCTTGTCGTTAATTTACTCAACTTCTGAGTTCTCGATATTTCGGCACTGAGATGATCACGGGTATCTCATCACTCAATGACCAATATAGTAAATATTTCGTTTTACCTCTTAATAATATTGATCGAGGAGTAAGACGTTAAAAATAATGAGGAAATAACCTTGCATTGTTCATTTGCGTTCAACGAACCTTGAACCGGCGCTGCGTGTCAATGACAAAATGACATATAACGTTCTTCATTTTAATAAGATATATTATAAAATTCATTTTTAGGAAAAAAAAAACAAAAGCCGACTTCAAGATTATATCTACATGTACAAACTTTAACTAAAAACTTGAAAATAATATTTTAATAACTTCAAAACAAAGAGCAACAAGGACGATAAACGAAATTATCGATACTTATATATTATCAGCTATTTTTGGAGTCGGTGCCTTGGTGAGGGCAGACGACGTTGACGGTTGTGTCCGAATGTATAAAAGTTTTGATGCACTTCTTTACAAGTATAAGCTTTCCTTCGATTTCTGTTTGCTTTGATTGGCACCGACTCCAATCTGACAGTTGCTACTAGTGGATAAACTCATTAATATTTTTCTTTAACATAGAATAATAGACTTAAAAAATGAGACAAAAAAAAACGAAAAAAAAAAACTTACTGGACTGAACTAAAACTAGTTGAACCTTTGGGTATCCTGGATGTAGTATGTAAACATAAGAAAAATTATTTAGAGAACTTGATTCGTTTATAGTTACTACACTGCTTCCACGAGTACGGGCGTGATGTTTTTAGCCTTTAGTCTACTTAAATTTAAGCGCTTTCTTAGATTACTTTTTTTTTTAAATAAGTTCAGTAGATCATCACACTAGCGAGAGCTCAAATAAATATTAAATATACAAAAAATAATTAGAAATTTTCATTATTTAGGGGAACCTTTAGTGGTCCAAGTGGACACAGAGAAGCAGGATAACGCAACAGTGGCATTGCTCGGCACGGAAGGTTCCCCGCGTCGCTACGCCACTTCCGAGTTCAAACAGTTCTGGGTCGTTCTCAAACGTACCCTACTGTTCAGTCGACGAGATTGGGTGAGTTTACTGACTACAATATTTTTACCCTTTGTGATGCCTTGTAAAACTTGTTGTGACCTTATTACTACATATTATAAAACAAAGTCCTCCGCCACGTCTGTGTTTGTCTGTCTGTTCGCAATAAACTCAAAAACTACTGCACGGTTTTACATACGATTTTCACCAATAGATAGAGTGATTCATGAGGAAGGTTTACGTACATATACATTACCCCCGGCGCAGCCGGGGTGGGCCGCTAGTAGTATATATATTAAAAAAAACTATGTTCAAAATTTCGTCTCTTATATACCGTGTATGTTATGTGTGTGTCTTCCAATCTTTATAATAGTTACGTTTTTGGAACTTTATGCATTTTTAGAAAGATATGATATAAGTAAATGGGAAATTTTAATTTTGAAAACAAATTTTATAAATTGTCTGTTTTAAAAAGTATTAATGAGAATGTGACAAAGTCCCGTGCTCGTTATGATTTTTTATCTACTTTTGAAGTATCGTAAAAAAAATATATACTTATATTTATAAAAAAATATTTTTCGTCACCTTAATACCAAATCAAAAAAAGTTAGTTACACGCTTAGAAGTGTAAATATTTTACAATTTTTGTTCTATGTCACGGAATTTAAGCCAATTATAGCTAAATAAAGAGTCGCTTGGCTTGCTTTCATCGCTCGACTGCACTTAATACCTACTAATGAAAATCATGACATTTTTGGGTTTGGTTATTTTTTAAATACTCATAAAATTGTAAAAAAATTAAAATTAAGTATGTATAAATAACATAAGTAGGTTTTACTTTTAAGTATACATTTGTTGTAGTATAGTTTAAGTCAAAAGAATTATAAAGTAGGACGACCTTGATATGTTCTTCGATATAAAGGCGGTAAAACAAGTCAAGAACTTTAATTTTGCTGTACTACACAGTAATGTCAGTGTCAGACAGTAATAATTTAATAAGTCTATTTTTCCTCGTACTCGTATAAAACTTCAAGAAGGAAAATAAAATAAAAAATTACGTCATAAAAAAAACTTGTCCTAAACGTGTTTTCGTGAACAAAAACTTTAAAAGCGACGGCTTAGTCGAAAGATAATAAGCTCGATTGAACGTATTAAATACTTGTTTATAATAATTGAACTACGAGTAAAACAAAAACTATCGCCAGATGTATGTATATAAAATTATAACGAGTACAGTGTGCATCAATGCAAGTTACTTTAATATGTTTGAAGTCGTAATTGAATTTGGTATATCGAACGTTACTCCCTTTAACAACTACACCGAGTAGTGGATTTTGGTATTTATATGAAAAAATAATACAGATATGTGTCTCAAATCAACCATTAAATATTCATTTTGGGACGAGACTCCGTTTAATAAACAAAATACAGTAATCTCCCCTATAACACTTTAGATTAGTTCCGCGTTAAAAGAAAACGCGATGTACGAGCATATATCAATATGACCCCGTATAACGCGTTATATACAAAATATATTCATTAATTTGATTTAATATTTTACAAATATAATTGACCTTTGTGCAAACGTAGGTAGGTACGCGACCGGGTAGGCTATACACCTCTAGTGAAAAGATTTTTTTTTTAAATTATATAACCCAATGTGAGTTTGAAAGTTTTGATAGTACTTTCTCCACGTTAACTGGTCATTGGACGCTATTATATATATCGAAAGCTCAACTCCATAATGGAGTTATTACATCTACACCTAGTCTCATCCCTGAGTGAATATCAATCGTTGTGACCCCCCCCCCTCCTTTAGTCAGTTATATATCTTATTCGTTTATATATTGTTATAAATTACTACATGATTGATAAAAATATGGTTAATGAATAGTTGAATAAGTCAGTTTTGGTCCAATTGATTGGAAACAATAAATGAACTGAACAGCTTGGAGACGTCTCACAGCTGGGCAAAGACCTCCAATTTTATAGGGGAGAAAGATTGGAGTTTATCCGCCACGCTGCCCTGCTGCGGGCTGGCGTATAATTTCATAACAGGAGTACCGATTTTTATTACATATTATTAATTATAACAACCTGGGTCGAGATACTTACTCGTTCTTCGATTGATGGGGAGACTCAAAAGGTACACACTGGTTGGTTCCTCTGGTTGTTATTAATAACACCTGATTACGATCGTTACTCTTGGTATAGGAATTATCCGCCAACCTTCAGTGAATCAGCGTAGTGGAATGACCTCCAATACTTCTCCCAAGTGAAGAGGATGCCATAGCCCAATAACGGGCAAATGTTTACAAGCTCTTGCATACATTCATTCAGATATAGCTTATTGCAATGAAAAAAGAAAAATAAAACTATTTTAGAATGTGCATCTTCTTAGTTTCGTTTAATTTCCTATTTTTTATTTATTTTATAAAATGTTCTCTCTATGATAAGTTAGCACGCGAAAAAAAAAGTAAGCGAAGTCTTTTTAATTTTGTGATCATTCTGTGGAAAATACAAGTTCTTCTTATTACGTCATTTATCAAGTCTTATAATTACGAGCTTTAATTTCACCCCTTACTTTTCCCCTCATTTTCCATCACAGATGTTTGTTACTCTTTCACGCAAAGTCTACTGAACGGATTTAGATGAAACTTTACTTGGCTATATATGGCTTATAATTCAGAATAACACATAGATTACAATTTATAAAGATTTTGTGTAATTTGGCCACAATATAACATAGTTTAAAAAGTTTCATTCGAAAACGCGTAAGTGACGCCTATTCCACGGCGCTTACGACCTTCTTTTCGCGAGAATTCACTAAAGTGTCGACCGGGCAATATTACTGTGCACTCTGCGAGTGTGGAGGAACGTTTTTGGTATGATAGTTTTTGTTACTGAGCTGTTGTAAGAATTTGATACGGATAATCTGAAGCCAAGGGTAAGGCATAGGCTACTTTTTGTCAATAAACCACGCGGGTGAAGCCGCAGTCAGAAGCTAGTTAGTTAAAAATTGAAAAGGCTAATATGAATTTTGTTTCGTAACTCAGACGTTGATGTACCTCCGACTGTTCGCGCATATCCTGGTCGGGTTCCTGATCGGCGCGCTGTACTACGACATCGGTAACGACGGCTCCAAGGTTCTTTCCAACCTCGGTTTCCTCTTCTTCAACATGCTGTTCCTCATGTACACCTCGATGACCATCACTATACTTAGCTGTGAGTATATTATAATATGTTATATCTTATACTACTATTACTATATCAGCCTGTTAGACAACCCACTGCTGCTGAGATTGCCTCTTCTCCATATAGAAAAATGGTTGGAGCTTAATCCACCACGCTGCTCCAATGTGGGATGGCGGATAATTTCCCTATCATGAGTAACGATCGTTTTCAGGTTGTCTATGATAACAACCGGTGCCGACGGCTTTACGTGTTCTCCGAGACACGGTGGGGAGACCCACAAAGACATCCACCCAGACCGGAAACAAATATTTGTACAAATACAAATATCTATCCCGAGCGGGAGTCGAACCCAAGACCGTCGGCGCGTGGCGTTGAGGTGACTACTCGCACCACTACACCAGAACGGCAGTAGTAGATATTTATATTTACACGTGCTGTACATGTCAAGTATACCTATGTAATGTATGGAAATGTATGTGTAGAGTTCATACGAGGGTAACTTACATTGTATATTTTGTATGCAATTGTACTAAAATAGGTACAGTGGTAAATAACAAATTCGTTCATTACTTACAATGTTGGACTGCAGTTGTATATGTGCCAACTATAATATAATGTACGTATATAATGATATTAACGTCGCTTATATAAATATATATTTGTGTTATTTATATGCTGAGAAATATATTATAATTATGATATGAAATATATATATATTGCCACGTGGTGGATTATCGTCATCTTAATGTTATAAAAAAATTGTTTTCCTTATTATTCTTTTAGCATTTCCTTATTTACGAATTCGTTGGAATTTTGCCATAATTGTTATGGAGATTTTATTTTAATTCTGTGATGTTATAAAATCACGTGGTATTTAAGTTATTTATCTATCTACCATATGTAAGTTCGCCTTTTTATATGACTTGTCCTCCCACGGGTCTACTGGAAGATATTTCTTAAAGGAATAAACTGTGCCCTATTACAAATGTATTTTTTTTTCCACTGTTGTTAGTTATAAACCATTCTGAGCTGTATTGTACTGTGACTGCCTTTAAAACGTCCCACTACTAGGCACATATTTCTTTGGCTATAAAAATTGTAAACTACCGAAAACTATGTCGTTAAATTGTATATCAGTAAATATTGCTTTAATATAGATTATACAAATACTAAGTAGATTACACAGATAACGAAAAACAACGTAAAACATAAATAAATGATCTTATGATTAAAAGACTAATTTTTCAGACAATATATAAATATATAAATATTTATTTACTCAATAAATATATTTCTTAACGTTGACGACGGGTCGGAGTACTAATCATAGGGTCATGACATCGGGTTTCTATACCTGCTCGCGACAAATGCTTGTACAGTACAGACAGTAGGGGTGTTCATCGGAAAAAATTATCGATAATTTTATTATCGATAATTATCGTATTGTGTTATCGATAATTATCGGATAAAAAGTTATCGATAGTTGGGGACAGTTATCGATAATTATCGGATAAAAATTATCGATAGTTGACGATAGTTATCGATAATTATCGGTAAAATTTTCGGACGACGAAAAAAAAAAAAGGTCATCCAGCCTTCCGTATGGACGTTATCCTCCGTACCCTATCCGAATACCTAAAAAAAAAAAATGGACATCCGGCCTTCCGTGTGGACGTTATCCTCCGTACCCTATCCGAATACCTAAAAAAAAAAGGTCATCCGCCATTCCATAATTATCGATACTTATCGAATCCTAAAACAATTATTAATTATTATCGAATACCACAATATTATCGATAATTATCGGATCGCAAAAAATTATCGATAATTATCGAATGAAAACTTATCGATAGCTATCGATAATTATCGAATAAAAAATTATCGATAATTATCGAATCAAAATTATCGAAAAACACATCGATAATTATCGATAATTATCGAATGAAAAATTATCGAGTAATTACGAATTATCGATAATTATCGCACACCCCTAACAGACAGTACATACTTGTTTTGTGCGTGTTACCTGACAGCATTTTGTCCTCCTAACATAGTTGAGAATGAGTCGTCTAATTATTTACCTGTTTTCATATTTCAGTTCCGCTCGAGATGCCTGTGCTGATAAAGGAATATTTCAACAGATGGTATTCGCTACGATCGTACTATCTCGCGATCACAGTCTCCGATATACCGTTTCAGGTGATTTTCTTTTTTTTGTTAAATTTAGGTTGTGTACTTTGTCTTTGTAATGTCATTGTTTTGTCTTAACAATGAGACGTGACAAGTCAATGGGTCAAGTAAACGAAGGATATGTGATAATATCTGGTAGACATTTGACATTCGTGCACAGCTCTTTGAAAATTATATTTATTTCTTTTCAAGTGTGAATGTAAATTTTATTATAATAAAGATTTTATATCTATTTATTAATTCCTTTAATCAACAATAGAAATGTCAACAAAATTAGACAGATAACATAATATAAACACGATGATTATATTTTTTCTTTTCATAGATAACAATCACAACACGCGCTTAATAATAAAAATAGAAACAAAGACATTAAAAATTATATTTTGAAATAATTAATAATTATTAAAAGCATTAAAGTATACCGCGTGTACATAGTCTTGCCCTATATTGTTACAAAGAAAATAACATTCTTTCTATTGCACGTAACATTTATTACTATTACAGTGTGTTAGTTTAATATATTAATATAAAAATGGATCTTTTTCTGTCACAAGTAGAGGAGGTTTCATTGTACCTATCAATAGTCCGGTACACAAACATTTGTCTAATACCAAGCATATGGAGAGATTTAAAAATTGTATTTACATCCATAGCTACTTTGTGTAATGCAATCACAGCGATTCGGTTCTCTTTATCATCCCATTCACCTTCATTTTAATATCACAAAATATTTTACAATGTATTGTAAATTATTTTGTGATATATTGTGAAATATTTTATTATATATGTTGTTATAAATGAATAATGTATTGTTTTATTACGCGAATAAATTACTCAGTCATTAAACATATACAAAAATGTTTAGCTCGTATAATCAAAGTTCGTCTAACGAAATTCCGAGTGTATAAAGTGAGTGGTGGGTGTCGCAGGCGATCTTCTGCGTGATCTACGTGGTGATCGTGTACCTGCTGACGTCGCAGCCGCTGGAGTGGTTCCGGTTCGCCATGTTCCTGTCCGCCTGCCTGCTCATCGCCTTCGTGGCGCAGAGCGTCGGGCTCGTCGTCGGCGCCGCCATGAACGTGCAGGTGAGCGAAACTTTCTTATGGGAGGGTAAACAGCTTCGTTACGTAACGTGTAACGGCACCGGTCTCTCTGCCTTTCATTTCTCTCACGCATACGACTCTCTCGCTCTAAACCACAAAGCTAGCCGTATCTCGGAAAGACGCTTTTAATTATATAATAATAATATATATATCGCGCATCCATAGAGTAATAATATATTATTATAATAAAATATATTTTATAATCATTATGTACCAGGAAAGCAGAAAACACAAACAAGTTAGTTCGTTGAAAATATTATAAATAATCATCACCGTTTTTGAAAGTGATTAATTGATATAAATATTTAACAATTAGTTTCAATATTAAATAGTTCAACTTAGATTAATTTAAGTTGTCGCTTCTGTCGAGCGTCCCGAGACGCATAAGGTTTTTTTGTTGTTTTTGTTTTACTAATTTTTGTATCTATCCCAAACGACGTTTAATTTTTCTTTATTGTAACCTACATAACATAAAGCGCGTCACCATAACGCAAGTTCATGTTGCATATTTACAAGATTTATTTATTTATTTATTATCAACAAATAAAAATATATATTATTATATTATATATTTTATCAAGAAAAGTTTTATAGGTTCATTCTTAGCTGGAAAGGCCATAACTTACTATCGAATTAGCAAAGGCATTATATAGTGTCAAAAGTGCACGCACATAACGTTAAGATGAGTTTAACGAACTAAGCACCATTGTATTATCATCTATAATAATTAAAATGTGTTTTTGTAAACATGGCTGACAATTTTTTTTCTCAAAATCATTTAGGTAAATAGTATAAAAATATTTACATTGTTATAAATATTTCTTGTTTTTTTCGGACTAAAGTTGAAAGTTTGATTTTCCATACCCTGCGGGCAGTTATTCGTTGACATGCAATATGGCCTGATAAAATTTGTCAATATCTCGGATATAATTAAATTTTAATGTATTATGTATACGTATTGGGGTTTCAATATTCTGTTTATCTCTCATTTAGAGAAAAAACTACAGATAAAATTTTGTCATATAAACCATACGAATTAAGTCAAAAATCTATCGCTAGTTAGCTAAATCGGTGATAGGATTTTGAAATTAGATTTGACAACATTTTGTAATAATTAGTTGGACTTACGAAATATAAACATGAGTTAGATACGTAACTTTTACACGAAAATATCAGAAAAAAGTCACAGAGTTCATTAAACCCTACATACATATCGTAAGTACGCTTGTCGAAGATCGACACTTAAAAAACAAAACTTTTATGTTTAAAATATATTTATTTTCTTATGTGTGTTATGACCACTTTAATATTATTTATAATATTATTTTATATTATATCAAAATCAGTTATGTCAAGTATCAAAAAAGTACTGATATATAAGTAGTTTAGGGATACAATGCCGCTAAAAGTTTTTTTCATGTTTCACGTGTCAGACCACAGAGCTACAAACATACATATGTGTTCGAGCAAGCGCGTACATTCAACGTTGTTAGCAATTAACAATGTTAACAGTAAGCTGTTTCAGAATCTTTTATAGAGGATTCATATTATGGGTGTAGATAAACTTTTGTATGCAACTGTTATAATTTTTTATAATTAGGTATTAAAACACTCATGTGATTCTATTATCACACTCTGCTTCGCCTTGTGTGATAAACCCACATTAGTGTTTTAATACCCCTTAAAATACAATAGTTGCATAAATAACTATTATTTATACACATTCGTACGTCCGACCCGTACAATATTGTGACCGATACGGATGTCCCGTGTTCCAGAACGGCGTGTTCCTCGCGCCGGTGATGTCGGTTCCGTTCCTGCTGTTCAGCGGTTTCTTCGTCTCGTTCAACGCGATCCCGGTGTACCTGCGCTGGATCACGTACGTGTCGTACATCCGCTACGGGTTCGAGGGCACGGCGCTCGCCACATACGCATACAACCGGACCAAGCTGCAGTGCCATCAGGTGTGCTTTCTTATTTTTCTAATTTCTTTTTTGACGTGATAACGTCTTGTAAATCGATGAACGCCGACTGGACGCGCAAAAAAGCATGACTCATTGTCACGTTCCGCGAGCGAGAGCGCGGAACAAGCGATAGAGAGGCACGATCGGTCTAAGGGTTCGGCTTGTGACGCATCTATCTTTCTTACACTCCATCGGCAGATGCGTCCGAGTAGAAGAGAAAAAATATTTGAATTAACGAATGCAGATAAATGTTAATTTATCAAAAAAATTGTAATTTTTAATTAACTCCTTCTTTGTATTATACAAAATAATGATAATTCAGTGATAATAATTCAATTCAATTCATAAAAGTATGCAATTATTCATCAATGTTTTCTTATGACGTAGCACAATCGCCCAGACCACGACAAACATCTGTATGTTCTATACAAATATTGGTCATGTGCGGGGATCGAACCCGCGACCGCTAGCGGATCAGCCGTTGCTGTGACCACTGCGCCAACGCGTCGTTAAACATATGATATGTCTGTCTCTCTCTAAAACCTCCTTCACACTTTCGACCTACGGGAAGCTGCCTCTAGTAGTATATGCTCTAACGTTAAAACTAATAATAAAATTAAAATCTTTCAGGTGTATTGTCATTTCAAAAATCCAGAGACAACGTTAGATGAATTGGACATGACAAACGCTGACTTCACGCTCGACATAGCGGCGTTGATCCTCATATTCCTCGTACTGCGTATATCCGCTTTCCTATTCCTGCGTTGGAAACTAAGATCGACGAGATAAGCTAACATACATATTGCGTAATCGTTAGAGCTTAGTTTTATCTAATAGTTCTGAGGGGTTCTCTGATGATTGAAAAATAATGGAAATTATCATTTCGCAGACAAACTTCTAGATCAAAGATTAGTTGCTAACTTTCAATTCGCAATCGATATGTTTTATTTCGAAAGTGTGTTGTCTTTGAAACAGTTTATATTTTAAAATCTATTACTCAACTTACCTTTGTGAATATAGCTTTTATGTTTTAATAAAAATTTGTCGCGTATTAATTTGTCCAATGAAATGTTAATAGAGTATGTTGTACGAAGATGAATGTTTCGTAATTTTCAAATGTTTGTTAAGTGATAATTTGTCATAATTTTTAAAAGAAATATACAAACCCCTCTTGAGGTTATATGTCGCCGTAGACTTACGTCTTCAGAGTGAAGATCGAACGCAGTTATTGTGATAATATATGGCTTTCGAATAATATATGTATATATAGTCTGAAACACGAAAGAAGAACCTGAGATTATTATAATTTTTTTACATGGCAACATTTAAACTCACTAAGATCATTTACCTGCATAATACTGCGCTCATTCACGTTTAACACTTGATTAAAATAACTTAAATATTTATATTCTACTTTTAGTTTGTTATTTAAATTCAAAGTTATTGTAAAGTACTATTAGTCGATGTAACAAATCAATGTTTTAATTTTTATTCTAGTTCTTCTATAAAATAATATTTCAGGACTGACACTTATAACGTTACTTTTCAAATATCAAAATGAGTTAGCATCATGTATAGCAGTTGGGTACCCATGTACCAAGATTTAATAAATTTCTACAACTAAGTTCTACTTTCGTGTCTAAGACCATAGATAATAATATAAAAATAAAACCACGATATTTCGTCATTTTAATCGTTGGAACATGACAATTATTTTTGAATACAAAAGCTATGTACAAAGTGCCTTCGATGTTGTATGGGCGTTGTGATAGTAATGCCATTGTTATGTCTGTCTCAGATCCGTTAATTTTTCTACGATTGACATTGACAGATAATTTTTGACATTACGATACAGATAAAACAGAAGACTAAATAAATTTTGATATTAAAAAAAATATATATTTTTTTTCTTAAACTATTTATAACTTTTTTTTTAACTTTCGAAAGCATCTTGTTAAATAAAATAAACTATATAAAATTATTTAGGTGATATGTTTAGGTGCTCATTCCAATAGAATGGTTAGGGTACTTGTTTATATTATATATAGAATATATTTACTATTGTTGTTTGTATGTTGACTGCACGAACTGTTTTATATTATCTTACGTTAAAATATTTTGTCACCTTTGAAAATAATGTTTAAATAAAATATACTGACATAAAAAATAAAGTTACCAAAAAAGTGAAAAATAATTGTATGGGATTTAAAAATATTAAAAGTTCCTTAAAATTGTTAAAATTTGATGCTTAGCTCTAAAAATTATTTTATTAGAATTAGTTTCGAACAATTGTGATAAACGTGATTTTCTATATACTGTCATTTTTATAACTTCTGTTATCAAAGATAAAAAATTTCTTAAATATTACCTTCGTTAAAAATATATTCAATTACAATAAATGTCGTAATTTTATAATATAAGACTTATTATCAAACGCATATTAATATTAATATTGAAGTTTGGTATAATCGAAAAATAAAAAGTTTACTTAATCGTAAGCGATTTACTGTCGATATTACGATTATTTTTTATTGCTCGCGATTATTAACACGAAAACAATATGATTTACAATATTTTGTATGTTTCCAGCTTACCAGCAATATAAAACAGTTAATGAAGTCTAAAACTTGCTTATGTTGCTCATTTAGTGTGTTTATTGCCTCAACGGGCTTGCCTTTTTATTTGCCTATCAAGTTTATTTTTACAAAATGGTTGTCAAATACGAGTATAATTGGGACACTACGATATGAATATGGAATATAATATTATAAATAATAATATTAATCACTGTAGTTTTTATTTGGTTGAATGTAATTTGTAATCCTTATTTCATGGCTCAAAAAATTGGTTTATAATAATTGATTGTTTAAATAGTTGAACAAATTATCGATATTTTTATTATATTTAGTGAGTTCCGAATGTATGTTCTATATTTTGTTTTAGGTATTCTGAATAAATTGTCGCTCAACTTAATGATATGTCTGAATTATAAAATGTTTAAAATGAAAGTGTTTTAATCTTTTAGAAAATTCACAAAATTGATTGTGAACTAATACTAAAAATTTACATTTCAAGTTATTTTCTATTAGATTATTACATTTAATAAAATATGCACACACTCTGTAGACTAAGTGATACAGGTAAATTATTATCGTAAGCCGGCACGTACACTGTATCCATACCAAAACAATTTTATTTGACAGTCTATTTAAAAGAGAAAACGAGTCCAAACTCGATGAGGTTGTGTCGTTTTATTGCGAAGCTCCTATAATAATATAAATAATAATAATAATAAGACAGACAGACATTCATGGTGGCGTCACAGAGTGCGCGCGCATCGTAAAAATTTACTCTCATCATTTTTCCCCAATGCGCCAAAAAAAGTATAACTTCAAAAAATATATATTAAATGTTCTAAAGATCAAAATAAACCCTCAAACTGGCAGACGACTTCATAAAAAAAACATCACGTTTTATTTCGAATCGATCGTTAATAGTAGTCAAAATAAAACATTGTCTGTCTCTGTCATGCTCGTGAGATCGTCCGCGCACGACAGAGACAGACTGATTGTTCGTGACGCGCACGCGTTGTGACGTCACTCCCTACGCTCACAGACACTACACACGTGCAATATGTGATCGTGTGTACGCGCCAGCTTTAGTTAATTTACCCCACAAAGAGTTTGGCCATATGCAATAGCATGTGATTTGACTGGCCCGTTGGCGCAGTTGGCAGTGATCCTGCTTTCAGCTCCAGGGTCGTGGGTTCGATTCCCGCCCCGAGTCTAGTTGTAATATTTATATATGTATGTATTTATTCTTTATATGTATTTATTTAAAGAAATATACGACCGTGCATGTATGTTAAGCATATTTATTTATTTTATTTATGTGATATTATGTATGTGGAAATATAACTAGGAATCGTGGTTATTATCGTATTTGTACTTAGTTGTGTAATCGCATAGATAAATTATGGTCCAATAAATATACGGTTAGATAATGGTTCTAGTTTGTACGATGTTCTATATTTTTTTATTAAATGGTTTAATACAATTGTGGTTTTATTTGGATCCTAGATCTTTAGTTATGTAATGAAGTTACAAAGTTACAACTAGTGAAAGCGATGCAGTCATAAAATCTTTTAATTAATTTTAAATAGGTGTGGAATAAAAAGGCAATACTCAAGATTTTTTTAAATAAATAGTTGTATAGCGTTTAACAGAGAAAGTAGGTACCCTAACGGAGTTTTCGAGAAGAGTGACGTCACTATTGGTGACCTCACAGTCCATTATTTAAATTAGACATGTTAAATTATGAAAGCAAACACCACAATACAATGAACACTTTTATTAGACATCACAATTTAGGGTTTAGTTTAATAAATTTAATAGAACAAATAAAATAAGAATATAGTTTAAATTAATCATCGCAAACAACCGTACTCACAATTTTAAGAGATGTTTTCATTCAATCGAATAGCGGACGAACGTAATCGACATTTTATTATTAGTAAAAACTGACATTATTTCGCGCCTTTCAATACACTAGTACAGGGGTCTCCAAACTACGGCCCGCGGGCCAAATCCTGGCCGCCATTGACATCAATCCGGCCGGCGACAGCTTAAGGCTAGTGTCATCAATCTGGCCCACGGCAGCCAATGTCTTATTGTTGTTACTATTGCTGTGATAAGTTAAAGAAGAAAACACATAATGATAATGAAAAAAAAAGCGTATATTTGCTTAGGTCGCGCACTTTGCGACTACTCTAGCGAGAATTAATATCGTTAAGGACAGAAAAATTAAAACTGTCTTGGCCCTTGGAACATAATGAAAAAAGCATTATGGCCCTAAGGCTTTTTAACCTTTTTAGCGCCGAGCCGCAAACCCATTCCCGTGCCCTGTACGCCAAGGCAAAGAAAGGCAATAAAAACAAACAAAATACCTACGAAAAAAATAGTGTTGCCAAGAGTCGTTATCGAGTGAGTGTACGCACTACACAGTGACTTGTTTTTGTTGGTTTTTATGCAATAAATGACTACTTATATAATCTAGGATGGTTTATTCTTTCCATATTTTTCTTGTGGTATCATATACTCTTTATATCTACTTACAATAAAATAAATAAAAAACAAACATTACAAAAAAAATAGTAGTAAAGCACAACACTATTCTCTATCGTCATGATGTCACTGTCACGACTGAACGACTACGGCGCAGGGCGCAGCTGACCAGTGTTGGCATTATTAGCTGACAGAATTATGTATTCTGGGCCGTAAAATTATCGTTTTTCGTTCCAAGTTATCGTACAAATAAATTTTTTTGGCACAGATACTTGTCGATTTTAATAATACCTATATATCCTGTCTCTCAAGTGGAGACGAAAAAAAGAAAAGAAAGTCATCACCTGTACATGTCCACTATATTTAATGGAAAAAGCTAAATTCGGTGTTTAGAAAGTCAGAAAATAAATACGAGATGGCAGCAAAAGTAATTACAATTTCCATGGCAATGACAACATTTGAACAGAAAAAAAATCGCAAAATTATATTGTGCACGTTGAATTATCCTACAATTTCGACACCTCTATGTTCGATCGTACCAACTGCTAAAATATGTGATTACGATAATTATGTGACGATTGACGAATGCTAACTTTGCAGCTGACCTACCGTTTTGAAACTTCCTCAGAGATGTGCCGTGCTGTACGCTGTGTAGCTTATTTTTTTTTTTTGGAGTTTACTCCTTAAGAATCGATTTTCATATATAAGGCGCCCGGTATGAGAAAAATATGAGAGGTAAAATCTACTTATGAATGACCTCGTTACTTTTTCGGTGCACGCGCACCTATGGTGCGGTGCGAAAGTAATGTTGCTTTAATTAATATTGAAAAATAATATTTAAAAAATAAATGATAATTGTCAGATAATAATAATTACGTAATTTATCAACATTCGTAATGAAATATTTGTGCACATCTGAAATTGACTATTGTGAAAAGTTTAATGTAAAATATTTCGCCGATTAGTTATAATAAATGTATATAAAATGAATAAATATATATTTATATATGTATACTATTTTCATTAATTTGTTAATTTACCCTTTCATATGGTATTAATCTTATTTTCAGTTGGATAAACTCTTTGTTTTTTTTTATAATTTGATAGGCTTGCGTTTGACCACTATTTCACCTGATGATAAGTGAGAATGCGGTCTAGGATGGAGCACGCTTACCTAGAAATAGCCTATTCACTCGCGACTTGAAGATGCCCAGATTGTAGCTTTCGGGGAACACAGACGCTGGTAGAGAGTTCCATTCTTTGGCCGAACGCATCAAGAATGTACTAGCGAAACGCTTAGTGCGTATAGAGGGGATGTCAACCGTATAGGGGTGACGTAACGCAGAGCGTCTGGTTGTACGAAGATGAAAGGGGCAGGGGGGAATCAGGTCGTGGAGTTCCTGTGCACACTCACCGAAGTGTATCCGATAAAAAATCGACAGACAGGCCACCTTGCGCCGATGATCCAAGCTTTGTAACTTAGCAGCGACCAGTGAATCATCACCGATAAGCCTCTTGGCTCGCCTCTCGATTGACTCGAGAAGCTCCAGCTGGTACTTGGCTGAGCCATCCCAGAGATGAGAACAGTACTCCATACACGAGCGAACTTGAGCTTGGTATAGCTTTAAAAGCTGTTCCGGAGTGAAGTACTGTCTAACCTTCGAGAGGACACCGAGTTTTTTGGCAGCTGTTTGGGCCTTTTCTTCTATATATGAGCCAAAATTGAGGGTAGATGTTAAAGTAATGCCAAGAAGCTCCAGATGGTCGGCTATGGGCACGGATACACCCCGGAAAGAGGGAGTCAGGTGGAAAGGACTCCGCTTTGCTGAGAAGAGACACGCCTGGGTATTAGAGGCGTTGAACTTGACCAGGTTAGCGTCACCCCAGTCAGAGACAGCTTTAAGGGACAAGTTCAGACGCTGGATCATGGCTTCCCTCAGCGAGTGGATCTCAGACCCACCCGCTCGTGCGTTGGACACGTAACGCTCAACAACGGTGCTGTCATCCGCATACCCAAAGATCCCAGGTTTGAGCAGGTCATTGATATGCAGTAAGAATAGCGTTGCCGAGAGTACAGACCCCTGAGGGACCCCGGCATTGATGGCCAATTGATCAGATTCGCAGCCGTCTATGACTACGCGGATCGATCGATCCCTCAGGAAGTCAGATATCCAAACACAAAGCGAGGTGGGTAGGCCGAATGAAGGAAGTTTGCTAATAAGGCCGTCATGCCATACCCTGTCAAATGCCTTCGAGATATCGAGCGAGACAGCAATGGCTTCCCCGTGTCTATCGATAGCTTCACTCCATATGTGAGTGGCATACGCTAGGAGATCACCCGTGGACCGATTGCGCCGAAAACCGAATTGACGGTCGCTAAGAAGGTCATGCTCCTCTAGGTATGCTAGGAGCCGGTTGTTCAGTATACGTTCCATACTCTTGCAGAGTATGGAGGTTACGGAAATGGGTCTATAGTTGATAGGGTCTGCTCGACTGCCCTTTTTGGGCACAGGCTGCACGTTAGCTAGTTTCCAGGCTTTCGGCACATGCCCTGTCGCTAGAGAGAGACGAAACAGGCGTGTCAGGACCGGAGACAACTCAGGTGCACAAGTTTTCAGTACTATGGCTGGAATTCCGTCAGGACCACTAGCTTTGTTCACGTCTAGATTGCGCAAGGTTTTAAGGATCTCTTTTTGACGAATTCGGACTTCAGACATAGAAGTCTCGCATCGGGACGAAGTGGTTGGAGGTGTGGCGCTGCCTGTATCTAGACGTGAGGATTCCGCGAAGAGATTTGCAAACAAGTTTGCCTTTTCCTCAGCGGTGTGGGCTAGTGATCCATCGGGTTTTAGCAGTGGAGGTAGTGAGGGGCGACAGAAGTTCGATTCGACCGACTTAGCAAGGGACCAAAAGGCTTTACTGCCAGGTGGGTATGACGCAAGTCTAGTTCCAATTCTGCCAATATGATCAAATCGAGCCTTCCGTAGAGCTTTCTTGCAAGATTTGGCGGCTCTGTTATAGGACTTCTTCTTCTGACCCACGTCTATTGTCTTGAGATTACGAGCATCGACCCAGGCTAGGTAAGCAATGTTCTTTTTTGCTTCAGCAAGAGAGCAGTCAGCATTAAACCAGGGTCGAGCTGTCACGGAGACTGATGCGTCAGTGAATGGAATGTAGTACTCCATCCCCTGACGCAGCACATCAGCCACAGCATTCGCACAAGATGAGGGATCATCAGAGGAGAAGCAAATCTGCCGCCACGGGTACGATGCAAAGAAAGAACGCATCTCATCCCAGTCTGCTGACTTGTATCGCCATATTCGCCGGGTACCTTTGGGGCAGGGAACGGGCGGTGTATGGACAGATACAGACTTCACCAGACAATGGTCGGAGCTGCCTAAAGGCGATGAGACCGATATCGAATAGCGGTCTGGATCTGTTGTCAGCAGAAGGTCCAAACAGTTGGCAGTATGCGAGTTAACATCGGGTACCCTAGTTGCTTCCCGGACCAGCTGAGTGAGATTGAGCGCTGAGGCAAGTTTGCGAATCTCTCTACCAGCGTGGTCAGTGTGCTGGTATGGGAATAGCCACTCTTGGTGGTGGGCATTAAAGTCCCCCAGCATTACCAATTGAGCAGAAGGATACCGATGCTGAACCGCATAAGCCTGGTTGTCTCCAGATCCCCGCTGTGTGAACGGTAGACACAGACATAAAGAATTTTCTCCATTCCTGTGTCCACCAAAACCCATAGGTTGGAGAAGCTGGGGTCTTCAAGATTGCGGAGACGCCGGCAGCATATGTCGTCGCGGGTGTATAAGCAAACGCCTGCGCGTGGTATAAAATTATGCTCTAAGGTATAACCCGGGTAACACAAGTATGCTGTGTCAGACGGACTGCCTATCTGCGTCTCCGAGAGGAACAATAGGGCCGGCAGTGGTGCCAGTGCAAGTCTGACTGGTCAATTCGCGCGGAGCAACTATTTCGACCCAACTACTCAATCGGTTACACCGATCAACGTACCGAAACACGACAGTCGCTTGACGGTACGACTTTGTTCGGTGGGTGGTCACAAGCCGTCGGTCAGAGCCTACCACCAGTATGTCACCTGATTAGCACCACCCGGGGACCACGTGTAGGGATTCACAACGGGGTTTACACCTACGGACGAGGGTGACTCAGTCCCCAATATTTCGAATCGAATCGAATCGATATAGAAATAAAAAGTAATTTAAAAAAATTTAACCGGCTTAAAATATCCATTTTTTTAAATTATTAATTTATAAATTAAAAGGGAGTCATAAAAGTTTAATATGTTGTTGGTTAGCAGGGAAGAGGACATCAGGTACCAATCAAAAACACCAAATGAAGAAAAAACTCCAGATCAAATGAAATACCGATAGAACATATTTTCTTTAATTTCGGTTAGTACACAATGTTTGTAATTACGAACACTTATTATTAAATATTACGTTTATGCCTTTTATAATTAATAAGCTTTTTAACTAGAATTTCTAAAATAAGTACAATAAAGGCTATTGTGTGACCAATAAACAGGACCCCCCAAGGTATGATATAATAAGGTTTTCTAAGTTTCTCTTTGAAAAGAAACCTTTCATTGTTCTGCCAGTGCAGAAGATGCATGTATTTTTGGATCAAGCCATTCTCTCTCATCCGTAATACATGCATATATAATTTCTCTTGTAAAGGGAAACCTTTGTACATATATATGCCATACGAAAGTCTACTAAGAGGTCGTTTGAATGCATAAATCATCGAATCTCCGGTGTCGTCGTAGAAGCTATATTCGTTGTAAACATACATTAAATGAAAGACGACTGTAAATTTTTCATATGAACGACTGACCGTATGGATGCTTTCCAACAATTTATTACAATCTTCACCTTGGTTTTCCTCAAAGGATAAATCTTCTGTGTGTAAGAAATCTTTTACGACTTTACTCACGCAAGGCTTCATATTGTATGCAGCGATGTCATCTACATCGGATACTTGATAGAAGTTATGAGGATGCAAGGTGATACTTACTAAGGTTGTTTGATAACATGCATTAATAAGATATGCGAACCAAATCCATGAAATAATTATGTACCTCGTCCGACTGTTCTTGAGTCTCGTACCACTGAGAAACATGTATGCTAACATGTTCAGCCAGACCTGTCCTAAATCCTTTGGACGGGCCACAAGGACAAAAAATATAAAATATGTAAGGAATGTAAAAAGTAACGCTATCCATACGAAGACACTGAATTCCAAATATATATTCTTCCAAGGTGAGACGGCTGTTGCTTTTTTAACTAAGAATCTAATATCATCAGCGTAAGCTAAATGACTGCTAATGTAACTAAATGCCCGAGTCCTCGGTTGTGTCAATAACATTCCACCTAATATAACGTCTGTCTCTCCTTTTTGTAATGAATCTAAAGGACCGTTTACAAACATGTTTGTCTGGACAATTGTAAATATTTCTCCATCCACATTATATGAGTAATTAAGTTTAAAATCTTCTAAAGTGCTTATTTCATTGAATACGAATTGCTCGATTCCAGGTAGATTAATATTCTTATTTCTCACTGGGTCCATGGAAAAGGGAGGCCAGTGCGGGCAATCAACTTTAAAAGTACAATTTTTAAGACCAGTTATTAATTTGTGGGGGTACAAGTCTTTGTTACATGAGTTTGAACATTTTCCGTAATCAATAATCCTGTCGTAGCTTCGACCACACAAATAGTTCTCAAAGGGATTATAGGTATACAAATTAGTATCAGATTCGTCTATGACGACAACATCTATGACGTGGTACTTTAATAAGACATCAAAGATAGTCCTAAGGTCCTCCTTGAGTAGATGTTTGATGAAAATTAAAAATCTACCATAGGGATTCCAAAAAGGTTCCTTCGCGAGTATCGAAAATCTCTGAGTAAAATAATTCGTATTTCCTGCGGTTATCAGATAGCCTTCGCTTGTTACGACCATTTTCGCTTCTGACGTTCTCGATGTAACATGTACGATTAAAGCGGAGTTCACAGTTTTAATTATATGATCGTCACCATTTATATCGATGTATGCAATATATTTATATTCGTGAAAATACTTCTTTAATATGTCAAGGACGCATATTTGTAAATCTTTATTTTGTTCGGGAATTTCTAGAACAAAATTATTTTCAGTAAAGGAATGAGCGCACAAGAAAAATGTAAGAAAAACGACCAGCATTGTCGCTAGCTTACACATATTTGACTCATCAATCAGACACTTTTTCAACATTATTATGAATAACTTAATTGTGATATAACAACATGTGTAGGTTAAGAGACGGATGTCTAAAAGTTTATCATTAAAATATAAGGTTATTATTTACCTGACTGCGGTGAAACACAAACTGTTGGTTATGTTTTGAACTTGTGTTTATGTACTTAGAATTGGATGTACATATATCTTTTTCTATGTTCTTCGTAAGTACTAAGCGGGTCCTTTTCAAGACCCACGGGAGTTGCTGCTCTCCTACTGGGCGCGTTCCCGGGTGGCGGATAGGGAGTACACCACTCGGGCGCGGTGAACGAGTGGTGTACGAGGGGTCTTCGGATCCCCGCGGACCAAAACCAGCAGTGGTGGGCGCGAAAGCGCAGTAGGGAGGATGGAGGGAGATCGAGAGTACTCTCTCCCTCCACTTCGGTGGTAGGGCCGCTCCTGGTACTTCTCTGAATTAGCAGAGTGGACCGGTGAGTGGCTCCAACTACATATGGCGGGGCGCGGAGACGCGGTGGAGTGTTGGCACGGGAGGTGTGGTCGGTGGGGGCGTGGCGCTGGGAGGGCGCGGAGGAATGAGGAGGGGCTCCTGGTCTTCTCTGCCTCGCGCAGAGTGGACCGGTATAGTGATGGAGTGAGGATGGAGGGAGATCGAGGGTACTCTCTCCCTCCACTTCGCTGGTTGGGCCGCTCCCGGTACTTCTGTGAATTAGCAGAGTGGACCGGTCGAGCGGCTCCAATCACATACGGAGGAGCCGCCGGGCCTAGCGTCGGGGCGTCACGGTTGTATGCCTTTGCGATCCCGTGGCGCCCCATTACGGCGCAGACGGCCGATGGGTTTTAGTGGGTATTCTGGCTTTTGCGGGAGTCAGCGAGTCCCACATACACGTCGCTTTCGGGCGACCGGATGCGTAAATGCATTTCCCATCGTTAAAAAAAAGGGTCCTTTTCAAGACACGAGTATCATTTCGTGCATTAGAGCATCACAAATTGATTGCTAAATTTTTCTTTTCAAAATTCTGGAGATAAACATAAAGCAAACGCCGATTTCTAACATGCGTCGATGGTCGTGGGCGTGGTCGTGGGTCAGCTTATGTGTTTTTTTTCATTTTCCTATCTTTTTCACAATAAAGACAAACAAATCCGCAATTATACGACGAACTCTCTCAAGAAGAAGAAGGATTTCCAACGTGTAGCATCAAAGTGATTTCCCTAAAGGTACTCCACTGGTGCAACCCTGCGATGTACATTTTTATCTTCAGACTTCAGGTTAAAAGCTTTATTAAGAAATACAAAATTGCTTTTATCTCGTCGAACAAGAAAAAGAAATATATGCTCACATTTATGTTACGCGTGGTTTGCTTCTCAACTTTGCGATGAGAGAGAATGCTTTATCAATGTCAATCAAGTATGTTTTTCTATATCGACGTTGAAACAACGATGCGGTTCTAAAAATGCGGCGTTTATAACGTGTGATAGATGCAGAAATAATTATTGTTTCCCCTGTTTCTACGATAAATATCATCCCAAAACATATAAATCATCAAATTTCAATGAATAAAGTTTTGAATTTTCACGTACAAACAACATTAACAGTTAGAATTAACCCAATATTACAGGAATGCAAGGAACTTTTAAAGTACTTACAATCTAAAAGCAAAAATTTTCTATCTGCAATGTTTATCCGAAATAAATATATTCTTTATTTATTTTTAATTTTTGTTTTTTTCATTATTCTTCCTTAGGCAACTTACATAAGAAAGCAAAGAAATAAGGCTATAACTCTGAAAAAGGGATAAGTTAATGATGAATTTCATACAAGAACAAAGACAGTGAAGTGACGTGCAATAGACCAACTATTAAGAAATAATATTTCTATGGAATATTATCGCAACTTATACCAAAGTCAAAAAGAGGAACAAGAGTTGAATATTATAATATGTATTATATAATGTAATGGAGATTTTAAGTATTTTTAAAAAAAATTTTTTAGATACTCATATTTCTTCAAAAGAAATAATATTATGTACCTATGCATTTTTACAAGCCTCTCATTCATTCAGTATTAAGTATTCTGAGTAAATGCGGTTGGTGGGTTGATCGATATTCACAATGGCAGGTTTCTGTTAACTACAAAATCTTGTTCACTACTAAATTATGAAAATTATGTATTAGATCATAAAATCGTACCTTATTTTAGCTCTTTGACTTTATAAAAACACTAAATGTTATGTGTAGCTTCATGTACCTACTTCCTGTCAGATTAATTACTACAGCTATAAAATAGAATTGCTTTCTGTTATTAATCAAATCGCAATTAACATGTGACAGTGTTTTTTTGTACCTAATTTATCAAGCTGTACTCGTAATGTTTTATTTTACCTACAGAAAATTTTCGTTGTTACAGCAGGATTATAATTTCGGATTGCGCAAGTTTTTGTTTTTGTTTGAGGTCTAATCATAATAACAATTTAAATTACATAGCTAATAGTTGAATGAAACTAATTCACTCGGCTTTAAGGGTGCCTGTCTATTGATATGGAGCGAGGCGGCGGAGTGGAGAAACGGAGAAATATTAACCAACAGAATTGCAGAGCCCTTGTCCACTGGAGCGGAGGGGAGATTTTTTGCAATCCTATTGGTTAGGTTCTGCAGAGAAGAATCGGCAAGAAACTCCGCAGTTACTCTTTTGAAAATAATATATAAACTGTATTTTATTACAAAATAAGTAATATCTTGCATAAAATACAGCGCCACTAAGTCCAAACATCTTTATCAACTAAGTAATCCTGCACCGAATAATACGCTTTACCTATAATTTTTTTTTAAATTAAAATCTTTTAATTTATGTTGAGACAATTCCAAAATTGTTTATGGGAATTTAATATATAAACATGCGAATACCATAACCCAGAAAAGAGACGTTTACTTTGCGCAGTCGGAAACTTGAAGTTACAATTTTGTTATTCTTTCTAGTGTTTACACTGCGATTAATACTATTTATTTCAAAACAATGAATATTCTGGTGAATATATATAATATTGTTATAATATATATTGCGACGCAATACAAAGAAAAAGTTCTGTCTACTCGTATAAGAACCAAAATCATAAATAGATCAATTATTGAAACTCGTAATAAGAGTAGAGATAAGGAGGATGCATATGTGGATATAAAAGATATAAGGAAGGATATATGGACATCATAGTATAAAAGTATCTGCTTAAAAATGGTAAGCGATAATTTAATACAAGATCATAAAAACATCGACTTTTCTTATATAGTTTTTAAATCGAATAGTAGGTACGAAATTTGAAGGAGCATGTTTGTCTTTTTATTTACTACTGTAATATCTAAATCTTATTTTTAGTGCTTTCATGCGCATGCATTTTGATGGACAACTTCCTCCTATCTCTATCCTCCATGATTTCTCCCTCCTGTGAAATAATTATTTGTTTATAGACATTTAAGCAATTCTATTCGTCATTTTGTGTTTGTTATTGCACGCCACACAGCGAAGCATTGTGGTGTGTTCCACGAGTACTCTAACTTCGCGCAAAACGAGTGTTTTTGCGAACTTAAAATGTCTGTATTTATCGTATATTGCTCTTATATAATAATTTATACACACATATACGAGGGAGCGTTTTTATGTTCGCGGAATGAAGGATAAGGGGTTGAAATAAAAAAAAACAAATTATTTTTCCTTTTCAATATATTCACCTGCAAGACGGACACATTTTTCAGATCTTTCAATTAATTTATTTATACCCTCAAAAAAATGTTTTGTCTTTGTCCTCAAAATACGCTGAAACTGCCTCCTTAACTTCATCATCGGTGGTAAATTTTTTACCCCGCCGCTCTTTTTTTATTTTTGGAAATAGATAATAATCACTCGGGGCCAGGTCTGGGCTGTAGGGTGGGCGGTTCAAAATATCGAAGCCCACTTTACGCAGGGCAGCCAACGCAACGCGGCTCTTGTGGACGGGCGCATTGTCGTGCAAAAGCAACACACCTTTCGTCAATTTTCCCCGTCTTTTCTGTTTAATGGCTTCTTTTAATCGCTCTAATATTGAAGTGTAGTATTCTCCGGTTATAGAAACACCTTTATCTTTATAATCGATCAATAATATTCCTTCTGAGTCCCAAAAGACCGTTGCCATGAGTTTTCCAGCTGACTGTGACATCTTAAAATTCTTGGGGGGTGCTGTGCCCTTTTTATGCCACTGCATAGAGTCTTGTTTCGACTCAGGTTCATAATGATGAACCCAATTTTTGTCTCCAGTAACAATTCTACGCGTTGTTGTTTTTGCGGCGGCGTGAGCATTCTCGGTACCTATCTTGCGCTGACCTTAGTCATGCAAAGATGATCGTGCAGGATTTTAAAAATGGTTGTATCGGATACTCCAACCATTTCTGCGAGTTGTTTCTTCTTTAGTCGAGCATCGTCAAATACAAGTTTTTCGACTTTTTTGATAAGTTCTGGCGTGGTCACCTCGATGCTCCTGCCCGGCCTCGGGTCGTCTTCAAGAGCTTCCCTTCCTTTTTTAAACAAACTGTGCGACTTGTACACCATGGCTTTTTCTGGACAAGAGTCACCGTAAACCGATGACTTCTCATCCATTATGGTCGCAACTGATTTTCCTTGCTTGGTAAGAAACTTTATAACGGCACGATATTCGATTTTTTCCATATTTCACTTTTCACTCCTGATTATGTTGCTTGGTTGGCGATAGCTCAAAGACTAATAGTCTAATAACAATTAAATCTCGTATTTATACTAATTATGAGTCACTAAACACGTTACGATCATGATGAGCCTAATGACCCCCCTCCAACCCTCTCATTCCGCGAACTTAAAAACGCACCCTCGTATTAAGAAAAAAAATACTCTTTTTAACACTCATGATACTTTTAATGCAATTTTTCTTATTTAAACTAATTAAAAATTGTTTTAAAAATTTCTGTCTTTGTTCTTTCTCTGTTCTTTTGGACGTCCAGTCCGTGAGTCTGTATGTGCGGATCCTGTATGTGGTCACGATAACGACCGAAAGACTTCGCTAATAGAGTTCTTTTTTTTTACACTTCAATATAGTTAGGAATAGAACCCTATTAAATTTCACGGTCTAATTCGATGTGGTTTGATTTTTACAAGCTTTTTTATTTTCCCTGTCGCGATTTTTGATGAGTCAAGATTTGTTATCTTGTAAATTAAAATTGATCCACTTCCCGATTACTGATTGAGCTGAAATTTTGTATATCGTGATTGAAAAAGAAAAAATATGAAGGTGTAATAATACTAATTGTTGCATCAGAAAAAAAATTTAAAGTTTTTTTTCTTTTAATTTTATTTTTAAATAATTGAGCGAGTGCATCTACGTACTATTTTTTTATACGTAATATTTTTTTTTTGTGAAAAATGAGATTATGAGGTGTGCACTTTTGGGTTTTCCAAACTATTTTTATAAATTATATTTATTATTTAAACATTTTTAAAGACTTGTGTGTGGCTCTTCCTGTAAAGTGTAGGCCTGGCTGGGTTCGGGCTCGTAGGCTTACGCCTATCTACCCGGGCTTTTCCTCACCAGTAGCGTCCGCTACCGAGTGATCTAAATTTAAGTCCAATGGACCGAGTATGGAGGTTAGAGGTACCTCTATCCTCCATAGGACCGAGATCGTGCCTGCTATGAGGTGTCATACAAGTCTACAGACTTAAAATGCTGTTCTAAAGAAGTTACTAGTTACCGCTAGACGGTTCTACTTAGGAAGTATTTGAGTAAAACGTGCTATTGGTTAAATATATCGATACTTTCTTATATATTGGATAAATATAAATATATCGATACTTTCCGATATATCGGAAAAATATATCAATAATTTCCGACATGTCAGTCGTAATTTCCATATAGTGAACCAATGTTCGAATATACACACGAAAAAAAGTTCATTGCTTCTAAATATCGATATATATCGGATAAAATATATCGATATTACTCGATATATATCGGATAAAAAAAATTTGTCGATATATATCGAATCAAAATATAGAATTGACCCCACGTCTCATAGCCTCCATTGGTGACAGAAGGGCTGGTGCATTTTTTGCCCAAGAATCGGAATTGCGATTCAACGGGGAAATGCTGCCAGTATTCTTGGCGCCATTCCACGCGGACATGAATTATAACAAAATTGTCTGTAAATAATTATTTTAAGTTTTCCTTTGTAAATATGTATAATATATTATTTGAATTTATATTTGTATGTACATTATAGTCAAACAGACTAATAAACTTATGTAACACTCAAATATATCTATACTTATATTGATACTAGATGATTCGATACTATCGGATTGCTACGATATATCGCATGGATTTATCGCGTATTTACGAAATATATCATACGAGTATATCGCCATCGAATTCCCACTATCAGGTGTCCAAGATAACAACCGGGACCAACGGCTTTTCGTGCTCTCCTACGCACGGTGCGGAGACTCACAAGGACATACGTATAACACAGATCGAAAACAAATATTTATACACATACAAATATCTGTCCCGTTGAAATATTATTGTGTAAAGGATTCGGACTGTTTGCGACTACTTTGTAACATCAAAGGAGAAATATTATAATACAATTTAAAAAAAAAAAAAAATATATATATATATATATATATATATTATATATATTTTGTCTTAAATTGATGACAAGGTCTTATAATTATGTACTGCTATTTGTGACTAATATTTCGCTAGTATAACTTGTAGCGCAATGTTCTATAGAATGTGTTACTCTGGGAAATGTATCTTTTTAATAGTAAAATATTGCTAAAATCAGTTTAGTAATTTCAATGTTTAGCAACTATAAAAAAAAGTATATATTTTTTTGTATTTAATATTAAAATTTGTAATTTCACGTACATTCAAGGAAATAGGTAGGTACGTACATGTGACAAAGTGCAGAGCTTATGAACCAAGTCTGAAAAGAACTACGCAATACAAAACCTTGGTGCGAAATATAAATTAAATAATGTACTAATGCAGAATGCAACTTAAATAAATATCCTTTGTTCAACATATACATTTTGTTTGGCAATCAATTGTCTAGACACATGCAAAATTGAATAGCTGGCGAACAAAATGAGGTAATGGAAATTTATTTTTATAAAATGATATTACATTCTATTTTCGTTTATTATAAGGGATCATCCATTAATTAGGTGAGGCGTTTAGGGTAGGGGAAGGAGGTCGAGCGAAATCTTACTCAATGTCACGTGGGGGACAGGGTGGTCTTGGCAAAATATCAGGTAATTTTTTCTCTGCATATGATTTTTAGAACCGCTTTCTGCCAAATCTATACCCTATCACTCAAGTTGTTGGGTATCCGACAATCCCGGACCCTGAAGAACATGACAGAAACTCATTTGCTTTCTCTCTTGTTTCGGCCCTGCCTACCTTCAACCATTGCATGCTTTCATCAGCATGCCCTATTACCTCTATTGTCCAAGTGTACGTGGTGATCTAGAAAAACGATACCTACTGCAGTACATGTAGTATCTACTTTTCATTTATCACTAGAACTGCGGAGCACCGGCGTACGCTACGGTCCATAGTGCACCAGCGCGCAAATCCCGACCCTCATATGTGTAAATGATAACGGGTTAGAGTGGCTTAATCAGAACGACGTTGAAGGATCAGATGATTTTACTGAAAATTACATGGACATGTTGGTTCCAGTAGTCACTCTTGAGACCATACATGAGTCTCTGTGGATTGAATTAGAGTAAATATTATTTTTTCATGAATTTTAGATTTAGATTCTCATTACTTCATTCGAGTCTCTCATTCTTATTATCTGCACTAAAACACGGCGTCTTTAGTATCTGTGAACATAGAGGAAAAGCGCCCTCTCTGGTTCCGGCTCGCGTCTAGAGATACACGCTTATCAGTGTCTCCTTAAAATATTTAACATAATTTTGAATATAGTACACCACCTAACAAGCAAAAAAAATAAAATTGAAGAATCATATAAATACGTAAATCACATCCCATCTATACTGATATTATAAAGCTGAATCGTTTGTTTGTTTGTTTGTTTGAACGCGCTAATCTAATTTTTAAATTCTTTTTGTGTTGGATAGCCCATTTACCGAGGAAGCTATAGCTAAGCTACGACCAATAGTGACTGAGTAATAATAAGAAATGTTACAAAAATGGGAAAAAATAATCTTTTTTGAGAGCTTCCGTTGCGTCATTTATTATTTCTCTTCTCGAGATATTTTTTAACCATAGTTCCACTTTTAAGAGACCCCTTGCTCGGCAATAACGCTTGCGACCACTCGACTAACGAGGCTACTACTCAGAGTAATTGTTTAAAAATATTTAAGTACGTTTTTCGCTCAAATTAACGCGGGTGAAACCGCGGGGCACAGCTGTGCCTAGCTAGCTAGCTGATATAAATTGCCAACTAGCTAGTTGATAATAATGAGATGGTTTCTAAGGTTCCGTAGCCAAATGGCAAAAACGGAACCCTTATGAATTCGTCATGTCTGTCCTTCCGTATGTCACAGCCACTTTTTTCCGAAACTATAAGAACTGTTGAAACTTGGTAAGTATATGTATTCTGTGAACCGCATTAAGATTTTCACACAAAAATAGAAAAAAAAAACAATAAATTTTAGGGGTTCCTCATACTTAGAACTGAAATTCAAATTTTTTTTTATCAAACCCATACGTGTGGTGTATCTATAGATAGGTATTCAAAAATGATATTGAGGTTTCTAGTATCATTTTTTTCTAAACTGAATCGTTTGCGCGAGAGATACTTCCAAAGTGGGTAAAATGTGTCTAATAAAACTAAAAAAATATATGATGTACATTACCACGCAAACTTCCACCGAAAATTGGTTTCAATAAGATCTGTGTGGTGAGGGCGCACGGCGGGTAATTTTAGTGGGTGAGGGCCCCACACTACCCTGTTCTCTCCCTGGACGACGGGGTGTGCGATCAGGTAATTTTTTTCCCGCCAAACCAAAAAAAAAAAAAACGGTCATGATGGCACTTACGCAGGTCTTGTATAATGTCAACTTATTTCTAAGCAACATCTTACTCCTCCTGCATATCATAACATACAGTCTACTTAGTACGAACCGTGACTTGTTACTTACAGTTAATGTGTGATCGAAATGACAGCGTACTGTCGAGGGTAACGCCTAGGTATTTGACCTCTTTTTGCCATGGGATCGGTATCCCGAAAAGCTCGACGGGACCGGGTCGACCTTGTCGCCACAAGACGTGTTTAGGGTATTTGACGAACTGCAGCACTTTTGTCTGCGTTGACCTCGATTCTCCACTTCCTGAACCACTCGCCTAGCGCGGGGGTGCGGACTAGATGCATCTGGTCAACGTTTCCATCGATGTAACTGTGGTGAATATTGCAGTGTCATCTGCGATGAGGCCAAGTTTGGTGGCTTCACTTTTGGTGGGGATGGGAATATCGTTCGTGTAGAGCGAGAATAGTGTTGGGGAAAGCACGCAGCCTTGTGGAACTCCGGCAAGGATTTGTCAAGATGAGGATAGTGGTTTGTTTTACTCTAATACAATACCTCTTTGTGTGAAAATATTATCTTCACTTGAACCAAATCAATTAATAAAATAATTGTTGTAATTGTTTTTAAATTGGCGACGATATCGGGTAACACTTAAACAATTATTCAGTCGAATTGAGAATTGTTTTTAATTTCGAATCTTAATGCGAGTAGTACTGAGTGATAGTTTTTTTTATTACATTTAGCTTAAATATAAGGTTATATCTATAAAGTCTAATAAAAAATTGGTTGTCTGGAAAAGTCGGTTTCCGGACGATAATTTTACGTGATAGCGTTATAAGAAAACATTGAAAAATAATTGCATACTTTTATGAATTGAATTGAATTATTGTGACTGAATTATCATTATTTTGTAATAATAAAGAATGAGTTAATTCAATTAATTACAATTTTTTTCGATAAATTAACTTTTTATTTGTACTCGTTAATTCAAATATTTTATTATATATAAAATATTTGAAATATTTTATTACTTAAATTGTACAGATTTATTATAAGTAACAATGTGCTATTAAAAATTTATTTACAACTTATATACATAATATGTGAAAAAGGTACATTAAGATCCTCTAATCTGAGTTATTCTTATTCATTTACAAGCCGAACGCTTATGCCGATCGTGTCTCTCTATCGCTTGTTCCGCACTCTCGCTCGCGACACGTAACACTTCTTCGTGCGTGCAGCCGGCATTCATCGATTTACAAGACGTTATCACGTTAAAAAAAAAGAAAAAAAAAGAAAACATTTGCGTTTTGGGATTTTCCAAAATTCTACCCCTAAGGGTAAAAGGGGGTCAAAGTTTGTATGAGACAAGGTGATTCATTGGTCTAATCTACTTCAAAATATTCTTTAACGGAATTGATGGAAGACGTGTTTCGTATTTTATCGAAATCCATTCCCTAACGGGGGTTATAAGGGGGTAGAAAGTTATTTGCTTCGAAGTTGATATCAATACTCCTTAGTACTTTTGATTTAAATTACATTTTATTTTGATACATGTTTGACAACTCAATCCGTCTATTCTAAAAAAAAAAAACCAGTATCGACGTTGGTGTAGGAGATTTTTTTATTTTTTTTTTTATAGCAATACCCTTTTGTGCTTTTGATTTAAATTACATTCAAGGAATTTATATACAAACTGGAATGCGCACGTGCACTTAAAAAAACGTTCCTAAGAGAGGGATTGCATCTCTTTCTACCATGGATTCAAGGCAGCTCGTAAGAAAGAGACAAAATACCAGTAGTCAATGAAATGTTCGGAACGGTTTTTTTCACTTTACATGTTGGAAACAAATGTCAACCTTATGTCTGTCATTTCAAGGTGCATATTTGCATATACAATTTTATGAAGTGAGCGTTCCAGTTATAATATAAATTTCTTGATTACATTTTATGTTGACACATGTTTGACAACTCAATCCCTCTACGATAAATTTTTTTCCAGTATCGAAGTAGGTGTAGGTGATACGTTTTTTTTTTGTCTACTCCTGGTGGATCAGGCAAGACTTTTATATTAAATAATATATTATATTTCTATAAATTTACTGTTGGCCAAAGTGAGACGCAATCGTTATATCGTCGTAGCGGTCGCATTGTCCGGAATTGCTGCCACGCTGCTGGAAGGAGGTAAAACTGCACATTCCTCGTTTAAACTTCCTTTTCATTTGATACAAACTGAAACCCCTTTCTGCAATATACCCAAATAAATGCAAAACGATATTAATTTTTTGGAATCAGAGTACAATGGCTCATAAAGGAGGTTCCAAAGCCCTAAATAGATCTTTATTAGGAATAATAATTGTCGAATGGGAGGAGTTACTGTATTGTTAGCAAGCGATTTCCAGCCGACTTTACCAGTACCTATATAGTTTTTTTTTTTGGTGCAGGGGAATCCATTTACGGATGATATCCAGGATGCCCGGGTTGGCAGTCCTAGACCTATGTCGCACTCGGCACTTTGGGAGTGCAATACCGTACTAAACCCCTGCGGGAGCCTTCAGCCGCTTTAATTGGAGGGTCCCGGATGTGCAGGCACAGGATCCCTCCAGCGACAGGCTGGCCTCGGCGAAAAGGCCAGACTTCTTCTCCATGGGGACTGTACGGCTCACTTCTGAACAGTCCCGACGACGCCGTGTCTATCAGGACCGGGTTCCCATCCCGGCCCGACACGGGCACAGGGGCGTTACTGGAGGCGCATTAAGTAGCGCCTCCTACGGACCCCCATTCGTTCCTGCGGTTACCAGTACCTAGTGCCCAGAGGAACGCGAGCGGACGAAGTTATACCATACGTGAAGCACTGACGACCGTTCTGGTGTAGTGGTGCGAGTAGACGCCTCAACGCCTTGCCTCAATGACGGAGGTCGCGGGTTCGATTTCCACTCGAGGCAGATATTTGAATTTGTGCAAATATTTTTTTCCGGTACCCATGCCCCATATGTCTTTGTGGGTTTCTCCGCCGTGCCTCGGAGAGCACGTAAAGCCGTTGGTCCCGGTTGTTATCGTGGACACCTGGTAATGATCGTTACTCATGGTAGGGATATTATCCACCAACCCACAGTGGAGTAGCGTGATGGATTAAGCTTCAACCCTTCCCTAAAAGTCCGGCGCTGCGTATATCTATATGAAGAACATAGGTTACTTTTTATCAATACACCACGGGGCCGAAGCCGCAAGCGGAAACTAGTAACTTATAACAGCTGAGCAGCGTTTTCATTCAAAGAACGTTTTTTTTGTTTAACACGTATGAATTACTTATTTAAATACTTAAAACTAATAATAATATTAAATTGTTTCAGGTGTACTGCCATTTCAAAAATCCAGAGACAACGTTAGACGAATTCCAATTCCAATAATTTTATAAGCATAAGGAATGTAGTTGAAAAAAACTGCAGATCAAATGAAATACCGATAGAATTGATTTTAATTATTTGCAATCCAAACCACATGTCTTGTTGTTTATAAATTCAGATAATAATGATCAATTCAATTTTTAACAAAAACAAGTTTTATGTAACTAGGTACCTACATAATGTTAAAACCATTTTTATTTCAATAAATTTTATGCTGTCTTATATCTGATAATTTAAAGATTAAAATCAAAATTAAACTTTACAAATAACTTGTTTTTATATATTTAAGAATTTTACATAATAAATTAGGTATTTTATCTGGTTTGTCTTCGGTGTTGCGTCGACATCTTGGTATATAAATATATATTTAATACTACAACTACAATTATTACCACTACTATTAGGGCATATTTCACCGGTTGCCGATAAATTCATCTGACATTATCTAACAGCACTTATAAAAATATTTCTCTGAAAGTCTTTCTGAAATCCTTGATTTAATTAATTAAGTAAATCTCACTAAGTTTTCATAACTCTTCTGAAAATTCTGAATTTTCAGACAATATTTGACTTTTTCAGAATTTCTCAGCATTTTCAGATTTTTTTTTACTTATTATAAGACTTTTTTTTCGTTTTTTCAGAGAAAGTTAGACTTTAAAAAAGTATACTTAGTAGACTGGCCCTTGACGCAGTTGGCTGTGGCCCTGTTTTCTGCTCCAGGGTTGTGGGTTCGATTCCCGCCCCGAGTCTGAGTCTATTATGTATTTATTTATATATGTATTATTTATATGTATATTTATTTAAAAAAAAATGTATATCAGTCGGCTGTTACCTAAAACACAGACATTAAGTTGCCTACCTTAGGGACAGACGACCGTGTGTGTATGTTAAATATATTTATTTATTTATTTATTATTCTGACCTCTGGAGACTTTTTCAGAGTTTTTTCAGAGAAATATTTTCACAAGGAAGAAAAAACTTCATCATACATTTTTTAATTTTCACCATCACACTCCACTTTATCCTACAGATATTTCTATTTACAACCTGTAAATCTAAGAGTTATAGTTAATCTGTTGAGGTGGAACAGGCCCAAAGGGCATTTTGTTAATTTCTGATCATAAAGCCTATTAGTAACTTATGTGCGAGATAAACTTTATCAGCAGCCTGTAAAACAGGCCCATAATATTAAAAAAGAAATAAAAATGAAAGCTGGTTATTTAATTTTTTTTTTTGGTATATATTTATTTATTTTTATTATTGATTACATTTGTCATAAAATTTATATAACACGCATATTTTATTCTAGAAAGGTTACAAAATATATTAAAATAGAATTAAATATCATATGCAAAAATCAAGTCTCAGACTGTAAGGTTGTTTTTTTTTCTTTCGATATTTAAAGTGTCTGTTAATAAATACTGCCGACAGAAGTTGTCTGACAGTATTAGTTTCAAATTGTTTGAAATATTTCCTACAACATACGTAAGAATTAGTCCTCAAACTGGAAAGTACGACTGCAATTTTTACGTAGGTACCTGGTACCTGAGAGTTGGCGGTTGGCCTAAGCTAGCGGATATGTATAAGTTCACTGTACACATTAATAAATACTTCTTACTCTATTGTTTATATTTTGTTCATCAGCAAATAAGTAAGATCTGGGGGCCCTAGGATCTTGGACTAGGTATGTTTGTCTGGGTAGCGTCCAGTTTACGCGGAGTTTAGAGATGGAGTATCTATGGAAATAGAATGATTTTTTTTAATTCAAATCGTAACATATTACAGATAAGGAAACGATCAGCAGGAATATTTAATCTTGTGATTACGCCAATAGATTTTTAAATTTTAACACATTCAGTTGATTTTTAAACTGTTGATTTTGATAAAACAACCAGCGTTTTATCAAATTTTGTACAAGATTTTTTTTCAAACTTAATATTACGATAACACGAAAGTAGGTCATTCTAATTAAGAACAAACAATCTTAGTATCTACGTATTACAAAACACATGATGTGCATTTGATTCTATATTTTGATGCTGGATTTTGCATACTTGTCAAGGAAAGACTTATGTCACAAACAGGACAATTAACTACGTCTAATCTGGGTTAGATCGTAGATAGGTCTCATCAGACCGACGCTAGAGATGACCTCAGGTATAAAAGTATTCAAGATTTAAACTCGTTTGGTGGTATTTGTTAATAACATTGCTAAAGTGTACAAAAATTTTATAGCGTAATATTATTACTGTAAGTAAAAAAAAATCCTTTATTAGAAAAAAATCCTTCTCAGATATCGAGAAAAGGCCTTTGCTCAGTAGTGGGACGTTTACAGGCTATTTCAGTTCAGTTCAGTTTAGAAATATTTATGAAATAGAAAAAGAAATGGATTGGATCGACATATTTACTTTTGTTTCGATTGGTACACAATGTTTTAAATTACGAACACTTATTATTCACGTATTACGTTTATGCCTTTTAGAATTAATAAGCTTTTTAACTAGAATTTCTAAAATAAGTACAATAAAGGCTATTGTGTGACCAATAAACAGAATACCCCAAGGTATGATATAATAAGGTTTTCTAAGTTTTTCTTTGAAACGAAACCTTTCATTGTTCTGCCAGTGCAGAAGCTGCATGTATCTTTGGATCAAGCCATTCTCTCTCATCCGTAATACATGCATGTATAATTTCTCTTTTAAAGGGAAACCTTTGTACATATATATGCCATACGAAAGTTTACTAAGAGGTCGTTTAAATGCATAAACCATGGAATCTCCGGTTTTGTCGTAGAAGCTATATTTGTTGTAAGTATACATGAAATTATAGACAACTGTAAATTTTTCATATGAACGACTGACCGTATGAATGCTTTCTGTCAAATTATTACAATCTCCACCTTGGTTTTCCTCAAAGGATAAATTTTCTGTAAGTAAGAAATCTTTTACGCCTTTACTCACGCAAGGCTTCATGTTGTATGCAGCGATGTCATCTACGTCGGATACTTGATAGAAGATATGAGGATGCAAGGTGATACTTACTAAGGTTGTTTGATAACATGCATTAATAAGATATGCGAACCAAATCCATGAAATAATTATGTACCTCGTCCGACTGTTCTTGAGTCTCGTACCACTGAGAAACATGTAGGCTAACATGTTCAACCAGACCTGTCCTAAGTCCTTTGGACGGACCACAAGGGCAAAGAATATAAAATATGTAAGGAAAGTAAAAAGTAACGCTATCCATACGAAGATACTGAATTCCAAATATATATTCTTCCAAGGTGAGACAGCTGTTGCTTTTTTGACTATATATCTAATATCATCATCGTAAGCTAAATGACTGCTAATGTAACTAAATGCCCGAGTCCTCGGTTGTGTCAGTAACATTCCACCTAATATAACGTCTGTCTCTCCTTTTTGTAATGAATCTAAAGGACCATTTACAAACATGTTTGTCTGGACAATTGTAAATATTTCTCCATCCACATTGTATGAGTAATTAAGTTTAAAATCTTCTAAAGTGCTTATTTCATTGAATACGAATTGCTCGATTCCAGGTAGATTAATATTCTTATTTCTCACTGGGTCCATGGAAAAGGGAGGCCAGTGCGGGCAATCAACTCTAAAAGTACAATTTTTAAGACCAGTTACTAATTTGTGAGGGTACAAGTCTTTGTTACATGAGTTTGAACATTTTCCGTAATCAATAATCCTGTCGTAGCTTCGACCACACAGATAGTTCTCAAAGGGATTATAGGTATACAAATTAGTATCAGATTCATCTATTATGACAACATTTATGACGTGGTACTTTAATAAGACATCAAAGACAGTCCTAAGGTCCTCGTTGATTAGATGTTTGATGAAAATTAAAAATCTACCATAGGGATTCCAAAAAGGTTCCTTTGCGAGTATCGAAAATCTCTGAGTAAAATAATTCGTATTTCTTGCGGTTATCAGATAGCCTTCGCTTGTTACGACCATTTTCGCTTCTGACGTTCTCGATGTAACATGTACAATTAAAGCGGAGTTCACAGTTTTAATTATATGATCGTCACCATTTATATCGATGTATGCAATATATTTATATTCGTGAAAATACTTCTTTATTATGTCAAAGATGCATATTTGTAAATCTTCATTTTGTTCGGGAATTTCTAGAAAAAAATTATTTTCCGTAAAAGAATGAGCGCACAAGAAAAATGTAAGAAAAACAACCAGCATTGTCGTTAGTTTACACAGGATTGACTAATCAATCACAAACTTTTTCAGTATATAAATAATTGTGATATAACAACATGTGTAGGTTAAGAGATGGATGTCTAAAAGCTAAAATATAAGGTTATTTTTTATCCGACTGCGGCGAAACACAAACGGGTGGTTATGTTTTCAACTTTTGTGTATGTACATAATCCAACTAAGACTAATACTATAATTATAAGAAGTTCCAAATTACTTAGCCATATAAATCAATCTCAATTACCTCCTTATAAAACTTTTGATGGATTTGAAATCCCATATAGTGAAAACGTGAAAAATCAAGGAGTTAGTTACTTTAGAATTTTGATTAACATCTTTCGTGGGGCCCACAGACATGTTGTCTCCGCAGATTGCGTAATTTACTTTCTATTCCTACTAAAATTGCTCTTGCACATAGTCACCTGTTACCAATTCTTCATTATTCTGATACATGCTATATTGAAATTACTGAGGAGCAACTTAATAAACTTGAGCCCATCCAATATTTATGTATATGATTCGTATTTAGACTTCGCAAATATAATCATATTTCCGAATTTCGCAAAAAAACTCAAGTGGCTCCCAATTCGCCTTTGCAGGAGTACTAACATTCTAAATCTACTTTATTTTATTTAATCCTGTTACACTACCATATCTAAAGGAGCAATTTAAATTCCTTCCTCATTCCATGATCCCATGAGCCCTGTTTTAATTCCGATGATAATTTCCTCTTTTATTCCCGGAATTAAATATTTCATTATAAATTTATATATATATATATATATATATATATATATATATATATATATATATATATATATATATATATATATACATTCACATAGTCCGACATAGTCCACATCATCCGTAAATGGATTCCCCTGCGACAAAAAAAAATGTTTAATCTTTCAGTTTTGTCTAGATGTACTTTTGATAAGGATTTCAGATGCAACTAGCAAATTCCAAAAGACTGGGGACATAGCTATTGTACAGAATCCTATAGGTGAATGCACTTTTAAATGGTTTACCGACACGCAAAATAAAACCCAAAAGTTTACAAGCTTTATTTAAAATATTCTCAATGTGAGGAATAAAGGTTAATTTAAAATCTAAAATAATACCCAAATCGCGGATTTCAGTAACTTTGGACAAAACATTATTGCATAATTTATATATTTTTTTTGATGGGATTTTTTTTACGTTTATAGGTTATTATAAAGCACTTGTCTATGTTAAGGAAGAGATTATTATTATTGCAATAATCAACAAAACTATCAAGATCCCGCTGTAAAATATCTGAATCATGGGTATCATGAATGATTCTATATATTTTAGTATCGTCGGCATACAAAAAAAAAAAAAAAAAAAAAAAACACAGAAAACACAGACCCGAGAATACAACAGTCTACGATTTTTTATATAGGAGGATATCCAACGGAATAAATATCCGTGAATCCCAAGTTGGAAAAGCTTAAAAGCAAAGTATTATGACAGATTTTATTAAATGCTTCAGCAAAATCAGTGTAAATAACATTGACTTAAAGATCCGGTCCATAGCTTCAGTCACTATTTCAGTAAATAATGATGATTGGTATTGGTGTTATCCAAGCCTTTTTCCATAAAGACGGAAAAAAAACATCGTTCAAAGATCTTTTAAAAATAAGAGTAATTGGGAGAGCATTTACCTTAACTGACAAGTATTGGATGCAAACAGCACCTTTGCTAACATCAATGTCCTTAAGCTCTTTGTATACTAGGTCATGGGTAATATCAAATGAGCATATTTAAATGACTGTGTCTTCAGCTGACTTAAGGTGTACAGTTGAGTTACCCAGAGGTTTCTCAAAAACAGAATAAAAATGTTCATTAAATAAATCACATAACTGATATTTATCCGAAGTCATAATTCCTTTGTAAATTATAACCCGTGGCAATCCCTTAGAGGCTTTTATTGTTTTAATATATGGCCATAAGAATTTAGGATGAGATTTAATTTTTTTTTCTACGTATCTAATATAATCTATAAAACATTGAATTTCTATAGATTTCACACGTTTTCTTAAAACTTTCATAATCAAGGGGATTTTTATATACACAATTTCCATTTTTTGTAATATTTATTTTTTCATTTAGAAGTTTCATAAGAGGTTTATTGTGCCACATTGGAAATGAATACGATCTGTTTATTAATTTACGAGGAAAAGGAGCTGATTTTAAAGGCGACGTCAAATAAATATCGAAATATATTTCTATAGTTGTATGATGCACATCTTCGGGTACTAAAGGTTGATCGACGGCTACAGTTTTACAATTACCATTACTCATTATTAAATCGAAATACGTTTTTTTCATATTAAATACACCATTCGATTGATTTAGGCCAGTAAGACTTAAGAATTCAATTGCATAATTACTATTATTATTTAATAGTACTTTATTCGATGATGTATCATAACTAGTCCAAACTCCAAATGGTATCAAAAACATTAACCGCCGCATTTAACCCGCTATCAAGAATAAATCATTTATTATATTACTTGTCTTGTCAAAATAATCATTCAGAGCGGCACGATAGCCGGGACTTGTTACGCAACGAATGGATATCCAAATATACTCACAACAAGCAGGCGATGGCCCTGGCCAATTACAAAGCAATAGTTTCAGTTCATTGCGAATAGCTACAATAACACCACCTCCACGGGCTTCACCACTCTCTCCGTGTGATCGCTCATAACGAAATACAGCATATCTAACATCAAAAAATTCCCTGTCGTAGAAGTCTAATGTTAACCAACTTTTTGTAATGAATATATAATCATAGTCAACCTGAGCAACTTGACTTGAGAACTCGTGTGACTTAGTACGTAAGCCCCTAAACATTCTGGTAGTATACTAGTAATTATAATTAAAAGTAGCCATTTATTTAAATAATGATGATATGTGTATGATAATTACTACAGATGCGCATGCTAAACTAGCCTCTAAGAAACTTGGCGTGCTCAATAGGGCGAAGCAGTATTTCATGCCTTTCCACCGATTACAATTGTTTAAGGCACAGATCCAGCCCCACATGGAATACTGCTCTGGGTGGCTCGAATCGTCAATGACAAGGTTCTCTCCGATCGGCTTAATTCTTAGGCGTTGCGTAGAGATGTCGGATCACTTTGCATCTTCTATCGCATCTATCACGGGGAGTGTTTCCTCGGGATTGTTCGGTCTAATACCTGCAGCAGAATCCACAACCGGACATCGCCTCAAAATTCCAAATTCCACCCATATCACCTCGATGTCCAGAAATCTATAACAACGCGGTTTTTACGGCATTTCCTGCCTCGTACGACTGCTATATGGAACCAGCTATCACCAACGGTATTTCCGAATCGATACGACTTAGAGACCTTCAAGATAAGAGTATACTCATATTTGAAGGCCGGTAACGCACCTGCTAGTCCTCTAATGTAGCGGGTGTCTATGGATGTCGCTTTGACTTCCACTAGGCGAACCGCCTAACCGCCCGTTTGCCGTCTCTTGCATAAAAAAAATGTTCAGAAGCAAGCTCAGTTATTTGACTAAGTTTATCCTCAATTACAGGCGCAAACTGCATGCACGTGAGCGAACAATTTATTACAATAATATAATATTTAAAAATAGAGACAGGAATAAATTAACAAAAAACAAAAGACTTGAGACAATTATAAAACGAGTCACAATTTCCACAAAGACAATTACTAACAACAATTATAATACATCATCCGGTCTGAAATTAATAAACAAGGATAAAACATTGAAATGTCATAATTATATATAATTCTGGGTAAATGCGGTTGGTGGGTTGATCGATATTCACAATGGCAGGTTTCTGTTAACTATAAAATCTTGTTTACTACTAAATTATGAAAATTATGTATAAGATCATCATCATAAAGTCAATGCCACGATTGTGGCGCCGCGGTGGACTCTGCCCAGCACACCCTCGAGGTGTGCCTGAGATGGGCGGTACTGCGTCGGGATCTGACGTCAGTCCTCGGAGGGGACTTGTCGCTTCCGAGCATCATCACCGCAATGCTCGGCGACGACGAGTCCTGGCAGGCGATGGTCTCCTTCTGCGAGACAGTAATGTCCCAGAAGGAGGTCGACGAGCGGGTGAGAGAGGAGGCCGCCGACGTGGCCTCCATCTGCCGGAGACGAATAGGGGTGCGTAGGAGGCGCTACTTAATGCGCCTCCAGTAACGCCCCTGTGCCCGTGTCGGGCCGGGATGGGAACCCGGTCCTGCTAGATACGGCGTTGTTGGGACT
Source organism: Euphydryas editha (assembly GCA_036937285.1). Taxonomy (NCBI): domain Eukaryota; kingdom Metazoa; phylum Arthropoda; class Insecta; order Lepidoptera; family Nymphalidae; genus Euphydryas; species Euphydryas editha. The sequence continues at coordinate 4,270,683 of JAUPFZ010000011.1, read as the reverse complement.
GTTCAGAGGTGAGCCGGACAGTCCCCATGGAGGAGAAGTCTGGCCTTTTCGCCGAGGCCAGCCTGTCTCTGGAGGGATCCTGATACCTGCAGATCCGGGACCCTCCAATTAAAGCGGCTGAAGGCTCCCAAAGGGGTTTAGTACGAAATTGCACTCCCAAAGTGCCGAGTCCGACATAGGTCTAGGACTGCCACCCGGGCGTCCTGGATATTATCCGTAAATAGATTCCCCTGCGACAAAAAAAAAATCATCATAAAGTCGTAAAAACCTTATATTAGCTCTTTGACTTTATAAAAATGCTAAATGTTATGTTTAGCTTCATATACTTCTTGTCAGATTAATTATTAGAGCTACATATATAAATTGCTTTCTGTTATTAATCAAATCGTCGTCGAGCTGTCAAACGGTTAGCATCTGTGTGTATTAACTCCAATTCAAATTACAGTTTAGTTATAGAATTGTACGTGAATGTTTCTAAAATTACGACACAGTAACAATTGTGCATCCTAACAGTGAAGTGTGATGGGAATTGTCATACCAAACAGTTTTTAAGTGGTGCAAATCATAAATTTTTTTAAAGAAAGGAGCAGTTAAAATTTAAAATCTCAGCTGATCGACTGGCAGTGAGTGAAAATAACTTCCTATGCACCATGCATGCGACTTGCACGGTTGTGTGATGCGAATAAGTATCATTACGGCTTGCAACTGGGCTTAGTGACGCATGGTGTTTCTTCGCTGGTGATTAAGTAACGTAAACGGTGTGAATATATTGCCTACGGCGTTCTACCTCTGAGAGGACAATATATGTATTTATAAGTTTACGATACGCGATAGTACTTTTTTATCATGCCCGGTGATGAAATGTCATCTGTTCGTAAGGAAACCACGAATAAGAGAAATAAAAGACCAGCTATGGGCCCTCCTTCGCCTACACCAACTACGAGTGATCGAGATGAGATGTACAGCATTGTAAAGGAAATAGTACAGGCCGAATTCAGCGTAATCCTAAACAAATTCAATATAAGTATCACCAGTACTATTAACAAAGAACTCGAACCGATCAAAAGAGAAATGAGAGAAATTTTGGAATCAATGTCTTTCATGAATAATAAATTCGAAGAATTGGAGAAAAAACAACACTCTGTCGATGAATTAATAAAAAAATTAGAAGCCGAAAATATATCTCTCAAAAATACTGTTGGGGATCTACAAATACGAATAGATAACTTGGAGCAGCAGTCGAGGTCTAATAACATCGAAATTCAATGTCTACCTGAAAACAAAAACGAGAATCTTTACAATGTTGTCACCAAACTCGGACAGACGGTAAACTGCGAGGTGAAGGAGATAGACATACTGCACTGTACCCGAATCGCGAAGGTCAATCGTACCAGCACTCGTCCCCGTTCTATTGTCGTCCAACTTGCTTCACCAAGGCTCCGAGATCAACTTCTGGCGTCAATTATCAAGTATAATCAAAACAATCCCGATGAAAGGCTGAACACTTCTCATTTCGGCCTCGCTGGACGCGGATCTCCGGTTTTTGTTGCCGAGCATCTTTCGCCTACCAATAAGGCTCTTCATGCAGCGGCTAGGATTAAAGCTAAGGAAATGAACTATAAATACGTATGGGTTAGAAATGGCAGAATTTTTGTTAGAAAGGCGGATGGTGCTGAATATGTATTAATTAAGAACATGAATAGTCTAAGTAGAATCGTTTAACAATTCTTATTCGGTATTTATCTACGTTTATACATCTTTTCAATGCATAAGTCTCAATTGTATTGTCAAAATTCAATAATTTAAAAATATATTACCAAAACTGTAGAGGTCTGAGTACCAAAACTAATACTTTTTACTGTAACTTATGCTGTATGAATTATGATATTGTGATTTTGACGGAAACTTGGCTGAACAGTAATATACTTTCCAGTGAGCTTTTTGACGACAGATATGAAGTGTATAGAAGGGATAGGGTAACGACGGGCTTCCATAACAATAAAGACGGTGGTGGAGTGCTTATTGCAGTTTCCAAAAAAATTAATTCAAAGCGTATTGATTCTTGGCAAAGTAATTGTGAAGATATGTGGGTTATAGTTGACTGTTCTACATCGCATTCATCGCATCAAATAGCTTTTTGTGCTGTTTACCTACCGCCACCTGTATGTCTCAGAGTGTTTGAACAATTTATTGAACATTGCAGTGCTGTTTTAGATTCAACTAATATTCCAATATGTATAATTGGGGACTTTAACTTAGGAAGTATAAATTGGGATGACATGGGAAACGTAAATGTTCCCATGCCAAGTGTGTGTCAGAGACTTATAGAATTTATCTATACGAATAAACTCATTCAACACAATAACATAAAAAACTGTTCTGGGCGCATGTTGGATCTTGTTTTGTCAACTGAATTACATTTAGGAGTAAATGAATCAAACTATCCTTTGATTAATATCGACAAACTTCATCCCCCGCTGGATTTATTACTATCCTTTGTTAAGGCAAATAATCTCCCGTACAACAAACTTTATATCCGGCCAAATTTTTACAGGGCTGACTATGACTTAATAAAGGAAACCCTAAATAAGCATAACTGGTGTGAGCTTTTTAGGAGTAAGGATGTGAACGAGATGTTGGTCGTTTTTTATGACGTCTTGAACAGAATAATAAATGATCACATACCTAAATACAAAACAACAAACAGTAAACATCCACCTTGGTTTAACAAAAGTTTTGTTAGATTACTAAAAGAGAAAAATAAGCTAAGATTGCGTTACAGGAAATACGGAAACCCACTCGATGAGATAGAATTGAGGCTTCTTGCAAAAAGATCGCAAATTTTGGCCAAGGAATTATATAATGGTTATATAAAAGGTTTAGAAGCAAATATAAAAGAAAATCCTAAGTTGTTTTGGTCATATGTTAAAACTAAACGGGGTGGCTCAAGCTCATATCCATTGACTATGACTGACGGCCAGACAATTAAAACATCGAATGGACCAACTATTTGTGAACTTTTTGCAAATTATTTTTCTTCTTCATACACTGCTGACGACGGCGCTCGGAACGGAAGTGATTCGGAGTTCTTGAAGTCGCTTTTTAACAATGGTCTGTGTCTGGGAAGCCCAGTTGTTACACGCGATTGCTTGTTAAAAAAATTAAAAGCTTTAAATGTCAATAAGGGGGCGGGTCCAGATGGCATACCACCTATTTTTATTTCGGCGTGTGCGCCGGCTCTAGTTTTGCCACTGCAGATGATATATAACAAATCCTTGACTTCAGGAATTTTCCCGGCGCAGTGGAAATTGGCGAAAGTGGTCCCGGTGTACAAGTCAGATAAAAAAGACATTGTCAGTAATTACAGGCCCATTTCGATTCTGTCAACATTTGCGAAGATCTTTGAGTCCATAATATGTCCATACATCCAAGATCACCTGAGGCTTTATATTAGTGATTACCAACACGGATTTGTTGCAATGAGGTCTACAGCAACAAACTTGTTGACATTTACAGAATCAGTAATTTGTGCCTTAGATACAAATACTCAATTTGACGTTATTTACACTGACTTTAGTAAAGCTTTCGACAGAATTTCTCATTCCGTCCTAATACATAAGCTTTCAGGGTATGGTATCACAGGTACATTACTTGAGTGGCTAAAATCATATATAACTGGACGTCAATTCTATGTCGTTGTTAATGGCTTTGAGTCAGCAAAATATTGCATTACCTCTGGCGTACCTCAGGGCTCTCACCTGGCGCCCATATTATTTAACCTATTTATTAATGACCTTCCGAGCTGCTTCCGCTTTTCAAACTGCTTTCTGTATGCTGACGACCTAAAGATTGCTCGAAAGGTCGAATCTTCGTGTGATGCAGAACTCCTACAGGATGACCTAAATAGGCTGCATCTCTGGTGCAACAACAATGGATTGCAATTAAATATTATGAAATGTCACCACATAAAGTTTACCCGTAAAACGAACTCATGTATACGTACTGATTATTTTATAGACTCTCATAAAGTACAAGAAGTGGATGAATTGAGAGATTTAGGAGTTATTTTTGATAAGAGGGTAACTTTTCTATCGCATATTGACAACGTTGTTAGTAGGGCGTCTAAAATGCTGGGATTTGTTCTGAGAAATACAAAAGGATTTAAAAACAGCTCTACTAAGATAATATTGTACAATAGTCTTGTGCGAAGTGTATTGGAGTACTGTAGTGTGGTATGGCGACCTCATTACGCGACACATACATTGCGCCTGGAACGAGTTCAAAAACGCTTCATGTGGCATCTTGCTTTTAGCACAGGGAAAGCAAAGCAGTTGCCCTCCTACATAACTCGTCTGCGGTACTTCGGTATGCTCTCATTGACAACGCGTAGAGATATTGCAGACTCCACATTTATCTACAAACTTTTAACAAATAAAATAGACTGCCCACAGCTATTAAGTCTTATCAGGTTTAATGCTCCTTCAAGATATCCGAAAAAAGCTATCACGCCTCTCTGTCCACCACTTCGAAGAACAGTACTTGGTGCCAACTCGCCCATTTCCAGACTATGCAAGAGTCTTAACAGCTATAGTGATCTGGTAGACATACAGGTGGACAGTAAACAAAAATTCCTAAGCACTGTTGTGGACTTTCTTAATAGTAAATATTAATTAGTGGATATAATTTTTGATGAATAAGTAATGATTGGGTGCAGAATATGTGTATGTGTGTGTATGTATGTGTGTAAGCCGTCCGTTATGTATGTTGTTGATACTTATGTCACAATAATTTGCCAAAGTTCTAGTTTATGTTTATGTCAGTAATGTAATTGTTTTGAAGTATTTATATGTATTCTAGTGTAATTTTTCATGTCGTATCTTGTCGCTTTCAATGCATGTCATATCTGCGACATACACTCCATCACTATTGTTTTACTTCTACCCACCTTGACTATGTTACTTTTGGTAATAGCAGTAGCTACTCTGTGTATAATAATTTTGTAGACGTTATTTTGTTAATTATGTGATATAAATTGTCTACGATATAAAGTTTATTTAATCATGTGAAACCAATAATAATTCTGTACATCATAATTATAGTCTAAAAAGGTATGTATTTTTCTTGTAAATTGCTGTTTTCGTGTGTCATTTTTCTATCAACTTTTACGTGTACTATGTTCCTTCAATTATAACTGTTTGTTGAAGTTAAGATAGCGCATTGATTAATGTGAATATGTTCATTTATTCTTGGATAATTTAATTTGACTTGATTAAATTCTCAAATTTAGCACGATTAATTCATTAATTATTATTAGTTATCAATTGAATTATGTGGTGTAGCCAGGGTATTTGAAAGTGGAGGCTTACTAGTTGTTATTACATTTATATGGGATTTTTATAATTATAATCTACAATTTTTATGTGCATTTTTATATTTGAGCTATTTGTTGTCTTTTTTATTTATTAACAATTATTCTTACTTAGGAATATTGTAATTCAATAGTAATTTGTTAATAATAATACCATGATTAATTAATTAATTGTGATTTTCGTGTAATATTGATTGTTCATTAGTAATTTATTATTGTCACTGAATGCAACCATAATTTGTGTATGTGGTGTTAGCCTGTAAGTGGTTGTTACATTTAAATATGATTTTTTTTTCTCATTTGTATATGTTAATGAATTAATGTAAACAATCGTTGGTTAACCTAATAAAAAAAAAAAAAAAAAAAAAAAAAAAAAAAAAAAAAAAAAAAAAAAAAAAACGAAATTATCATGTGACAGTGTTTTTTGTAATTTATAGCATTGTATTATACTATAATTATATATGTATGCATATATTGAACGGGTGATGTGAAACTATTTGAATAATATTTATAAGAGGGACGTATTTCTGAAATCGTAATCGATGGTGTATAATTATATAATATTATTTTCTGTGAGCATTGAATTATATTTTTGCAATTATCTACTGCTCTACATATATGTATATACTCGTATAATATATCTGTTTATAGTCAATGGTTTTCTAAATTATTAAAGGATTAGTTCTATGTGCTGGCAAGTGTTTAACCCCTGTAGTCTCTAATTTTGCTGACAAGAGACAAAGTTTTAATTTTAATTACATACGAAGAAAAAGTTTTAATTATAATAAACGAAATAATAGATAGATTATTGAAACCCGTAATAAGTCTAGAGATAAGAAGGATTATCATATGTGGGCATCATAGTCTAAAAGTGTCCTTCTGGCAAATAGTTATTTGTTTGTAGATATTTAAGCAATTATAATCGCTATTTTGTATTTGGTATTTTTATAAAACCTTCATATGATGTTTTAAAGAAGTTACTAGTTACCGCTAAATGGTTCTACTTGGAAGTATTCGAGCAAAATGTGCTTCTTATAACCGAATTTTGATGGCGCTGTAAGACCTTAGAACGCGCTAACGAGAGTTTCTTTTTTTTATTTTATTTTTATTTAGGAAAAAAATAATATAGTAATACAATGAATTAAAATTGATACAACAAATACATAAACCAATAAAGTTTCCAATAATAAGCAATTCATAAAAGAGCAAAAAAGCACACATTAATAAAAAAAAAAATCGAGAAAATACAAACTGAAATTAAAATATGTCAAGTGATAATAAAATTAAGAAATTAATAATCATCCATACGAATTTCAAATATAAATAATTAATTAAATTAAAAAATCAATCCATAATTTTCATATTCGATCAAATAATAAAATCAAATAAAAAATTATTAATCCAAAAATTCAGTTAACAAATATAAAAAAAAAGAGATAAATTCTCAATCAATTAACCATAAATAATTTGATAATAACAAAATCAATTTTAAATACCTACAACATTACTTCAATCAATCATGCAATTCGTTATGAAACTTACGGTTTTAGTGAGTAACGATCACTATCAGGTGTCCAAAATTACAACCGGGACCAACGGCTTTTTGTGCTCTCCGACGCACGGTGGGGAGACCCACAAGGACATATAACCAGACCGGAAACAAATATTTATACACATACAAATATCTGTCCCGTTCTGTTAAGGCGACTACTCGCACCACTACACCAGGACGGTTGTATAGTATTAGCTATAAGCTAATATGTTATCGATTAAGCGTTTTACATCGATGGTAATATAATTAGAGAAAAAGATTTATATAATTATATTAATGTAATATCAAAAGCCCAATATTGAATAAATCATAAAAATCCTATGTACATCCTACCACATAGACTAGGATTTACTAACATAGTGTATGAACGAAAAGTAACTCTTGGTTATTTCTAGCTGTTTCTGAAGACGGTAGGGAAATATATGCAGCTGTGAAATTGATGGAATGGCTGACGCTGCATATACCAAAGCTGCGAACTGTTAGTGATTCTTTCACTGAAGCTATTTAACTAAATAAAAAAAACTTTTTTAATTTTACAAGTTTATTGATATTTAATAACGGCTCTAACGGATGGCAACTCGACAAGTGTCTCGAGCGGATGTTGGCTAAGAACTGAGCTCGTTTCATTATTTTAAGTATCGTGGGCTCTCAGAAGTGCTGATAAGTAAAATAAGGGAAAGTAGGAATAAATACTAATTACATATAATTATGTACATTGTATATAACAGACCGAACAATCCAATTCTTCTGCTTATTATACTCATACTGAGTATGAATTTATTATTTGTTAATTATGTAAGGACCATTTCCGTAGAGAATGCAAACTATTGAGTCTCGTACGTGTTACATATCAACTGTTAACTTATTAATTATTTGGCCTTTCACCCATGAGAAACAATAGTTGTGACGTTGTACTTAGAAACGTGTGGAAAATATCGATGAAATATTGTGTAAAGGATTCGGACTGTTTGCGACTACTTTGTAACATCAAAGGAAAAATATTATAATAAAATAAAAATATATATATATAACCTAAAAATTTATGAAAATAATACTTTTTTGACTTAATTTTGTCTTAAATTGATGACAAGGTCTTATATGTACCTACTGCTATTTGCGACTAATATTTCGCTAGTATAACTTGTAGCGTCATGTTCTATAGAATGTGTTACTCTGGGTAGTGTATTTTTCTAATAGTAAAATATTGCTAAAATCTGTTCAGTAATTTCAATGTTTAGCAACTACAAAAAAGTATTTTTTTTTTTGTATTTATTATTAAAATTTGACATGTGACAAAGTGCAGAACTAGAATTAACGTGGCACCAATTCGAGAATTTATAAATACCTGGCTTATGAACCAAGTCTGAAAAGAACTACGCAATACAAAACCTTGGTGCGAAAAATAAATTAAATAATGTTCTAATGCACAATGAAATTTAAATAAATAATTTATTATAATTATACATATATAATATTTGTTCAACATATACATTTTGTTTGGCAATCAATTGTCTAGACACATGCAAAATTGAATAGCTGGCGAACAAAATGAGGTAATCGAAATTTATTTTTATAAAATCATATTACATTCCATTTTCGTTTATAAGGGGGCATTCATTAATTAATTACGTGAGGCGTTTAGGGTGGGGGAAGGGGGTCGAGCGAAATCTCACTTAATCTCACGTGGGGGAGAGGGTGATCTTGGCAAAATATTACGTTTTTTTTTATTATCTGTATATGATTCTTAAGGATCGTTTTATGCCACCTTCATATCCTATAACTCAGGTTGATGGGAATTCGACGATTCCGGACCCTGAAAAACATGACGGAAAGTCATTGGCTCCCCTTCTTGATTCACCACTGTCGACCGATTCAACCTTTGCACGCCTTCATCAGCATGCCCGTGTGTGATATTTTGCCAAGACTGCCTGTATCAGTCAGCCATGACCTCTATTGCCCAAGTGTACGTGGTGATCTAGAAAAGCGATGCTACAGTACATGTGGTATCTATTTTTCATCTTTCACAAGAACTGCAGAATACCGGCGCACGATCCATAGTGCACCAGCTGCACCAGCGCGCAAAGTGCAACACGTGAGGTTTGCTGGCTCCAGCTACTAAGCTATTGTGTGCAAGCGATAACCGGTTAGAATGGCTATATCAGAGCCAGGTTGAAGGAGGAGATAAATTTACTGAAAATTACATGGACATGTTGGTTCCAGTAGTCACTTTTAAGATCATACCGGAATCTACGTGGATTGAATTAGAGTGAATATGCTTTTACGAATTTGAGTAGTTCCTATTTAAGTATTTTATTGTTTGATTTTCGTATCGTGATTCTATGCTACGTCATTTAAAATCTTAATTACTAGTCTTAACAAGTCTTAAATAAAAAAAGAAATATAAGCAAATTGTTTTTTTAACTCATTTACATTATAAATACGCATTAAAAAAAACTCACGTGAGATTACGGGTCGGGCAAAATCTTATGAAATCTTATCAAGGGGAGAAGCGGGGTCGAAAAATCGACAAAATTGTCTCCCGTAATTTATGGATGCCGCCTGCCAAAAAAAAAAACAAGAAAAAAAAAATCAAAAATTTAAGAATTATATAAATACGTAAATCACAACCCATTGCTAATGAGAGGATGGTATTTTGTTACTCGTATTTGTTTTACTTTAAATCTATTTTTCTGAGTTAAGCGTTTAGTTCATTGAATCCTTACTTATTATTAAAAATATAATACTGGTAAATAAAGATTGTCATGTGGAGATCAAAGGTGTTAAATCTACGTGACAGATGTTTTTGACACAACTCTGAAATAATGCCTACTTTGAAAACAATAACCAATTAGGAATAAATTTTTAACCAAGTTGATAAAGGTGGTTAAAACCCAACAGATTATGTAATGAGGTGATGTGATAATTTCCCAATCGAGACGACGATTTTTTTCGAACATGGTCCTCAGGAGTGAATTTTTTTTAAAGATAATCGATGTCCCCTAAGTACTCGATAATTTTACATTTGATAATTATCGAATGGTATCGATATTTTTGCACTGTACTGTACTGTATCAGTCTGTAAACAGCCCACTGCTGAGCGAAGGCCTCATGTTCAGATAGAAGAAGGATTCGAGCTTAATCCACCTCGATGCTCCACTGCGGGTTGGCGGATAATTTCCCTACCATGAGTGACGATCGCTATCAGCTATCTATGATAACAACCGGGACCGACGGCTTTACGTGCTCTCCGAGGCACGGTTGGGATAACCACAAGGACATATACCCAGACCGGAAAAAAATATTTGTACAAACAAAAATATCTGCCCCGAGCGGGAATCGAATCCGGGACCGCCGGCGTCAAGGCGTTGAGACTATTCGCATCACCACACCGGAACAGTTATCGATGTAATATTTGCTAAACTATAATAATAAATATAACAGCATTAGGTACGTTACGACTCATAGTATTGTTTTTTATTGTTGTGTTGGTCAATGGCTTATTAGCGAAGAGTTTCGACCAACACCTTAAGAAAGTCTCGCTTGACTGATCGAGGAACAGATATAAAAGGCAGTGTTGCTTGAGATGACAAGTAAGTTAGGTTGGCACTCTAGGTTGAGAACTATTTTATTTTATTTTTAAATATTTTTAATTCGTTTATAATATAAATATATTTAAAAAAAATTAAAAAATATGATCAATACATAAATAAAATAAATAATAAAAGTATATTTAAATAAGATGTAATATGACATAACATGTTTTAAGCGGTATAATATAATTATTGTAATTTTTTATTACATTTCAAAATAAAAAAGTGCCTCACGGTCAAGTACATAGGGATATTAAGAATCTTATGTTGGGAGTTCGGAAACACACAACACAATATACATAATGACAAACATCTATATGACTTGCACAAAAATTATCATGAGCCGACGAACCCCGACCGCCAGTGGAACAGCTACTAACTAGTGGGAGTAGTTTAGTTTATTTTTAAATTACATTTAAAAAAAATAGTTTTGTCGTTTTCCTCAATTTTAGTTCTAAATATATTTTATTCGATAATATGATACATAATAAGACACTATTTTTAGCTTTTAACTTCCTCCTAAAAAATAATTATTAAAAAAAATACCATTGTAAATTTGTAACATACAAACGCTCAAATATACTATAGTATAACAGCTATTGTATTAGCTATTAGTTACTGGTTCAGTTATCGAATGTACGAGTGTCGAGTAGTCGCCGTTCTGGCACGAGCGACAGTCGACGCGAGTTCTGTGTGTATGTGATAGATAATGTTCGATTGGGCGTGTTAACAGGTAGGTTGATTTAATTTTTAAATAGGTTAGATATTTCTCTAAGGTTTTTTGAAAAAAGAGGTTGCATATCTTTTGGAATCATTTTTTTTTAAATACGATTTTACTGTGTTGTGTGAAGTTATTCAAATGTTCGTTTTCATTAACATAATAAAAAAAAATTGCATTATATTTACACGATAATAGAGAATAATTAAAAAGATTAACGTATTAGAGAGTATTATTTAAAATTTATGCGATTAAATTTATTTATAATAAATGTTTGATCTTTAAAAAAATAAAAAAATAAACATTTTAAAAATATTTATCGCATAGTTTTAACTACATTCTTAAACTTCGATTTTCAAACAAATCATAAATTAAAAAGTAATTTATTGTTGAATTAAATTGTTGTAAAACAGCTCAATAGTTATAAGAGTCCAATTTCAAACTGCATTTATTTAAGGACACTAACAAAAATACATGTTCCATCACGATATGACCAAACTGAATGTAGTTGTTGATTTAGATGATTCTAAGCCTAGATAATGTATTTCTCCTATTTCAAATAAAACGACATATCAAAATTTAAAATAATAACCAAGAGAGATATGTATATAGAGTTTTTTTTAGGAGACTAATTATGTATATAGAGTTTTTTTTAGTAGACTGAAAATACTATAATTATAATATACTTTTTGACTAAATTAGGCTCGAGTGTAGCTCTGGGATTATTTTAAGCATTCCACTGCTAAGTTAAGATCTTTTTCCTGTCGAGAAATATTATACTAGTTTATTGACTTTTCTTAGATTATAAATTAGAATATAACTCAGATATCTAATATTCTTTACTATATTTTCGTTTAGCAACAGAAAAAGACATTTTTTTTTAAATCAAAAGATTTCGAAATTTATGTAGAGTCGAACACATATGAACCGAACCCTAAGCTGGTTATTGATTTACCTTAGTCATCTCTATATAAAAATTTTACCAGAGTCAATTTAATGTTGCGCATGTAATAAAAATGATGATTTCTCTGAAAACTAAAAATAACTTAAATGTTGTATCACAATTTTGTGTCATTTTTGTAAAATATATGTATGTACTTCGAAGCTCATTAAGCTTCAATGTAAGTATTAATAAATAAGTATTAATAAATAAATAATTGAAGTATACGATGCAGCAATTTATAATTTTAATTTAGTAATAATTATAGTCTGCGAATTTGAGAGTAAAAACTTTTTAATTGGTTTTTAAATATCATAGTAAAATGTGTAATAAATAAATAAATAACAATAAAAAATAAATAAATAAAAAACCAATTAGTAGTTACATCATAATACGAGTAAATGAGTAGTAAATAAAAAAATTATTAGTATTTCAATCATCTGATTGCTTGATCATGCTGATTGAAAATGATGATAAATTGCATTATAATATAAGAATAAAAATAAATAATGTGAATTATATAAATACAAATTATTTCCCATTAAGTGAATATTTGAAAGAGAATAATTTAAAAAAAATGTTCAATTGTTTTGGACTGTTTAGTTTGGTTGTTGTACTCGTAGCTATATTTGGAGTTACAAATTTTAGGTAAAAGAAAAATTCTTAAAGAAACTTCCAAATTAGTCGGCTATAGGAGTGATATTTTTATATGAAAAGTGTGCGTTCACTTTAATATTTCTGCTGTTTTTTCCATAATAACGACTAATTCGCAATGATTAGCAAACAACACAGCTTCAAGCGCAAATTAGACCTGTCTCTAGTTGCTGCAATTGGCAATCGGCATCTAGTTTCTTAGGAAGGTTTTCACATTAAAAAATCATAGTAATCGTGAAGTAGACACTGTTGTTTGTACACACGTAAGAGACAGCTAGAATATAAAACGCCGGCTCAGTGTGAGACGGACTTCAACATAAAGAATGTTGTGTTAACAACACAATTAACATTTCTATTTTGGGATCGTCTTTTAATTTTTACTATAATTATATTTTAGTATTTATTATTATAGAGGCCGTATTTGTGAAATATTCAAATATCTACCTATTCCGTAAACATGTGACAGATAGATAGCGGAGTCTTACAAAAAAGTAGAGTTAATTTGGCATCTTTTGTGTACGGAATCTTAAAAACTCAGTGATTATATGGGTGTCATTCAAGTGAGTCAGGGATGAATTCACAAATAAAGTTATAGTTCAATGTAAATACGCCCACCAATATATTATATTATCTGATTTATCTACGAGACTCTAAGTCTAAGGAATTATTGATGTATGAATTTATACCAGTCAATACAAATTTTATTACATAAAACATGTATTTGTTGCGTCATTAAAAATCTTAAATACTAGTCTTAACTATTATAGTCTTAAATAAATAAAAAACATAAGAAAATTGTTTTTTTTTTTTAAATAAATCTAATGTAATCGATCACCGATTAACTTATTTACATTACAAATACGCATTTAAAAAAATCCCACGTGAGATTAGAGGATGGGGAAGAGGGTCGAGCAAAAACTCAAGAAAATTCACCAAGGGGGAGTGGAGAGAAGAGATGATGCCTCCTTAAAGGTTAGGCGTTATTTTAGTAAAACGTGTAATATTTTAATTAAAAAAATATATATATTTTTTTAAACATAATTTTATATTATATTTTTTTGTTTGTCTACAATATGAAAATACGCACATGTTCGCCGTTTTTATGACTTTTCCTCCCATGGGCCTTTTGGAAGATATTTCTTAAATAATATATTGTTAAACATAATATACAACATAATCGTACAATTGTTTGTAATTTTTTCCCAACTATTGTTTTGTGTACTAAATAAATAAAGGAGAAATTACGACATTAGATTAGTGATTAGTTATTGGGTAGAAATCTAATTTCATACTTACGAATTATTTTGTTAAATATTCATCAAAAAATTATAGTACGGTTATAAGTCGTCTAAGTCGTAAAATTTAAAAAGTTTTAATATCATGATGAATAAGTATATTTTTCAGTGAAAAAAAAAATTATTTTATTGCGCTGTTTTGAAAATGTATGTCTTATTCATTGAAAAACGTTTCATAATAATTGTGAGATAAAGCACGTTTTCTTGTGTAGATATTTTAGTCTATTTAAAACCATGATGAAAAGGTGACGTGTGAATAGTGTAAGATGTACGTGTTTCGTCATTTTAGATTTTAATTAATGATGTATGATTTTAAAGGACAACCGTTCTGGTGCTGTGGTGCGAATAATCACCTTAATGCCAGTGGTCGCGGGTTCGATTCCCGCTCGGAACAGATTTTGTACAAATATTTGTTTCTGGTCTGGGTTTATGTCCCCGTTTCGGAGAGCACGAAAGCCGTCGGTCCTGGTTGTTATTATATACATCTGATATTCGTGGTAGGGAAATTCGCTAACCTGCAGTGGTGCAGCGTGGTGAATTAAGCTCCAAACCTTCTCGTATATGAAGGAAAGGCTTTTTCAGCAGCAGAACGTTTACAGGTTAATTCAGATCAGACTCTAAAGACTTACAGTATAACATCGTCATACGAATATTCTGAGATTTGTATATCTATACTTATAAAAAAAAAAAAAAAAAAAACTGTAATAGATCCAATTCCATTATAGACATTTTGAAAAAAAAAAATCAAGGACTCTATAATCGATACTGGAGCCGATAACGTATTATAATTTTTTAATTTTTTGTTTCTGTCGGTCTGTCTGAATTATGGCCGCGCATCATGCCAAAACTACTGAATGAATTTAAGGGATGTTGAACTGAATTTTAATTCATGCTACGAGCTAGAATGCTGGGTACTTTTTATCCCGAGCTTCGGTACCGTTCTATTGGGAGAAGTGATGAAAGTTTAAGTGTTTACTTTGTTATAATTCATAAAAGTCTTATTTCACTTGTATATTTTTAATGTCATAATGTCGAAATATCGAGCTCCTCCAAATAAAAATAAAAAATCACGATTTAAATAATTGTAGTTATAAAAATAATCATGTTAATTTTAAATCTTATGAACTGTGTTAAGACATTTTAAAATAAACGGGACTTGCCGTGATTATTGTTTTTAGATCCTCGATATTTCGGCGACGTTGCAGACGCCATATTCACGCGATGAATAAAAGTATCAATAGACTCCGTGTAAGCTTAAAAAAAAACTTATAACCTAAGGTACTTCAAAACTATATGTAATACTCATCGTTTTTATTATAAAATAATCTTTCGTTATTTTTATACATGACGTTATATACAATAATATTATGCATTACAACAGTTCCCTAATGTACGTTTGCATAAATGTTGATTGATGATGGGCGTACATTTAAATCGTTAGTTCTGACAGAAGCGGAGATCAGAAAATGCAATTGTAATTTATCAAACGTCTCATGATTACGTATATGTACCTTTTTAGGGTTTCGTAGCCAAATGGCAAAAAAACGGAACCCTTATGGATTCGTCATGTCTGTTTGTCTGTCCGTCCCTATGTCACAGCCACTTATGTCCGAAACTATAAGAACTGTTAAAACTTGGTAAGTAGATGTATTCTGTGAACCGCATTAAGATTTTCACACAAAAATTAAAAAAAAAACAATAAATTTTGGGGGTTCCCCATACTTAGAACTGAAACTCAAAAAAATTTTTTTCATCAAACTCATATGTATCTATGGATAGGTCTTCAGAAATGATATTGAGGTTTCTAATATCATTTTTTTCTAAACTGAATAGTTTGCGCTAGAGACACTTCCAAATTGGTAACAAGTGTGTCCCCCTGTGACTTCTAAAATAAGAGACTGATAAAACTAAAAAAATATATATGATATATATTACCATGCAAAATTCCACCGAAAATTGGTTTGAACGAGATCTAGTAAGTAGTTTTTTTAATACGTCATAAATCTTAAACCGCAATTTACCTTTCATTCAATCAACTCAAATATAAAACAACGAACTACAAGAACTTTGATATGATGTTACTTGCTGCTACGGAACCCTTCATGGGCGAGTCCGACTCACACTTGTTGTGAATTTTTTGTTTCTTTATTTATTAATTTAAAGACGACGAGTTGTCAGTGGTCACAGCCACTGGTTATTGAGTTAGCGGTTGCGAATTCGATACCCGCTCAGTATAAATGTAAATATTAGTTGTACATAGCGTCTGTATATCATGTGATACGACTATTATTTAACGTTTGTAAAACCATATAGAGCCGAGATAACCCAATGGATAGAGAACGAAAATTTTTGCGAAGGTTGCAGTTTCAAAATCAGGCTAGCACCGCATAATATGCAAGTATTTTATTTGAAAACATCGTAAGAGTATATAAATAAATGAATAAAAATAAAATTTCTAACAGACCGACGATCTGTCATAATCTATCAATGTCAAAGTCTATTAAAAATATTTCTGATCTCATTCGATTTGTTATCGTCTGCACGTAAAAAGGCGCGTGGTTCGGGGCATATTGTGTCCCATAGAGGTATTATAGATAGAGTAAGGAAGACATACGGCTGCCTGTAAGCGGCAACGTCCAACGGTTAGAAAGAAACAGAAGATCGCGGTATCCCATTGGCCTTGTGGTCTCAAGTTCAAATCTCGATAATTTTTTTAGGTTAAACTTCTTTAGAATCGTTGTGATTTGAAACGGGATGCGACGGAAAAAACGACAGGTAAAAGACACAAATACAAAAATGTGTAGGAGAGAATGAGATAGTATAATATCGCGTATCCTAGCAACGTGTAAACAACGCGTAAATAAGTAATATAATGTTTAACTATTAATATTAATAAATTTTAAATTGATTTTGCTAAAGATGTTTCACTTCTGACATGTGAGCTCCGTACACACGGTTTTTTTTTTGTGAACATCAATTATTTACTTCTATTTTAATTTTTCGACTACAAACAAATCATAGAAATAACTCTAATATACACAGTAATATTATATTGGGATGTAATTTAATTGGTACCGCGATCGTCTCTTTCTAACCGAGGGACAGCTGGAGGGATAGGCTCCCCTGCTCTATCTATAATACCTCTATGGTCTATCCTCATTCCGCACTCGCTATCACTTTCTGTTTAATTGCATCGTAAATAATGTGCAACTACACATATTATGTAACTTTATGTGGTTTTCCACACTTCCGTGTAATAAAAAAGAAATAAAACGTCAGTATATTATCAAAATGGAAAAGATATTTAAAACAATACATATATTGATGACTTATTGTGTGTCGTTTCTACTATTATGACTACAATTTCTGGAATGTGTTATTAACTTAATTATATTTCGTTTTTTATTTTTATTTTTTATTTAACTTTTAATTGTGTCTCAATTTTCGAAACAGTCGAAACAAAACAAATTAAGTTGTATATTAAATTGATAATTTTTTGACGGCCGGCTGGTCTAGTGGTCAGGCAACTGGACACTACGCAGCGGTCGCGGGTTCGAATCCCGCCAGGTGCAGATAATTTGTATGACGAATATAGATATCTGCACCGGGTCATGGATGTGTATTTATGTATATATGTATTTATATCTTAAATTTATTTCCGTTCCTAGTACCTGTAACACAAGTTCTTACGAACTTACCACGGGGCTAGGTTAACGTGGTGTGATTGTTGGTTAATATTTATTTATTTATTTATTTATTTAATTTATATCTGGATCGGAAGTTCTAATCTTCAAATATAATTCATAAAATAAAATAATATTTTTAGACTTTAAATTTTTCTCCATTCTACGTGACATTAGCGAAATTATTACTATTGTCAGGTAATTTATCTAAAAATAACCATTAAAATTGTTTTCAACTGAATTTGACTTTTAACCTGCGGTGCCTCTACCGTGACTTGATGGTATTTTAACAGGATATTTGTAGACGAATCAATTATTGGCTGAAGCTTTGTTGCATCGAAAAGATTCTAACATTTCGGAATATTAGATAACCAATTATTACTAAATCTATTATTATATAGTGTTTAGATGCGTTTGAATTTTATGATATTTGTTTATCAGTAATGAAAACTGTTATTAATTAATTAATTTGATTTGATAGGTATAACTTGTGATTAAATAATAAGTAGAAATTATTTATTCAATGTCACAAAGAAACTAAGATTGGTCTTTTTGGTCAATAACAACCATTGATTTATTATATAATATATTTTAACAGGCACACACGGTCGTCTGCTCCAAGGTAGGCAACTTAATGCCTGTGTTTTTGGTGTGTTTTTTTGTTTCGTTTCTGGTAACTGTCGACTGTTATACGTATTTTTTTTTTGTAAATATACATACATAATATACTAATATTACACCCAGACTCGGGGTGGGAATCGAACCCACGACCCTGAAGCAGAAAGCAGGGTCACTGCCAACTGTGTCAATGGGTTAGTCGCTACAGAATAACACACTAAGACTATGGCAACAATTGGGATGTATGGTAGTTTATCAAAAATATTAATTTTGTTTTTAAATCATTTAGTCTAAATATACGAGTACGTTCAGACTGGAGAGGAATTAAATAATAAATAAGTCATGTGATAAATATATCAAGGTTTTTGGGTCAAACGAGCGCGCTAAAATTAAACAACACTACTTTACTTAACTTGCTAAACTCATACTTTGTTCCTTTGTGACAGGGGGGGGGGGGGGTAATTAATTATAATAAATAAAACTATAAAATTCTTACTTCAATATCTGTTTAAAAATCATAGATATTATCTTGTATTCAATTCGATGTTGCAATATTGTTGTTTTGACGGTTCTTTGCGGAGTATTTGTGCGACAGCAACATATTGGTTATCGCTATTTCATTCACTCTAATCGCTCTTGGGGGATATATTAATAATTTATGCTTCCTTTGGACTTTATACTAATATTACAAGGCAGAAAGATTCGTCCGTTAGAATGTGCCATTTACATTTCGATTTTATCACTTCCATTTATTTGTCGTTGAAAAAAATCTTTAAAACATCAAGCTATTACCTATGACCTCGCTTGGAACTTTTATTAAAGTCGACTTCTTATTTATATAATAGTTGTCCCTGCGATTTTATGTGTATTCCAGCCCTTGGAAATTTGGTAATAAAAATCTAGCCTATGCGGTAAGATGTGTCGTTATATTTTTACATATCAAGTTTTATTTCAAATTATTCAGTGATTTTAACATGAAAAAGTAAAAAAACATTCGTCAACCAACTACGCCAAACTATTTTCTTTTGCGTTGATAATATTTACAGACTGTACCATACATTAACATTATTCTAATTCTTTTTTATTACTGTAAGTATATTGATACTGTCAGATAGATGTCGCTACAATACGTTGTACACCTTTGTTAATTAAATCAGTCGATTCGATATAGACTCAATGATCTTCGCTATAATAACTGTCGTCATGATTAAAAATCCAGTCCGTCACTTCATGAGATTAATTCAATTAATTTAACATTGATTTATTTATTCTTTTGTCAAGTTTTTGAAGTTTTTGTGAACGATATCCTTTATTTTCTTCGAATCCTCGAAATCATGAAGTTAATGATCCAAGTTTTAACAAAAAAATTGTATTTACATTTTCATTATGGAATTTATGAAGCGGAAAACAATGCTTACAATGTGTAAGAGTCAAAGGGTTAGGTACATTTAATATTATGCACATAATCCAGAACGGCTAACACGTCTCACCTCTGGTGTAATTAATTCTATACACGTAACACGAGTAAATAAACTTTGGTCGCTTAAAGTAGACAATGAAATTTAAGCTCTAATCAGCAACGCTAAGCTAGTAATTCAAATAGACTTACTTTACTAGCATAGAGTTGCGTCGGTTGAATGTCACATCTTGTATTATTTTATAATCGTAAAACGCCATCAACAGACATGCATCACTTTTTAAATGTACATTAGGTAAGTGCCCCGGGGCGGCTTTATCATCCGACTTCCTTATTTTCAGCGTTTGATAACCGATATTGACGACAAATATATTAATTTTAGGAAATTTGAATTTTAATTCAAACAATAATACTTAATATAATGGCGACTTATTTAGGAAAATTTGTGATATTTTAATAAATAAAAAAAAATTGGTTGTCTCTAAAGTCGGTTTACGGACGACAATTTTACGTGATAACGTCATAAGAAAACATTGATGAAAAATTACACACTTTTATGAATTGAATTGAATTATTATCACTGAATTATCATTATTTCGTACAATACAAAGAAGGAGTTAATTGAAAATTACATTTTTTTCGAATTAACATTTATTTGCAGTCGTTAATTCAAATATTTTTTCTCTTCTACTCGGACGCATTTGCCGATGGAGTGGAAGAGAGATAGATGCGTCACAAGCCGAACGCTTAGGCCGATCGTGCCTCTCTATCGCTTGTTCCGCGGTCTCGCTCGCGGAACGTGACAATGAGTTATGCTTTTTCGTGCGTAATTTTGCTTTATATGTAAAGTATTTACACGTGTAAATATACAAGCAATTCTAATCAAATTTCCTCGTGCGTTAACGGGTTACATTTATAACAACGCTTATTCACACCGATGACCTAATAAGTGTACGTCCTACAAGTACGGTTATAACAGTCTACGAATCGAATATAAATAGGTCTTTGTATGCCTGTTGCATCTAAACAAATAAATAAAGTAGGAGAATCTGTTTGTAATACTAAAATGAAGCTTTAAACAAAATAAATATCAAGGATATGCTTTTTTATTAACGAATGAGTAATGCTGTTTGTATTAAAGATAATCAATGTTTTGTTGACGTGTCGAGGTCGCTGACCTGAGGGAATAGCAAAAAATATTTGTGATTTTTTCTGTGTGAACTAAATGTATGTTAATTTACTTTATTAATAAAGTCAAACAGGTTATTTTGACTCATACAAATTATTTATGAGTACAAACGATCGTTCCAAGTTTAATTAATTATTATTTAATTGTACTCGAATTATGTGTTACAAGTTATAATGCATAATGTATGTAAAAAAGAAGCGTATTTGTTGGCAACCTTTTGGTAGAAAAATATACTACTAAAAATCTTTTGTTGGTCTGTATGTTACAAGGCAACGCTTAAAATTTTCATAGAATATATGGAAATATGGCAATAATAAAAGTTTTTACGCAAAAGTTTTTAAAAATTGTATAATTGTACTTTTTTTTATAATTTGAAAAATAATTTCAAAATAATAATAATATATATATATATATATTTTTTAATTACTTATTACAAGGCCGTTGAAGAAAAAGAAGGTTGAGATTAAATACTATTATAATGTAAACCAACGTAGATTTTTTATCGGATAACAAAATATATCCTTATGTATGTATGTAGTCAAAAGAGGGTAAGGTTGAATTATCTTGATAACCTAGTGATAAGAATTACATATTATTAATTTATTTTACGATGAGTTGAAGAACAAAGATTCTTTAACCTCTGATTTGCTTTAGGTATGAAATTTACGTTTTTAAATCACCAAACTGTCAATAATATATTATTCCAATCCTGATTAACAATCTACCAAGTAATGTAAAACAAAAAATTAAAAAAAAAAGATAAGTTTTACATTTTTCTGTACATTCTTAAAAAATACTATCTTAGATTAATACGTATAACGTGAATAGAATGGCCGCATACGAAATTTATAAAAAAAAAAGACTATTACCCACATTTTATAAATTTGATTTTTGTACTAAATATCTTCTTGTTTTTATTTTATTTACAATATTTATGTAATATGTATTTTATTACTGTTCTAAAATCCGCAGTGCCCAGTAAAAACATTTATTGTTTTTTTTTAATACTGATTATCTGTTCTTCCCGCTGCATTTTTAAAAAAATAAAAAAAAAAAAAAATTAATAATGAGTGGAATACGTATATTAAATTTTATCAAATGTATACGACTAAGCTATTCTAAATTAGGGACTTGTTATGATACTCATAGGTATCCTGAACAAATCTTAGCTACGTCGATGCCTATATCGGTCTTACCATCGAGTCTTACGGTAAGACTCTTACGGTAGCTAAAGCTGCGCGGCATGACTAGTAGATATATATATGAAATCGCGTGCAATTAATGATTTAGCAATATAATTAGATATATATGTGTAACGAGTATGTTCAATCTTTGTCCTTGATCTATCATTACTATCAAATATCATAAAATGTGTGTCAAGTTTGTGTGTTGAAATAAATCGCACCAAAACAGGATACTTTGGCGCGATTTGTCCAAGTTATTTGTGACATTGTAGATTTTAGTGTTGTTTATAAGTGTTTTTGTAAGTTTTTACGTAATTCTTGCACAAGGTGATTTTAGAATTAGATTTTAGATTTAGGTGATGTTTTTTTTAAATATTTTTAGCACTTTTTTGGTAACTAGATTGCCCTTGACGTCACAAATATGTCTGTCTATATTTGATACTTGTCAAATTAATTGAGAATACTGATTACGATGTTTACGGCGTTGCACATTTATACCGTAGCGTGATATGTTATATATCATCTTTTTAACCCATAACGTGTATCGGAATTTTTATATAACACTAGCTGTGCTTTGCGTTTTTAGCCGCGTTATTTAAGATTTCGTATGAATTTTGTGAGGAAGTCTATGCGCTTATATTCGATTTCCTTACCTCCTTTTCTCTCTCTTTCCTTCCTATCCTTCCCTCTCTGTGTTCCGATTTATTTTATTGCTATTGGCAGGGCTGGATTTAGAGGTCTGGAGGCCTCGGGGCAACAAAGGAGTGGAGGCCCCTTTAAGGAGGCCCAAATAATTTCCGAAATAAAATGGACAATTTTTTTCACTAGAGTTTTCCAATAAATAACTTTGTATCGAAAAGTTGTTGACTAGTGTTTACTAGTCTGAATTTGAATTTTTTTTTTCCGAAGTCTCTACGTCTCGTACTCGTCTCTTTTGTGGAGGCCCCGTGGCTGTAGCCACGGTTGTCCTCCCCTACATTCAGCCCTGGCTATTTATTGGTTCAGTACTTTATGCGTGAAGGAGTCAAATTAAATCAAGTGTCAACCAAATTACGTGTATCTATTAATAAGCCTATTTATTCTAACAAGCCAGGATTAGTTGAATTAGTAGGACTGTAATATCAAGAGTAATATTTCATTTATAAAAGCTAAATTCTTAAAATATTGATCTAGTTATTAAAGAACATTATTTATTATATTATATGACGATGATCTTACAAGAAATATTATAATGCAAAAAAATGTATTATAACGCCTTGGAAAAAGTAATTAAGAACAAGAAGAGTTCTGAGCGAAGTGTACAAATTAATAATAAATTGCACTATAAGGAAGGTAAGTTTTTATTTCGATATATCATTAAGGTAATATATGTATTACCTTAATTATATATATATATATATATATATATATATATATATATATATATATATATATATATATATATATATATATATATATATATGTAATTACAAGTTTTTTTATAAATTTTTAAGTATTAAGTTTGCTATAAAACTGCTGTTGAATCAGTTTGAGAACATAATTAAAACCAGCTATATAATTATGCTCTACTATTATATTCATCAATGAATGATCAAGGTCTTCGTAAACGTTTATTGAAATAGTAGAATACAGAAATTATTTAAAACAACCGCTATGAACTCACATCGCACGATAATTATACAAATTTGATAGTAAAAAGAATCTTTTGCCCTTCTGCAAATAATTTCGAAAATTGTGTATGACATTTAGTAAATAGAAAAGAAAAGGAAATAACATGTACAAGGTTAGGTTATTGTTTGGTTTTAACAGATATAACTAAAACAAATCGCTAGTCACTATTAACATCGTCGGAACTGCAAAATCGTTTTTTTTTTCATTACCCGACTGCGACAGAAGGAGGGTTATGTTTTTCGAGTGTATGTATGTATGTATGTATGTATGTATGTCCATGTCTTTGGCACGCCCTACAGCCTAAACGGCTGGACGGTTTTTGACATATGAGGTGTCGTTAGATTTGTCTAAATTGTAGTAGTGACATAGGCTATATAAATTTTCAAAATGGCGCCCGCAAATGGCGGAATGAGTGGGGGGAGTTGAATTTTTTTTCTTACTGTAGCAATATGGGTATCAAATGAAAGCTAGTAAATTGTTTTATTCTTTTTAGTTTATAATAAGAGTATTTTACGCAGTCGGTATTTTTTTATTTTTTTTAAATTAAGCATACTTGTTTATTTCATAAAACGTTCCTAAATAACCAAGTCTATCATCAGCTGAAAAGAAAAATATTATTTTATGCATAGTTTTTTAATCACTTAATTTATAAATGTCGGTATTTAAAAAAAAAATGTAAAAAGACGCATGCAATTTACACTTTGCTTCGCTCTCCTGTAAAGTTGTTTTTTTTCATATACGACATTTTTAATAGTCATAGGCGAAATAATAATTTAAACAAATAGAAAAACTAGTGTATAAAATTGAAAAATCCTATTACGACATTAGTTACTGAATTTTAATTAGTACTTACTCACTAGTAATAAACTGACTGAGTACATAGAGTATAAAGTTCAAAAAAGACAATTATTTTTGTATCCGTTTAAGTGAATGTCGTAAAAAAAAAACTACACATTTATTGAAATTTTTATTAAAATATCGTAGTTAATATTAACTCTTACTCGTACATTGAACTTTCATCTTTGACATATATAATAATTTTATCAATTTAACGCCCACTGAGCTATTTTTTATCTATTTTGTTTTACGCATTGAATTTATTGACACGCTCGTTTATATTATTCAAATTTATGTACCTATTACAGCTCGATATATGTATGTAATATATGTATAAAAATAATTTGTAAATATAGGCCTTATACAAAACTAGATAATTTTATTTTTTATGTATGATTAAAGAGAGTGAGTTTGAGTTAAAAAAGCGAAAGGAATAATTCATTCCTCATGCTTAAATCCAGCCCCATAGATTCACCTGCTTCAAGCTTCGATTTTTGTCATATTGTTCGACATTTGCCGCTATGGCTTCGCTTCCGTGACTGGTAGAGTACCTAATGTTTTAAACTAAAATTTTCATGAAAAAAAAAAACAAAACTATTTGATCCTCAAATATATTTTTTTATCGGACCTGTAGCACTTTAGATAAGCTCAAAAGAACTATATAATATGAAAATTATACTTATTCAAAATTTTCTTCCAAGCGGTAAGAAATGAATATTGTTTTTAAGTTTAGTGTGCTTATACAAAATGGTTGAATTTTATCTACATTAAATCATAGCTTTCGAGGGTGAGGATTGGTAAAGTCGGTTCAGTAATTTCAGAATTTATAGATTATAAACAGACAGAACGACATATAAAATTTATCAGTTATTATTTTACCGTAAATACCATGCCTACGTTTAGCAAAAAGATACTGTTTTGACATTAGAAAAATGTACCTGGATACAGGTCGACAAGAGTCTAAATTATACTCTTGTTTTAAAAGTATAGTTGATGTGACTTTGTTTGGATAAGAATTTTATTATTATGTAATAAATGTAATTTATATTTTATATATAACCAATTCATCAATTTATGATTTATCTAACACAGATATAGATATTTTTAATAGGAATGGAGCTTATAACTAACGTGGTTACTTCTAAACTGACAAACTTCTTTGTAATAATTTCTACTGAACAATTTACTCTTATCTTAAAAGAAAACTAAAATAAACAATAGTATTCAATACCCACCTACAAGTAAACGATCCCAATATATAGTAAAAAAATTATATATTATATATATATATATTTTTTTTTGACGGCCGGCTGGTTGAGTGGTCAGGCAACTGGACACTTTACGCAGCGGTCGCGGGTTCGAATCCCGCCAGGTGCAGATAATTTGTATGACGAATATAGATGTCTGCACCGGGTCATGGATGTGTATTTATGTATATATGTATTTATATAAATTTCTTAAATTTATTTCCGTTCCTAGTAACTGTAACACAAGTTCTTACGAACTTAGCACGGGGCTAGGTTAACGTGGTGTGATTGTTGGTTAATATTTATTTATTTATTTAATCTTTGTCGTACGATAACATGTAAGAAATATGTGGACATATTAACAGAGTCTAAGATAGTTAAGTTTGTATAGTGCATTTTGCAAGCGTCTTGCACAATACTCGGTGTACTGAGCGAGCCTGGCATGCAATACTTTAACTATTTGTTAAATACACGCGTATTGGTTCATTACATTGCATTAATATAATATATATCTCCTAGTTTAATATATTTCTTTTTTTATTTATATTACAGCGACTATGTATTGGGGTCGCGAGTTCGATTCTAAGCGCTTATCGGCCTATTATAGATAATATCAATTATACTCCTATCAATTAGACGATAGTAACGAAAATGATTATGAAATTGACGACGCTTTGGTGTTAGTGGTCACAGAAAATGGCTGATTCGCTAGCGGTCGCGGGTTCGATCCCCGTACATAACAAATATTTATATAGGTCGTATATATTGTTTGTCATGGTCTGGACGTTTGTGTTTGTGCGGCATGTGTATCCGGAACCCCGACACAGGAATCACATCCTACTGGGTATCGTTAAGTGTGTGGCGTTTATTTATTAGAGTTTACTTCTTAAGAATCGATTTTCATATAAGGCCCTCGGTATGAAAAAAAATATGAGGAGTAAAAATCTACTGATCGAATGACCTTGTGACGTTTTTTGTGCGCAATATATTTTCACTTTAAAGTCGTGGGTATTAACACACATAGTCTGCGCGTGAGCTCCGAGGAATCGTTGGTCGAGGAAGAGGCGGGTATGCGCCGCACCCGAGCGTCGCTTTATACCCCGCACTCTCCCACTACTAGTAACGACCTTGACGTGAGAGCTTATCGAGTCTTTTTTAATTAAGAAATATTAATTAATTAATTTATTTTTGACTTACTTTTCTCTTATATTTACGCGAATTTTACTCATTTAATTAAGTCTAAATCGGATTTTATCACCGCTAAAAAGGACATACGTGGAAGCGCTAAGATCTTAAAACAGGCAAGTCAAAAATTGTTATGTCAATGCATCCGCGAAAACCGTTACAACCTCTTTAAAGTTAATACAGCTATAGAGAAGGCATTGAGTTAAAAATATACTGACGTCATTTGATTATAAAAGCTGCATAGATACATTAAATCAGCGTGAAACATCCAAATATATTGCGTGTAAAAACAGACAAATTTTAAAATATAATAAATTATTAAAAAATTCAAATAACAAAACCGGTAAATGGAACGTGAATGTACCGGCATCGACCACAGACACGCAAATACATACGTCTAAAACGTCAACGTCAGTAGTAAATATTTCAAAACAAACTCTGGATGCAGCAACCGTTAAAGTACTTGAAAAAGGCCTAAATTTTGCAATAATACCATGTAGAATTCCCTTCGAAGAAATAATCTGCAATGTCGAGGACTGTTTGACGAAAAACAACTTACGCAAAGAGGATATGGAGGCTATACGTCAAGACATTTCTTCCGTCTTACATCGAAGTAAATTGCCGAAACCAAACCTCTCTAAGGAAGAATCAATTGCTCTCAAAAACTTGCGTGCGAGGTATCTGACCTCGCACGCAAGTTACAGTACTCCGTGCAGATAAAGGGAACGCTACGGTAGTCATGGACACATCAGATTAAAATACAAAAATAGAACAACTTCTGTCGAATAAAAGTACGTATAAAATCGTTAATAAAGATCCAACGAATATAATATTAAAAGAAACTAGTGACTTAATAAAGAAATACTCCGACAAATTAAAAATTGATGTCAAACTACCCACATGTGCAAAATCACCACGCTTATATGGCCTACCAAAAATACACAAAATAAATGTACCTCTACGTCCAATTGTAAGCCAGATCGACAGTCCAACTTACAAACTGGCTCAGCACGTAGCGAAGGTACTGTCACCACTCAGAGGCAACACAACAGCATATGTGAAGGATTCCTACCAATTTGTGAGTGAGATTAAAGACCTGCAACTCACTCAGAATGAAACAATGGTGAGTTTCGATGTACAGTCTTTATTCACATGCTTACCGGTACAAGACTGCATTGAAATTGTACGAAGGAGACTAGTGGAGAACGACATGCCAGAAGAATATGCAATAATACTCAAGCACTGCCTTACAACTGGCTACCTGTTGTGGAACCACAAATACTACATACAGGTGGATGGCGTGGCTATGGGCTCTCCAGTATCCCCCATAGTGGCTGACATCTACATGGAGGACTTCGAGGATCGAGCCCTAAGGACAGCACCTATCTCTCCTAGATTTTACAAGAGGTATGTAGATGACACTTTCACCATATTACCAACAGACAGTACTTGCATATTCCTAGAACACTTTAACTCCATAAATAACAATATTCAATTTACCATGGAGTTAGAGGCAAACAACACACTAGCTTTCCTAGATGTACTTATAATCAGGAATCCTGATCATAGTTTAAGCCATTCT
Organism: Euphydryas editha; assembly: GCA_036937285.1. Lineage (NCBI taxonomy): Eukaryota > Metazoa > Arthropoda > Insecta > Lepidoptera > Nymphalidae > Euphydryas > Euphydryas editha. The sequence goes on along the minus strand of JAUPFZ010000011.1, from coordinate 4,241,953 downwards.
GTGTATAGGAAATCTACCCACACAAACAAGTATTTGAACGGTGCTTCTCACCACCATCCTAGACAACTCTCTGCCATTGGTTTGTCTCTGTTTCAGAGAGTTCGCGGAATCTGTGACGAGAAACACCTGGACGCAGAGCTACAGCATATCAAGCAGGTACTGCGAGACAACAAGCACCGAGCACCGCGTCAGCGTCACAGATCCCGGAAGAAGAAGACTGCCACAGTTGAACGCCAGCCTGCCGTACTACCATATGTTAAAGGAGTCCCTGACAAGATTGGCTACATCTTGAAGCGAGCTTCAACCAAAACTTACTACAAGCCGCCAACGAAGATAAGTCAATTATTACCATCTGTCAAGTGCCAAATACCTTTACAAGATGCAGGGGTCTACAAATTAGACTGTGAATGTGGTCTCTCATATATAGGGCAAACTAAACGGAGTATAGAGACACGCGTCAAAGAACACATAGCTGACATTAAACACCAACGGTCGACAAAGTCTGTTGTGTATCAACATACTCAACAAGGTACCAACCACTACATTAGATTTGATAAGCCACAAATTGTCGCTAAAGAACATCGATTCCTACCAAGGATGATTCGCGAGGCTATTGAAATAAAAAAACATCCTAATTTCAATAGAGAGGATGGTTGGAACGTACCACCAGCTTGGGAGCCAGTTCTGAAATTAATTGAACCCAAGGAAAATAAGAGCACAGCACGACTTCCAGACACAACAAGTTCATTCTGTGTGAATAGGAAAGGTTAAAAGTAATAATTTATAATTGTATAAAAAGCGAGGTATGTAACAATTGATTCATTATTCGGACACCCACCACCTCAGTCCTCCGAGATCATGGACGCTGTCAAGGGTCCGAAACGTCGGGAAATAATTTAATTTAATTAAAAATCGTTAAACTGTAAAGTTTTAAAACAAATAAACGCGATAAAATCCGATTTAGACGTTTAATTAAATTATTTTTTACTTTATTTAATTTTTTTTTAAAATAATTAAGTGTAAAAATCACAATGAGTTCAGATGAATCTGACATTGAACTTATTCAGATATTTAAGTTGAGATTATTCGTAACTAGCGGCCCGCCCCGGCTTCGCATGGGTATTTAACTAAAATTTTAAAAATTATAAATTTATATTTTGTATCACCTACATGCGCCATCTATCGTATAATAGTAGAATATCATTTTTGTATTTAGTGACATTTAACATAATAGTACCTTACCTTAGACCAGATGGCGTTGGCGGCGTAGGTACCTATTTCTATTTTCTTAAATATTTATTTTTAAATTTAATTACAATGAAACAGAAACTAAATTATACTGTGAATTATGTTAAATTTTTATGTATTAAAGTTATTAACATTGGTTTTGTACTTTTTACGTGATACGTGCACACAAAAAAATGATAAGAGATGGCGCTGATACAAAAATAAACGCGCTATTAAAATTTTTTCTTGATGATATATAGTGTATTAATAAAACGGAGGTTTTAACAGATTTATTATTTGTATAGATTTTGATGATGAACCCAAATTAATAACGGACAATTTATTTCCTCAGAAATCCACAAAGTCGCTATATTTCGCGTTAAAACTGTAAAATAGGCGATAAGAGTTATTCTGTGTAACATACAAATTATTTGCGCCTATTTAGAGAATCGTTCTTAAGGAGTAAACTCTAGTCTTGTGTCGGAGCTGACACACACAGATTTTTTTATACAAAATTTACATAAGCGGAAGTCGTATATAGGGTACAAACATTTGTCATAAGTGGGGATCGAATCCGCCACCTAATTGTCGTCGTAACAAGGTAACAGTCAGATCTCTTGACCACTACCGTACTAAACCCCTGCGGGAGCCTTCAGCCGCTTTAATTGGAGGGTCCCGGATCTGCAGGCAACAGGATCCCTCCAGCGACAGGCTGGTCTCGGCGAAAAGGCCAGACTTCTCCTCCATGGGGACTGTCCGGCTCACCTCTGAACAGTCCCGACGACGCCGTATCTAGCAGGACCGGGTTCCCATCCCGGGCCGATACGGGCACAGGGGCGTTACTGGAGGCGCATTAAGTAGCGCCTCCTACGCACTCCCATTCGTCGCCCGCGGATGGAGGCCACGTCGGCGGCCTCCTCTCTCACCCGCTCGTCGGCCTCCTTCTGGGACATTACTGTCTCGCAGAAGGAGACCATCGCCTTCCAGGACTCGTCGTCGCCGAGCATCGCGATGATAATGCTCGGGAGCGACAAGTCCCCTCCGAGGACCGACGTCAGACTTTGACGCAGCGCCGCCCATCTCGGGCACACCTCGAGGGTGTGCTGGGCGGAGTCCACCGCCGCGCCACAATCGTGACATTCAGTCGTCGGCTCCCTCTGGGCCGTCCGGCACAGGTAGTCACCAAAGCAACCGTGCCCGGTGAGAACCTGCGTCAGACGGAAGGTGAGGGGCTTGCGTTTTCGACGCATCCACCGCTCAAGGACCGGGCGAATGGCAGCCGTTACGCGTGTGCCGTACGGCTGCCCCGCCAGGTCCTCCCCCCACCTCCGCATAAGCGCTTCCTGCCCCATCCGACGCACACGCAGGATCCCGTCCAACGTAGGGTTCTCACCAAGAGCCCTCCTACCCGAGACGTATGAGTAGGTCTCGGCAAGAACCTCCGCCACGAGCTCCCACGGGGGGTCGCCGGCTAGAGCAGTAGCTGCAGCCCACGATACCGTACGGTACCCCCGAATCACCCTCACCGCGATTGTTCGCTGCGCAGCACGAAGCGCCGCTTTATTTTTCGCGGTGAGGCGATCCGCCCAAACCGGGGCACCGTACGTCGCCATACTCCGGCAGACTCCGGAGTACAGCTGCCTGCAGGCGGCGCTGGGAGATCTCTTGACCACTGCGCCAACCCAATTTCATCATCATTTTCGATACTATCGTGTATTGATTGATTCAGCCTGCTGATGTTAACGTTTTTAAACTTTTGAGGGTAGAATAGAAAAACCCACCACCACATCAACCTTTGTATGTCCACTGCTGAACGTAGGCCTCCCTTATTATCTCGGGGTGTGACTGCCAATACACGCCACGCTTGGCAGGCGGGTTGGCAAGCGCAGTGTGTTGTGGCAAGATATGGTGACGCTACTGCCCATCGCCATTCTGGTTGGTGTACAGTTGTTCGGGATCGTGTATTGATTGGAGGAAATTTACAAAAACAAGAGTAAAATCAGGTTGGAATGAAAGTGGTAATAGTAACCGTGAAAGATTTAAAAGTTATTCTAAGTAAAATTATTGTAATACATACAAAAAAAATATTATATATATATATTATATTGACGGTTGTTTGAAAAAAAAAAGTAATAAAATCTCAAAACCCGAAACATTTAAATGTCAGCTATAATAATAATTTATTGAAATATGAAATACATATAAGAAAAAACCACGAAGCAATTACAAAGAGGAGGTGTTGTAATCAGTGTAGTCTAGCGTCCACCAATGTAGTCCACACATCAAACCGTAGTAGATCTACTCACCACCAGTTGTCGCTTTCGTCAGTACAGCTGTCGTTGCTGGACAATTAAGTTGCTCTCGTGACTAACTCCTTTTTATATATTTAAAAAAATATTCTCGACCCGCACACGTTTTGAACATGAACTGCTGTGTTGTATCGTGTAGAAGTTACACGAACAAATCAAAATCAAATGGAATAAACATAGCTTTCTTCTCGTAAGTAATATTTAAATTAAATATATTATTTATTTTGTCTAGAAAGTTCGGTGATTACCATGCCTCTATCGGCAAGTAGCAAAACTACTGGTCTATCCAGGGCCGTACTTAGAATTGAAATGTATCTCTACAATACGATCCCAGATACTGTTCAAAAACTTTCAATTAACAAAGTTTAAAAAAATTGTCAATGAGCGTATGTGGTGAAGGTTATTACAAAATAATTATTGAAGATAGGTCACTCACTCAGCAAATAACCGCTCAACTGCCCGTCTCGACTACTAGTTAACAAGAGTTTATAAGCTAACCACAATAACTGCAAGCGCCCGTGTCATGTAATGGTCGCCATGGCTAAATTGCCCATGTCAACTTTTTTTCGACACGGGCATTAGTACGCAAAGTGCACCTGTCAAATACAGGTTGATTAACGTATACTACATTATCACCGGTGGGAAATAACGTAACAAAACGTGAGAGGCCTTGGGCAGTTTTGTGCAGTTGGTAAACTAAAAGATCATCGTCCGGACACTCAAGCGGATAAGGCGTTCTTCCGAGGCAATTTGAGTCGAATTGTTGTAGTGAAAATTATGATTATGTAATTTTATATTCTGGGCTAAGGTTCGAACCTATAGTAGTTGGTTTTGACGTTCAATATTTGAATTTGAATAATCTGATCTAATAAAAAATATTCTTTCTTGCTATAATAAGAAATCTATCAGTATCTACAATTTATAACTGTTGTTTATGAAAATAAAAGCATGTTATGTATCATATTATGCAGCATTATTCCATTTTATTTACACTACGTCTGGCTTGGGAAAAGGTTTACCAATTTTGGTGTCCTTTCCGTTTTTTTTAATCACTCCGATAATAAAAACTTTATTGCATATGCAAAAGCAAACTGACTTGTAGTACGCAATTATCGACCAAAAGGTCGATAATTGCGTATTGAGAAAAATCTCAAATCGATATTACACATGGCTACATAATATCAAGCTTTAATTTTCCAGCATAGGATGACGACCTTTCATTGTACTAAAATCCTACAAAGCGAAATCAGCTTATCAATACAATAGTAAATCATGATAATATTATATAGCAGTGTGTGCCATCCAACTTCAAATTACATATATGCTTAACTAAAAAATTCTGAGTACGGCCCTGGCAGACACCTAGTGACATATAGTAGAACAATTATAATGTCTGTCAATTTAGTCAATTACCTGTTTTAGCTACTGGTCGCTAGATGGCTTGTCGCTATTTGAAGCCCCTCGCACCCCCGCGCAGTTGCGACACTACATTATATGAATAAAGTTTCTTATGGCACCTCCTCTTTGTAATTGCTTCGTGGAAAAAACCAATTTGTAAAATTGCATATGATTTAATTAAGAAACTTGTGTCATGTCATGACAATGTCATGGAGTTTATTCAACTACAATCTAAAGCACTCATTGTAGTTTCAAGGTCGACCTTAAGAACTTTTTATTTTTAACAAAAGAAATATGTTCAGTACGAGTAATTTTTTGCAAGTCCTTAAAATAGATATTGAGACATCATAAATATTCGCTCAATTTAGATTTCTCAAACTTCAGTCCGTTATATTAATAACTATTTCCAAAATATTGGCAAAAATCGGAGTCGAAAAATCATCAAATCACATTATTATTGCTGGTACACATTCTACTTGCTCGTCTTCTTTTATTTTGCTTGATGCCGATCCGGGCGAGGTTGCCCGCATTTTGATGGGTCTGGATTCAGATAATGCTTCTGAGGGGGATGGCGTTACTACAAAATTCATAAAAAATTCAGAAATTTTCTTGACCTGCATATAAATTTAGTAAATATCTCCTTTCTTCATCGATCGATAGCGTATCCTGTAGGCAAAGATGGAAACAGATCTGACGTAAATAACTACAGGCCAATTCTGTGTTGAACGCTGTCTTTCAAATAGAAAAAAATTTAAATTTAAGATTACTAAGTTACCTAAATAAATTCAATATACTATGTGGCACTCAGTATGGTTTCTGATTTATGAATCTTACGACGACGATTGTTTATTAAGTGGATAAAGGCAACGACTGCCTTTCCGTGTTCTTGGACCTAAAAGGGGAATTTGTCACTGTACTCCTTGTCCAGAGTCTAGAGAAAATATGTGTAAATTTGTATATATAATTATAAAATTGGTATGTGACATAAGAAAATCTTTAATAAACGGTATATATTTGTCTGCACCTTCATTAATATATAGCCAATGAAAATATCATAACTCATAAAATAGAATCCAAAAAAAAAAGGATTCCAAATATCTTCGATAACCATTCCAATCAGCGCTTTACAAATTACGTTTTTTAATCGAACTTAACTCACAACGTACTATTAATACTTAATTTATAATGAGATGATCACTGCCCAGTGATTAATTTGTAACTAAGTAACATTCAAAGAAGTGTCTGAAGTTATAAAAGTAAAGTCTGAAAGTAAAATCGTGTAGGGCTACCGTCATGAAGAATAACAAATATCACTAGGACAATAAACGGAAAAAACAGTTTCAACTTGTGCAAAACTCAATATTTTAACCAATGCTATCTATAATCAGTATAAAACTTATAATGGAAAAAAAATATTGTGCTACACTACAGCAATATGGATCTTTTGAATAAGTCTTTGAAAAGTTTTAATTTTTGTTTAAGACTTCTACAATGCCGTTAAATAAAAATTTAAATTAAATCTGACTAGCTTTTTAACAGTGGTACTCATTGCTTTGTATATAATTAAATAAAGTTTTATGTTTAAATATAATTAATGGAATATCTAAAAAGATATTAACAACTGATAAAGTAATCCATTAAATTATTATTTGAACAATATGTTAGAATATATCGAACTACACTTTTTAAATTACGCTTTTTAATTTATCAATTTATTAACGACGCAAGCTTATATTTTTCTTATTATAATTGTCTTCACTATGATTATGTATTAAAAAGGTTATCTCTACTATAATTAATATCATATTTACCACTTTTATTAGTACCTGAAGATACTTCTATGTCTGTATATACATTTTCAGTACTTCAGTCTTCTTCTTCATAGTATTTAGAGTTCCTGAAGTTCGAGGACTTTTCATTATGATCGACAGTTTCCATGTTTGGATAAATTATTGGTTACGTACTTGTTGTAGCGTAAACATGGTTTTTATTAGGTTTTGATTCGCTGAAGATAAATTAGTGGTTTGTAAAATAGGAGAAAGAGAAACATTATTCTGATAGCCTTCAAATATGAATAGTTGATTTCTGTCATTACTTCTCGAATTCCTTTCTCTTTTTTTTTAATATAAGACATATTTTATCCAAGAGCGTATAATAATCGCAATGATTAACGCTTAGACAATAATTGGTTTCAGAATTGGGATAATTCTTAGTACCTACGAAGACGATTCATTCCTTAGAAAACGATTTCATTACTGGGAATTTATATTGTTCGACTTTAACTCTAAGATCCAGAAGATATGCATATTCCGGAGTATTCGAAATTTTAAATAAAAGTTTAATGGTTTTACTAGGGATCCCAGCATCGGCATCGTCTGTCCGACGTTGTAAACGTTGCGTAGCTACTATTATTTCGGTATCACTAATTCCATGTGATTTTTGACATCATCATGATAAATCATTAAATACTTGACACTAAAAATTATTACAAAAAAAAACAAACACGTTAAATAACAAAAACATTACACAAAAAATATTTATTTAACAACTTTTATGGCGAATGACCAACATGATGTATTACTTTCAATTAAATAGTTTTATTTATCTATGTTTTATGTTCCTGTTCTGGTTCTATAAATAAATATAACGCACTTCCTAGTAGAGTTTTTTTTCTTGAATTTTGCGGAATGTTGTATAGATACCGAAGTCACGGCCTCGGCCCGAGCACTATATATACAGTATTATATTTACCATATTGACCTATATTCCTTTTTCGTTTATCTTGCTGTCGTTAATATTATAAACATAAATAAGATTATCAAATATGAATACGTAGAAGGCGTCATTGCAGCGTTCAGAAATCTTATGCTATTTGCTTAAAATAATGTTTATATAATATGATTATATAGAGATAAAAAATTAGGTATTTTTATTTTCTCGAGTTTATATTGTTTTTTTCGGACAAACAGTAGGTACGTAATTTTCGGTCAAATGCTAAAATAAATATTTAGAAAGAAATGGAAATCCTTGTCAGTTCGGCTAATTCGCGTTTAATTTTGAAAATGAAATAGTATAAAATAGTATATTACATCACTAGGGAGGGAAGTGTTACATTACGGGAGGCACTAAAATACTTCGGAGTGCCCCCGTATCTAAGGAGGCTGTTGGAGGCGTACCTCTCTGATCGGAGGGTTGGCCTCGAGAACCGGTCGGGGTCCGTGGAGTGGCGGCGAGTCGGCTGCGGTGTCCCGCAGGGATCGGTTCTGGGTCCGATCCTGTGGGACATCGGGTACGACTGGGTCCTGCGAGGCCCTCTTCTCCCCGGGATGGGTGTCATCTGCTATGCGGATGACACCCTCGTTTATTCCCGGGGACGAAATTACAAGGAGGCGGCGCGGCTGGCCGAGGTCGGACTCGACCTCGTGATCAGCCGCATAGAGAGTTTAGGGCTTCGTGTCAGGATTGACAAGACCGAAGCCCTGCTCTTTCGCGGGACCGGCCGCAAGGGACCTCCACCGGGGGCTACCCTTCAGATCGGAGAGGGGAGAGTCAGGATGAGCCCGCAAATGAAATATCTCGGGCTCATCCTGGACGGAGGGTGGACCTTCGGCCCACATTTCGCGATGGTGGGACCGAAGGTCGTGAAGGCGGCGAGTGCGCTGGGCAGACTCCTCCCGAACCTCGAAGGACCCAGCGCCGCCTGCAGTCAGCTGTACTCCGGAGTCTGCCGGAGTATGGCGACGTACGGTGCCCCGGTTTAGGCGGATCGCCTCACCGCGAAAAATAAGGCGGCGCTTCGTGCTGCGCAGCGAACAATCGCGGTGAGGGTGATTCGGGGGTACCGTACGGTATCGTGGGCTGCAGCTACTGCTCTAGCCGGCGACCCCCCGTGGGAGCTCGTGGCGGAGGTTCTTGCCGAGACCTACTCATACGTCTCGGGTAGGAGGGCTCTTGGTGAGAACCCTACGTTGGACGGGATCCTGCGGGTGCGTCGGATAGGGCAGGAAGCGCTTATGCGGAGGTGGGGGGAGGACTTGGCGGGGCAACCGTACGGCACACGCGTAACGGCTGCCATTCGCCCGGTCCTTGAGCGGTGGATGCGTCGAAAACGCAAGCCCCTCACCTTCCGTCTGACGCAGGTTCTCATCGGGCACGGTTGCTTTGGTGACTACCTGTGCCGGACGGCCCAGAGGGAGCCGACGACTGAATGTCACGATTGTGGCGCGGCGGTGCACTCTGCCCAGCACACCCTCGAGGTGTGCCCGAGATGGGCGGGGCTGCGTCAAAGTCTGACGTCGGTCTTCGGAGGGGACTTGTCGCTCCCGAGCATTTTCATCGCGATGCTCGGCGACGACGAGTCCTGGAAGGCGATGGTCTCCTTCTGCGAGACAGTAATGTCCCAGAAGGAGACCGACGAGCGGGTGAGAGAGGAGGCCGCCGACGTGGCCTCCATCCGCGGGCGACGAATGGGGGTGCGTAGGAGGCGCTACTTAATGCGCCTCCAGTAACGCCCTTGTGCCCGTGTCGGGCCGGGATGGGAACCCGGTCCTGCTAGATACGGCGTCGTCGGGACTGTTCAGAGGTGAGCCGGACAGTCCCCATGGAGGAGAAGTCTGGCCTTTTCGCCGAGGCCAGCCTGTCGCTGGAGGGATCCTGTTGCCTGCAGATCCGGGACCCTCCAATTAAAGCGGCTGAAGGCTCCCGCAGGGGTTTAGTACGCTATTGCACTCCCAAAGTGCCGAGTCCGACATAGGTCTAGGACTGCCGACCCGGGCATGCTGGATATCATCCGTAAATGGATTCCCCTGCGACAAAAAAAAAGGGAAGTGTTACATTGCGATCCGCATCTTTGTAATGATAAAATTCGGGGTTGAGATGTATCACTTCCCTCCCGTGTAACGTATACAATTTTTCATAACGCTAGGATTGAAAGTTCAGTTGTAATTAAAATAAATAAAATAGTAATTATTAGGTTTTTAAATTAATTGACATATATATTCTCGATAATGTCGCGTATCCTAGCAACGCGTTGTTATAGCACCAGTATAAGCATATGAAATTAATTCATTAAGTGAAAAATAAGATGAAATAATGAAATAAAAAATAAGAAGAAAAATTATAAGACATCAGCGTTATTCTGTGTCACATACGAATTATAACAAGGAAATTGTGAGATTAAACGATGCGATCTGTCATAACTTTACATTTAAAACAATATATTATATTGCATCGGGACGAAAGTTCACGCATGCGCTCTAAAAATTATTTATCATTTTGCCGGGAGGCAATGTGGCATTTACGTCCCTAAAATTGCAATCGAAAATCGAACTTTCGATCACGGTGTTATAAAAATACATTTATTTGTAAATACCTGACTGTAAATATATGTCTAATTAATAAAAGATTTTTTTTTCTTAAATACATTTGAATGTAATTTAAAAAAAAACACATGTACTAATTGCCTGGTGCATTATTCTGGTATTACTTATTTTATTTTTGCTTCAATAGCACAGTGTATTCCAATCAAACCAATTTATAATGTAAGACTACTATTTAAGCTATAAATCCGAGTAAGTAGTAGAGTAGTAGGAAAGCCTTCAGACCTTCGACTGTACAATTACAAATGCAACGGGGTTCAACGACCGACAATGAAACGGTAAAAGTAGCAAAATGCATATCAGTCAGTCAATAATTAATTAAAACTGCATTAGACAATTTCTTAACTAAAATGAAATAACGATAACCTTGAATTTAAAATATTGTGAATTGTTTTTCTATAAAAGTTTTTATTGTTAATCCTTAATGTATAAATTTACTACATACTTTTTAACTTATATGTGTTTCCTTACTTTTATCAACTGAAATACCTGTTTTGTCGGTTTCAAACTAAAGTTATTTCAATAGTAGGTAGATAGAGAGCGTCGATGGAGAAAAATAGAGTTTGTAATACTTTTGTATATAAAAGCAAGTTACATAATTAAATTAAATATTTATTATTTTTTTATGCATACAAATATTCTTATAATATCTTCTATACTTATAAAATATAGATGTTTTGTTTTGGTCGGAATGCGATAACGATCGACATACGGCACCCGGTGTACACGGTACGCGTTGCCTAAATGTCAGAGTGGTTATTGACAATGTATTCCAATAGCAATATTATATACTGCGTATTGTATTAAATAGTACTTGTAATAATTGTTTATTTCTATATCAATATGTAATAATAAAGTGATATTTTAAATATATTGCCTTCTTGTTATTTTTTTTAACCGACTTAAAAAAAGGAGGAGTTTCTTCTTATTTTTTTTTGTATGTTTGTTACGCGATTACTCCATGAATTAGGAATCGCTTTTGATGATTATTTTTTTAATTGGTAGGTCATAGGTACTTCAAAGCTAGTTCCGTATAAAGTTTATTAGAATCAACTTTGCACTTTTAAGGAAAATCGACTAAAACAATCAATAAGAAAAGAAAAACAACATATAGAAAAAAATAATAATTAAGAAATTGGTGCCAACCAAAGCAAACATAAATCGAAGGAAAGCTGATAATAATTAAAAAGAAGTGTGAAAATTTTTATGCATACAGACGCAACCATCAACGTCGTCTGCCCTCACAAATTCACACTGTGTTTTTTCTTGTTAAAATCAATCCCACAAGTTTTTGTAAGGATAAACGGACTAAAAAAATATATTCGTAAAGGAATAAGATTCCTTTGAGTTTTTATATAAAGTTTAGTGTACCTCTTTGACAATTTCAATTCCTCTTTTTCAAATTCAAACAACAAATCACTGTGACAATTGTAGTCAATTATAAGAGAAATATTTTATTTTAACCGATTCCTTTAAATTTTAATTTTAAATGTCGTTTCTTTGATTTTTCAGAGCAACACATAGTTTAATTTGCCGATTCCAATTCTGAGTATTCACCAAGATAATCGCTCTCTTATAAAATGACATTATAAAGTTTTAAATATTTACAAAAATAATTAAGTTAAATTAATTTATATTTATTCTTAAATTTTTCATATAAAAACGCATACTCTATGGAGCGAATTACCGCATCAGCCATTGGATATCCACTGCTCAACGTAGGCTTCTCCCATCATCTAGGGAGGAATTTGCTGATACTTGCCACGTTTGGCAGCCATGTTGACGAGCGCAGTGTGTTGTGGCAGAGTATGGCTGTTGCTTATCGCCATCCTGGTCGGTGTTCAGTTGTTCGCACCGTAATGGCCTTAGTCACCTTTTATGGTACCTCGGCAAGAAAGAGGTCAGGACTATTCTTCTCTTTTGGTCATCGCACAGCATACTATATAGCAGACCTAGGCAAATGGCGGCCCGCGGGCCGGATGCGGCCCGCGGTAGCATTTTGTATGGCCCCTGAAGCATTGCATATTATTATTAATAACACAAATATTAGTTTTTGTCTAACATATACGAGTAAATTGGTGCATAAAATTTTTTTGATAAAATATTAAGCAATAAAGCAATAATGATAATATATATAGATATATATATACAATTGTATGTATATGTATAAAAAAAAATAGAAAAAAAACTGTTTGGCCCAGGGTCAAATTTTCATCTGCAATGTTCACCCATTTCACCCACTTCAAATAAATGTAGAATACTTAAGCCATGGATAACGCAAGGGGCTGTGCGTTGCATTAAGCTTAGAAACTGTATGCATAATAAGCTGAGGGCTAATCCTTATAATGTAATCTTAAAAATTACCTATATTCGTTATCGAAACTTTTGTACTAACCTAATTAGAAAACTCAAACGAAATTATAATAAAAGTAAAATTGAAGAAAATATTAAAAACCCAAAAAAGTTATGGTCTACTGTAAATGATATTGTTCAATACAAAGCTAACAAAACTTCGAATCTCGAATTGTTAAACATAACTGCATTACACCAAACTTCAGTCAATTACGTTAATAATTACTTCATTAATATTGGTAAAAACTTGGCCGAGAGTATAAATGTACGGGTTGGGAACTCATCAAACAATATTGTCATTGCTGGCGTACAATCGGGTAGATTGTCTTCTTTCGTCTTGCTTGATACCGATCCGGGTGAGGTTTTCCGCGTTCTTATGGGTCTAGATTCGAATAGTGCTCCTGGGTGGGACGGTATTACAACAAAATTTATAAAAAACGCTAGTGATTTTTTTGTCCCACACATAACAACTTTGACAAATATCTGTTTCCGTACTGGTATTTTTCCTGATGTACTTAAGCGATCGATAGTGACTCCTGTGTACAAGGGTGGGGACAGATCTGACGTAAACAATTATAGGCCAATTTCTGTGTTAAATGCTATTTCAAAAATAATAGAAAAAATATTAAATTCAAGACTTCTAAATTATTTAAACAAATTTAATGTGTTATCCGACGCCCAGTACGGTTTCAGGAGACACCTATCAACAGAAGATGCTATTATAGCTCTTACGACGACGATTGTCAAAGATGGCCATAAGTGCCTTTCCGTGTTTTTAGACCTAAAGAAAGCATTTGACACCGTATCCGTCCCAATCCTTCTACAGAGGCTAGAGAACATAGGAATTCGTGGTGTCGCCTTGTCTCTTTTTAAAAGCTACCTGTCTGATAGAACTCAAATGGTTAAAATTGATAAGTTTAAAAGTAATGAAGAAAGCGTTCTATTTGGGGTACCGCAGGGAAGTGTTCTTGGTCCAACGCTCTTCCTTGTATATATAAATGACCTTTGTAACTTACGGAGCGTCGGAGGAAGGATCATCTCCTATGCCGACGATACCGCTATCGTCTTTACTGGCAAGTCATGGGAGGATGTTAGGGTCAATAGTGAGAGAGGTTTAACCAAAATCTCTAAATGGCTAGATGATAATCTTTTGACATTAAATATAACAAAAACAAACTATATTTGCTTTGCTCCTAATAATGCTTCTCAACCAGGAGCGGACTTCCGCGTTAAGATTCACAACTGTTTCAATGTCAATATAATACCGACAACTTTTTTTTTTTTTTTTTTTTTTTTTTTCGTCTACCCGCGGTATTACAGTGTGCACGTACAACGTATCGTCCGTGTGTTTTTTTTCAAATAAAAGTATTTTTGATCATAAGGAGTCTTCTGCATCAAGTGAAAAAATATACAGGAAGCGAGTTCAATATTTTAAAAGAACACGTCACGCTGCTCCTTTTTTTTTTCATACAGCGAGGAATTATTGTTTGTCTAACAAGAAACCAATATAAAAGAAGACGGTAACCGGTAAGCGCAGTGACTCATAACAACGGCGTCGTCGCCGAACATTATCATATTTGGCAATTGATTTGACAAGCAACAGTCGATTTATATTGCTGTGAAAAGAATCGTACGTAAAACTAATTGCAAAATTCAACATCTTAGACAGAGTCGCGGTGGCGTGGATGGTCTGGAGGCAGTCGTCAAACCCAATTAACTCGAGTTCAAATCCAGTCTTTAACATATTTTTTTTTTCTGTTTACTTTTTTCTTTATTTGCAAGAAAGTATTTTTACTATATTTTTTTTTCTTTTTGAATGAATTCAAAGAAAATGTCTGAACCGAATACTTGGGGTTGCTGTCGGGAGGAATGCTCTCCAGATGATAATTTTATTATATGTGCTAAATGCAAAATGGCATTCCATTTTTCCTGCTTGTCTGTTACTAGCATTGATATCACCTCAGACTGGAATTGTCCTAATTGTAAGACACATACACCGAGGACAACTAGAACTGACTGTACTCCCTTACGGAATATCTCTATAAGCAGAGGGAGTAAAAGGCCGGCTTTGAATTCTCCATCACCACCAGGTGCTACAAATAACCAGGACGATCTAAAATCAACAATTCAAGAGTTGTTACGCATTGAATTTAAAAATTTGCTGAAGCAGTTCAATGATAGTTTGAAGGTTGCCATTAGTCAAGAACTTGTACCAATTAAACAAGAAATGAAGGATATTAATGAATCCATGTCTTTTATAAATCAAAAATTTGAGGAAATGAAAACGGAACAAGAAGCTTCAATCAAGAAGGTCAAAAATTTAGAGGTAGAGAATGAAAAGCTGAAGCAAACAGTTGGAAATCTTGGCACACGCATTGACTATCTAGAGCAACAGTCACGGTCTTCAAACCTAGAAATTCAGTGTGTGCCGGAAAAGAAGCAGGAAAATTTATATACTATTGTAACCCAACTAGCCAAGACAGTAGACTACGAAATAAAAAATGTAGACATTTTACACTGCACGCGCACTGCCAAGATTACAGCTTCGAGTTCTCGTCCCCGATCAATCATTATAAAACTAGCTTCTCCAAGAGTCCGTGATGAATTACTTGCATGTGTTATTAAGTATAATAAATCTAATCCTGAAAAACGACTTTGTAGCGACCACTTGGGTATTACGGGACCTAAATCGCCTGTGTATGTTGTCGAGCATTTATCACCTTCAAATAAAGCACTCCATGCTGCTACACGAATTAAAGCAAAAGAAATGTGTTATAAATATGTGTGGGTGAGAAACGGAAAAATTTTTGTAAGAAAATGTGAGACTTCTGATTATATATTAATTAAGAATATGGACACTTTAAATAAGTTAATTTAACTATATTATTATTTTTTTTTTTTACTTATTTGCTTGCTAAGGAAATTTTAATATTTACATTCAATAATCTAAAAGTATATTATCAAAATAGTAGGGGTTTAAGAACAAAAACTAATGTATTTTATAAAAATCTATGCTGTACTGACTACGATATCATAGTTCTCACTGAGACATGGTTAAATGAAACAGTTATAAGCAATGAATTGTTTGATGATAGGTATATTGTATATCGGAGGGACAGAATGAGGTCTAGTTTTGTTAACAAAAAAGATGGAGGAGGTGTATTGGTTGCTATTACAAAAAAATTAATCTCTAAGCGGGTTACTCAATGGGAAAGTAACAATGAGTGTTTGTGGATTATTATTAAAAATGGTCTATCTGAAGCATCTCGTCAAATGGTTCTATGTGCAATTTATCTTCCACCACCAGTACACCTTTTAAGTCTTGAGCATTTTATTGATAATTGTAATTATGTTTTTGAAAACTGTAATGTTGGGGATGTAGTTTTGATAGGTGATTTTAATTTAGGGGCTATTGACTGGGATAGAGGTCAACACAGCACTTTACCTTCTACATGTCAAAGTTTCCTTGATTTCATTGACATGAATAAACTCACTCAACAAAATATAATAAAAAATCCCTCAGGGCGCGTGCTTGATCTGGTATTGACCTCGGAAGCTTTGTCAAGTCATATATGCGAAGCATCTAATCCTTTAAGTGCTATTGACAAGTTGCATCCACCCCTAGATATTAATATATATTTTAAGAAAGAGTACAAGCTTCCATATAATTCCTCGAATACGAGACCAAATTTTTACAGGGCGGATTACAGTAGAATAATCGAGCGTTTGGAGGAGCAGAATTGGGAGTCTCTTTTTGCAGGGCTTGATGTTAATGGGATGGTTAACGTGTTTTATGATGTTGTGCATGGAATTATTCGGGAATGTATCCCACTACTTAAATCAAAATCTAATAAGTATCCCCAGTGGTTTAACAAAGAAATAATAAGATGTTTGAAAGAAAAGAATAATTTAAGACGTCGTTACAAAAAATACAATAATCCCATGGATCACCTTCAGTTAAAGCTAGTGAGTAGGAGATGTCAGAAACTTGCCACCACATTGTACAATACTTATTTAGAACATATTGAGGAAAAAATCAAAGAAAATCCAAAATTGTTATGGACGCATATAAAAAACAAACGCGGTGGTACTAGTGCTTACCCTAAAATTATGACTGACGGACTAACGGTATCATCAGATAGCGTTGAAATATCAAAGTTATTCGCGAATTACATCTGTTCTATGTATTCCCCTAATGTAGAAAAGGATGTCACGTGTTTAAATAATTACTTGAACTCACTTCGTAACAATAGTCAACTTTTGTTTATACCGACCATAGCTCAGGAAATTGTGCAAAAAAAACTGGAAGGTATTGATAGTAGGAAGAGCGCGGGTCCTGATGGAATTCCACCAATTTTCATTCATTCCTGTGCATCGGCTCTTGCACTTCCTTTGACACTTATATTTAATAGTTCACTGTCGTCGGGTATATTTCCTTTTGCTTGGAAAACTGCTAGAGTGGTCCCAATACACAAATCAGGTAACGATGATTTAATTGCTAATTACCGTCCCATCTCTATACTTTCCACTTTCGCGAAGATCTTTGAATCACTGGTATGTCCTTATGTCCAACACCATCTAAAACTATATCTCAGTGAGGATCAACACGGTTTTGTAGGGCGGCGATCGACAGCAACCAACCTATTAGGCTTTACCGAATCATTGGTGCAATCGATTGACTCTGGTGAGCAGTATGACGTCATATATACTGATTTCACTAAAGCCTTTGACAAGGTTTCACACTCATTATTAACATATAAAATGTCTGTTTATGGTATCGAAGGCCCATTACTCGCTTGGTTCAATTCTTACTTATCCGATCGCTCTTTTTCTGTTGTTATAAATGGATCCCAATCGAAAGAGTATCCGATCACTTCTGGAGTTCCTCAGGGCTCGCATCTAGGTCCTGTTTTATTTAATTTATTTATAAATGACGTAGTTAGTAGCTTTTTGTTTTCGAGAGTCTTCATGTATGCCGATGATTTAAAATTTGCACGAGTCATCAAGTGTGATTATGACGCAGAACTGCTCCAGTCAGATTTAGATCGATTCATAAAGTGGTGTGAAAGTAACAAAATGCATTTAAATACAAAGAAATGCATTCATGTCAAGTTTTCGCGGAAGTTAAGAACTATTAATTTCAATTATCATATAGGCGAAGAATTGTTAAAAGAGGTAGAAACAGTTCGCGACTTGGGTGTTATTTTTGACAAAAAAGTTACATTCATTCCACATATTGATAGTATAGTGGGTAGCGCGGCAAGAGCGTTAGGTTTTGTTATTAGGAATGTAAGGGGTTTCCGTCATGCTTCAACCAAAACTGTAGTTTACAATAGTTTAGTTAGAAGTATTTTGGAGTATTGCAGTGTGGTCTGGAGGCCACATTACGCAACACATTGCTTAAGACTTGAACGTATTCAGAAACGGTTCCTATGGCACCTTGCTTATTCTGTGGGAAAGACCAGTCAGTTGCGGTCATACGAGTCTAGAATGAAATATTTTAATATTAACTCTTTGGCACTGCGTCGGGATCTGATTGACTTGCTATTTCTTTATAAATTAATGAGAGGAAAGATAGATAGTGCATGTTTGCTGGGTCTCTTCCGGTTTCGCGCTCCCTCTAGGATTCCTCGCGCTACTATAACTCCCCTCTGCCCTCCTCTGAGAAAAACTGTACTAGGTTCATATTCACCAGTGTGTAGGCTCTGTAAGGTTTTGAACTCTTGCAGTGATGTAGTTGATATCAATTTTGACTCTTACCCAAAATTCTATGGAGCTGTACTGAAATATTTAAAATCCAACTTGTAGAATTTTATATTTATTATAATATATAATATTTTTTTGTTTTTTTTTTTTTGTATAGTTTTTAACACATAGTTGTACGAAGCTCTTATGCATGTGGAGCTAACCTTTAAATGTCTGTTACAATAAGTTCAGACAGTTGTGAAAGGATATGTAATAGGGTATCATTGTAAACAGACGTTGGTTAGTCTAATAAATAAATAAATAAATAAACTTGCAATTGCCCAGGTATTGATAAAGTGATGTTCACTAAATATTTGGGTATAATAATTGATCAGAGATTGAGTTGGCAGCCTCACATTGAGGCAACTGTGAGCAGAATTAGGAAGCTTATTTGGATGATTAGAACATTAAGGGATGTAGTGACAGTTGAACTGTTAAATAAGATTTATATTGCCATGGCCCAGTCAGTCATTAGGTACTGTATCACGGTCTGGGGAGGTGCCAATAAATCCAGTTTCCTACATATTGAAAGAGCCCAAAGGTCAATTGTTAAGGTGATGTATTGTAAGCCACTCAGATTTCCTACTGAGTCTCTTTTTAAGATCAGTGGCCTGTTATCAGTCAGAAAACTGTATATACTAAACACAATACTAAAATGTCACAAAAATTTGCCTTATGACAATCGCAAGCAACATAAACGTAGGAAGGATATAGTTGCAACGTCTTATCCTATTCGAACCGTTTTCGCCAAACGTCAATACGATAGCCAGTCCGCTTACATATACAATACACATTCTTGATATTAATTATTTATGAAGCGCAATTTGCTTGCTAAAAAAAAAAAAAAAAAAAATGTTCTTTTTTGTTTTTGTTTTTGATAAATTTGTGTTATATTGTTACTGTTTTTATAAAATCCTAGTTAACGAACTTGGGAAGTTGCGAGTCATTCCCACTACAAGTATCTCCGATAACTTATTGGGAAGACTCAGTGTAACTTATATTGTAATAATATTTCATGAATAAAGATATATTTATTATTATTATTATTACAATAGCTACACTCCACCCGTTCAATATATACATATACACATATATAATATAATATAATACAATATATAAGGAATATAATAAATTTACATAAATTTACATAGATAAATATAAGCGGGTGGAGGATTACGCCCCGGCAGGGAGATCAAACGGCCGGGGGTTAGGGTTGTAGGCTGAGAAATCGGCGGACAATCCTAGCCGAGTCGAGTAATACCACCTTCTGCATCCTGGCTGCGAGCGAACCGTCACAGATACCCAGCTGCCTCAGGTGGTGAGCGAGGCTAACCGGGATCAAACCGTTGGCAGATATCACGATAGGGATGATTTCAGTGGACTCAACACCCCACATGTCGACAATCTCGTGTGCCAAATCCAGATATTTACGCTTTTTCTCTGTTTCGGCTTTCACGAGGTTCTCGTCATGAGGGATGGTAATGTCCACTAAAAACACCCTCGACTGTGCCCTATCCATCACCACGATATCAGGCTTGTTCGCCAGTATCGTCCTGTCCGTGGCAATAGGCAGGTCCCAGTAGAGCCGGACTCCGTCGCGTTCGAGTACTGGCACCGGTGTGTACTGGTAATACGGCATCCTCTGTTCCAAGAAACAATACATAAGAGCAAGCTCTTGATGAAGAATTTTGGCCACTTGGTTATGTCTGTGCAAGTACTCAGTGTTGGCAAGCGCTGAACACCCCGAAAGCACATGTCTGAGTGACTCGCCGGGATGACGACAAGCTCGACAGAAGTCGGGAGTGCCATCCTTCAGAATGTGCTTTCGGTAGTTGTTCGTCTTGACCACCTGATCCTGTATTGCACAGACAAAACCTTCGGTTTCCCCAAAGAGGTCCCCGAATCGCAGCCACTGCACGGAGGCCTTAACATCCACGTGAGGTGCGTGGAGCGCCTTGTAAAACCGTCCATGCAGCTCCTTCTCCATCCATACGGTCTCCCGGTCAGAGGTGCTTAGTACAACCGGTCTTCGCCATTCCTCTTTGGCCAGGGATAAGGGGGTGAGACCTTTGTCACATACTACAACATCACCATGCATAGCGCTCTCCCTCCTCGTTTCAAAATAGGCCCTGAGGCTGCACACCTCCCGGTTATGCATGGACTTGGCGCTTAATAGGCCTCGGCCACCACACTTCCGTGGGATGTACAGTCTCATGACCGACGATTTCGGGTGATGCATGCGATGGTAAGTCATAGTCGTGCGGACTCTTCTGTCCAGGGCGTCGAGTTCGGTCTGAGTCAATCTGAGCACGCCAAATGTGTACAAAAGAGTGGGCATGACCCAGCCGTTATAAGCTCGGACCCTGTTGGCGCCCGACAAGTAGCTCCGAAGAACTTTTGTCAGGCGTCCAAAAAAGACCTCGCAAACCGCCTGTTTCATATCCACCTCCTGCACCCCTATGCATTGTGACATGCCCAGATACCGGTATGATTCAGCTTCGGAGAGGGTCTTGAAGTTAGAAATCTCTAGGCTAATTTCAGCCGATTGCGTCACCTGTCCCCTGTCCACATGCACGACCGCACACTTATCCACTCCAAGCTGCATCCTGATGGAGCCGCTGAACTCAGTAGTGATTTTCAGCAACTCCATAAGGCGTGCAGGATTAGGTGCCAGCAGCTTGAGGTCATCCATGTAGAGAAGGTGGGAGACTTTAGTGCCTCCTCTCCGAAACTGAAAGCCTGTCCCCGAACGCTCCAGCAGAGTGCTTAAAGGGTTCAAGGACAAGCAAAACCAAAGTGGGCTCAGACAATCACCCTGGAAAATACCCCTTCGTATCCGGATTCGGTCATCGGCACCCGTCGTCAGTCTCTCGCCCTGGAGACAAAGGATCGTACTCCATTGCCCCATGCATACTTCGAGGAAGTCTCGAACTGCACCGTCGATCTTGTACAGCTCGAGGACCCTCAGAAGCCATGAATGAGGCACCGAGTCGAATGCCTTCTTGTAGTCGATCCAGGCAGCAGAGAAGTTCCGACGGTTGCGTTTGACAAGCTGGCCCGCAACAGAGTCAATGATAAGGAGCTCCTTTGTGCCGCGGCCGCCTCCACGGCATCCGTTCTGAGCTGCAGACAAGATGTTAAATTCGTCAGTATGACGAGAAATCTTGCAGCTCAGAACGGATGTCAGTGTCTTGTAGATGGAAGTCAGACACGTTATGGGGCGGTAGTTGGTAGGATCCGCAGTGTTGGTGGACTTAGGAGCTAGGTGAGTGATCCCAGTAGTGAAGAGGTTCGGAAGCGTCCTCCGCTCTATCGCCTCTTGGTATTGTCGAGCCAAGGTCGCATGGCATACCGAGAACCCTTTCAGCCAATAGTGATGCAGACCGTCGATCCCCGGACTCTTCCAGTTCGGTGCCCGACGGACCGCATCAGCTACGTTCTCCGAAGAGATGGTGATCGGGTTCATCGGTTCGATTCTAGCACATGCTTCCTGAACCGCCGCAATCCAAGGGCCCTCCTCATGCTCTACCTCCCGTGACCATATGTTTCGCCAAAAGGCGACGAGGTCAGGCGTATTCGGTTTTGGGGAAGTAGAGCACGGCATCGGGTTCTCCAACTTCCTGTAGAACCTCTTCTGATCACTCAGGAAGAGGCGATTTTGCCGGAAGCGCTCAACTCTCTCAGAGTACCTACGAATGCGCTTCCCCCATGCCGCGATTCTTTGCTTCAGGCCGTCGATGCGCTCCGTCAGTTTTTCAGCTATATCAGGCTGGTCAAGCCTGACGCCTAATCCATTAAAAGCTATTCTGACGGAGCGCACAATCCTTGGCCTAGTGTTGCCCGACCTGAAGCTTTGCAGTCTGCCAATGAGGGCCCTGGCCAGGCTGATACGGCGTTCTATTCTCTTCTTCCAGGCTGGTACGTCACTACTATTATTAGTAGTGCGTCCAGGCTCCTGGGTTTTGGCTCCAATGAAGCGGTGTACCGCTAGAGCGGCACCAAAGAGAATAGAACCCGTATCATCCAAGCCCAGACTGCCATCCAAATATGGAGGTAGCAGCCTGTTAGCTGCCTCAATGGCACCCCGCGTCGCAGCATTAAGGGGAAGTCGGGAGAGTCGTGGTCTCTGTTCTAGAGGAGTGCTCCGGATCTCGGAAATCGCCTCCTCCAAAATCCCTCTCATCTGCTCTACTTTTTGGGAGACTGCTTCTTCAGCGATCGCATCTACAGGCACTTCGCTGCGAACGCTTTCCTGTTGCGTTATAACTGCGTTATGCTCTGTAGACACGGGTTCGACTTCAGGAGCAGCCTCACGTCGTAATCGTTCGAGCTCGGCGGCGTTGAATACGCCCTTTTGTTGAATGTACCGAGCTCTATCTGCCAGGTTTTGCTCCGTGACAGTAAGATTTGGCTCGAGCAGCAAGAACTCGCGGTGCATTACCGCTCGGTAGCCAGTCCGCCCGGTTCCCCCCCCCTACAGCCCTAAAATACGCTCGCATGACATTTTGATTCATCGAAGTTGTCCATCTCATGCGGCGCACTCCACCAGCGGCGGGCACGGAATGTTGAGTCCCTTGAGACTCTGTCGGCGCCAAGCCAACTGGTGGGGATGGTGGATACACCGGCCGGCTAGGTGGTGGTGCCGGTCGGCGGGGGTTGCTGGCGGCCCGCATGCTGCCACGTCCAGCGCCAGCTCCAGACGCGCCCTGGCGCCCCCCAGGCAGCGGCCCTATGCGCTTTCCTTTTTCATGTTCCATCCATGCTTGTTTTGAGTGCTAGATTACTCCCTCGGAGAGGCACTCACGCTTTCCGAAGGGGCTGCGTTGGTGTTGTGCAGCGTTAGTTGCCTTTAGTCGCCTTTTACGACACCCTAGGCTGAGGATGGGTTGGTCCTATTCTACTCTGCCGGGAACCACACGGCGGTGCCGGGAACCACACGGCGGTGCCGGGAACCACACGGCGGTTATTATTATTATTATTAATGTGGCCCGACTATCAAAATATTTGCCCACCCCTGCTATATAGTATCACATAGACCACATATATACGCTGCGGCAGATTATACAAAAGACGGTTGCGGTTGTGTACTATGAGAAAGCCTTAGATTCGATCGAAACTTGGGTGGTTCTGAAGTCTCTCCAGCGGTGCCACATTGACTACCGATATATCGAATTAGTGTTACAGTGCTTGTACAATAACACTAATATGTCGGTTCGAGTACAGGAGCTTAGCACGAGAGCGATTCCATGCAGCGAGGTGTGAAACATGGAAATGTCATCTCTCCGAAACTGTTTACCGCAGCATTATAAGATGCTCTCAAGCTTCTGGAATGGAAAGGATTCGGAATATGGTTTGGGAATTCCCGACAATTTCAAAGTCCCGGGAAAAGAGACAGCCTACAATCAAAGTCCCGGGAATTCCCGGGACTTCGAGTAATTTAAGAAAAAAAAAATTCAATTTTCTTTAGAGGGTAAGCTTTTTTTGAAGAATTTTAATTCAGTTTATTTCTGGTGAAACGTATTAAAAAAGCTAATTTTTTGTAAAAATCAACATTTTTGAAACAGAAAATCTCAATTTAATCGCCAAATGATTATTAGTTGTTGTTGATTGAATATTTTTGAGCAACACGTCAATTGTTGCTTCGGCTGTAATGAAGCGTTTTGTCAGCTTCTAAAGCTTCTACAACTATCTTAACTCGCTACAACAAATCAACAATTGACTGCAAAAGAAGAAGATTGTCTTCATTCCGCTGTCTGACATGTTTAAATCAATCAACGCTTTTTTCATGCAATTTTCGAGCTTCAGAAACCTTTCCGTCATCAAAATGATGGAATTCCATTTTTTCGTAACATCCAGTAGTAAACTGAGTTCTTTCCCAAAAATTCTAATTTCAAATAATTCTGTAATTGGCTGTTTTTCAGTGGACATTTTCGAAATAATTTCACTAAAAACCTTGTTTCATCAAGCACTCTTTTAATTTCACCTATTGGTTGGTAGTTTGTTTCGTTGTCCGTTTCGTCATCAGTAAAGTTCTCCATGAATTCATCCTCACTATCTTCGCAGCTAGAGACTGTATATGTGGTAGGAGCCTCTTTCTTTTTATAACATGTATCTGCCATTCCTAGATTAATTGCGTGGTTCATGCATAAAATCATCTCGCTAGGGTTAAAAAATAAAAATGATTACATAACAATTTCGACAATCTTTTCTCGTCTCGAGTCTCGACCGGAAAGTCCCGGGACTCGAGACAACTAAAATTACGAAAATTCCCGGGACTTCGAGACACGAGACGTCCCGGGACCCAAACCCTAATTCGGAATCAATATAAACGGCGAGTACGTCACTCACCTTCGATTTACCGTCGATATCGTGCTTATGGCAGAATCTCTAAAAGACCTTAGCATTATGCTATATCAGTGACCTCGATTTTCCGAGTTTTCTAATAGGTGGGCCTTAAAATGAACACGGATTAGACAAAAATCATGTTGAATGTCCATGTCGTGTCCACTCCGATATCGATTGGAAATTCTACTTATTATGCTTGGTATTTCTCTGCAAGATCAAATCAGAAATGATGAGACCCGCAGACTAACAAAGGTTGCTGACAAAGCACAACGGATTCGCAAGGTGAAGTGGCAGTGAGCAGCGCACATAGCTCGTAGAACTGACCTGACTGACTGAGATTACGTATCGGTAAGCGCAGCGTCGGCCACTTGAGGAGAGTCACCGGAAGCCGTTGGATAGACTACGTTCAGCAGTGGACATCCAACATCCAATGGCTAACATAATGATGATGACGATAATGTAACCATGAGTTGTAGTTTTTTTAGTTGAGGTGAAATAGACCCTAAGGTCCCGTTTTATCTCCTGCTTATAAGGACTCCGATAGACTATCACTAACTCATGTGCGAGCACTAGCTTAGATGTCAGCTACCGGTAAAAAAGACCCTAAGATGTTATATTTAAATAAATACATTATTATTTCTTTACACTATTATAGCAATTTGCACGATCATTAAGACGTCAAAGTCACTTAAGTCTACACGGAACATTATGTGTCAATGTGTCTTAACATACAATGACAATTAATTACCCGCAATTAATTGCGATCATTAAAATATCATAGACGACGCGTTGGCGCAGCGATCACTGCAACTGACTAATGCGCTAGTGGTCGTGGGTTCGAAACCCGATCATGACAAATATTTTTACAGATACAGATCTTTGTCGTGGTCTATGCGTGTGTTTTGTGTGTTGTATGTATTGTGCAAGTATGTTGCGTATTTTGTGAGGATTCACACCCTATTGGGGACCATACTATTGGGGAGTTGGAATAGTGTATTATTAAAATTTTTATGATAAAGTAAATATATATATATATATATATTTATTTAACAATTTATGTACATTAGGATAACAATAGGAAATAGCACTTATAAACAATGCTGGTACAAAGGCACTACTTATCTCATGATGGAATCTCTTCCAGTAGTCCTGCCACAGGAAAATTATAAAACAGTCGCAATCACAACATATTGAAAATAAAAATATAATATATAATAGATACATAATTATACAATATATAAATGCATACATACATAATAATATATACCTACACACATAGATACAAATAACATAATACATACGATAATATATTCTAATACGCATAAAGATACTTTATTAAATTGATTTTAGACTAGGATTATTATTTTTATTATTTAAGTACCTGGATGACCGTGCTTTGCTCGGTTAAATTATCGATCGATTTTACCGACATAATAGTAAAATAATAGGAACTGGTTATTTCAATAAAAAATAAAAAATTTAAGAGCTCTCAATAATAGTTTTTCTCACAAAAGAAGAAACTTGAAAAAAAAAGGAAAATAAACTTGGTCTGTGTAGACAGCTGGATTCGAACCCGGGTTTTCTGATTTCGAATCCGCCCGACTCCCATCCGGGCTATTATAAGCTTGTCAATGACATAAAATTTACCTTCGTATTCTAATAATATTTTTAATTGCGTAAAAAAAGGATGAAATGACATTTTCTAAAAATAAATCCTAGCTAGATCAACTTATCGCCTTCGAAACCCCCTGCATACTGAATTTCATGAAAATCGTTGGAGCCGTTTCCGAGATTATATATATATATACAAGAATTGCTCGTTTAAAGATATATTATTATATAGTGTACATTAACCCAAATGTTTAATGATCATTAAAGTAGTTGGTGGAAATATATAATTTATAATAGGTCAACATAAAACATGCCTTTTTATTCAGGCAATTGTAATTAAAGAGCATAATTTTTTGTTATTTTGTCTGTTGTACATAAGTAGTATACATATAATTGTAAAATAAATAAATACAGAAGGTAATGTTAGGTGTTTGATACTATATTATATAATAGAAATGTTAAATAAATAAATCGTTTTTTTTTCATGAAATGTAGATTGTCAGATGTTACATACAGTTAATAGTTTAATACAAAGTATATCAAACATTTCTTCTAATATAGGCAAGCGAATACATTTCTGTATACATAAAAATTAAAATTAAAACATTTAATATTAATTAGGAAATTACAAAATTCGATTAAGTAAGATTAAATAATTATTAATATAAAAATTCATATATTACATTATATTATATTTTTATTAAGTTGTATTTTATTATAATTATTGTTTATTAACATTTATTTTAATAATGTTTTATTTATGAGGCATAATTAAAGCAGTAAATAAAATATAAATGGCTGTATAAGACAGAGTACGAGTAAGTTGACGACGAAAATTAAAATCGTTTTGCAATAAATTCGTGTTTGTGTTTGTGCATAAACATCAAGTGGGTCACCAGATGATATGAGTATGTGATTTTCCTATGAATACATGCTATGCTTAAGGAGCCACAGATGCGGTGCTGACTTAAAAGTTTGAACGAGATAAACAATTTTAGTACATTGATTTCAAGATATTTAACAACGAATATAATTAAACTTGGAATTTGAAAATGCTTTCATATCTTTAATACGCTTAAAAGAATTATGATTTCATTTTTGAAAAAGCGGAGTAAGATCGGCATATTAGTAGTTTCGACATAGCTGAGGAAATAAGGATTGAGCACTAAACAGTTTTGATTCATTTCAAAGAGTCTTGGTGTACCTTAGATTAAAACAAAATAGCGGCCCTTTTTGTTTTAATCTAAGTGCTGTACAAAAAAGTTATATTGGGTGCTACACGTGCTCACAGAAAGAAACCTCATGAATCGCGTGTATATATTATTTGCGATTGCGTAATGAAACTGAACCATTTTTGAAAAGATTGATCACTGGAGATGAAAAGTGGATCACGTATGACAAGAATGTGCGAAAAAATTCCATATAAACATTTGTTAAAAAAAAGATCGAACCCGCGACAGCAAACGCAATAGCCAGTTGCTGTACTCACTGCGCTAACTTTCATCAATTCAATATAAGACGACGTAAAAAATTGCACACCATTAAAAGGATATAACATAAAACTAGGATTGACTAAGAAATAAATCCCTAACTACTTAGATGAGGAAGAAACTTTAAATGTATATTGATCTGCTTATAACCTAGATCCGCTATTTAGTTTAGGTAGTTAGTTTCTTTATAAAATTATGCATCAAGTTATTAATTTCAAGATTGTTTCATTTACGTGTCAGAAATAAGTATATATTGGTATAAACTATAGCTAACATAACATATTATTTATTAGACGTCCCGTTAACACTTAACACTTGTTGATTTTTAATTAATTAAAACCACACCACGTTAGTTATTGTCAAAACTTTTATTAAGGTCAGTTTAGTCAGTTCAAATTCACTCGAATCGTCTGACTTACTTCCTTACAAAAGGGAGATTGGTTTACAGTAGAGTTTCATACGCATGTATTGTTAATATGTACTCTATGTAGCCTTCTAACAAATTATGACTAACAATAAGTTATACAATTCGAAATAATATAATTTTTCGAATTCATATAATTTCTAGAATTTAACAAGCGCAAAACACTTCCTCTTTATAATATTCGTACGGATTGTTTATGATAATATTTTATAAAATAATTAAAATTGTTGTAATAAAAAACGTTGTAAAAACTTTTTAAAATGGGAATTCCTACCAGTATTTTTGCCATATTTCCACGTGAACTTGATTTTTACAATAATCATCTTTAGATAAGTTTAAGTTTTGCCTTGTAAATATTAACAATATTGCAAAAATGTTAACGATACAAAATAATTTCCTTGTGTATAGGTTAAATATAATAAATAATATTTTATTAGTAATTTTTTGCGGCAGAGAATGCAGTTCACACACCGCGCTATTTTAACTACGTACTTAATTCGTAATACGTACTTAATATAATACTATACTATAGTTATGTGTTGTAGATATTATTGGTATACGGTGTGACATTTACAAATGGCTTAAAAGATTACTCAGATTCCTCCAGAGCGACCAGTCAACGGCTTCCGCCGACTCTCCTTGTCTCTTGTCGTCTTTTCATTGTGTGAATAAAAGATTTATTATTAGAAACAACTAAATCACTTGGCTAAATATATCAATGAATTATTGCTGAAATAGATTAATTATGATATTTATTGTGAAATTATATTATTACTCGTGTTTAAAACTATATTTATTTCATAATATTTTTTTTAATAATATAATATAAATTATCTTTAGAGGTAATCTTAAACTTGAATCTATTACTTTTATTTTATTTTATTAAACAAACTATTTGCGTCTAATTAAAGTCTTAATTCTTTATTATATAGCCTCGCCGTTCATTTTAGTGGCTTTAGCAATACGACATATGCATCGGTACTACAATCATTTTACATGTAGATAAAGAGTGAATCATTCAGGTCAGTCTAGTATATTACGGAACTATTGTTTTTAATAAGGAATATTTAGAACAATAATTCACAATTATTACTTTTATCTCTGCCTTACGAATTAACTTCTTTTATTTTTTTTTGTTAAATAATTGTTTTTGTTAAATTAGTTGGAATACAAAACGAAAAGTTAGTGTATAATCTATGTTAATAAAATAGAAGTGTAACGTTGTGCTCGCATCACGGACAATCAACTGAACATATAGATTTTCTAAGTTTTATTTATTAGATAGGTACTACGCACTTATTTAACAAAGCTTGTGATATATTTAATATAATTATTCAAGTTTAAAGAGACAACGATTTGAATAAGCATTAAGTTGTTTTTACAAAGAAATTTTGTAAGTAAAATATATTTTTGTTTTCCATCTTTTTGATGTTTTTTCCTACACATTATTATTATAAAAAGCAACACGGATTAAGTATTAGCTAGTTGGTCTATAAAATTAAATAGTTTTTTTTTTCTAAAAACAAAGTGCGATAACAATATTATTGTTGGTTACTGTTTCGTCCTCGTCGGTCATAACGTGATATTTTATTTTTTAATCTTCCTCAGTAGTCTAGTTTTATAATGCGAAAAGTAGATCGTGAGATTATTATGTTCAAAGTAACAAACATACTCTCTTCGGCTTTATTTGTATGTATAGATATGTATATTTTAATATTCGTTGTAAATTTTACGTTCTGTATATTTCTACGCTTCTTCCGTGTACACTTGCGAAAAGTAAATTTTAAATGTAATTTCTGAATATGCGTAAAAACAATCCTTCATTTAATATGCGGAAGTTACTCGATTGAGATTACTCGTTTTGAGACAAGAAAAAAAAAACATTGGTTGTCTGTAAAGTCAGTTTACGGACGATAATTTTAGTTGCGTGATAACGTTATAAGAAAAATTGATCAAAAACAAATTTAGACTAGGCTGTATGGACTATAGTCCTTTGCCTTTCCCTATTGCATACTTATGAATTGAATTGAATTATTATCATTGAATTATTATTATTTTGTATAATACAAAGAAGGAGTTAATTCAATTAATTATTTATTTTTTTCGATAAATTAACATTTATTTGCACTCGTTAATTCAAATATTTTTTAACTTAAATTATACAGTTTAATTACAAGTAACGATGTGCTATTAACAATTTGTTTACAACTTATATATAATTATTTTCATTGAATACTAAATAAAAACTGTTGACTTTTTATACGATCGTTTATATGAGTCGTAATAATTTTTTAGTGAAAATTGTAATATAACCTATTATTACTGCACTCGCCGACCGATGCTACTATTTTTTATTTAATTAAAGAACAAATACGAGTATATGATATTATATCACTAATCAAATTCTTAAAATGCAAGAATTAATTACTTTTCATTAACTTTACAAACAATAAATTGACAAAACCGTTTGTGTGTAGATTCAAGATTGCGTGGCGTCTCGGTCTGCCGCTGTCTCTTCTCCTCGGACGCGTCATAAGTTACGCCGATCGCGAGCCGAACGCTTAGGCCGATCGTGCCTCTCTATCGCTTGTTTTGCGCTCTCGCTCGCGGATCGTGACAATGACGTCACGGTTTTCGAAAAGTACCAGGTAGCTTTCATCGTTATTTTTATTTCAACGTTATCACGTCAAAAAACTATATAAGATGTTAAATTTTTTTTTTTTGGAAATACTCTCCTTTCTTTAAACACTTTTACCAGTCTTGATTAGAGTTGCCACCTCTCCGGGTTTGACCCGGAGTCTACGGGTTTGCATGGTGCATCTCCGGGCTACGGGCTTAACATCGAAATCTCCGGGTCATACCGGGCAGTGGCAGTGAAGCGATAGCCGACCATCACGGCGCGGGGCGAGACTTAGGTCTGCAATACTTTAACAATAAAGATACCAACTTAAAGAGTTTAAATGCTTACTCTACAATAAGAAAATTATTTTTCAAATATAACACCTGTTTGCCAAGTTCTGCTCCTGTCGAGCGACTCTTTTCTTTTGGGGGTATGATTATCAGGCCTCATCGAAGAAAAATGATTGATAAAATGTTTGAAGAACTGATTTTACTTAAGTCTTAATTAAAACCTTAAAACTATAATATTTTATCTTGTCACTTTTACGCGATCAACGCGATGTATTTATAAATAATAGGTCTTTACCAATATAATTGTCGTTT
This sequence comes from Euphydryas editha, assembly GCA_036937285.1. Classification (NCBI taxonomy): domain Eukaryota; kingdom Metazoa; phylum Arthropoda; class Insecta; order Lepidoptera; family Nymphalidae; genus Euphydryas; species Euphydryas editha. Next base: position 4,210,452 of record JAUPFZ010000011.1, on the reverse strand, counting down.
TTGATTAAATAAGTTAACGCCCTTTTTTTTCTATACTTTTTATTTTTGTTATTCAAAATAACTACCCATTGAATCAATACATTTTTATCAACGTAACTTATTGATACCTTTCTTGAAAAACTCTGCTGGACGGGAGGCAACAAACTCTTCAAAGGCATTTTTTACTGCCTCTCGGGTATTTAATTTTTTTGCCGATAAAAAGTTATACAAATTTTGGAAAAAGTGGAGGTCTGTAGGTCTGTAGGCAAGATCTGGTGAGTACGGTGGATGACGAAGAACTTCCAACACCAGCTCTAGTAACTTGGAGACCATCTGTTGTGCAGCATGAGGTCGCGCGTTGACATATAATCATACATGTATAAACTCAATTTTTTCTTATGTATAAATATATTGTAATAAAGTTAAGTTTAACTGTATAAGTTTTTATATGGAAGAGCGGGACATCCTGCCACAGGTAAATCACTTACTTATAAGGATGTCCCAACAACGGTATTATAACATGTAAACTTTTTTTAAACTAAATAAATATATTTAAAAAAATGTTTAATTCATATTATCCATTCTCGTGTGATGCTTACTGAATATAAAACAAAAATTGTCATATAAAATAGTCGTTAAACATATAACTTGACCTACATGCTAATGTTAACTTGTTTATTTGTAGTTATGTACTATAATATTCTAGTTTTTTTATTTTTTCTTAGTATCATTGTTCTTGATTCTTTTAACCTTTACAGCGAAACGGGTAGTGAGCGAGTCATTAAAATTCAACCGTGAGAAGCGGTTTTTTGTTTGGCTCAGGGTGAATGATAATGTTGAGGGGTCTTCCACTGATAATATCGCGGTTTAAAAATTTGTCATGATAAATAAGTATACATATAGTAGCGCGGTATCGGACTCATGACTCTACGTCAACTGATGTGTACATTTCGTTCCTGGCGGTGGCTGTGTTTTCTAGTGGATTAGTAGATCGTATTATTTTCTATACATCCACAGGCTTTATTTGCCCACGCCTTTTTTTACTAACATTTTTAGATTATTATTATCGTTAATGCGTACTTATTTAGACAACGAGACTTAAACTAAGCTCAGGATTTCTATATATCGCAGTAGATCATATATACGAGTACAGGATGAATGGTGAGTTACTATCAATATTTAAGGAGAATACTCGGTACATGATTCTCATTCGAATTATGTAAAAAAAATTAGTTAAATATTAATAAGCTTTTAAGTAAAGTTACTCAACTCAACTCTTGTTTCGACACAAAACAGGTAGTTTACCTACGTCCAAACGCCGCCACGTGTTAATAGGGTAGCAGGATAAACAAGCATGATCCAATCCCCTTTAATACTTTAATCCTTGGCTTAGGATAGGCAAAAATAATAAGATATTTTACTCGTTTAAGTAACAAAGGAGATGGGGACTTTTGGGCCAAAATGTAATAAGTAGAGATATAATTTAAAAAATTGGTTATATTTTTTTATCTTACAATATAAAAAATCAAATTTATTCTGAATCTGGGAGCGGAGAAAAATGAAAAAGATTGTTTCCATCAAATTAATCGGGTATCGATTCAACTAAAATCGATTACAGAATTAAAAAAAGAAAGGTTTCTAATAGTTAATTAACTCAAAGTATTTAGATGCACAATATTGAAGTTGTAAACGATAAAGTTCATTTAAATAAAGTTACATTAATAGCGAAAATATCATTTAATATTTGAAAATAATATCGATTTCGTATTGATTTAAAATAAATCGTATTTTTAGTGACAGCTAACAACTGACTGACATTGATACTAGCCGTTTATTTTTTACCTACATTTCCTAGATGACATTTTAATAATAATAGAAGAAGAATTAAGTATGAAATACATTCAAAGGTTTTTTTTAATTCTGAACAATATTTATTAGTGTTTCAAGTTATTGATATTTGTAATGAGTTTTCAAACATTCTTCACTAAATGTAAGTAACATTAGTGCTTTAAGAACTTAGTGATCGGGTTTTTTAATAGACATTGTAACATAACCTCATTTTTACAAAACGTTTAATAACTCCGCTCTCAGATAGCCAAAATATAGAGATTTTTCAGCGAGGGATCCATAAGCCTGAATGCATTAATTGATACCATTTTCATTTCATTACATTTTGGCCCAAGAATGTATGGAATCGTATCCATCTCCTTTGTTGACTAAGTAAATGATGTGAACTTTGGCAATTTTTAGGTGTGAATAAGCGGCACAGTACAACACCTGTGCACGTGCCGCCGGCATGACTGGAAAAGTGTCAACGCTTCATTTATTTGAATTGAAATTTATGAAAATTTGGACAAAAATTAAGTACCTATTTTTTTTTACATAATTCGAATGAAAATCATGTACCGAGTATTCTCCTTAAATATTGATAGTGACTTACCAATCATTCTGTATGTATATATTTATATATATGTGATGTGAATGTTACCATTATTGAGGCTGAGTAGCAATTCTGATTCCCCGAACGATAAATTAATGAATGCTCCTGGATTTAGTATTTATACAATATAATGAGAGGTTAAATCATTTATCTTTTTTGCACTATTACTCTAATCTTCAAGTACTTGAAACGGTATTAATTATAAATTTTCATAATTATTTAGATGTCAGATATCGTGAGTCAGCAACACGGTAAAACGTTTTTATTCCTCAAATATTTTTATAGTGTATGCAATTAGGTAATTAAAAAATATTATAAAGATATCATGTGGTAGTGCAAGAACAGGAAGCCTAATATATATATATATATATATATATATATATATATATATATATATATATATATATATATATATAACACTGTGCACAATAATAACTATAAGCTGTAGAACATTGTGATAACTTTATCGTCGCATTTCTAATTTTGTTATTTATTATAAAAAAAAAAAATATAGAAGTTTATTTGTTACTCTCGAATATAAATAAGAAGTCCGTAAGATACCAAAAAAAAGAAGCCATTTTCTTGATTCAAGTTGCCGCCGCAGGCTGCTTAGCTAGACAAACAGGATAACAAATACTATCTTTTTATCTCGTAATTACAGAATATTCTATACATAATTATCTTGTTTTAATGTTATTCGGCTTGCAAATGTAACTATTTTATTTTATCTATTAAATCTTAATTGCAAACATATGACAAAATATATATTTACAATATTATATATTATTATTTACATTACATTATATGTATATTCATGCAAAAGGCGTCCTTGTCGCTTACAGCGATCTCTTCCGGGCAACCATTATTGGCGAATTATATTATTTAGGAAAAAAAATCGGGAAGAGTGCGTAAACAAAACAATGCAAACGTATACTGTTTCATACCATTTCATTCATAAATAAAATACTACTATATAGTAAAATATACATGCAACAAATTTTATTATATATAATACTATACACAAATATAATCTACAAATAAATAAACACTTAACACCCAACCGCCCTCAGTAGAACGTGAATTCTGTGTCGGGGCTCCGGAAACACACACAATACACAAGCACAAACGTCCAGAATACGACAATCATCTGTATGGCCTATACAAATATTTGTCATCTGCAGAGATCGAACCTGCGACTGCTAGCGCATCAGCTTGTTGCTGTGACCACAGCGCCAACGCGTCGCGCAAATATGTAATAGGGTACTTTCGGTAGTGAAAAATAAATTATGAGATTTGATAAAAATTGAAATTTATGTAGAAATATACTTAAATATTCTGATTTTGAGTCATAAAAGCACATTATTGTTTTATTATATTGAAATTAAAAGTCGTAATTTTTAATCTGTATATCACGTGATCTAAAACACGAGCCGCCATGGTGTGACGTCGTAAAGAGAATGTTTCCTATATACACTGCGAGTACTGATCAGTGTTCTCACTAGTAAAAAATTCGTTCCTTTATTGAGTGCCAGTACACTGCCGCAATACCATATAGAAATATAAGACGTCATAAATAGCATAATTTTTGTACTGAGAGCACTGACGCTTTCGAGGTAAGGTGCTCTCAGTACTTTGATCACCTGATCAAAAAATATAACAGCACGAATGATTTGTTATTCAAAAATATCAACAATATTCAAAAATTAATTTTTGAATATTGTTGAATTTCTTTTTGAACAGAAAACGTATACATGATAAATATTTTATTTGAATGTCGAAAAATTAGGATGATAGTATACTGGACTGCGTTCCGTTTTATCAGTAACCAGTATAGCACAGTATAGCAAACTAAAAAGTAACGTTTTCGCAGTATACTGAATTGACGTCACACCTCAGAGAGCTCTCAGTGTACATCGGAACACAACTTTACGCATATTACGTCACCAAAATAGGAGACCGCGTTTTCGCGGGAATTAAAAAGGTTTAAAACTTAATTTAATTTTATGGCAAAAAAGCGTGTTTATTTTGCCGAAATAATTTTTTTTGTGGCTTTTTATTACCAAAATTAACATTTTGAAGTACTTTTTCAAACATAGTAGAATACCCTATTATAATAAAATTATGTGTATGTATTTTCAACTTCGATGTATAAAACATAATAATTATAAGAGTGTTTATTCAAGGTTGTGCAAAGGGTAATTTCAGCTTTCGATAGAAATGATATTATAATATTAATTTCACTTTACATGTAATTATATAGTTGAAACCTACTCACTAGGTATGCTCTCTCAAATATATTAAATATTTTTTGCATTTATTGCACTTTAAGAATATTTTTACTAATTAATATTACAATAACTATTTTAGAAGAGATCTCTAACAGTCTACCTAAGGTGGTGAAAGATAATAATGTATTGTATAGTATAGTATGATGAAATCAACACACATCGATACATACATATAATACAAATGTACCTTCTACGTTTCATACTCATACATTGGGAGTAACTTTGAAGAGAAGATAATTCTTCAACCTGTCTTTGAATTATATCCTATACTAGCTTGCACCGTGGTTTCACATGTAAAAACGTATTTTAATATTTTTAAGCAATTAATCTAAGAGTAACCGCCTCGTCGAGAGGTTGCAAGCCTTACTGCCGAGCAAGGGGTCTCAGGTTTGATTCTTGGATCTTTCAACGTATTATTGAGTTTTTTTTTATTTGCCGAAAATTCTCACTAAAAGAGTGATGTTATATTTACTTTAAAAGTTGAACTATGGTTAAAAATGTCTCGAAAAGAGAAATAATAAGGACGCTAAGCTCTCAAGATTAATTTTTTCCGATTTTATAACATTTTTTATTATTGCTCAGTCCCTAATAAATAGTCGTAGCGTGATGTTATATAACCTATAGCCTTCCCCGGTAAATGGGCTATCCAACACAAAAAGAATTTTCCATTTCGAACCAGTAGTTCCTGAGATTAGCGCGTTCAAACAAACAAACAAACAAACTCTTCTAAAAAAATAACTCTTTAAAACTTATAAAATTAGTATAGAAATATCATATGAACACTTTTAAGGTTCTGTATAGGACAGATTAGAGCTTAATACAACACAATGATTGAGAACTCTAATATATTTTGACTCACGTATTAGGCGATAATTTATTAAAATATAACATCTGTGTATTACATATGGAAAGAGTTCGGTTGAGTCGTAATGACATTGCGTCACACCACTGAAAAACAGTTGAAACCAACCATTAACGTCAACAACTGACAAGCGCCGTTAATTGTGATAAAAATTGCAATAATAAACTTACGTCCCTGAACATGTGATACCTAATTGCTTCCGATTAGCGTAGTCGTAGTAAGATTCCGACAGCACCAGACGCGGGACAGGTACTCAGTTTTCGGTTCAGTCTGTCTTAATTCTAAAAGTAAAAAAAATAATATTCGTTCTAATTATAATTTTTGACAACTAAATTTGAAATTTTAACTTGTTACAGATAAAATATCAGTGTTGTGTACTTGATCGATAATGTCAAGGTGAAGCATAAAAATGGAATCGACGGAAGTACAAAGGAACTCGCCTCCGGCGTTAGGCCGAGCGCACTTATCTCATCTGCCTCAAAGACCTCCCATAAATCTCGGTTTTCAAGATTTGTCCTATACCGTATCTAATGGAAAAGGTGAGTATTTTGATATGAATATAAACTTGTATTTTTTTTTTATTTGAAAGAAAAATATATTTTTAGTTTTATTTCTTATAAATGTCATCGCTATGTGTGGTGTTTTTTTTTGTTTGCTCAAAATTGTATTAGCAAAGGAAATATTGTAAATATATATACGTAGTTCGTTTGTGTAAATGAGTCACATGTTATTTTTTTCCCGCAGCGTTTATTGCATGTTTGTAATTTTTGATTGAATATAATATTATATGTACACAATATATATACATTGAACGGGTGGAGTGAAACAATTTAAATAGTAATAATAATATTCTCTGTTGCACACTACAGAAATATATATACAAAAACATTATTACATTAAGAAAAACTTAATACCTATTTACAAAATAAAGCGGTATTATCGCTCAGTAGCGATTTTTTAAAGCCAAAGTCCAATTAAATACAAATACGAACATATACTACATAAATAAATATATAAAGAATTACAGCTTTAAACACATATAGTAAAATAGATATTTGATAGTAAACATATAAAAGTACGAGTTGCATCTACGATTTAAAAGAAAAATACGTATTAGGAAGTGGAGAGAGAATGATTTTCCATTAAATTTTTATAAGTTGCCAACGATTGAGCTGGTTTTATTGATAATGGTAAAGCATTCCATAAATGTTTTGCCTGTATTATAAATGAGCCTTTATAAAATTTTGTCTTGTGAGCAAGTATGCGGAGAATAAGGTTATTGATTGATCTAAGCTTCTTACTTAATATTCCAAGGTATTCAAAGTTTAATATAATGTGTGTTTTAATACGATTTTAAATATTTTTTTAAATGTTAGTTGGATAGGCAAACTGACAGACGTTCCACCTGATGGTAAGTGGTTGACGTCGCCTATCAATATAAACTAGTTTACCTGGAACTAGCCCAGGCAACTCATCTATGTGTTGCCTATCCAGAGACAGTAAGGTGTTAAAGTCTCGGTGCCAGCAATTACACTGCCTGTCTTGCCTTTCTCTCCGAAACACAGCAAAGCTGTTTCACGGCAGAAACAAGCAAGATGGTGGTATCCATGCAGCCGGGAGCGCAATTTTCCCAAAAATTACTTAATCATAAAAATTAAGAAAATCGCTGAATAGGCTTATCAATTTTTATTTTAAATCATACGTACATGAATTTTAATTAACACCAAAAAACTCTATTATATTATGTCACATAACATGGTGTAAATATTGACACAAGTATAAATAAAATCTATTCTACGTTACAATGAACTCTACTTAGTTGTTTTACGATACGATTATATACAATTATACAGATATTCATAGGTGATATTTACGAGTATAAGTTATGTTATTATCAATTTATCTTTTATTATTATATTTAATTTTGTAGTTTTAATTAAAATTATACTTATATAATAATTTATTTTAACGTCTATTATCTTATATCTTTAAACGAGCAATTCTTGTATATATATAATCTGAATCTCGGAAACGGCTCCAACGATTTTCATGAAATTTAGTATACAGAAGGTTTCGGGGGCGATATATCGATCTAGCTAGGATTTATTTTTAGAAAATGTCGTTTTATCCCTTTTTTTACGCAATTAAAAAATATCATTAGAATACGAAGGTAAATTTCGCTGTCATTGACAATCTTATAATAGCTCGGAAAGGAACCGGGCGGATTCGAAATCAGAATACCCGGGTTCGAATCCAGGTGTCTACAGACCATTTCTTTTTCCTTTTTTTTTTTTCAAGTTTCTTTTTTTGTGAGAAAAACTATTATTGAGAGCTCTTTTTATTTTTTATTTAAATAACCAGTTCCTAATATTTTACTATTATGTCGGTAAGATCGAAAATATTATTTATGTTTCATCATTATATAATGTATCTAAATATAATTTAACCGAGCAAAGCTCGGTCATCCAGGTACTTATCTTTTAATCTGTGCAGATTTGCATATTTCTAATTTATATAATGATAAAGTTTCATATTATGTTTTATTTTCTATTTAATCAGATGTAAATAACTTGTAAAATTAATTATCTTTTACATTTAATATTTTTTGCTTCACCATACAGACACGTACGCTGTGTTCCCACTACGCCGGACCGGTGAAATCGCCGGAAACCGGATCCCGGAACGAGGTGTTCACAAAACACCGGATCCGGTGTTTTCGCCGGAACCGGATAAATGTGAACAGCTTCATATAAAATGTGTGGCCACTAGCCTTTCCGGCAGTTTTATCAATCCGGCGTCCGGCGTAGCGGGAACGAGGCCTTAGTATTATAATTTTAGTGAAATATATTTATATTCATAAATATCGTAGATATTCTTAACAGCAATAGTATGCTAGGTCAACGACCTCTCCTTAAAGCAGATTTATCCTGCGATCAGTTGCAAGGTTTGTAGTCTAGTAATTGCCGCTTGCAGTGTGCATTAGCCAATAGTTTCGAAAGCTACGTAGTGATGTGGCGGGCTCTGTTGTATTTATCGATTGAAATAAAAAATATACATATTTATATTTATGCGCTTTTTTAAGTGGGTCTCATGCTTAAATACGACAGCAGTGAAATAATCACTAAATTAAAACAAGTACATATACCTACTTATATCGATAGTAAATGTTTTTATGTATATTATTATAATAATTTGTGTAATAATATATATCTTGTTATATAGTTAGTTATAAGACTGCTTTGTATCTTTAAATTAATAACGGAAAAATAATAAGAGTTTTAAAAGGGTAATTGTTGTGTTTCTTGCCAGTTCTTCTCAGCAGAATCTTCATTACGAATCGGTTGTAGCTTCAAGTTAACTATAGTATATTTTATATATATATATATATATATATATATATATATATATATAACGATGTACATTTTGATTTTTCTGCTGTCTGTCTGTCACTGTCATTGGTGGCGTAGTAGTTGAAAACATTGCTAATTCTCCCACTTTATGTACCAACTTTATCATAGCAATGTCTCTAAAAATATCCCCAAGGCCAGAGGCTACGAATTCTTTTACTTTTAAGTCTTGTTTTTAATGCGTAGTTTTAGACAAAAGTTTGCAATACATGCTAAAGAATCAGAATTATATATAGTACAATATATATATATATATATATATATATATATATATATATATATATATATATATATATATATATATACGCACAACGTCATATTTAGCGGAACACAAAAAAAAGGTCCATAATTAAAAAAATATGGTTTTATTTTAAAATCTACTTACTTACTTACTTTTGTTATTTAAAGTTTCATTTGTTTTACTTAAAATGAGATCACATTAAGAACAGATTTTGCGAGTAAAGGCTATTTGTGAAAAATGGTACATTTTTGAACTTTTCATGTAATCGGGAAAAGTGAAAATTAATATTTAATTAACAATTAATTAAGATAGAAAAATTGTGATTAATATAGCGTATTTCCTCCACGTGCTCTTATTAGAGTTTCTACCCGTCTAGGCATACTGAGAACGATGTTATCGATGGTCTTCTGGGATAGTCTCCGCCATTCCTCAACTACGGTGATTCGTAGTTCACCCACGTTGGCAGGAGCTGGAATTCTGGATTTAACTTTTCTTTTCATCAAATCCCAAACGTGCTCTATTGGGTTCATATCCGGTTATCTCGCCGGCCACTCCATAACAGTAATATTCATATCATTAAGATAAGCTTGAGTTACCCGAGCGGTATGCGGCCGAGCATTATCCTGCATAAAAACAAAATCGTCACCGATATATGGGGCAAACAGTACGACATTTTCTTCTAAAACTTCTCTGATATAGCGATCTGCAGTCAGACTCCCTCTGTCAATTGCTACCAAGTCTGTGCGAGCTCCCAGACAAATGCCCGCCCAAACCATTATTGATCCACCACCGTATGCAACTGTAGTTTCAAAATTTGTCTGAATGTATCGTTCTCCTTTGCGTCTGTATATTCTTTGCCTTTTTTTTTTTTTCGCAGTGGAATCCATTTACGGATGATATCCAGGATTCCCGGGTCGGCAGTTATAGACCTATGTCGGACTCGGCACTTTGGGAGTGCAATACCGTACTAAACCCCTGCGGGAGCCTTCAGCCGCTTTAATTGGAGGGTCCCGGATCTGCAGGCAACAGGATCCCTCCAGCGACAGGCCGGCCTCGGCGAAAAGGCCAGACTTCTCCTCCATGGGGACTGTCCGGCTCACCTCTGAACAGTCCCGAGTATATTCTTTGCCTGCCGTCAATTTGATTAAATAGAATTCTGCACTCATCACTAAACAATACCTTACTCCATTGGTCCGCGTTCCAAAGTCGATGTTCCTGAGCAAAAGTTAACCTGTTTCTACGATGATTTACCTCGAGCCTTGGAGCCTTGGCGGGCACAAATGAACCCAAACCAGCTTCTTCGTACCTTCTTCGTACCGTACGCTCACTTACGGTTACACCCCGCACTGCTTCTAACTCATGTCGGGCTTGTACGGCCGTCAAACGGGGGTTCCTACGTACACGAAGCCGAATGAAACGATCATCCCTACTCGAAGTGCGTCTTTTTCTACCTTGTCCTGCTCTTCTCACATAAGTACCGGTCTCCCTGAACCGTTGGATACTATACTGCGATGGGTCGTTGAAACTGGTCGACGAAGATCTCTGGATATTACTCTGTAGGTTTGACCATTTCTTCGCATTTCGAGTGCCCTGGCAATCTCCGTTGGGGCTAAGTCAGGTATAATTCAGTCCACAACTCCAAAAAGATACGCGATTAAAAAAAAAAAAAACTAACAAAAAAACAGTATTTCAATGAAATGTTAAATCAAACTCAGGAAGAAATACTCGAAGTTCTTTCCAGATATGGTGTATTTGAATAAAATTAAAACAATTGCACATAATGTGATGTTCAGTTGTTTTCTTAATTTGAAATTATTTCTTTTTAAATTAAATGACGTATAATACGTGTTGTACACAGTCAAATGCCTTAGACAAATCACAGAATACACCCAAAGTATCCTGCGACTCCTCCCAAGCATCGACTATCGAGTTAAAAATCTCTACACCAGCATCAGTTGTTGAGCGTCCTCTAGTAAAACCGAATTGTTTGTTATGTAAAAGCTTATTTATTGTAAAATGATTTAAAAGCTGACAGAGAATTACTTTTTTAAATAATTTACTACAGGCAGGTAGAATAGAAATAGCCCCGTAATTTGTGGGATATTTAAGAAATCCGGATTTAAAGAAAAATGTAACTTTACTATACTTCATAAGATCAGGAAACTCACCACTCAAAATACATTCATTAAATATAATTGTTAGGTGGGGTGCTATGATGTCTACAATCGTACCGATTATTTTAACAGAGATACCCCAGAGATCTGTGGTGTTCTTAATATCTAAAGTTTTAAATATTTTGATTTTCTCATTAGCTTCTATGGGTCTTAACATAAAATCATCTTTGCAAGTATTTACATTTTGCTTCAGTAACGATTCATACTGGTTATTTCGCCTAAATAACGTACATATCCTACCAAAATTAGTTTATTTATTTATTTATTTGTAATACTACTAATACTACCAACAAAATTACATGTTATTTAAAATTAGACATTTTGGACCTTAGATTATAAGTTACACATAATTTCACTTACAGGTAGTCACAGCATGCATTTGATTGACAATAGTGAAATAACAAACAATAAACTAATATTATTATTTAATATAAATAAAAATATTATATTTTTTTATAATAATTTTTGAAAACAACTTTGCAATAATTATTTAGGATTCTGCGTTTGTATGTATGGCGTGCGATTCAAATAAGAATAGTGTAGTTAAATTAATTGTAGTTTACAGAAAAACATCCAAAAATAATGAGATGATCTTGACCTTAATATGCATAGGTCGTGCCAAGATTACAAATGGTATATTTAAAATGAAGTCACTTCGAGATTACCTACTGACCAATTTCCACTGATAAAGTTCCATTACTCATAAACTGTACTCTTTCAAAAAACTGTGCTTTTAATTTTTTTTTTATTTAGTCTCCCACATGAAAGGTACCATACAACTTTACAATATTTAACCATTCACATTTTTTAGTTGGAACAAAAAAAAAAAACGAAAAAACATTTCTTCTATTGTGACGACCATAAGTTTTAATTTTTTAATTAATTTATTATTTGTTGTTACAGCGACTTTATTAATACATTCTGTAACAATTTCAAGTAATTATGGTTCCATAGGTACCTACCCGTATGTATGGCATTTGTGGACTACGAGAAAGTCTTCGACTCTATGGAGACCTGGGTTGTCGTGGATTATTTACAGCGATGTAATATCGACTGGCGATATATCAAGGTACTGAGGTGTATATATGACGCGGTGACGATGATCTTCCAAATCCATGACCAAAGAACAAGACCCGTTCAACTTCTTTGCGGAGTAAGACAGGGGGACGTAATATCCCCGAAACTGTTTACTAACGCGTTTGTGGTCTTACAAATAGAGTTCCGTTTTCACCCTTTAAGAAGGTAATCCTAAAAAGTAAGAGCGGTTATAACAAAAAAAAAGTAATATATATATACCTTATGACGTTATTTACAATTATTATATTATTATAATAATTGTATCATTGAATAGTTCTGTTTATACACACTAAACAAATATGCTGTATAGTGACAGAGCAAACACTGAGTACTGGATGCGACGAAAATGCAAGCCCCTCACATTCCGTCTGACGCAGGTTCTCACCGGGCACGGTTGCTTTGGTGACTATCTCTGTCGGACGGCCCAGAGGAAGGTGACGACTGAATGTCATGATTGTGGCACGGCGGTGGACTCTGCCCAGCACACCCTCGTCTGACGTAGGTCCTCGGAGGGGACTTGTCGCTCCCGAGCATCATCACCACGATTCTCGGCGACGATGAGTTCTGGAAGGCGAAGGTCTCCTTCCGCGAGACAGTAATGTCCCAGAAGGAGGCCGAAGAGCGGGCGAGAGAGGAGGCCGCTGACGTGGCCTGCATCCGCCGGCGACGAATGGGGATGCGTAGGAGGCGCTACTTAATGCGCCTCCAGTAACGCCCCTGTGCCCGTGTCGGGCCGGGATGGGAACCCGGTCCTGCTAGACACGGCTTAGTCGGAACTGTTCAGAGGTAAGCCGGACAGTCCCCATGGAGGAGAAGTCTGGCCTTTTCGCCGAGGCCAGCCTGCCGCTGGATGGATCCTGTTGCCTACAGATCCGGGACCCTCCAATTAAAGCGGCTGAAGGCACCCGCAGGGGTTTAGTGCGGTATTGCACTCCCAGTGCTCCAGTTACTCTCCAGTTGCTCTCCAGTGCTGAGTCCGACATAGGTCTAGGACTGCCTATCCAGGCGTCCTGGATATCATCCGTAAATGGATTCCCCTGCGACACAAGAAAAAAAAAAGTCTGAGTACTGGGAAATCGCATAAATAATTATTAATAAAGAAATATGTTTAAATGAAATATACATATTATTTAAAACATCTGCTTTTGAAGGTGTAAATTTAAATATTTTTTTCATACATTTGCTGTAAATGTTAACTTTATCTTCATATTTTTTTTATATAACATTGATATTCTAGTCAAAGCGCACGGTTTTGCCCATATTGATCATTACTAGGTTTAATGACATGTTACAATAAATTCTCAATAAAGAGGTTTCGTTACACAAAAAGGATATACAAAATCAGAATAGAATCTCAGAATTTGCGAGTACAAACAAAAAAGATCTTTTTTAGATGTATGGCATTAGTATAGATTAAGCAATAAAATAAAATATTACAAATATCGATAATGTCGATAATGTCCTTTCACTAGTTGTCGATATACACGTGACTAGCGACCGTCTTGTTGCCTAAAACCGCCTGCACGTGAGTGCACCGTGAAACCGCGCTATTGCCTATGCAATACACCGTTCTAGGGTATCTTACTATTCATTACGTCAAGTACGACTTAAGTCATTCCACTTCACAAATAAATAAAACTCTTTATCCTTATCATTTTACCGGACAATACAATTTTCAAAAAAGATGTGTTTGGATTCATTACGTTAAGTACGACTTAAGTCATTCCACTTCACAAATAAATAAAACTCTTAATCCTTATATTTTTTACAGACATTACAATTTAAAAAAAAAAGATGTGTTTGGGATATTTCTTTTTATCTACTTAAAATGTCAAATACGTTAAAACATTTTACACACTAAGTTCGAAATTAAAAACATAAAACTTTAAGTCGTGACGACGGATTTAAATTGTTTGCATCACATCTCATGTGATGGAGCTTAGTTATAGGTAAAATTTAAAGTGAAGTGCGTTGAACAATGCTCGCGAGAGTCAAATGTCTTAATCTAGTATTAATATTAACATTATACTGGCAATAAAGACAAAGTGATTTTTTTATGTTTGTAAGCTTTTCCGGTCAGACAGATATGTCTGCCAGGGTAAGTATGGAGTTGTGTATGTGCCTCTTTCATAGTCATATTCTCACCGGGGATCATTCCTCTTCTCCCTTATTTAGCCCTCCCTTTATTTAAGTCCAGTAGATCAAGATCAGTCCTGGTCATACAGGCAGTAACTTTATGAACATTAATGGAAGTGTAGGCTAGTCACATTTGAATATTGTGGGTACCATAAATGAGAAATCACGCGACTCGCTGTTGGAGATCTCCGTTGAAACTTTCACATATATTAACAAGGACATTTTTAATCATCATCATATCTGCCATTGATTGTCCACTGTTGAACGTAGGCCTTCCCCATGGACCTCCAGAGCGATCGGTTCAATCATAATGGGGTGGAGGGGTTGCCAATAGTCGCCACGCTTTTCAAAAGTGTTAGCGAGTGCAGTGTGTTGTGCCAGAACATGGTGACGCTGCTGCCTATCGCCACCCTGGTCTGTGCATAGTTATTCTCACCGATATGGCCTTAGTCATCTTTTACGACACCTCGGCAAGAAAGAGGTCGAAACTATACTTCTCTGCCAGTCACCGCACGACACATTTCTAATAACATTATTACGATATGACTCGTAACACACATACATATGATATAATAACAAATACAATGCCAAATACAAATACAATGCCAAATATAAGATGCATTTATATTTGATTACAAACACGCAATATGACCATTACCTTATTAAAGGTCTTAGATTATGTACCATTTTTTGCTCGTTTCGCAAAATAATAAATTCACGTCAAGGACAATTTAATAATTTTAAACTGTGTGCTATTCTTAGTTATAAATTTGTGCCTTATTCTAACAAGTTTTATAAACAAAAAATTAAATTATAAAATGCGGTAGATTGATATAGGCTTAGGAAATTTGAAAAAGTTTAAAAGTAATAAATTAATGTATATTTTTTTATGCTCATAAGGATAAGAATTTTTGTTGTAGTTTTAAAAATTAAGTAGAGTTCGTATGATATATCGCTCTAGCTATTTAATATATTGGTAATTTTTCAGATTCTGATTAAATATTGATACGATAAACAACAAAAAATACCAGTTAAAAGAAGATTCCTTAAATATTTTTCAGTTATTTGAGAACATGTTTTCTAATAACAGTTCTAACATTTAGTATTGAATTAGGATTTAATAACGCGAAAAAACGATAGAGATAATAACAACGATGTGTTAATTAAAAACAAGTATTTTATTTAAAGAAATCAGCTAATAGATCTGAATTGTAATTATAAATACGAAGGTCATGAATGCCTTAAATTGTTTGTTGATTTTATAATCGATTTCGATAATCCTTCTGTATCTGTTTTTTTTTACCCGAATGCGACAGAAGGAGGGTTATGTTTTTCGAGTGTATGTATGTATGTATGTATGTATGTTCATTTCTTTGGCACGACCTACAGCCCAAACGGCTGGACGATTTTTGACATATGAGGTGTCGTTGGATTTGTCTAAATTGTAGTAGTGACATAGGCTATATAAATTTTCAAAATGGCGCCCGCAAATGGCGGAATGAGGGGGGGGTGTTGAATTTTTTTTTCTTACTGTAGCAATATGGGTATCAAATGAAAGCTAGTAAATTGTTTTATTCTTTTTAGTTTATAATAAGAGTATTTTACGCAGTCGGGTTTTTTGATTTTTTTAATTAAGCATACTTGTTTAAATAGAAATCGTACTTTAAGATAAAATTCTATACAAATTGTGTCAGAAATATATCAACAGTAAAATAGATTATCAGCCACCCGTTGGTATTTCTGTACTATGGCATTATAAAAATAGGTCTCAATTTGTCCAGACCAATTTGTGTTCCTTCTTTATTCATTATAAATACTCGTTGGTATCCATACAGATTTGCCACGACGTGTAGGATTATTATTAGTGTCGAGTGTATTTATATAGGTACTCGATGTTTTTGTGGTCTCTTTGTCTAAATTATTCTATATATTTTTATTGAATCGTTCTTACGTGTATAATATTTGTGTTTTTTGCTGAAAGAATCATACCAACTTCGTTCTAAATATTATACCAAATATTAAATTATTTATTGCTATATTAACTGAAATAATTTTGTGAATCCTATAAGTAGTTGAAAGTAGTTTAGCAGGTTGAAGGTTACGTCATGCGTTCAAACTCAAACTCAAAAACTAATATTATACAAGTATGCTTAATTAAAAAAATCAAAAAACCCGACTGCGTAAAATACTCTTATTATAAAATAAAAAGAATAAAACAATTTACTAGCTTTCATTTGATACCCTTTTTTTTTTTTTTTTTTTTTACGCAGTCGAATCCATTTACGGATGATATCCAGGACGCCCGGGTCGGCAGTCCTAGACCTATGTCGGACTCGGCACTTTGGGAGTGCAATACCGTACTAAACCCCTGCGGGAGCCTTCAGCCGCTTTAATTGGAGGGTCCCGGATCTGCAGGCAACAGGATCCCTCCAGCGACAGGCTGGCCTCGGCGAAAAGGCCACACTTCTCCTCCATGGGGACTGTCCGGCTAACCTCTGAACAGTCCCGACGACGCCGTGTCTAGCAGGACCGGGTTCCCATCCCGGCCCGATACGGGCACAAGGGCGTTACAGGAGGCGCATTAAGTAGCGCCTCCTACGCACCCCCATTCGTCGCCCGCGGTTGGAGGCCACGTCGGCGGCCTCCTCTCTCATCCGCTCGTCGGCCTCCTTCTGGGACATTACTGTCTCGCAGAAGGAGACCATCGCCTTCCAGGACTCGTCGTCGCCGAGCATCGCGGTGATGACGCTCGGGAGCGACAAGTCCCCTCCGACGACCGACGTCAGACCTTGACGCAGCACCGCCCATCTCGGGCACACCTCGAGGGTATGCTGGGCAGAGTCCACCGCTGCGCCACAATCGTGACACTCAGTCGTCGGCTGCCTTTGGGCCGTCCGACACAGGTAGTCACCAAAGCAACCGTGCCCGGTGAGAACCTGTGTCAGACGGAAGGTGAGGGTCTTGCGTTTTTGACGCATCCACCGCTCAAGGACCGGGCGAATGGCAGCCGTTACGCGTGTGCCATATGGCTGCACCGCCAGGTCCTCCCCCCACCTCCGCTGTTGTGCTACAGTAAGAAAAAAAAATCAACTTGAAAATTTATATAGCCTATGTCACTACTACAATTTAGACAAATCCAACGACACCTCATATGTCAAAAACCGTTCAGCCGTTTGAGCTGTAGGGCGTGCCAAAGAAATGGACATACATACTCACATACACTCGAAAAACATAACCCTCCTTCTGTCGCAGTCGGGTAATAAATTAAAATCTATATGAAGAAGAGGTCTTTGCCAAGCAGTGGCACGTTTACAGGTTGATTCAGTTCCGTTCAATATAGGTTATATATAACTCACTAAATATATACAATTCAATAGTGATTTTAAATAATGTCTAAATCTAAATCTATTTATACACTATATTTATAGTAATATCAAAAAATTTACGTAATTAATGTTATTTTTACCCGACTGCGATAGAAGGAGGGTTATGTTTTTCGATTGTATGTATGTATGTATGTATGTATGTATGTCCATTTCTTTGGCAAGCCCTACAGCCCAAACGGCTAGACGGTTTTTGACGTATGAGGTGTCGTTGGATTTGTCTAAATTGTAGTAGTGACATAGGCTATATAAATTTTCAAAATGGCGCCCGCAAATGGCGGAATGAGGGGAGGGAGTTGAATTTTTTTTCTTACTGTAGCAATATGGGTATCAAATGAAAGCTAGTAAATTGTTTTATTCTTTTTAGTTTTTTGATTTTTTATGTTTGTTATTATTAATTAAGCATACTTGTTATATGAAAAGATTTATAGCGTTGATGTCAGATGTGGTAAATTATTTGTAACATATCATTAAAATCGCTATTATTTTTCTGTTTGAAGAGTTAGAATATAAAAAGATGTTTTTTTTTGTACGATTTTATAGTTTATAGGTAATTAAGTAGCATTTATCAAATCATTTATGAATAATTGCTGTCTCACTTTTTTGGTTTTGATTCGTAATGTTTTTATTAACAATTAAAAAAAAACTCATTTGATGATTCGCTTGTTAATAAATTAATCCACAAATTTTGAGTTACATCTTTGTTTTATTAAAGGTGCGATATATTTAAAAAAAAACACTTATAAATTCTTTAATATTTATGACAAAAAACAAATTTTCGTCAAATTATTTAGTTTAGACTTTCATGTAGCCTTTTTTATAAGCATATCATTGCGAAAACATGCTCAAAGAGCGTGTGAAATATTTAAATATTGCAGCCCATTGTTTGAAAAAGCCGTTCAATTGGACGGATTTTATAGCCATAGATATTATAAAGAGGAAATATATTTTGTTTATTTTATTGTTTACTTGTAACCGATAAACTATCATTAATAAATGAAATGATTTTGATAATTAATTTACTGTTAGAAAATTATATTTTTCAGAAGTAAAATAGGCTATATAATATCACACTACGACAAATAAGCATAAATGTAACCAATATAAAAATCGATGACGGAAACGTCAGGTGCCGAATGATTCTGAAGTTTATGCAGACAACGTCGTAAGCAATAGCATTAGCATTTACATATTAATGTTACTAGGCGTTTTATAAATGTAATGTAGAACATAATTATACTATTAGGTAACTCATTTAAAATTATCGAAAGTTATTAAATTAAATTTTATCGATTGTTTTCGATTTTTATTTTATTTCTTATTACCTACTGTACTATACAGTATCAGCCTATAAACAACCTTCTGCTGAGCGAAGGCCTCTTCTCCATATAGAAGAATGGTTGGAGCTTAATCCACCACGCAGCTCCACTGCGGGTTGGCGGATAATTTCTATACAATGAGTAACGATCGTTATCACGTGTTTATGATAATAACCGGGACCGACGGCTCTACGTGCTCTACAAGGACATACATCCAGAAACGGAAACAAATATTTGTATAAAAATTTGTCCCGAGCGGGAATCAAACCCGCGACCGTCGGCCCATGGCATTGAGGCGACTACTCGCACCACTACACCAGAACGGTCGTCTTGTCTATTCATATACGAGTAAATGTTGTAAATAATTTTTATTTTGTTAATAATCTAAAATATGTAATCTAAAAATGATAATTCTTTTCGGTACATTGATAATTAATTCATGTCGTGGCCGTCTTAAACAGACACGCACTTTATATAATTGTGTCTAAGTGTAGAGACTGCTGGTTGATATAAAAATGTTAATACAAAATGTTACGATTTTATTGTAATATTATTACCATTATAATAAGAAATAAAAATTATTTAATATTTTATTTTACGAGAGCATTTCGTAAGTGAATTAAAAAAAAAAGCATATCTATAGCAAAATGTTAATTTATGTAAATAAATGAATAAATTATTGCAAAGTCATTATACGTTGCATAGATAAGACAAATAAAGATGCAAATATTTTTAGCCAAAAGCCATTAGTATATTGAGTTAATAAAAAATAAAACACGTTTGGTTATAATCGCGATGCGTGAACAAAAAAAAAATATAAATGCGAAATACTTAAACGATTTAATTAATTCAAAATTTGTAATAATCCGTTTTGTATGTAAGCTTGAATTTTTTTTTCTACTAGTTGGTAATCGCGACTTCGTCTACGTGAAGTGATTGAGTACCTTATCCTATCTCTCTTTTTCTAAATCACTGAAACCTTCTTTGATTTATTAGCCAGGGATAAAAATGATAAAATATTATAAAAATGCATATAAATTTAATTTTATAATTATTGAAACAAGTATGCTTTATTAAAAAAAATCAAAAAACCCGACTGCGTAAAATACTCTTATTATAAATTAAAAAGAATAAAACAATTTACTAGCTTTCATTAGATACCCATATTGCTACAGTAAGAAAAAAAAAATCAACTCCCCTCCCCCTCATTCCGCCATTTACGGGCGCCATTTAGAAAATTTATATAGCCTATGTCACTACTGCAATTTAGACAAATCCAACGATACCTCATATGTCAAAAACCGTCCAGCCGTTTGCGCTGTAGGGCGTGCCAAAGAAATGGACATACATACATACACTTGAAAAACATAACCCTCCTTCGTTAGTCTGTCGCAGTCGGGTAAAAATTTAACGGATTTGCAAGATGAAGTGGCAGTAGGCAGGGCACATAGCTCGCAAAACTGACGGCTGATGGAGCAGAAAGGTTCTCGAGTGGAGACCACGTACCGGCACGAGCAGCGTCGGGCGGTCGTCCACGTGATGGACAGACGACTTGAGGAAAGACGCCGGAAGCAGTTGGGTGGAGGCTGCTTTGAACCGGCGCTCTGGAGGTTGATAAGGGAGGCCTACGTTTAGCAGTAAACATCTAATAGCTGATGTGATGGTGATGATGATTGAAAAAATATAGTTGTCCTAAACAAATAATAATTTTCTATGTTAGTCTTTTCGAGTTTAATTTTTGTGACAATAAGTATCTTATATCTTTAGACGAGCAATTATCTCTCTCTCTCTCTCTCTATATATATATATATATATATAGTATGCAGGAGGTTTCGGGGGCAATAAATCGGTCTAGCTAGGATTTAGAAATATGTCGTTTTATCCTTTTTTACGCAATTAAAAAATATCATTAGAATACGAAGGTAAATTTCGCTGCCTCGTATGGAAATAGCTCGGATGGGAATCGGGCGGATTGGCAATCAGAAAACCCAGGTTCGAATCCAGGTGTCTACAGACCAATTTTTTTTCCTTTTTTTTCAAATTTCTTCTTTTGTGAGAAAAACTATTATTGAGAGCTCTTTTTATTTTTTATTTAAATAACCAGTTCCTATTATTTTACTATAATGTCGGTAAGATCGAAAATATTATTTATGTTTCATAAGTATCTAATGTATCTATAAATATAATTTAACCGAGCAAAGCTCCAGGTACTGTTAATTACTGAATCAAACTTTTTAAAAACGAATTCGGCGTTTTAGATGTGAAATTATATCAGATAGATCGGTATAACTTTCGCATTTATACAAACAAAAATAATTAAAAAAAAAATATATATATATATATATATATATATATATATATATATATATATATATATATATATATATATTGTTGATTGGTTTACTGTTGTGCCTGTGAAACTCAGTTGTTTTTTTTTGTTTTTTTTTTTTTAACATCACAGGGTCGTCTGTTCCTATTGATATATATTATTTCAAATAAACATACATATTTATAAATATAAATTACACCCAAAATTGGGGCGGGAATCGAACCCACAGCCCTGGAGCAGAAAGCTAACTGCACCGACGGGCCAGTCGAAGGGTGCCAGGTTGATTCCGCCAATGTCACGTAGGATGGAGAAGACACGTAGGAGATTG
Source organism: Euphydryas editha (assembly GCA_036937285.1). Taxonomy (NCBI): domain Eukaryota; kingdom Metazoa; phylum Arthropoda; class Insecta; order Lepidoptera; family Nymphalidae; genus Euphydryas; species Euphydryas editha. The sequence goes on along the minus strand of JAUPFZ010000011.1, from coordinate 4,188,489 downwards.
ATCGGTGCGATTGATATATCAGTCTCAGTTTAATTTTGAAAACAAGTGATATCAGACATTCATTGTAATTAGAATATGTCGCAATAATTCATATATTTGATTTAAAAATATATCTACTTAATTCAAATTGCAAATACCCGACATTTTACTATTTACATAGAAATAATTTAGGATTGGATTACTGTGTTAACATTTGGTTAACTGGTCATAGTAAAACTGGAAGCTAACCTTGATTGGATTTGTCATTGTTTTGTATGAGAGGAGTCTCTTTGTCTTGAGTAAATTCGATTACTAAAGAATAGGGAAAAGGGATGTTTGATCATATTTTAGTTTTATACTTACTTACAGTCGTACCTAAGTAATCTCATCTAAGTACTAATCGTAACTAAGACTAGTTTTATACTTACAATCGTACTAATGACAATCGTTTTGGTGAAGTCGTGCGAGAAGTTGCCTTAACGCCAGCGGTCGCGGGCTTGATTCTCCCTCGAGGGAGATATTTTTGTTTGTACAAATATTTGTTTCTAATCTGGATCCATGCCAAATCCAGTAAATCCGTCGATCCATTTGTTACCATATACGCCTGATACCGATCATTACTCATGCTAGAGTCATTATCCACCAAACCACAAAGGGGCGACGTGGTGGATTAAATTCCACCTCTTCTAAATGAAGAGGAGGCCTTGACCCAGCAGCATACTTACAAGATAATTTAGTATAACTAATAAATTATTACAACGGTAAGCAATTATTATCTATGTCAGTCGGCTGTTACCTAAAGCACAGACTTTAAATTGCCTGTCTAAGGACCAGACGACCGTGGCGTATGTCAAAAAAATGTATTTATTACTATTATTTATTTTTGTCTCTTTTAAAATGTGTCATTAAAATATTTATCAATTAATATTTGTTTATAAAAAATACTTCATTTGTAAACGTGTCTATCATTTTAAATAATAAATAACCTTACTCAAGGCGGTGTCCTCAAATTAAAAAAATAAATAAACTAGACAATGATTTGTAGCCAATAAAAATGCGATACTTAAGTATTAGCAATTTGCGACTTCTATCATAATTTGAATAAGACATACATTAATTTAAACGTACAATTTGTATATTTGTTTTATAATTAAAAAAACACGGTTAAATGAATTTTGTACTATTTAGGTTGGTTAATTTAAATATATAATTAAATGTTTTCAAACGATAAAGCATCATTCATATGCGCACATATTTAAATATATGTAAGTACTTATGTATATGTATAATGACTGACCCGTTGGCGCAGTTTGAAGTGACCCTGTTTTCTGCTCCAAGGGTCGTGGGTTCGATTCCCGCCTGAGTCTGAGTGTAATATATGTTTATTTATATATGTATTATTTATATGTATATTTATTAAAAAAATGTATATCAGTCGGCTGTTACCTAAAACACAGGCATTAAGTTGCCTACCTTAGGAACAGACGACCGTGTGTGTGTGTTAAACATATTTATTATTTATATGTATTATATACATACATATTTTATATTGACATGCAAATTACTTTGATCTACTATTTATCAAAGTAAAAAGAAAACAAATACAATTTAACAGCTTAAAATAATATAATTCTTCTCTCTACAATTGAAAGACAAATATCTCATGTTTCATATGGAATTAAATTGACGACTGACGACTGACGACGCGTTGGCGCAGTGGTCACAGCAACTGGCTGATGCGCTAACGGTCGCGGGTTCGATCCCCGCACATGAGAAATATTTGTAAAGGCCATACAAATGTTTGTCGTGGTCTGGGCGTTTGTGCTTGTGTGTTGTATGTGTTTCCAGACGCCCGACACAGGATTCAGATCCTACTGGGGGCCGTTGAGTGTGAGACGTTTATTATTATTTTTAAATTATATGTATATAAAGCTAGTTATTATATAAGTAAATAGTTTTTGACATTGTTAAAGGAAGGAAAATATTTAGTCCATTGTCAAATAATTCCTCCTGGTATATTGAAGTATTGGCATTTGATAATTATAGATCACCTAAAATCTGTGTTGACATTGTATTAGGTCGGGAAAAAGTTTTTGAGTTGACGTAAAACGTATTGTATTTTTGTAATGTTAAATACGTATTTTGTATGTATAAAATTGAAGAAAAATGAATGATGGTTGTTTGTATCTGGCTGGTTTTAATAGTAATAAATATTGGACATTAAGAAAAAGTAAAGAACACTTTTCCGCCATTTTCAATTGTTTTTCTATCCGTAAAATATAGTGAATTTAACGAAGAAATTTGATACATTCTGAAGTTTTGTTACAAAAAATGGAAAAATGAAACTCAATAGCCGCAAAAAAATTTGTGATGTTTATGGATCTAATGCGGTCAGTAAGATTAGCACAAAGTTGGTTCAGGCGTTTTCAGTCTTGGAATTTTTATGTCGAAGATTGTTGCCATTTTTTAAAAAGTTGACCAAGATCGGCATATTAGTAGTTACGACATGGCCAAGGAATTGAGAATTGAACAGAAATTTATAAGAGCTCACTGAAAGAAACATTTATTTTTGACGCTGGTGAAATACGTTTACGTATCCCGCCGCCCGAGGGTGACGGGTATGTGGGACTCGCTGACTGCAAAGTCAGAATACCCACTAAAACACAGCGGTGCCCTCGTCGTCGTACAAGGACGCCACGGGATCACGGTTGTATGCCACCGTGACGCCCCGACGGTTGGCTCGCCTACGCGGGCCGCCCTCGGTCATAGAGCGCTCGCGGGCACCGTGAGCGCTCTATCTCCGCTGCACCAGAGACCGGCGAACGGGGGAAACTGCGGCAGGTCATGATGACATAGCCGCAGTCTCCTCCGTGACCTGGTGCGATTGATTTTGGGGAGCGGTCGGGGCCTTTGCCGCCGCTCTAACCCTCGATTTTGGGGGGCGGCACTCCCGCCCTCCCATTATATGCGACGCCGGTTTGCCGGCGTCCGCGCAAACGGCGCAGCGCAGTGCCCCGGTGCAGTTACGGGCAATGTGCCCCTCCACGCCGCACCGGTAGCACGCGCCTCTGCGGTCGACCGCAGCCGGACAAGTCGGGCGAGTATGCCCGATACCCATGCATTTAAAGCAGCGCATAGGGCGCTGCTCCAAGACTTGAACCCTGGCCGAGCTCCACCCGACACTGAAAGAAACCTAATGAATTGTGTACTAATTTGCGATTCTCTATTTAAACTAAACCATTTTTGAAAAGTTTGATCACTGGTGATGAAAAGTGGACCACCTACGACAAGAACGTGCGAAAAAGATCATAGTCAAAGGGTGACTACCGTTTGACTATGATCTTTTTCCAAAGGTCCACAGACTGTAACGAAACCCGGATTAACACGCAATAAGGTGATGCTGTGTGTATTGTGAGATTAGAAGAGCATCGTTCATTATCAGCTTTTACCGCCGGGTAAAACCATCGATTCGAATCTTTACTGTCAATAACTAATGAGACTCAAGCAAGAAATTGAGAAAAAACGCCTGGAATTGTTCAACAGAACTATGGTTTGGGAATTCCCGACAATTTCAAAGTCCTGGGTCACGAGACAGGCTACAATCAAAGTCACGGGAAGTCCCGGGACTTCGAGACTTTTAATTAAAAAAAAATCCTTTTTTTTAGAGGGTAAGCCTTTTTTGAAGAATTTTAATTCAGTTAATTTCTGGTGAAACGTATTAAAAAAGCCAATTTTTTGTAAAACTCAACATTTTTTAAACAGAAAATCTTAATTACTTTTTTCAATATATATAGCATTCAAAGTTTAGAAGAACCGCTTCGCCAAATGGTTATTAGTTGTTGTTGATTGAATATTTTTGAGCAACACGTCAATTGTTGCTTCGGCTGTAATGAAGCGTTTTGTCAGCTTCTAAAGCGTCTACAGCTATCTTGAGTGGCTACAACAAATCAACAATTGACCGCAAAAGATGAAGATTGTCTTCATTCCACTTGTCTGACATGTTTAAATCAATAAATGCTTTTTTTATGCAATTTTTGAGCTCCAGAAACCTTTTTGATGTACAAAATGATGGAATTCCATCTTTTCTTAACATCCAGTAGGAAACTGAGTTCTTTCCCAAATTCTGATTTCAAATAATTCTGTAATTGGCTGTTTCTCAGTGGACATTTTCGAAATAATTTTACTAAAAACCTTGTTTTATCAAGCACTCTTTTAATTTCATCTATTGGTTGGTAGTTTGTTTCATTGTCCGTTTCGTCATCAGTAGAGTTCTCCATGAATTCATCCTCACTATCTTCGCAGCTAGAGACTGTGTATGTGGTAGGAGTCTCTTTCTTTTTATAAAATGTATCTACCATTCCTAGATGAATTGCGTGGTTCATGCATAAAATCATCTCGCTAGGGTTCTTATTACGTTTCGGCAACGCATTTATTGTGTTGTGTAGTCAGTAGTTACATAGTAGACCAAGTAATTATTCATTAAACTAACAGATGGCGCTAGAATCCTTCAATTATTTGAAAATAAAAATGATTACTTAACAATTTCGACAATCTTGTCTCGTCTCGAGTCTCGACCCGAAAGTCCCGGGACTCGAGACAACTAAAATTACGAAAATTCCCGGGACTTCGAGACACGAGACGTCCCGGGACCCAAACCCTAAACAGAACATAAGTGGTCTTCTCTCTCATCATCTTTGGCTTGAAATCAAAAATTGAGAGAGCTAGGTTGGGAAATGTTAATGTATCCGTGTATTGTGTACGTGACCTTACATCCTTAGATTTTTACCTGTTTCAGTCTCTTCAGAATTCATTGGGTAGTGTAAGGTTAACAACATAAAGAGAGGACTGTCAAAACTACTTGTCGCATTTTTTTGATCAAAAATCCCAAGATTTCTACAGGAACAGGAATATGTCACTACCTACTAGATGGCAACAAGTAATCGAATAAAATATGTATATATATTATTATTAAATGTAATTAAACTTTGAAAAAAGTCTTGAATTTGTAGGTGTATAAAAAATAAGTGTATAAAACTTTTTCTCCGACCTATAATATACATATAAAATGATTTATATCTCTTTATTAAAGAGATATATATTAAAGATTTTTATACGCAGCTTACGCAAACGGAAAGATCAAAATTTTAACTTATTATAACTATTGACGTTACGAATTTTAATTTAATTAATATTTTAAAAAGCCTACAAGTTATATATTATTCCGAGCTCATCACTCTTCGGGATTGTTGTAAATTTCTCACGGTTGTATAATACATAATTATATTAATATAAAAACTTTTGTACATTAATAAAAAAAAAAAAAAATTACTTAAAAAAATAATGATACAAAAAAACCTTATAACTTTAATTTTTTGTCTTTCGAGAGTTAATTAATTAATTTCGCAAAGGTTTTTCGATGTATCATATTATCATTATTTTTTCATATCATTATCATCATTATTTTTTTAAGTAATTGTTTTTTTTAAATAAATGTACAAAAATTTTAATATTAATATATAAATTATACAACCGTGAGAACTTTATTATATATATATATATATATATATATATATATATATATATATATATATATATATATATACATATATACAGTTTATATATTATTTTCAAAAGAGTAACTGCGGAGTTTCTTGCCGATTCTTCTCTGCAGAATCTACATTCCGAATCGATGGTAGCTTTACCATTACAAAATAATAATCAAATTTAAATTTTTAATTTGTAAAATGACGATTCAAAGGTGCTCTTAGGGCCTATTTGAATAAAGTTAATTTTGATTTTGATATATATATATATATATATATATATATATATATATATATATATATATAATACGTACATTGTATAAGACATATTATTAGACTTTCTTAAAATCTTAACGCTACCAATCACTTTTATGCAACTAGCATATAGAGTCGATTTCCGCCAAATTTTGCCTTAGCCCATCACCAATTTAAAAAAAAAGCCAAATTCGAACTCTTGGTTTAAAAGATTCAGATAGCTTAGGATAAAAAACTTAACGGCCTAATAACTTTCCTTTCCCAAATATCGTTAAATGAATTAAAAAATCGACTAAAGAAATATTTCTACAAAGGTCCGAATTTATACAAACTATGGTTATAAATGTGAATTTTATCATAATTAACATCCCCGCATTCTCTTTGGGGCTAAAATTGTGAAAAATCCATTTGTAGCTGTTATATGATAAAAAGAATATTTATTTTAAATTTCATGTCAGTAGAAAACGTATTTAAAGAATAATAAATATTTTACAATTACCATCCCTGCAATATCCTTGGAATGGAATTTTAATTAAATTCGTTGTTAATGGATTTCAACATCACAAATATAAAATTTATACCAAATTTCAGATCCATAAAGATTATTTTTAGGCAAGGAATTTTGTTAAATATATTTTTAGCTGAAGTCTACGAGGAAGAATTTTTTTTTCCAAATTTCAAATCTGTAGGAGCTATAAGAAAAGCTTAGAAATATGATTTTTATAAGAAGAGCTTAGAAATATGATTTTTTCAAAAGGAGCCTTCAATATCTTTTGGGAGGAGATTGGAGAGGAGAGGAGGGAAAAATCCTATCAAATTTCAAGCCTGTGGACGGAATTGTTTAGAATAGTTAATTTTTCATTGTTAACGCTAACGTAATTAAAATAATGATTTTTATTCGAGGGACGCTAGGCCACGTCAGCATTTTGTGACAATGATCAAAACATATAAAAAACTTGTCATCGTCTGTTAATAAGAGATAATAAAAAAAAAAGAGTTCCAGAGCTATTTATAAGCGCAATAGGGCTTCTATTTTTTCTTATTTTAATTTTTGTCTCTCTGTTTGGTCCGGCATCACGAAAAAAATGCTGCGTGTAATTGGATTCGGTTTTCATTGCTTTGATCATCGAGGTCTTAAACTGTAGTTTTTACTCTATAAACAATTTTGTGAAATCGCAACGAAGTTTCGTACACTAATTTACAGCGAATGAAATCGCAGAGTACAGCTTGTATACAACTAATACATTTTTTTATAGAGTCTAAATTAAATAATATATTTTTACAAAAGAGACATTCTTCGAAATAAGCTCATATACCATTGTCACTCATGCCTCCACAACCAAAGAATAACTATGACTTGTGCAAATAATTGCTAACCTATAGAAGTAGTTGACAATCACACATATCTCGGTCTTGTGATAGATCGTAACCTTAATTGGAAACCACACATCGATCGTATATGTGACAAGCTAAGAGCATTTTTGGCCAACATTATAATAATAAAAAACCGCATCTCCTTCCATACACGTTTGTTGATTTACCGCGCCTTTATAACCTCTATCTTATCCTATGGGCTTAGTAGTTATGGACGTACTTATCGAACATACCTAGATACTATCTATCGATTACAAGTAGGAATACTTAAAAATATTGTAACACCCAAAATTAAAGTAAATTGCACTAACAACGAGAATATGCTATTTAAAATTTGCCAAACCCTCCCCATACATGAACTTGTAGTGTACACATTGCTTAAAGAACAGTTTTTTAATACAGATATCCAAAAATTAAAAGAACACAAAATTACTACACGTCAAATAACTAACAAAAAATTATTTGTACCTAAAGTTAAAAATACGTACGGCAAGCGGACCTCCGCACATATTATCCCTCTTTTAATAAATGAGCTCGATTTAGACATAAGAAATAATATCAACCCAACAAACATAAAATATAAACTTAAACAGCATTTTTTAAACAAATTGTAACAGTCTGTATTATATATAGCACTATTCTATTCACTGAGCTGCCGTATTGTCTGTTTGGTTTTACAGTCTACCCTCATAATTTAATTAAATAATTGTACTGTCTTTTTCTTTTTTGTTTAAGAATTTTGTATGTAATTTTTATGATATGGCGAATGTTTGCTGAACGCCACATTCCTGTGTACACCTGGTCTGGTTTTTTTGTGAATGTGTGACATGTATTTGTTTATATGTTTGGTATGGTAATAAAAAAAAAAAAAAATTGTGTGTGTCAGCTCCGACGCACGACTGGAGTTTACTCCTTAAGTACGATTGTCTAAACATACGCAAAAAGAGTTTATCCAACTGAAAATAAGATTAATACCATATGAAAGGGTAAATTAACAAATTAATGAAAATAATATACATATATAAATATATATTTATTCATTTTATATACATTTATTATAACTAATCGGCGAAATATTTTACATTAAACTTTTCACAACAGTCAATTTCAGATGTGCACAAATATTTCATTAGGAGTGTTGATAAATTATGTAATTATTATTATCTGACAATTATCATTTATTTTTTAAATATTATTTTTCAATATTAATTAGAGCAACATTACTTTCGCACCGCACCATAGGTGCGCGTGCACCGAAAAAGTAACGAGGTCATTCATCAGTACATTTTACCTCTCATATTTTTCTCATACCGGGCGCCTTATATATGAAAATCGATTCTTAAGGAGTAAACTCCAATAAACTCCAATAAAAAAAAAAAAAAATTACAATATCTAAATTGTGAGTAATTTTTTATGCGAATGATCTTTGACAATGTAACGACATTTCACTACTTTATTGACTTCCCTTGACCTTAATCATTGTATAAAAATGACCTACTACATACACTTATCATTCAATTTTCAGCTTTATTCCTTTAAAACGAGGTTCAAATTTTACAATTGATTTATATTTTAAACTAATTTTGCAAAGATTTGTGAGAGTATTGTGTATTAATTTTTTTTAAAGAATAATGTTCGCAATTTTGTTTCATTTTACTGAGATGTCATTTCACTCATCGATTAAGATTCTGATTTTAATTTGAAATATTTTTTTATAATCCATGTTAGTTTACAAAATAGACTAATTAACAACAATCTAAAAATGTTAGTAACGAAAAATTCTTTTAAATAGTTGCTATATAGCTTATAGAGTCTGTCTTAGATAGTTGTTTACGGTTTTATTGATTCAACTGACCTCGACGCTTAATGCCATTTCTCCTGTTCTTATTTTGAAGCCTTGTAAGATTCGTAAACAGAATAAATCATTACCCGCTTCTTAAGTCGTAACGTACACCTTGAAGTTAATGTGTCCAAATAAACAAACTCTTTAATCTCATTAGGCTAAATATAAATTATATTTTTGTTGCAGTTTCAAAACTTATATTAAGAGGAATCAATGGTGAATTTCGGTCCGGACAGCTAACTGCGATCCTCGGCCCATCTGGTGCTGGCAAGAGCACGCTGCTTAATATACTTGCAGGATATAGGTGATATTTTTATATTACATACATACATTAAAAAAAACCTAGAAAATAGGGATGTTTGATATTCGACTGAATTTTTAATATAGCTAGAGTTATGCAGTATTTTCGTCAATTGTTCGCCGATTTTAATTAGTTTTCACAAATGTGGTCTTGTATTTTTATTTAGACTCAGCCATAACGTATCCTACCACGCTGTTTTAGCACAGTATCTTTCACTACCTATAACAAAATGAATATAAAATAAGTTAAACATTTGAAAAAAAATAGCGGTGTTTATACAGGTTTTAATACGTGGCCTTCGACAACACCATAAATCAATAAAGCGTTATTATTTTACTTACACTAGCTGACCCGTACGAAAAATTCGTACAATACTTTAGTCAAATATTAAGTGTCAATATAATGTAAAAATAAGTAAATATATAAGTTCTTGATGTTCTAAAAAACATCTTTTCTTAATAATATATATGATTGTTTTTACCCGACTGCGACAGAAGGAGGGTTATGTTTTTCGAGTGTATGTATGTATGTATGTATGTATGTATGTATGTCCATTTCTTTGGCACGCCCTACAGCCCAAACGGCTGGACGGTTTTTGACATATGAGGTGTCGTTGGATTTGTCTAAATTGTAGTAGTGACATAGGCTATATAAAATTTTCAAAATGGCGCCCTCAAATGGCGGAATGAGGGGGGGAGTTGAATTTTTTTTTCTTACTGTAGCAATATGGGTATCAAATGAAAGCTAGTAAATTGTTTTATTCTTTTTAGTTTATAATAAGAGTATTTTACGCAGTCGGGTTTTTTGATTTTTTTAATTAAGGATACTTGTTAGTGATTCAAAACGTTAACACTTTATAGAATTATGTACCTACATACGTCGACATTTATTTATTTGCGAGATAGATCAAAAACAATTCCATAAAGTATAAATTATTATAAAATATTCCATAAGTATAAAATATTCATATATGGCGCTCCGTGTACTTTTGTAGTGTAAATATAGTTACATTTTTTAAATGTTGTTTATATTTTTTGTCAAAAGCAAGGAACAAAAGTATTAAAATGGTATATGAATTATTTATTTTAGGTAAGTATTAAAAGGTAAACACCTTTTAGAAATATTTTTTTTCTCCCATATAAAACTAAAATTAATCAATTAAATTTAATTAATTCATTAATATTTGATATATATATATAAATAATATAAATAATAATAGAATATAGAGTGTAACTAGTAGTGGGAATTGAAAAATTCTATTAAGGGTTTGATGTAGTTCATGAATAGTATGTAACAAAGTTGTTTAGTGAGAACTCTAGGTCAGTGTTTTTCAACCTTTTTTAGACTTTAAAATTGTTTTGTTCCCTTGAGAAATATAAATGATAACATTTAGGAAGAAATCACTATGAAATTGTTATCAAAACATCGTAAGCAAAATTTCAAAACATATAAAGAAAAAAAAACTGAAATTTTTAGACGTAAGCTGTCGTAAATAACGCTGCTGTAATAAAAAAAAACTGCTAAAAATAAAACTGCTATAATAAACGGTTGGACAAGGTATAGCATTGCATTAAAATAACCCAAAGTTAAAAATCCAAAGGTTAAAGTCGTGTCGAGTCCATTTTTAAATTGCCCCCCTTAACTATCAAATTGCCCCCCAGTGGGGCGTGGGCCCCACGTTGGGAAACACTGCTCTAGGTGGTTTAGCTTTTTGTACTTTAAGCCACTACTTCTACATTAGGTATTTTCTTACGTACATATGTTTTTTTCCAAAATATATCAAATGTTACATAATGTTGTTAAGTTTGACTTGTTCTGTAAAGGCCTCCGTTGTTCATGAGATCTCAGTATCGTTAAGTCTAGTGTTGAAAGTCTTTTTATTGGAGTACCTAAAGATACATTGTTTTTCAAGACCAATGTAGATTTACTAGATTACTATTATTATTCGATAGAATATGGAAATATAATAGATTTTAATAATTAAGTAAAATTTAGATTTGAGTTCTACGGCATTTCTGGAAGTAGGTACTGTATTTATAATGTTAGCGATTTTACCATTTAGTTAAATAAAATTTAAAATATATTACTTTTACACGTTCTAGTAATATCATTGATTAAATATTAATATTGTAGGCAAGCTGTATTGATTAATTTATCTTTGCTTAAAGCAATTAATAATGGTTTGAGATTTTAATGTCGTTATAATTAATAGTTAAAAAGTATTTTAAATACTTTAGTTTTTGTATATTATTTATTTATTATTTATAATGTTTCGGAACCATAATCGTTGGCACGGAGTACTCGTAAAGAAATATAAACAGTTTTTTTTTAACAATAACGTATTTTAAAGCAAATCAAACTAAGTTAATTTATTTTTTCCATATTATAGGGTAAACGGCGCATCAGGTCTCATAACGACCAATGGCGAAACAAGAGACTTAAAATTGTTTAGAAAGTTATCCAGATACATCATGCAAGATGATCTGCTGCAGCCTCTCATCACAGTGCAGGAAGCTATGACGATAGCCGCTGACTTGAAACTTGGAAATGATATAAACAAGGAGACTAAGACAATAATAGTCAGTATACTTTTACACTTTTACATACTTGGTAGCCATATTAATATTAAAGATGCGTAATAAAAATAATAATCCTCACACAAATACACACAAATACACTCGAAACACAGGCACACACATATGTAACTTTCTTTACTTTCAACACAGGAACTCATCCTACAAGTAATCCTTTTTTCACTCAGACCACGACGAATATCAGTATAAATATAAATATGTTTAAACATACACACACGGTCGATTGTCCCTAAGGTAGGCAACTTAATGTCTGCGTTTTAGGTAACAGTTCACTGATATACATTTTTTTTTAAAATAAATATACATATAAATATAAAATAAATATACATATATATATATATATATATATATATATATATATATATATATATATATATATATATATATATATATATATATATATATATATATGTATTATTTATATGTATATTTATTTAAAAAAATGTATGTCAGTCGGTTGTTACCTAAAACACAGGCATTAAGTTGCCCACCTTAGGAACAGACGACCTAGTGTGTGTGTTCAATATATTAAAAAAAATATTTTAAACAAATAATACATATATCGCACCTTTAATAAAACAAAGATGAAACTCGACATCCTATATATAATATTTATTATATTGTATCCTACATCACGCTATCAAAGTTACCCGAGCGATTGAACGTACATACAAGAATCCGACAACAACCGTTGGGGTAGTAGCCCACCAGACGCAACACCCGTCTGGTCGGAGGATTCTCCCTTTTCAATGGTGGATGAGGAACATTACACCCTGTTCCTCACTTCCCCAAAATACTTTTGCCGAGTCAGTGTTTTTAGAATAAATAGTAGAGCGATTTTTATATAATTTATTGTTATGAAAACCAGCTAAGTAACTAATAATTTCAGGTAGAAGAAATAATCCACTTGTTAAGATTAAGCAAGGCGAGGAACACGTCGACTGAGCGCCTGTCCGGCGGTGAACGGAAGCGGTTGTCTATCGCTTTGGAGTTGCTCAACAACCCGCCGGTCATCTTCCTCGACGAACCGACCACGTTAGTAGAACTATAATTTCATAGGAGTAATAATTTGCTCAAAATGTAAAAAATAATTAATTTAGTTCGCTTTATTTGTCAATTGTCGGTGTGATGCACTAAAATTGATTATTACGAAGTTTACGAATGAAAACTATTCACAGTAATAAGAAAAATAAAAAAAATAAACATAGCCTATAACTGTTCTTTTGTTATTAAAAAGATGGTCCGCGTGCTTTCACCTGTGTTTATGTTAATTGCTCCACTCCAATGCGTAACTCTCTAAATATGAATTAGTGATTTTTAACTAATTTCAAGTTCTAAATTAACATGGTTATTTTTATTACTAAAATTATTCGAGACGTTGTTGTCTCGTGAACAAGACATTCGTAGATAATGTCGAAATATCGAGCTCCACCAAGTGAAAACAAAAAACATGGTAAATATCCCGATTCGAATAATTTTAGTTATAATTTCAAGTTAATATTTACTTTAGATTAATGTGAGAATCGTAACCACGTAGAATTAGTGATTATACAATATACGAATATGTGAATATTAGAGTCCATTGAATGTCTCTATGTGCATTAATGAGTATTTACTATCTTGTTATTGAAATTAATTGATATGTAGTGAATACAGCTTCACTAACGTAATTAATGAAATTTCACTGATTTATGATTAGAGAGTATAGTTGAATGTTTTACAGCATTAATAATACAATTAGAATTTTGAGTCAGTAAACAGTAAATTCTGAGATTTTAAGGTCTTCTCTTTAACTCGACGTAGCATATTGCGGTTTTATTTATAAACGATCTATCGAATATAAAAAGACTACAGAACGAAAGAGACAAAACATATTTTAACTATATCGGGCTTATAGTACGTTTATGAATAAGGCCGTTAGTATATAATGTAGATTACATGATTGATACTTTGCTTGATATATTATTTTTCGACTTCAGTGGTTTAGATGACGTAGCATCATCAACATGCGTGTCGCTTCTTAAACGAGTGGCCCGAGGTGGTCGTACAGTCATTTGTTCTCTACACACTCCATCTGCGAGGATATTCTCCGTATTCGACCATGTGTACGTAGTTGCCGATGGCAAATGTGCGTATCAGGGAACATCAGCAGGCGTTATACCGTTTTTGAAAGAACTGCACTTGCCTTGTCCGAAGACTTACAATCCAGCTGATTTCAGTAAGATATTAAACTTTTTTTGCAATATTGTTTGGATTTAATTTGATCTAATCGTATATCTCAGCTATTATTTCAATATTCAGTAAAATTATTAAATGTGTAATCATGACTGTGTTGCTATTCGATTTTCATTTAGATAAATCTTTTGCAAGCAATAACTTATCTTATAATAACGCTGATCGATCTTTATAACGATTTTTATACATTGCAAACAATTTAGCTAATGTTTATTTAATTACACAATTTTAAAGTTAATCTAACAAGTAAAAATTTAGATACTAAGTTTTTTTTAAATTAAAATTTTCAGTTATAGAAGTGTCAAGTGGAGAGTATGGCTCCCATACAGATAAGATGGTGACAGCGATTGATAATGGTAGAAGTCAGAGATGGAGGAATTATGCAATAGAAGATGTCTATGAGGACGTGGATCTTGAAGAGTTGAATACTGGAGTGATAGAGAGACATAATTACACGTACGAGAGTACACCGTGTCAACAGTTCAGTGTACTTTTACGACGGATGTTCCTGCAAACTTTTAGAAATAGGGTATGTATAACAATTAATGCTAATTGCGATAAACTCAAAAATTACTGCACGGATTTTCATGCGGTTATCGCCAAAAGATAGAGTGGTTCATGATGAAGGCTTAGTTGCATATACATACCCCGGACGCAGCCGGGGCGGGCCGCTAGTTAATAATATTTCGTTGAATCTGTTGACCATTATCAGCTTCAGTATATTTTAATCGTTTCAGGGCTATCTTTGGTTACGAGTTGGACTCCACGCATTCCTAGGCGTGACTGTGGGTGCACTTTTCAGTCAAATGGGTTACGACGCTTCTAAGGCTTTATTCAACTTTGGGTTTTGCTATGCATCGATCATCGCCATGTTGTATACGGCAATGATGCCTGTATTGTTAGCATGTATGTAATCAATATTAATATTAATATGTTCTCGTAATGCGTAATTTATTTGTTTATCGCTCTTCTTCTCTAAATATGAATCAGTGGAATTTAACTAGTTTTAATTGACTTTTCACTTTTTATCAATCTGAGAATCTTTCCAGGCAGAATTAGTAATTATTCAATGTATGTATATAAGTAAATATCAGAGTCCACTGATTTGATCATTGAATATTTGTATGTATATTAGTGAGTATTCTAATTAATACTCACTAATACACATACAAATATTCAAGTTAATACTTGTATTATTATTATTATTCTAATGAATACTTACTAATACACATACAAATATTCAAGTTGATACTTGTTATTGACATTCAGTGATATGTAGTGACTACAGCTTAACTTACGTAATTAATGTAAGTTCCACTGATTCATGTTTAGGAATTACGTTTGAATGACAAATAGTTTTATAGTCTTTCGTTGTATATATCTACTCATAGTGTAAAAGTAACGCAAACTGTAATTAGGTTAATCAGTTTTCAATCTAAACTACTCACCCAAAAATTTTAAAATAATGCAGAAAACAGTAAAGTTATTTGATAAATCTCTGAACATTGTACGTAAGTTAAGTTCGCAGTTAAAGTATATTGAAAAGTATATTTTTCAGACAATAGGTTAACATTACTTTTAAAAATAATATAAATAACAAATAATTATCTTTATTTTTTGCTACTTTAACTAGTCAGTTATCATATTTCATATTCTGTCTACCAAATGACGTCAAAACATAATTTATTTTCTTGCTCAATTCTTAGCAACAATTCAAACTAATGACAATGAAGACAAGTAGTTCATTGACTATTGTTCGAAAAAAGAATAAATTAGGAAAAGATTGTTTCCCAAATTTATACTTATGTACAACATAAATGACATTTATTTTAATTTTGCTATTTGTGATCATATTTTTATTATTAACAAACTATTAACATTTCTTTAAAATATATACCTATTCCATATAATGTACTATATTCTTTATCTTTGTAAAATTACATGCTACTCTCTGAACATGAATCAGTGGAATTTCACTAATTTAAGTGACTCTTATTGTGTGACTTTTTATCAATGTGAGAATCGTAGCACGCAGAATTAGTGGCTATTAAATGTATGAATATGTGAATATCAGAGTCCACTAATTTGATAAATGAATATACGAGAATGTATGTGTATTAGTAAGTATTGACTAACTTTTTATTGAAATTAACTGATATTTAGCTTATACAGTACAATACAGCTTCACTATCGTAATTAATGAAAATTCCACTAATTCATGTTTAGAGAGTAAAGTTTTCTAATTTGTTGATTTTTTGCAGTTCCATCAGAAGTGTTGCTCGTCAAGCGAGAATACTTTAATAGATGGTACGGGCTGAAGCCCTACTATGGAGCGTTAGTTGTCTCGCGTATTCCGGCAACCATTTTTTTCTGCCTAATTTACCTCGCTTTCGCCTATCCTATGACGTCACAGCCCATGGAACTTTCTAGAGTGTCAATGTTCGTCGCTACTTGTATTCTGGTGGCTTTAATATCAGAATCTATGGGGACGCTGATATCGTCGATGTTGAGTGTTGTGGTTAGTATCATTATTAACAACTAGCCTTTCCAGGTGACATCACCTGCTTTCACGTTTATTATACGTGCTGCACTCCTATAAGCAATAGTGGAATGTTTAGTGTATAATTAGATTAATAAGAATAAATTAATATTTATGCATTACAATACAAATCTATTGATTTTATACAAGCTTCATAGTGTTAATGTATCCTTTGCTTAGGGATGAAATGGATTTTTATTAATGAAATTCATTTTTAATGAGAATGTTATAAAATTTTAACTAAACTCTATCAAAGTTAAAGGTAAAATAATATAGTACGCTATTAATATGAAATATTAGGTGAAAAAGGTTTAAATTGCAACTAACTATGCCATGGAATGATAGCGTTTAGTTAATAATAAAATTAATTTTTACTGAAAAAAAAAGTGACGACCGGTCTGGTGTAATGGTGCGAGTAGTTGCCTCAACATCGAGCACCGGCGGTCGCGTTCGATTCCCGCTCGGGACAGATATTTGTATTTGTACAAATATTTGTTTCCGGTCTAGGTGTATGTCCTTGTGGGTCTCCCAACTGTGGCTCGGGGAGCACATAAAGCCTTCGGTTCCGGTTGTTATCATAGACACCTGATAACGACCGTTACCCATAGTAGGGAAATTATCCGCCAACCCGCAGTGGAGCAGCGTGGTGGATTAAGCTCCAACTCTCCTCCCATCTAGAGAAGAGGCCTTCGCTCAGCAGTAGGTGGTTCACAGGCTGATACAGTACAGTACAGAAAAAAGTGACTTTTTGCAGAACTCTATGTTCGTCGGTCCAGTAGCGGCAGTACCGATGATGCTGTTGGCAGTGTACGGTATAGGTAGTGGAGACGAAGCTCCTCCGCTCATCTGGAGACTAGCTCGCTCCTGTTCCTTCATGAGGTACGGTCTCGAGGGTCTCATCATGGCCGTGTACGGACCTCCGAGAGAGGATCTTATATGTCCTGAAGAGGTGGACTATTGCGAATACAAAAACGTTAAGTGAGTATGCTTTCAAACTTATTGAAACGCCACTTGCACATGATTGAGACTGAATTGTTTGTGTTATGCTTCTAAATATAAATCAGTGGAATTTCAATAATTTTAAGTGACTATTCACTTTTTATCAATGTGAGAATCGTACCACGCAGAATTAGTGACTATTCAATGTATGATTCATATGTGAATATTAAAGTCCGCTAATTAGTTAATTAAATATTTCTATTTGTATTAATGAGTATTCACTAACTTGTTATTGAAATTTACTGATATGTAGTCAATACAGCTTCACTAATGTAGTTAATGAAAATTCCACTGATTCAGGTTTAGAGAGTATATTGTATTGTATTTGTCTTTGATGTACATTAAACAATACTTATTTACTTACTAACTAATAAGTAAACTAATTTATATCACATTTATTAAATGAATCTTCTCGTCTTGAGATGTTTTCTAGTTCAAATATATATTTATCGATTTATGAAGCTGTATTATGGATAAAGCTGGTTATCCTTAAAAAGCTCCTTGCCCAACAGTGGGAAACTGACTGTAAATTTATTTTTGAATAACTTTTCAGATACTTCGTGAGATTGATGGGTATGGCCGACGTGTCGATTCCGGTGGTTTTTAGTATGTTGGTATTCATGTTACTAGCTATGAACTTCGGAGCATACTACCTTTTGAGACAGAGATTGTCTCCGAACTACGCTTTCAGAGCTATCAAGGTTATAGGGAGATTCGTTAAATCTAAAATAAGTTTTACGGTGTAGTTTTAAGGATTCATTAATTATTCATGTACTTGAAACTTTTTTTTAATATTCTAATTCCTAAGTATTAGGAATTTAAGTTATAGCAATCAATAATGCGTACAGATCACAGTTTTAAATACAGGTCTTGCAATGAAGCTGAATTTCAGTACTGAGATATTAGTACGATCGTGTTTTAACTTTTCTTTCGCGTTAACGCCGCTGTACGTCGCTGCTATCGATGGGTGTACGCTGGTTGAGTAACAAGCGATTGTAAGCGACTCAGTATCATTTCTCACTATCAATCATACGGCGTATATTTTTCTCTTCCAAGTATTGTGTTATTTAATAAATGTTTTGCGATTTTGTTGTTATATTTGTTTTGTTATTTAACTGTTTTGTTTGGATTTGATATTGTTCAAATTATGTGACTTCTTTGTACAGAACACAGATCTATCGTCATGCCTCTGGCGGCCGTAAATTGAAAAGAACAGTCATCATTAAGCTAAAGTAACTCCACTTACGTTGTTGCAAGACCTGTGTTTTAGACCATGATGCAGATTAAGCAAATCCTTCACATTTCTTTTCAATCTAATATAATTTAAATAAAAAAAAAAAAATCTGTAAAATTACTTTTAATCCTTTTTCATTCTATAACTGTTGTAAATATAAAAGTAGAAATATTATATGTAATTGAATGTTTTTTTTTTCTTTATTGACGTACTGTAAAGATGTCTATATTTATGCATTAGCGTGACTTATTTAGGTATTAAGATGTATCTGAGAAAAATTTATAATTTGTTCTTTTTATTGTAATGAAATTATAATGACAACTACATTTTATAGAGAGAGGAGAGAAAATATTTTCATATAAAAAAGAAAATTGTTAGAATGTGTTTCTTTGTCTCATTTTCTTAATTAATGTCGCTTCTGACCCGTTGTTTTAGGTTAGCAACGGAATACGATAGTAAACTTTTGTTACTCGTAGTAGAAATCCTATTTATTCTGATTTGATATCAGTTCATATTTATAATAATAGAAATGAAACACACCGACTTACGTTTTTTCTGTTGCGTCTCATCGCAAACGAAATATCACGACAATAGGCCATGATATTGGTTCAGTAAATGATAGCTTGACATTTTCAACTTGATAGTTGTATCAGGTTTCATTATTTTCATTTTTATGATATGTGATGAGATATGAAATCACGAATACAACATATGTATGTGTATTGGTGCGAATAGCCACCTCAACACCGGCGGTCGCAGGTTCGACTCGTGCTCGGGGCAGATATTTGTATTTTTACAAATATTTATTTCTAGTTTGTGTTCTTGTGGGTGTTTCAACCGTGCCTCGGATAGCGCGGAAAGCCGTAGATTCCGGTTGGTATTACAGATATCTGATAGTGTTTCTATCCGCTGGAGCAGCGTTAAGTTCCAATCATTGTCCAATATCAAGAAGAGGCCTTTACCTAGTATAGTTTTTTTTAATGATAAAAACGAATACATACCACGATATAGTTTTTTGAACGGTTTTTGTCGATTTTTGGAACTAGTTACATGAGCCGTGGTCACGAAGAGACTATTTTACCCAGTAGTTGGACGTTTACAGGCTGATTTAGTTTAGTTCAGTGTCGCATTCCTACGTTTTTCGCTCACTTAAGAGTGTGACTCCACCAGAGCGGAGATGTGCGGAGATGTGATTTAAACAATAGAAATTCGTTCAGTGGTATCCACTGTAGCGGAGGGGAGACGAGGTGTATGAATAACGAAATTCTATCGGTTGTTTAAACACATCAAGTTTAAGCACATCTCCGCTCTGGTAGAGTCCGGACCTAAAGCAATGGGTAAGCGCAGCACACTGACGATAAAAATTTATTTAAATTTTGTTCCAGTAATTGATGAAAAGTTAAGTAGCAACTTAATAATAATAAGGTTAAATGTGATATTTAGATATAGATTTTAAATGTACTTTTTTATAAATTTTGTAGCATTTTTGGAAGAGATCTCAATACTGAGATATTTATTGTATTTATATGATTCCATTCGTTTGTATGTATATACAGGATGACTGGTGAGTCACTATCAATATTTAAGGAGAATACTCGGTAAACGATTCTCATTCGAATTATGTGAAAAAATAGGTACTTAATTTTTGACAAAATTTCCATAAATTTCAATTCAAATAATTGAATCATGGACACTTTTCCAGTCATGCCGGCGGCGCATGCACAGGTATTGTACTGTGCCTTTTTTCACATCTAAAAATTGTCAAAGTTCACATCATTTACCTAGTCAACAAATTTGTTGCTTAAACGAGTAAAATACCTTAGTATTTTTGCCTATCCTAAGCCAGGATTAAAGTATTAAGTGGGACTGGATCATGCTTGTTCATCCTGCTACCCTGTTAACACGTGGCTGCGTTTGGACGTAAGTAAACTATCTGTTTTGTGTCGAAATGCAGCTAGCTGCTAGGGTTTCCAGACGACGCGTAAGTAATTAGATAACTGTTAGGTTATTTTTCTTAGTAGCTTATTAATATTTACCTATTTTTTTTACATAATTCGAATGAGAATCATGTACCGAGTATTCACCTTAAATATTGATAGTGACTTTCCATTCACCTGTATAAAGTGAAATTAAATTATTATTAATATTAATTCGTAAAAGCGAAAACAGTGAGATAAGACGTGGTAAAAATGATATTTATTGAAATCAAATTATAATTATAGCTGTTGAAAATAAAAATTAATCCAAGTTATACCTAATTAAAATTAGCTATTTGTTAATTTTTGTTAATGTACAAAATAAAATATTTCTTATATTTAAACATTAATTTAAAATTATACTAAATGGTGTTAAGACTGGTTTTTATTTATAACTGGTGTGAAATAAATATATTTTTTAATTAAAGACTTTTATTTATTTTAATAAGATTGTTATTTAAGTCTTTGAAGGTTAGTTCACTGGATATAGCCCAGTAATATTAAAGCAGGCAAAAAATAAAAAAGGGTGATAAAAACTTAATAAAACAAAACACATGTATGCAAATATCATTTAATAATAGTCAATTGAATATTCTCACTAAAATTAAATCACCATTTTATTAAATAAAATAAATTTTCATTACGACTAGGACTGTCAAAATGTAGTGTTACAAAGTCTTCGAATATAATAATTTTTATTCTTGTTTCAGATCTCTAGCATATAATATAGCATAAAATATAATAGCATATACATAATATCTCTAAATATTTATACATATTAAGATAAGCCTCACCACGCATTGTCGGAAATTTCTGTAGTAACGGTATGCGATTGTGACGCACGTTGTCAGATTTTTCTGACAGTATGCGAGGTTTATAAGGAATTTTATGTGCAGGCCTGCTCGTTCCTAAGAGTTATTCTTAAACTCAGATAATGTAGTTTAGGAACTCCGAAATTTCAAAATTTACACGATCAATGGTTTTAAGTAAGAATAATGTATTAATTTGCACAAGTTTCACTCCAATTCCTTTATTGAATTTTTAGACATGTGGCATATTTTTCGATTATTTCATACATTATATAAATTTAAATTTTCAACCGTTAACTAAACGTTTTACCCCCTCCTAAATATTTATAACCAAAGGTGTAAATATTGAAAGTTGGGATTGATCCTATACACTATTATAATCAATCCTTGACAATAGTTTTTATTACATAAAGTAACTAAATATTAGCAAATATTATTACGGTTAGGCTTAAATCATTGTCGAGAATAAATTAAAAAAAAATGTATAAGCTTCCATTTTTATAGGAAATGTAATTTTTGAAGTAGTTGGGTACAGTAATTGGAATACATAAAAAAATAAAAAATAAAAACAATTATTTTTCTTACTCTTATTTGACTATGATTAATTAATGTCATTTCAATAATTCTGTAGTTTAAATATATTTAATTTATACTATTATTACGTACAGTTTTATTTATAATTTTTATCTTAGTTAACTATATTATAAGGATTTGTAAACAGTAGCGCATCCGAGTTAAGCGAAAATAAAATGAAAATATCTTGTTAACTTGGAATACTTTTTGTTTAAATGCAGAATTTTGAGGAATTCGTAACTCATTTTTAATGTGTAATCTGTCAATCTCTTATACTGTTTGGTTACTTAATTACGTAAATATATATATATATATATAAATACTAATATAAAATTATTCTAAGGATGAAATAAAATATTTGTAAATACCTTGATATTCTCAAAATTTAATTTCTCAAAAAAATAATTAAAAAAAAATATTCTTAAAAATTGGAATATATAAAGTATCATGCATTGACGTTTTAAAACTTATATAATGTTTATGGAACGTAAAAAATATACCGAAATATACCGAACGTATATAATACACTTATATAAAATGCAAAAAATTGTGATGAAAATAATATGAGACAACAATTATTTAACTCATCTTTATGGAATTTTCCTTTTAACTTTTTATTTATGAGTATGTTATGTTAGATTTTTTCAAATACTTTCTGATGGATTTTTTAGGATTTGTTCCATCATAATGTATGCTATGGTAGCATTTTTAAATTAAACAACAAGTTATTGCTTCAATTGATAAAAATTATGATAAATGTTGTAGGCATTTTAAACAAACTCAAAGTCGCATCTGCATTGTCGCTGTGCGACAGCGACCAATGCAGATGGCCATGCTTGGTATTTCTTCTTGAGTGGAGACCATTTACCGGTAAGCGCACAAAATAGACAGACGACTTGAGAAGAGTCGCCGGAAGGAGGTCTCTTTGAAGGTCGATGGGGACGCCTACGTTCAGGGGTCAACATCCAATAGTTGATATGATGATAATGATGATGTTGATGACATATTCTGCAGTTGTGAAATTTTTTTTTTGTACTTAATCTACACTTTTTAATTACCTTAATAAAATCTAAAAGAGATTATTTTATTTAACACTAATAGTGTTAAGAGTTTTCGAATATACAAATTTTATAATCGACACGATGTTAAAAAATATTCTCATAACAATTTATTTACAAAAAACATGAAAATAAAAAATAAAAAACATCTAAAAAATAAAAACAATAATTTTTAAATCGATAAAATAATTAAAACGTTTGTAAAAATACTTAAATAGATTTAATTTAAAGTAACTATTAAAAGCTATTTTCTTATCCTTAAAATTAATTTAGTTTAACATGTTTATGTCGAAAATGCTGTCTATAATTAATTAATTATTTAAAAAATTATAATACTAATAATATCTATTGCGTTTTTTACAGTAAAATCGTTCTATGTGATACTTTAACATAATTATTGTGTACAGTAACGTTGTACTTTAAGGCGAATGATGAAATTTATTTATAAAACATATAATAATTAAATATATGTTTTTTTTTCAAATATCAATATTATCATGAAAATAACTATAGACAATATTTAAAACGAGTAAGCGTAGCTATAGGCGACCCAGTAAAAATCAGCAGATTATCTCAAATTGTATTTTTTTTTTTATTTCATCGAAATAGTTTTCTCTAGAATAGGAAAAAAGCGAATTACGTGAACAGTTCTTTGTCTTGAATTCAAGATTGGTTTAAAACAAACAACCTCGTTTTGAACTCCAAAAAAACCAAGTGCGTTGTATTTTCGTTGCCTAATGTTAAAATGATACTACAGTATTTTTAGGGATAAAGTTGAACTCAATGCTTCAGTGGAATTCCTATTTGTCATCCTTGAATGGTAGACTCAGCTCCGCAGCATTCGCAGTTAGAAAAGTGCGACAACAGACCGACGTTGCTACTGCACGTTTAATATATTTTAGCTATTTCCATAGTAATGTCTTACAGTCTGTTACTATGTATAAATAGTATGACAAACAAAGAAATGGTGTTTGCTCGATATAAGTCAATTCTTTAATGTGTATTTTGATATAACATATTTATATCGCATTAGAAATAAAACATACGATTTAACCATT
This sequence comes from Euphydryas editha, assembly GCA_036937285.1. Lineage (NCBI taxonomy): Eukaryota > Metazoa > Arthropoda > Insecta > Lepidoptera > Nymphalidae > Euphydryas > Euphydryas editha. The sequence goes on along the minus strand of JAUPFZ010000011.1, from coordinate 4,164,119 downwards.
ACACAAACGCCTCACATTATTTAACCCCCAGTAGGATGAGAAGCATGTGTCGACGGTCCGGAAACGTACAACACAAAAGCACAGACTACGACAAATACTATAAAAACATTTTTCATGAGCCGAGTACGACAGTGTCTATATACAATAGACCTACAGTGCAACCACAAAACTATAGTGGTCAGTTGCTGAGACCGTTGTGCCAACACGTTGTCACATACTAAGTATTATATTTTATTGAAGTGAATACTTCTTTAGAATAGTTGTGATTTAAAATTTGATGTAACGAAAATTGCGTCACGACAAAGAAACAAACACATAAATGTATAGGAGAGAATGAGATAGTAAATATAGATTTGATATTCTCGATGATGTCGCGTATCCTAGTAACGCGTATCTCAGCAACGCGTAACTAAGCAATAGAATGTTTAACTATTAATTAATAATTTTTAAATTGAGTTTGCCAAAGACGTTTCACTTCTGACATGTGTACTCCGTACAAATGAGTTTTATTTTTTTATTATGTGTATATATATGTATAATACTATAATATTATAGTATTATTAATATATATGAAATCGATTTATATAATGTCTGAAATACTCGATGAATTTTTATGAGTCGTACATAGCTGCACTCACTTTCCTTTTCATTTATTTTAAATCACTCGTACATTTATTCTAATTAAATTATATACATTTTATCCACATTCCACATCCCCGGCACTTACATAATCTGGATCTAATTATTTACATTACGGTAACTAAGTGATTGTGTAATATTTATATATATAAATATTACATAATCATATAAATGTGATTATATACAAATGTAGTTTCAAAGGATAAAGATTTATGTTTTAAACAACTAAGTAATAAGTATATAGGTCGACAATGAAAATGATTTTTTTTAATGTACATTGATTACTTAAAATAATTTATAGCTTAATACATAAGGAATGTATGTTTGCGATTAGAATTTAAAACTAAACTTTGTTCTTATCAATTTATATAACTGCTATTAAGTATGCCATTTGATTATGATCAATATTCAAGGCACTAATGTTATATGTTTTAATATCTGTGCCATACTAATGTTTTTATGTGATTGTCACTCTCTATTGACTTATCGTCATTACACTGTGCAAAATACAATGAGAATTGGAAAGAGTGGCCGTTTCCGAATTCAAACTGCATTCGTTTTTCAAAAAGTAAACTGTTGACTTATCTTATCGTCGTTACAAAGTTCCAAGTATAACGCGGGCCTGTCTGAGTCAAGGCAGGCGCCGAGCTTGGCGTGTCGTATGAGAGAACCTCTGCGCGTCCAGAGTTGCGCGGGGTCGGAGGGATCGCATGCGGCGAGAGAGGCGGTCGTGCGGTCGTCCGCGACGGATATGCAGAGGCTGTGATGGCGTATTAGACCGTTCTCGAAACGCCACTCTTGATTACCGCCTGTATTGTGGCAAGGGTACATTCCTGAAATTAAAAAAATGGATTGTGTAAAACATGTAGTGAATGGAGGGGTGAGATACATATAGGTCATTAGAGTATAATTTTTTGAGGGATTTAAATTATGTGTTAACTGATAATAGGAGCTACCATTTTTTTTATGGAAATGGTTCGTAAACGAGCAGGTTCATTTGTTGGTAAATAATCAACATCAACAAAAATAATTTTAACGTCGGATGAAGAGTAAAAACTGGCGAGAAAAAGGAAAAGGAGAGGATCCTAGCTGCTTTTAGCATAATTAATAATAATAATAATTAATAATCATTTATGAATATTTTGTCGCATAGGCTCAAATTAAATAGAAAACTCTCATCTTATTCTAAAAGATTACGAAAATTTAATGTGATGTCTCTAGAGTTGCGGCGTAAATACCACGAATTAATTTACTTGTTCAAGATTCTACATGGCTTAATAAATTCACCGACTCTCCTGTCATTGATCAATTTTAACATTAGACCAAGATCCAGGAACCCATTCCATAAGACATTTATTTTAAATGTCTACATTAATAACACATCATTTTACAACCCTATTGTTAGAATGTGTCGCCTTTATAATGATATTGTTTCTGAAAATAATGTAAATATTGATATTTTTAATAAAAATAAGTCTAAATTTACTAGAGAGGTCAAAGCTATTCTTAGCAAATCTGATTCAATAGCATAGGATAATAAATAAACCAACAATGTTATATAATATTTAATAACTTCATACTGCTTTGGTAATAATATTCATAATCATGAAGTGTGCACATAGTTTAGGGATATAATCCCGCTCTAAAATTTATTATTAACATTTTATATTATGTAAAAGTATAGATTATATTCTGTTTTGTGTACCATAGTTAATAAATAAATAAATAAATAAATTAGTTTCCAAGAAATATCGTTTGTTTGAACTGAATCAGCCTGTAAACTTCTCACAGCTGGGCAAAGGCCTCTTCTCCATCTAGAAGAAGGGTTGGAGCTTAATCCATTACGCAGCTCCACTGTCGGTTGGCGAATAATATCTCTACCATAAGTAACGATTAGCACTAGTTATCTATAATAACAACCGGGACCGACGGCTTTAAATCTCCAAAACATGGTAGGGAAACCCACAATTACATACACCCAGAATTAAAAGAAATATTTGCACAAATACAAATATTTGCCCCGAGCGGGAATCGAACCCGCGGCTGCCGGTGTAGAGGTGACTACTCGCACCACTACACCTGAACGGTCGTTTGTTTACTAGATCTTAACTTACCCAAAGTGCCGTCAACAAGGTGTCCCATGGTGTCCAGGCATCGCGGTCCTTGTCTTATAGCATATGACGCTCCTCCTAACGCGGGAACTTGTAGTTCAGGATATACGTGTTCGAGATACCAACTAAATGGTTTGCAGTGTAGCTTCTCTCGTATTGCGATACGTTCTGATATACTGCAAGGTTTTACAATTTAAATTAGCGTTAAGTTTAAAACAAACTATTTAGAGACAATATGTTAGTCCTGCTATAGAATTAAATTTAGTAGAAGGAATATTTCTTCTGTAAAGATGGACTGAAATATTAATCTACTATGGGGTGACAATTTTTCTTTTAAATTGTTTGATACATTTATTTTAGGTAGAGTCCTGGAATTTTTGTAAACTGTACTGACACACGCTACACGTAACACTTTTTTTACTGAAGGTAGGCAAAATGGAAGGTAGGAAATATTTAGAATACTTTTATATGTAATAAGACGTGTGTATTCTTCTAAAATATAATATTGTTAACACGAGTTATATAGCCTGATTAAAAATTAAGGCAAAGTAAGGCAAAGTCGTAACGGTGCTACTTTGGAATTATTACTAAGCTGTGAATACTCACTCTCCATAATTAACTTGTTTGGCAAGAGGTTGAGACCGATAGTAGAGTTCCTTGTAATCATCCATCCATACTTCTGCGGCTCTTCTGGTGTTCCTAGCAAATACAGCGCCAGAGCCTCCGGGGAACGTGTACGGATGTCGTTTGCGGAACACGTGGCCGACGCGGGAACATGGAACTATTTCCAATGATCCACCACATTGCCAAACTCTGAAATCATTTATATTTATATAATTAGAATTTATTTTATATTGAATTGTAAGAAATTCTCCAATTTATATACTTATTAGATATTTAATTTAGATATACGTTAATAGATGGCGCTAGGAGATTTACAGAGTCATTTCAAACAATGTAATATTTTAAAATCAAGTTCAGAAAATCATAAGTCTGATTAAAAACCAATCTGTGTCTCTGAAACATTTTAATTAACGAAGGCGAAGGCTAAATCGTTATAGTATAATCACTAATCTAACAAAAATCAAAGCAACGCAGACGAAACCGCACTAGATATTCAGTTATGTTATATACCCGAAGTATCATCAATAAACTAGTAGGTATATAAACTCTAATAACTAACTAGTATATAAAACATATAAAAAAATACTTACCTAAATGAGATCTCCAAATTCTCGCCACCCCACACATCCATCTTCATATCGTATTTGCCCAACTTGTTGAAGTATTTCCTATCCATGCTGAACAATCCTCCAGCTATCATTGGGGTTCTTATTACTTGCGTTGGATCACTGAGACGAGTGCTGCGTTCAGCGTGTGATAGGTATTCCCACTGACGATATAGTTTAATTTAATTAAATAAGCTATTCAATTTGAATCTAACATCAAAAGTGTGTGGTTAAATCATTATTGTTATTATCAAATAATAAGGAATATTCTGTGTATAAACATTTCAATTCTATATTTTATCTACGTAACATTAAAAAAATCATCTATGCTCTTTTGGTACCATTGTAGCGATAAATCCGCCTGTTGCAACTGATACAACTTAGTTGTTTTATATTCCATTTTTGTTACTTTTGTATTAGTGTGCATAAAATGTATATAAAAACCAAAAAAGAAGAAAGAAAGAAATTATTCTTTCTAGCAACGTTCCCAACGCTGCTTACATTAACACGATATTCTGTATAAATAGGTACTTATGGCAGTTATAAAGCCCAACAATTTCAAATTAGATAGTAGATTAATTCAACCATGTCATGTCACAAGTCATCTGTAACAGTATTTGATGATGCAATACTACTGTTATTTAAGGCACAAACATCAATATCGTGGATATTATCTTTACATGATCACGACCGAACATGACGTCTATGTCATGTCTTAGTGACGAGAGACATGTTATGTATTAGTAATAAATAGATCGTGATAATTGGAATTGACCATACATTCACTTAAATTATAGATCAGTAAAAGCAAGAGTATTAATTATAAAAAATAAAAATAACTATTTTTGAAACAGAAAAAGATTCCTGTTCTATTTTTCATAGGCAATTTTAAGTTCTTTTTAATATTCACAATTCATGTAAAATTTTAATTCATTTAAGTTTTTACTCTTTCATGGCCATTAACACTATGATTTAAATGTAACACGGCTATTGTATATTACAATCGTCACGATCACGGGTACGTGACCGTGTAATGGTGCTGAAATATCGGGAGCTAAAATTACCAACAACAAACATGGTAATTATTCCGCTTTACATATAAATCATTTTATTCATTTATTCAAATTTGTTTTGCTATTTGATATTTCATACCTTCCTTGCAACTCAATAATAGTTTGAATTATTCCCGAAGACAATTTTAATGTAATAAGTATTACCATAGTAACAATCCACTTTCATACATTCTAAAGTTCAATCAATGACAAAGTTCGCACCAATTAGGTGGTCATGCTGATTCGAGAGGTCGCTCACCTTGAACACTAAGTTCCAGTCGAAACCTCCTCTCAGGTCCGCCGACGCACCGATGTACTGAAACGTGTCCATGCTGATCACGTCGATCACAGGGCAGACCACACGAGTTGGATCCTTTAAAATAAATACTTAAATTAACAAAACTTGTCTTAAAACATGGTACTAATTACAAGTATTTGAGCGTTGACTCAAATGAAAGGTAACCGGAGAAGTAATTTCTGTTGGAACTGATAATGCGCGAAGTATCTTAATAATTAAGCTGGACTTTCATAACTAATATAATTGCTTCAAATTATTGTTTGATATACAAAAAAAAAAAAAATTACACTTTTTAAAAAGGAAATTCTTATGAAAGTAATATTTTATTCTTTAAGCATACATCATATAATACTAATACTTCATATTGGAAAACGTAATTTGATCAATTGAAATAATTGATTTGTCTAAAAGTGATTGTTGAATATTCATTAAAAATATTCGGTAGCCTGAACTTATCATTTGTCAATCAACATACAATATATATGTTCTCAATTATAACGCTTAATAAATGCCATCTCTATCATTTCAAATTATTTTCTAGAAAAAGTTTGACAACAAAAATACTCAACATTATAAATATACAACAAAAAATTTATAAATTACGTTGGATGATCTTGCTGTGATTAAAGAAAAAAAGTGTGTCTAAAATTGCAGTATGACCAGTCGTACTTGACCAGGCTATTGCAGTGTACGTGAATCGTATACGATTACTTCCATAACGGTGTAAAAGCTGTTCCTAGACGACTACATATGATTCCTAAATTCTGTTGATATGGTCCAATTTTCTAGATTTCGATCTTTCAAGAATAGATTTAAAACATCAATTTGCGTAAAGGAATATTGCAGCAAAATATTGACTACTACTATAGAAGCATGCAATAACTTTTTCGTACATTTTGTCTAAATTACAAAATTATTGTTAGTTAAGTTAACTATAAGATTAGATTGCATAAACATAAATAATTATAAATATGGACAATGCATTAAAATTTTTATAGAAAAACTGACCATTCAGATAATTTTTTAAAGGCCGATTACTTTTCAAAGTCAAAACAATATTATTTTTATTAACTAATTTACACCTAGTATATTTTAAATTGTTATGTTGGCAATGAGAGGTTACCAAGGTAAGTAGGTAGTAGAGATAAAATACTTTAAAAGTTCTCATAATATTATTATTACTGATATTATGGCCTCTGAAAACTTGAAACATAAAGACAAGCTCAACGATATAAAATATTATTGTAACTATCAATGGTTAAATTATAACTATAATGCTATATAGTATGCTAAAAGTCGTTGAATAAAAATAATCGAATTTGTAATACGGTAAGGTATATAATATTTTAGCAAACATTGCAGAAAACTGTCAACAATTGTAACTTTGTATCTACTCGTGATGACAATTAATGAAATAATTAATTTTTGAAAAAAATTATAATGAAGATAGCAAATTGTTGTTGATAAAATAATTGTTTAATATTCATAAGATACAAGTCTGTTTATATATTTATAATTAATTATTAAAGTATTCAGACAGCTGTTGTATTTACAATTTTCCGTAAACAATTGATGTCATGTCTATGTTTCCGTTTTGCGAAACTTCGTTAGTTAAAAAGATGGGCCATTATTATTTTTGATAAAATTGTTATAAGGAAATCCGTCGAATTTAAAACAATATTTATTTCGAAATACATATTTACAATGAAAAACATAAACTAATTATTTACATTATTTAAAAAATAAAGTTATATTTTAAGAAATATATTACACAATTTCTATGTTGTGATTTGCATTTAACGCTACTTTTCTCTTAAAATTAGATCATTTTTTAACAACACGTAACACTGTGTTAGACCCCGTTCAGATGACAAGCGCTTAACGCGCGTTATGATAACGCGCGCTTACAACTACATACATTTTATTCAGGCCGTACACATGCTAACGCGCGTTTAACGCGCGTTAGCATGTGTACGGCCGTACGTACGGCATGTGTAGTTGTAAGCGCGCGTTATCATAACGCGCGTTAAGCGCTTGTCATCTGAACGGGGTCTAAATGTTTTTATTCACCTTGACGGCAAAAAATATTTTTCTGTTTTATTGACCTCGTAGTCGTATTTTAATAATTAATCAATTTACAGAATAAGCTTTTGGTATTGTACCTGTTAATGGTAACTTCAAATTACCCGACTGCGCGACGCAAAGGAGGGTACTGGTAACTGTTTTTATCAGTCATTCTTTAACCAATCAAATCTTCCCAAGGAGCCCCGTAAAATTTAAATGGGTCCCGACTGTTAATCCTTTTGCAAACAATTTATTATTTGTTTATATGTGTATCAATGATAAAACTATTTAAATGGTGTAGTTGTTCAGTATTAGTTTTAACAACATTCTAAAATACTAGGTTTGTTTTTTTCTTCTTAGTTTCTTTTTATTTCATATATTTTTTAGTTTTTTTATGCAGTCGGGTTTTTGTTTTTTATAATTATATTTTTATTGGTATACCATTATAGTGGTACTATATGTATATTGCTTCACGAATAGAGTATTAATTACTTTGCAAGACGGATATAAATCTTGCTATGACCAAGTTTAGTAGGATTTATATTCGTTTGACGCTGATTTTACAACGCTCTCTCTGTCTGTTTACGCCTGGTCTCACCATCGCACCATTTCGCGATGCAAATTTTGTTGTATATCGCTTCGTCTACGACTCTACGTGAAGCATTATTGCATACTGTTTTCAAACCCATCGATTTTCCATTGGTTTTTTTTATACTCTACAAAATGATAGTCATGCGAGATAGCGCTGATTGGCGAGATTACGCAGCGCAGGTTGAAGAAGCTATTTACATCACAACTCTTCGCTTCGCTGGTTTGATACACCTTCAATATTTCATTTATCACCCTGTCTATTCACTCTTTGCCATGTAGGTGACATCAACAATGAGTTAAGTTGTCATCCGTTTCGAGTTTCGTTCAACCGATCGAGATCGAGAGATCTAATCGCCCGAGAGCCAAGTACTTAATTTTAAAATCGATAGGTATTTTTCTTTTGCCAAACAGATCTTTCACTGACAACTTGACAAGGTTAATAGTCTTATCGCAGCCTGTCATGTTGAACGTGTCTTTTGATGCGAATGTTTATGTCAAGGTCACGAAGACTCGCACACGAATGTCACGGCCCAAACCGGATCCGACACAGTGCTCGCCACAATGTTACGTGTGCAGATATTACGCAAACGATTCAAGATGGTAATACAGAAAGCGACAAACGAAATTAGCGTGCACTTATTAGCTTGAGTAGCGTTGGTGGAAAACGATACTCTTATGTCACATGTAATTAAGATATTGTATTACCAGCCTGTTTCCTAAACGTTAATTTGATGTTGCCTCAATCTAGGAGGTAATTTATAATAAATTGTCTGCAGAAATCTTCTCTCATTCGTCCACTGTACATTTTATGAATACTTCAAGTAGTTTTTGTAATGGGCTATGTTAAGATAACAATTTGTGATACGAAAAATACTGAAATTAGAAATAGACTTCATAAAATAATATTTATAATAACAGTTAATGAATGCGGTGTCACCTGTAATTGAGGCACCATTTAAGCTTGTATAAAAAAAGTTGTTTTGTATCTTATATATATTTGTATTGATGTGTGCTTAGTAGGTGACCTTTTAAATAATTAAATAAATAAATAAATGAAGAACAAAGTGTCTGTACTCGAGATGCCACTAATAGTGATTTGGCCGGATACCGTATAGTCGGCTACGCTCTTGGCCGAAGCGCCGAATATTCGGCGACCGAATGTTCGAATATTAAAAAGCCGAATAGGCCGAATACCGAATAGTAGCCGAATATTCGTGGCAGCTCTAGTCTATAAATATAAAAATATTCAAAATTATATTTATGTGATGTAATTTAAGAATAATAATAATATATATATAATACTACAACATAGTTTGGATTTCCTTTTTAATATGATAAAAGAATATTCAGTTTGAAAAATGCACAAAATATACAACGTACATTACAGAAATTACAAGTATCTGTAGAGGTTGAAATAACATATATGCAGTATTTAAATATGCGAGTAACATAATCATATGGTATATTATCACGAACTAAAGACAGTTCGACAAGGTCGATGTTGTACAGAAAATTCGAGGAATAATATTGCAGGTTACATCCGTGTTATATTTTCTGCTTGTATTGAATTCGAGTGGAAAATGTACATAAATATTATAAAACGTGAGAATTAGTTTTCAAAGTTTTAATTTTTAGGGTTAGATAATTTTTGATACTTTTGTTATAAAATATATTAAAATAATTTTATGTATTTAATTTTTATATTCTCAAAATTATATTATAATATAAATAGTTGAGAACGAACCATTATTACAATAAGCATTTAAAAGCTAACGAAATCAGAACACTTTAAAAAGCTAAAATGAAAACAAAATTAAATAAGTATTTTATATTTAAAAAAGTATTTATTTATAAATAAAGAAAGAGGAAGTAGAAAAAGAGCATTATCGAGAGCCTATTAAAATCACATCTGCATCAGCGATTATTCTCGAACGATGGACGCGAGGCCGTACTGCTCACAATGATAGAGTACGATTACATGAGGGTGAAGGGATCATCCGTTGCGTAATGTACATATCTTCCGTTCACTCCGCTTGAGTAACTTGGACTGTGGGTTTAATCACAAGCGAATGTTCTGGCAAGTTTGACGTTAGTAGTTGATTTGACATTGACACTAGTATATTTTTGTGAATTAACACATGTTCGACTTTCTACGTTGTCATTATATCAATAAATTGGAAAAGTCGTAATAAAACTTTTGCATATGATAAATTTTAAACGGAAGCAGTTTGAAATTAATTGAAGTACTGAACTGAATTGAACTGAAACAGCTTGTAGGCATTCCATTGCTGGGCAAAGGCCTCGTCTTCTCTATAAGAGAGTCAAAAGAGGTTGGAGCTTGCGGTTTAGCGAATAAAGGTTGTCGACTAAAAAAAGTAATCGACAGTAATTTTGTAGTTGCGCAGTTAATTTTGTTAAGAGGTTGTCAAGAGGTGAGAGCATCAATTAGCCTCATTAATGGTAGTGCTAGTAAGTAGGATAAAGACTGAATCCATAACATACATAAATATTTAATTCTTGCTATAAAAATTGCGAAAAAAAATTAGTATTAGACGAAATCTCGTAGATTTTCTAACTTTGCACATACGTTTTGTATAGGACGTGGATATTAATTATGATTTTAAGTTCAAAAGGGTAGTAGTGTAAAAGTGAGGTATTTTGAAATAATTAACTTGTTTAAAATTTTTCACGCGTTCATCGGCTAAGAAAAAAATCGTGAGAAAACTAGTTACCAGATTCAGAAAAAAATTGAGGTTTATACATCCGTCTTCCTTTGGTCGAGTAGCTTGGTGTATTAATCCTTTTTTGACAGCAGACGATGCGTTTATAATAGTATTTAGAAGCGGGAAGTTTACTCACAAGCTACAGCAAAAATATTATAATTAAGAATAATGACAGCAAATATTATATATGTCGTCTTATTTTCGTTTTTTTTTTACCCACTGGTTATAAAGGCTAATCAACAAGTTCAAAAAGGTGTTAATTTTTGATTGAATCGCTCATGCCGTAACGGCCGCGTGGAAACCTATTTTCGGCGTTGAATTAAAATTATAAATAACATAGAGTTCCGGGAGTTGAAACTTTTTTATTCGAAATTCCCTCATCTCTAAGGATCCTTTTTTGTGAAATTCCTTAAATATTAATAGTTTTTGATTTAACAAAAAACTAAATTCTATCTTTTTTCATCTCAATTTATTAATAACAATTGCAATTTTTTGTAAATAACATAATATAATAAATACATACATGAGATATATTTTTATAGACGTCGTTCTAAATCAAATGAGCCATCGCTCATATTTTTTAGGAGCTTTATCAAGAATTAACACGTTTTAAAACTGATTGACTAGCCTATATATCTTATTCATTTATTTATTTTTATCATAAAAAAGCAAACACGGTTTAAATATCTTATTAACTTGGACCATGTCTGAAATGCACTGTACCTGTAACTCCTGTATGAGGCAATAGACTTTCAAACTGAATCGGTTCTGCAACACGATCACGTCAAGGTGTTTCATCTCAAAATGCACAATGGACGTACGTATTTTGTACGTCATATTACGACATAATTATATTTACTCAACGTACATTTACTATATTTATAATCCAGAATATTTTGAAAGTAATTTGTGTAATCGTTCGTTACGAATTATTGCAAAAAAAAAAAAGAAATTAATGTTGTCAATTTTTTATGTATGGATAATATAGATATAAATAATAACGCAATATTATTTGAAAGTGTAGGTAAATGTAAACACAAACTCGAGGTATACTACAGCTACATAATTATATAGAAATTGCTATTGGCCGATGTCCGTGTGTATGTTAAATAATCTAACTGTATTAGCCCAAAAACCACCCGCTGCTGAGCGAAGGCCTTTTCTCCATGTAGAATAGAGGTTGGAGCTTAATCCACCATGCTGCTCCATTGCGGGTTTGCGGATAATTTCCTTATAATGGATAACTATCGTTATCAGGTATCTATGATAACAACCGAGACAGACGGCTTTACGTGCTCTCCGAGGCACGGTGAGGAGACCCACAAGGACATACACCCAGACCGAAAACAAATATTTGTACAAATACAAATATCTGTCCCAAGCAGGAATCGAACCCGCAACTGCCCCGGCGCGCGGCGTTGAGGCAACTACTCGCACCACTACACCAGAACGGTCGTCCGGTATGATAAATGTCGTCTGGTAAATAATCTAAGGAAAACGAATATTAGTGATTTTAATAAGAACCGTAGGTGCCAAAATTTATGAATATAACTTTTTTTCATTACTTCTCTTTATTGATAGGTTTTTTGCCAAACGAAACTGATTGTGGTATTAAAAGTTATAATCATCGAAATATTATAATCTATAAAATTATTTATTTAGAGTTACGGTAACAAACATGAAGTATACTCATTAAAGAAATATTAAAGATACCAAACACTTAATTCCAAACGCACTCGCAGGCGTAACCAAGTATATAATAATTATGATTTGTGTTGAAATATAATAATTTGACATTAATTATTTATATTCATCTATTCAAATTTTAATACGCTTACATTACTATTTCGTTGATATTAATTATTTTGTCCTTTTTAAACAAGTAATTTAATAAAAAGATATTAGGCGCAAAAAATATTACTTTGTCAATTTTTTTTAATGAAGAATAAGGTTCATGAATATTAGATTTTATTGATGTAGGTACAAAGTCGTATATGTGGTTATATATTTGATCCAGCTGGTGCAATGGTGTGGAACTTTCTTCAAAATCGACTCGAGTTCGATTCCCGCTTGCAGCGGATACCTATTTTTATTTGCACCAACATTTGTCCTTGTTCCTTAGTTCTTGTGATTCGGAGAGCATGTAAAGTTGTCGGTCTAGATTCTATACTGCTACTAATGTAGTTGTAATGAATTCTATGAAGCCTCTTAAAACAAGCCTTAGATATATTTTCCTAATACATTTGACATTATTATTCCTTTTAGTAGAAACAAAGATTATGAGCTTGATTAATGAGTACACTCTGCCTAATTCATTAACCAATTTAGATCAATGTTAACAATAAAACTCTTAACTAGGTCTATACTATGCTCAGTCTCTTATATACATAAGCATTCATACATGATATACATATACATATGTATACAGCTCTCATCTTTCAAAGACTAAAAATCATCTAACGTATTCAATGGTTTTTTGTATGTAAAATAATATTTTATATTTCATGGTCATTTCCTTATTTATTATTAGATAAAGATTTATCCAGTAACATAATGACGTCGATGTGAAAAAGACATCAAAATGAATAACTAATAGTTAATCGAAAGTCACTCTATATTTTTTATTGTTGCGCTGCTAATCTACGTTTAGATGTTATAGCTATTATAAACGGTTGTCTGCGACGTATATAGAGTAGGCACGTATTCAGTATATATTATAACTAATATTATATCTACATTAAATTTAAAAAGACTACTTACAAAAAGAGAGTTAGCCTATAAATGAGATATGTAATTTATCACATGATTAACCCCTTATAAACTATAGCCTATGTGTTATTCTGATGTATAAGCTTTATTACTGTAAAGTTTCATCTAAATCCGTTCAATAGTTTTGGCGTGAAAGAGTAACAAACATCCAAATAAACTTTCGCATTTTTAATATTATAATAGAAAATTAATAATTTAAATATAACATTATTATTATGTTTATTTATTATTATTATATTATAGCGGTGACCATAAAGTTTTATAATCACTGATTTCATAATGATCAAAATATAGATTGACGGAATCTACTTATGAATTATTCCGTCAGAATATTGTTGCTGAAATATGACGCTTAATCATTTAAACGCTTAATGGGTCAAATTTATCTTTTTACAAAGTATTAGAAAACTTTCGAAAAAAAAAGATGAATCGGTAAAGTTGTTCTCAAGTTATGGGGACCAAGGGAAATAGTGACTAATTTTAAACTAATCAAGTTGAACTATTAATATTGAAATTGTTTAACTTGAGAAAAGCTTAGGTTACTCTATAGATGCGTGTATATATCACATACTTTTTATCGACAAAAACGCATATGTTAAACTTGACCAATTGGCCAATAATTATATATTATATAACATCGTTTGTTTCGTTCTGTAACATTAAAATTTTACATAATATGTCGTTAAAAAAGTAATTGTTAGAAGTTATATGAGATGGTTTAATAGCTACTGCAACTGGTATTGCAATTACAAACGAGGAGTTGGATCACGTTAATTGAGACAGAGAGATAAATATATTGATAAAATATTTATTGCAGTCAGATTATAATTGTATAAATAACCTGAGTATTTTAGTCATGGTAATAAATAAGTATAATGCGCAAAGTCGGTCTTATTGCTATTAGCAATCTCTACCAGACAACCTTTTGTGAAAGTAATTAAATTACTACATTTGGGTCATGCAAATTTATGTACATAAACTTATTCAAAACATAAATTTAAAATATCACTGGAAATCTAAAAGATATCAATATGGGGGAGTAGTAAACGACAGATTGACGCGAGTTTGATCCTGCTCACGACACATATTTGTATGGCCTATATGGATATACAGATGTTTGTCTTCTGGGCTTTTTTGATTGTATTGTGTGTCTCCGGGCTGCTACCATAGGTTTCTCGTACTACGTTGAGTGTAAATCATCTATTGAGGCGTAACAGTATATGAAAATTAGACATGCTTAGGTTTATTTAACAAATAACGCAATGACATGAATAAAATCTAGTTTTAACTAGATACCGAGAGTAAAAGATTAACATAACCGAACCATTCACTGCCATTATAATGTTACATCTAATAAGTAAACCGAGGCTACTTGTTTTATTATGCGATAAATTTTAAAGTTAATTACAAAATGTTATTCAGAAATACGATGACTACCTACATAGTGTTACTGAAATAGACGAATTATTGTCGTTTGTTGTGCTATTATTGGAAGCTATTATTGGAATTGTGTCATTATATAATTAATTTATTTCGACAAAATGTATTACATAATTGATAATTTGATTTAAACGAGACTTACCGCGATCATTATTATTAGATTGCCGAAAGGACCATGCGCATTTTATATGGATATCTGGGCCATGAGCGAACACAAATGAAAGTTATGTACATGATTAGGATTTTTCGTGACAAACAAGGTGTACATTCTCGTTGAAAAACATGGAGAAGGGGTTGATGTAATACTAGAATACTATTGCACGTGTCAGAATGGGTCTCGAACAGTAGGCTGCTGTGCCCATATGATGACCCTCATTTGGTTTTTGGGATATGCAAACTTTCACCAAAACATTTACACTCCATCCACTAAGCATGACAATATATTCATGATAACTAAAAAGGTATTTCAATACAATATCTATCAATTTCATTTAGTATCTATTTAGAAAACATCAAGAAATTTCACATTTTCAAGCAGATTTTATGGTACTATATAATTGTACCATAACTAAGTCAAAGAGTGGTTTTTTAGGAAAATGTCTTATAGCGGCATGCATAACTTGATAAGACCTACACTTTACTATAGGTGTCATCTTTGTTCGCTCGTGGCCCAAAATGCCCATCCTCCTTTCGGTGACAGTTCATCGTATGACCATCGCGTCTGTAACGCCGAAATATCGGGTATATAAAAACAATAATCGCGGTAAGTCCCGTTTAAATTAAAGTATTAATAGTGATAGTGATAATTTAAAAACTTACATTACATAATTCTTAATTTTAAATGCTATTTGCACAGTATAACTATTTGTACGCATTGTTTACGTTGTGCATAACAATCGTCTATGATAAATAATTACCAGAATTATCACTATGCAGTCTTCACTTCGAAGATTCGGTAATGCTCGAAGACAAAATTCTTCGATCAATGCGACCTCCCTGTGTTGACATATGGTGCCAAGACGTGGACATGGGAGTTGACAACAAATTTAAAGTCATGCAAAGTGCTATGGAACGGGCTATGCTTGGAGGGTCTCTCAAATATAAGATCAGGAATGAGATTTTCCGCGAGCGAACCAAAGTAGTTGCTGGCTGGTCATGTGTGTCACAATGTAAACACAATATAACTTTAAAAAAACCATGAGCACAAAATAAAGTTGAAAATGAAGAAAAACGTATTTTTTTTATTAATTCTGAGATATAAAGTTAAATGCGAAAGTCTACAATAGAGCAGCTACAAATGCCGTTATCGTAACGTAATTTATTTAGAATAAATACCATAGTATATATAATTAGTACAGCTGAAAGCGAATAGAAAATAAAATCGCGTATAGAAATATCGATCACTTTCCTAAAAATACTAATTTCTCATGTTTCTACAGGGAATATATAATAATAAATTTTGTGATCGAATCAACAAATTATCTAGATCTACAAATAAATACCTTGAAATCGAAGACGTTCGAATATTCGCATCAAGGCGATATGTCGACAAACTCATAAAGTATGCTGTCCACTACCATCGAAACGAGATATTTATAATTCATTAAGAAAACTTTTAAACATATAATATTATAATTGTTAAATTTTACGTGTCGTCATACATATAAATAAACTTGTTTGTTTGTTCTAAAAAGCTAACTTCATTATTTACCGGTTCAATTTTGATAATTTCTTTTTAAGTTAGAAAGTCCGTTTATAAGGACTATTATAATTCAAATAATAAATATGATAATAAATTAAAATGAATTTAATTTTCCTTCCATGTAGAGAAAAATGTGGAGAATAATCAAAAATAGGTTTTAATTCAATAAATATATATATATACTTAGAGCTATAGTATCTTATCGCGTGTGCCGATGCACGCTTAGTGGAATGGTAGCTTTATTAAAAACTGGTACCACAAGCAGTCCTTGACATTACCATACAGATCACGTCTCAGTCGTAGTGCGATGCAATGTACGAATGTCAGTAGGACCGCTATTTTTAACTCGACATATTTCAATCTATTTATTTACTGATATAAAATACTTTCAAAACTTTAAGTGTTATATAATATATAACTTAAAATTTTGCATTTATATAATGTAATTACGTTATAGATATTTGTAACAAAAAGGAAATATTATTCAAATATTCGTCCGAAACGCGTTAAATAACATAATTAAAACACAAATATCATTGTTTAAGTGTTGTTCTTTTAAATAAGTAACGGATAACAGCTGTGTCCAATAGTTATGTTTAAGGGCCGTGACGCACAATGAAGCGTGCCCGTTTTAATATCCGCATTTATTACGACAGGAACTCGGCGGTCGCCAGACCTCCTAATGAAGTGGATAATGTGTTGAGGTATTTTGAATCATACATTGTTTACTATTCTGTAAATTAAGTACACTAAAGTATTAAGA
Source organism: Euphydryas editha (assembly GCA_036937285.1). Lineage (NCBI taxonomy): Eukaryota > Metazoa > Arthropoda > Insecta > Lepidoptera > Nymphalidae > Euphydryas > Euphydryas editha. Next base: position 4,146,738 of record JAUPFZ010000011.1, on the reverse strand, counting down.
TTCTGATGATGAAGATCTTTAACAGTAGAATAAAATGTTTATAGGTTTTACAATAAAATTCGATATCGACAAGAAATATCGTATTATAAACGTGTTTAATAAATTAAATAAACTACCTTCATGAAATACTGTCTGTAATTGTATTAAAATTGCGAGCTTGTTCCGTACACAGGTAGGTATTTAAATTTGTAGAAGAATTTTCAGTGCGGAAATACTCTTGATAAGTACCTATGTAAAATCGTTTTCAAAAATTAATTGGAAATATAGAGAATATTTTATTTAAGGGCAGTTTTTTTATTTGTTATTTAAACATAAAGAGATTATATAGATATACGACAAATGCCAGCTCTATAAATCTCATTATTAATTAAGTAAAATTTTATGAAAATGAATAATAAAAACGGGGAGTAAACAATAAATTCGGTGCTTCAATAAGTTAAGGTTCGTTAGTATAAGTACTTCTGTTAGGAAGCTATTAGCAATGCGGCAGATACGGAATCGTTGCCAACATTTCGATGCTATGTTCAATAGTTTTTGTAAATTAAAACTGCCTTTTTGGTATCGTTAGTGTAATATATTGGCGCTAAAGGATATAAATATATAACTCTTTGGGCAGTGAAATATAGCTCATGCTTGTGTTAAATTTAAATAAAAAAAGTGTTTTTATTTTTATAACGTTTTTTATAGTTATTAAATTAAATCCACTTTTTGCGTGTTTTTTGATACAGTGAATTATTCTGAGGAACGTATCAAACTCACATTTATGTATTATTAATATTAGTATGCGACTATTAATGACACATGTTGCTAAGCATGTGAACTTGACTTCAGAAAGTAAAAAAAATACCTAAGTTTGAATACCATGAATTTATAATATATTTTTACATAAAATTTTGAATTTTTTGGTGCGATTTAATCACGTCGACAATATACCTAATACGAAGGAAGCCGCTGCATTCCATATTAAGTTAGTAACGATTGTTTTGTCGGAAGTACCTATAATAAAGTTGTACATCGATTTGAAAGAATAATGTATCTTAGTTGTCGATAAATCTTAATAAACTACTGTCCACTAGTGTTTTTTTTTTACATCGGGTAAGGTTTTGTTTAAGAATGTTAAGGTTTTTTTTTCTGGTCCAGTTTGATAGGGTTTTTGATGTTAAATGAGAACCGTCGTTTATGGACATTTGTACATTTTTTTAAACATATCAAAATTGTTTTAAGAAATAATAATAATTAATTATTATTAATGTTTTTAAGAAAACTTTCCTCTTTACTATAGTTTTGAATTTCCCAACACTGTCTGATTTAAAAAGGCTTTTCTGCTACAATAAATACGTGGCTAGTTTAACTAAATGATATTATGATATTGGAATGAATGGGACTATAATAGGAAAAGGAGGATGGGTGGGAAGACTTTTGGATTCCAGTTCTCTCATTCACCGTGCGAAACGTAATTATAGCTAGCTGTAAATAAGGTATATCCATTAGCTACAGACTGAAGTTTATATCCTCTTTAAAATTCCTACAAATATTTGGTATAAAGACAGGTTTTTGAGGATTTTCATCTGTCCATTCTTATATATAAGCTTATCCATTTATTTCACGCCAAAAGTCTTAAAATGCTTGCGATAAAACTTGGTATATAGATAGGTGAAATTCTTCAAAGTTTCCTAGAAGCACATCTTACAAGCTGTTAAGAATAGAATAATATATTTCAAATATACTTAATACACATTATTTTACGAATAAAAAAAATTATTTTTATGTAATTTTACCTACGCCTTTTAATTTTTTATGTAATCGTTAATGTCTGGGTGTGCTATGTGCATGTATTTTAATCATCATCATCATATCCGCCATTGGTTGTCCACTGCTGAATGTAGGCATCTTCCATCGATATTCAGAGTGACTGGTTCAAAGCCTCCATCCAACGGCTTCTACCCACTTTCCTCGAGTCGTCAAGTCATGTATATTTAATAACAAGTATCTTCCTTTACTACTATACGTGAAAACCGTAGTGGCAAGTAGTCGCTTTAACGAGAACGCGGGTTCTATTCCATTCGGGGCAGATTTTTGTATATGTCCAAATATTTTATTCCGGCTGGGGTGTATGCCTTTATAGGTCTCCCCGCCGTGTCTCGTGGCACGAAAACGTGGATATCTGATAGCAATCGTTATTAACGGTAGAAATTATCCGCCAACACGCATAAAAGCAGTTTGGTGGATTAAGCTTCTATTTTTCTCTTATGTGGGACGTTTATCGGCTGTTTCATTTCAAGCCGTGTAATAAAATATTAAATACATGCAATTAGTAAATGTTACCACACTATACTCAAAACATACTTCTAAATCAGAATGTGTAAGGGATTTTGCAATATTTAAAGTATGTAATACATAGTACTAATCTATAGTTTAGAATGCCTAAAGCGTGCAGTCTCGTCCGCATACCGTGTCGACGACGCAATATATTATTACGTTGTACGAAGTTAACGTAAATATTGAGACAGAATTTAGTTAGTTATACAAAGTACGAAAACTATAAAATTAATATAATTTATTATCTCTGCGGATATGTCTTCTTTACTATTACTTGTTGTTACTGGAAAATATAATCATACAGTTGTTTTTATTTATATATTTATAATAAAACTATAACCGGTCCAATTATGTATATTAAATTATTTAAGAAAATTCTTGCTTGGCACTCTTTTATCTCCCTACTTACCTGGAAGAGCCGTCGGTCTCGGTTGATATCATAGACACTTGATGGCCTCCGCTCAGCAGTGGGTTGTTTACAGGCTGATACAGAACAGACCTTTTTATGTTTTCATATCTTAAGAAAAATTGGTATTTAATAACTGTTTCTTGGTTAGAAAGATAGATAGTTTCGAATAATGTCATTTATTTTAAAAAGTAAAAATTGGTCGACGGCTTTTAAGTCAGTAGACAGCAATCTAGGAAGTATAGCAGGGGCTACCAATCAGATATATACTTTGTACCAACCATCTGTTAATAATTAAGATTCAAAATCAAAATATGCAATAATTTTATGATTTATTTTTAAAATGGGATATTTATCATATCACTTTAAGTAATCAGTTCACTTTAAGTGTTTTAGAAAAAAAAATACACATTTCCGCCAACGCTTAACGAACGAAGATCCAAACATTTATAGGAAAAGAGATAAATGCAAGTGCTCCTAAGCAGTGAGTCTAGTATAATTTACAGGCCATTACAGTTATATACTTGTAGATAAAGTACATGGTCGTCGTAGTCCGAGTGTTTGTGCTTGTGTGGTGCGTTTTTTCTAAAAAAACATAATTATAATATTTTAGTAGATTTCGTTGAATGTGAAGCATTGAAGTGTTTACAAAATAGATATTCAGTTCTCTTATATATATATAGATTGTACAAGCACAACAAATACAAGCACAAAAATAAGATGCGTTTTATATCAAACGTGTTGCCTAAATAACGATAATACATTGTTGAACTTTAGTGCTATAAATAACCATTTATAACATTTTAATTTTGAAAGGATTTCAGAGTCGACTACAAGAATTACAACAGCACTGTTCAAATGTAGATATTACCTACGGTTCCTTTCACTTAAGCGTCAGTATATTCAAATTCAGATTACCAAAGTCAACCCAGATTTAGCATTTTGTATATTTTTTTAACAAAGAAAGTATTTAAACACCATAGATACGTCATAACTTTTTTATAAGACGTCATGAGTGATTAACACTATGATCAATATATTATAGGTCGTTTTGAGAGTGTACCCGTAATCATGGCGCTTGTAATAGTGCCGAAATATCAGAAACTTAAAGTGAGATGATAAATATCCCATTTTAAATATAAATCATGAAATTATTGCATATTTTGAATTTTGATTGTTAACGGTTGGTTGGTAGTAGGTACAAAGTATGCTCTGATTGGTAACTACTGCTAAACTTCTTATATTGCCGTCTACTGACTTAAAAGCCGTCAACTAATTCTTACTTTTTAAAATAATAGACTGTTCAAAACTATCTATCATTCTATCTTTGGAGTAGAGGGAGGCCTGCCATTGAAAAGGAAGGATTCTTCGACCAGACGGTGTTGCGTAAAAGTAAGAAAAAGCTACTAATCACCAATTTTTCTTAAGATATTAAAATTTAAAAAGGTCGTTTAGTAACAATTTTTTAATTTTATCACTTGGAAGTAATTAAGCTAAAATTTTGTATTTAATGTAGGTATAGTAATCTAGATTAGCATAACATTTTTTTACAAAAAACGCGTAAGCGTTTCTTGCTATTTTCTAAAATCAATATTTTGGACTTAACGACTGTTTTAGTCTAAGGAAAGCTACGCTACACTACCTATACTAGATTCATAACACAAAAATAAAATACTAAAATCGAAATTTCAACAACATACTTCAAACAAACAGAATATAATATAAGTAATTTAATTTTCTTTGTGACCGCTTTGCGTCTTGTCAGCTATTAAACTTTCTCGAAAGATCAAGAAGATTTTGATACATCAATCTTAATCGTCCTAAATAGCAGTATGAGAAAAGTTAGACAAGGGATTATAGGATGCCTATAAACTTTGAGATAAAGTTAAGCCGTTTATAAAAATATAGCCTTATAATGCTGAAAAATATATAAATAAATGTCATCATTATTAGACTTAAAAAATCTTAGTAATAATAATAATTAAAAAAATGATTTTCTTCTAACAATCAAATCCAAAGACAAACCATGAATTTTTTTGGAAGGAAGGAAGTGCACGTTTTAAAATAAAATTAGAACTTACCTCTTTAATCCTCTGCAACAATGGTTCCAGCCAGTGTACGTTGCACTCGACGTGAGAATCGAGGAAGGTGAGGACGGGTGCGGTAGCTGCATCAGCCCCGCGAACTCGGGATCTCATGAGGCCTTCGCGTCTTGAGTTACGTATGACGTGGACCTTACGTATCGCTCGTAGTGCTGCACCATCTTCAGCTGTGAAGTTTACTTGTTCTTTAGTTTTTGTTGAAGTGAAACTTCTTTAGAATCGTTGTGATTTGAAACGGGATGCGACGGAAAAAACGACAGGTAAGAGGCACAAATACAAAAATGTGTAAGAGAGAATGAGATAGTATGTCGTCGCGTATCCTAGCAACGCATAAACAACACGTAAATAAGTAATAGAATATTTAACTATTAATATTAATAAATTTTAAATTGAGTTTGCCAAAGATGTTTCACTTCTGACATGTGTACTCCGTACACACGACATTTTTTTTTCTGTTTGTAATAAGTTTAAAATTAGATGTTTAATAAAATTAAACATAAAATAAAATTTAATTAATTTTTGCAAAACAAATTGTATGATTTTTTATTTTATTTCTGTATTGATGTGATACTTTGAAAACATAGCTTACTGATTACTTAGTATTTCCTGCTCTATATATCTATTGTAAATTATTGTCTACACTTAAATCGATACGCCGTCTTTGAGAGTCTGTGGACAGGAGTCTGTGTGGTGCCTTCTCGGTTTCCGGCTCCGACGATTGCAAAAGTTTATCAAGAGTCGCCTTAAAAATATATTTGAACGAACCGAATATACATAATTCACTTCCTACATAATGTTTTAGTTTGTTAAACAAATTTACATACGAAAAGAAACTTAATTTTTAGTCAAAATGACTCAGGGGATGGGACATGTGAATCGTAACTGATGGTCACATCTTCAAATCCAGCCTAGCACCGCCAATTTTTTAACTGCTTTTTTTTAAAAATTGCGTTATGTGTGTATGTTATTTAAAAATTCACAATGAAATTGCACGATGAATTAAAGTTTAATCTTAATAATAGACGTAGAATAGACATTTTTTTTACACTAGAACATTTACCACGTTACATTACAGTACTAAATTAAAGGAAAAAATCGCGATTTCTTATTGCAATTGTGTCATAATGTAATTTTAAGAACCTTATAATGATTTTTACTGATAAGTTTGGTATACTACCGATTGAAATGTAATGGCATCATAATAGTGTCATAATTAATTCTTCAATTGCGTATTTGACATAACATTAATAACACCACTGATTGAACATTGAAATACGGTTAAAATAGCAAAATTAAACTCCAGGTCTCTGGTTGTAAGCTGTTAACATTCAGTGCTTAAGCATTTGTTCGCTAGTTTGGATGGAAGCCAAGCAATTGCCATTAATCTTCTTGTCATTTGCATGGGAAGAACATTTTAATGACTAGTTTAAACTACCCTTTAAATGCAGCTTTCCATGTCTGAATATCATTTAGTATAATTATAATTGTTTTCTAAATACGATATGGTGGATACGATTCACAGAGTTGTAATCGGTATTCACCTATTACTCTCTACTAAATGTTATTTCTTGTTTGTGGGATTTTATCTGCGTGAAATTAGCATAGCAGTTTTTATAAGTAGCAATGTTAATTAATGAAATAAACTTCTATCTTATTATATCTAAATTATGAAAAGTAAATATAACTTACTATATATGAATGCATAGAATCAATGTTTTCAGCTTTGTAAGCTGTTTTTATTAGTAAAGATTTTGATGTTCTATTTATTTATTTATTTATTTATACTTTATTGCACAACACAAAATTGAATTGTACAAAAGGCGGGCTTAATGCTAAAAACATTCTCTACCAGCCAACCTAAGGGCACACATAACGGCGTTGCGGCGCCGCAACGCTAAAATCGGCGGTGGCGTCACCGCCAATTTTAGCGGCGCGGCACCGCCAATTCCGGCGTTGTGACGTCATACTTGTTGACCATGATTTATTGACATTTTGTGTCTATTTTTATATTTTATTTTTTTGTGTCTTTATTAGACATGGGTATCTCAATGAATTTTTATGAACTGCAGATAAGCTCATGAGCCATATGCTTGAACCGGAGCTGTGAACCGGCTCACAGTTCAGCTCAATTGTTGTTATGTTGTTACTTTTAACTATTAGATTTACAGCTAATTTAAGACTCGGTTCAAACAAGTGACATGTATGATGTACCTAAATTATAAATATGTAATAAAGCAGCGTTTCGAAAAGTTATTATAGTGATATTTTTTCTATCTTACACAATTATAGGGGAATGCTAATTTCATGCATATGATAAACGCTAAAGTGAGTTTCTTTGTTTGTTTTACGCTTTCACGCTTTAACTATTCACCTGAATTACGATCATCATGAAATTCTGCATACCAGTTGTCTGGGGTACAGAAAAGGACATAGAGTACCTACTTTACGTACCGACTACCGTTGGTGCCTGTACCATGCGAGCGGAGCCGCGGACAAAACCTATTTATTTATATTTAATCTATAAAACTAATATAGTAAGATATTAATTTATGTATCACTTTGTTTCAATTTTGTTTAGGCTTTATGAGACAAAAGTTGTTTAAAATTCTACCAGCATACAAACTTGATTCACAAAATTATTTCCGGTACAAAGGATTACTTTTTATGCATTCTACTAAATAACAACTTCACAAACAATAATTAACAAATTTCACGTGAACTATAATATTTAAAATAATTAAATTAATATCCACAATAAAAAATCACGAAGAACTGGTTACCCTACAACAACGCTCTTTTTCGCGGCGCCGCAACGCCGCAACGCATACCGCCGATTTTAGCGTTGCGTCGCCGCAACGCCGTTATGTGTTTTGGCTCTTAGGACGTACATGAGCGAAAGTTTGTAGGTGTGCAAAAATTGGAAATTATGAATGAATGAAGCTTAATTGAACTCTCATGATAAACAGGTAACAGACAATCGGGAATCCTTTTCAACTTAACTAAATTAAAACAGACTGTATTGTAGTTATTATTAGATAGTTCTTCTGGGTGACCACCTCTTCTCCTATAATGGAGAAAAGCTAGTTACTTACAAAAACGATAAATTTCTATGAAGTGTTTATTATAATAACCTGGATCAATTGCTTCAAGTCTTTACTACTACAAACACACAAAAAAGAAACAAATATATTTAGTACAAATATAAATATATATTTAAATTTATATTTGTACGGGTGCTTACCGCGTTTATAATTTTGTTTAGTTCCCTATATTTCGGCAATGTTTCAATCGCCATGATCACGGGGGGACTCTCCCCGTGATGACCCGTACAAATATAAATTTAAATATGAATAGTGATCGCGTTAGTTTAAAACAATATATTAGAAATATATAGTCATCATTCATCATCATCATCATCATCATCGGTAATCGAATGCGTTACTGGATTTTTTGTCACCACTACACCAAGACCGTCGTTAGGTATCATTTTAGGGAATAATAATGTTAACATCTAAGTGAGTCCCTTCCTTAATTGATGTATCTTTCAGCGTTAACGACGTTTTGTAAACTTATTGCAATATTAATGAAAAGTTGCGTTATAATATAATATAATACAGATGATACACGGCCTCTTGCGTAATCTCTCGTTGAATCGATAATATAACCATGGAATCACTGGAATTATTTTGCACCGAATACCCTAATAAAACTTTGGCGAAATTTGTTTATGACAACTAATTAAATTATTTTTAAACATATTAATTTGGACAACATACAAAGATTTTACAATACATAAAATCAAACTGCAATATACTGCAAATGGTTTTAAAAATTGTCAAGCAGATAATCTACAGTATACCGTTTAAATAAAAGAATAACTAGGAAAAAAAAGATAAAGCAATAGCCTGTTTGAATTAAAAAACGACACCAGGAACCAGTAACTTCTACGAATACTAGGTACTATACTAAATTAGAAGGAAACGTATTAAAAAAAATTATGACATTAAATACAGATGGACTTAGAAATGTTTACTAGCCATAAGTTCGTAACTAAGGAAAATCTATAAGTACTTAATATTTTAGAGCATCATATTATTAATAATTTAAATTGACTAATTGACATTATACCTGACCTGACTTACATGATTTTATTTTATTCAATGTTAAATTATGTTTTTCATTTTTCTTTGCTTACTTCTGTTATAATTGTTATAATGTCTGTATTTTTCGAGCGAGCTATATAAACTCTTTTGCAAAAAAAACGGGCACTTAAGCAAAGAACTATTTTATAGTTACTATTAGTTTGTTTGACAATTTTAGGTATTGTTATCCTCAGAAATTTATAAATTAATTAGGAAGGAATAGTTTTCATCAGTTTTATCATAACATTTTAATTAAATTATTAAGAAATAATGTTTAAGCTCAAAACACTATGATTGTACCTGCTCGCTAAATAAAAATGAAACGCGTTAATTTCTTTGTTTTTCTTGAATACATTAAAAGCAGATAAAAGTTTAGTATTGAGTGTGACCCTCTCTTGCTGAAATCACAGCTTGCATTCGTCTGGGCATGCTAGTGAGTATATCTTTTATGGTTTCTTGGGGAATACGTTCCCACTCTGCGGTAATCACATTCTTTAGCTCTCTGATGGTCTGCGGAGCCGGCTGCACTGATCTCACTCGTCGCTTCAGAACGTCCCAGACATGCTCTATGGGATTGAGGTCCGGACTTCTAGCTGGCCAGTCCAAACGACGAATTCCGACTTCTAGCATATACGCATCCACACCGCCAGACCGGTGGGCGCGAGCGTTGTCGTCCATAAAAATTGAGTTTTCGCCAAGAGCGGTTAAAGCGGGTTGTGCATAAGGAATTAGAACTTCCGTTATGTATCGGTGTCCAGTCAGTGTACCGTTTTCGATGAAGACTAACTCCGTACGATCCATAGAATTTATTCCTGCCCAAAATATAACAGAGCCCCCTCCACAAGGTGTGATTTCTTCAAAACATGCCTCTGCAAAGCGTTCTCCTCGTCTACGTAGCACTCGCCGACGTCGGTCTTCACCATGCAGAGATATCCTGGCTTCATCGGAGAACAATACCCTATCCCAGTCTTCATGAGTCCATGACACACAATTTCGAGCGAAGCTAAGCCTGGCAACTCGATGTCCACGGAGTAATTTAGGGCCGCGTGCCGGGCGATGACTGTGTATATTAGCAGCGAGAAGCCTCCTCCTGACCGTCCATAGACTAATTTGCACATTTCTTACTTCTTCGAGGGTGTTCTTGAGGTCCACATAAGAAGATTTGCGATTTATCAACGCTTGACTAACTAGAAAACGATCATCCCGTGGTTCGGTACATGTCTTTCTGCCAGAACCAGGCCTTCTCTTGACGGAACCGGTCTCTTGATAGCGCTGCCAGGTCCTTTGAACTGTCGACCGACTCACATTTAGCCTCTGAGCCACGAAGCATTGACTGCAACCTTCTTCAAGCAGCGCAATAATTTTGCTCGCTTTTATCACTTTATCTACCATTTTCGAGATTGCTAAACAGCAATAACAATACTTTTAAATGTCAAGGACACCAGATAATTTAATAAAAATTGACAAAAAGTTAATTAGAGTCGATATTAACTATAGGGAATTCGTGCCACAAAATGTAGTTAAAAGTTATTTTCTTTGAAAACCAGGCTCAGTCAAAAATTTGAATTTGGAATGTACTCTTATAAACATTATGGCTTATTTTTTTCAGCCAGGAAGAAAATCGAAACCGCCCGTTTTTTTTGCAAATGAGTGTATATATATATATATATTATTTTATATTTTATTTTATTTTTTTTTTATTTCCGTTTTCTATGTTTTTACTGTGTTTTACTTGTCTCCTAATGTAAAATAATGTTTATTTTATTTTATTTATTTATTTTAAATTTTTTATGGACTTCTTGTCTGAAATAAAAAAAGTTTATTATTATACTCTGCCAATTAGTGTTTAAGCGTTGTTTAGTAGAATATCGGCTGCAGCTTCGATTTTCTTGTAATATAATATACATAAGTATTTAACATGTTAGTAACCAGCTTCTTTTTCTTCTTCTTTTATTTTTGGCATACGATCGTCAGCTATATGAAAACATTTTGAATTGATAATTTTCTTTTAAATATCATTTAGACAGCTGTCATTTATTTATTTTGAAAATAAATTAACATTTGAAACATTTATTCGGTTTAAGCCACTTAAGCCCGCGATTTTTTATATCCTATCAAATGTGTCATCTCGTTTTGAGTGATATCGTGAGCATATTATTATTAAAAGCTTTTGACAACCGTTCTGGTGTAGTGGTGCGAGTAATATTTATATTGGTACAAAAATTTGTCCTTAGTCTGGGTGTATGTCCTTGTAGGTGTGCTCCCAACTGTGCTTCAGAGAGCACGTAAAGCCAGCTAAGCTTGTTCCAGTTGTTAACAGATATCTGCTACTTTCTACTCATGGTAGGAAAATTATCCGCCAAACTGCAGTAAAGCAGCGTGGTGGATTGATCTAACCCTTTTCCTACATGGAGAAGAGGCCTTTTGCTTAGAAGTGGGACGTTTACAGGTTGATTTAGTTTATATAACCCTACTCAACGTACTGAATAACTTGAAGTGATTTATAGCAATTAGAACTTCTGAGTTTAATGTTGTGCGTAAGTGAAACCGTAAGATAGAACTAGTTATTAATAATAATAGTCTGAGATGATAAATGGAGAGTGTAAAGTCGCACGCTGCGTCTTGTGGTTTGAATATTTCACTGAGTACGGTGTTGCTAGGCTAGGCGTATGATAAGATGTAGACATGAGTATATAACATATTGTATAATTAAAATAACACTCAAAATATATACGAATCGACTGATGTATTCCGTCATATGCCTTGTTTAATATTTAAGACTACTTTTTTCGTTGAGTAGAATCAATAATTGAGGCAAGTAGCTATTCCTACCACACTCTACTGTTAACTAATTCCCATATAAAACGAGTCAGAACCTATCATTTGATAAAAAAAAAATATCAATCTGTTAATACTGGTAGCTCACCAGGCAACATGTTTCTTGTAAAATTTAAGTGGGATTTTTTAAATACAATGTTACTTATAGTAACATTGTATGCTCAGTAATGATATTTGAGTTAAATGTCGTGACGTTTAAGGGTTGCCTAGCAACGACATTGTTGATGTCGAATATCATTAAATAAAATGCCCTTATTTTAATTATTATAAATTGGGATTTATAGGTGATGGGTCATGTAATAATAATAATATTGATACAAAAATTTACAAAATATCATTTTGTCACTGCGACAAGTAACTTAACATGACTTTAGTCGATCATATTCCATCGGTTACGGTTACGATTATGCAAAGTTATTATTCAAAATTAAATAACGTGATTTGAACAAAACATTTTGTTGTTTTCGATATTCAAAATTAACTCACTGTTCTCTAATTATATCTGCATGGTGAGTAACCCTTACTCACATATATTGTGTATAGTCCACTCATTTTTCGGATTTTCCGAAAAATAAACTGTCGTTTTTTAAAAATCCTAAGCGTTTTTGACAAAAAAAAATCGCATTATTGCTGATGGTATGAAAAGTTATGACTTTTTTTAAAATCTATTTGAATTTGTTCTTGTTTTTATTTTTCACGGATATTTTGGTTACAATTCTATTTACACTACTCTTAACTTTTTTCGTTTTTATAACTCTGCATACGCTCAACTCTCTTCTTTTATTTCTTGTTCAATGCACAATGTCTGTGAATATTGTTTCGCTTATTAATTATGCGTTGCTTTGAATAAAATTGTCGTTAGTATTGTTTACTTTTAAAATTTCACACTACGTCTATTCGTAAGTGTAACAGTTTTTTGTTCTGCGATGTATATTTTACGATAATCTGAAATGATTAAGTATTATTATTTCATAAGTTTTCCGTGAGTTGAGAGTAATCCCGTAGGTACGTGCGATAATCATCATTAATGAATAAGATTTATTTCACAAAATATTTGTTTATAAATCGAATCGGTTGACTTTAGAGTTTAGATTAAACCGTTAAGAAATCGTCTTTAGTTCAATGATATTTAATTTAAGATTGTCGTGTTAATTGTCACAAGTAAATAACAACTTGTTCAAAAGTTTTTGCGAGAAATTAATTGTTGAATGTGGGCTAAACTGATATCTAAGTAATGTATGAGTACATAGTATGTCTAATTTATATGTACAAAAATAAAACATTTATTAAAAAAAAAATATAATTATGTTAGTCGTTCACCTCTCGATTCGATACGATGATCGTGTCGAAAATGAGTCGGTAGTATTAAGTCATTATAATGATGCAAGTGGTAATGAGATAGGACTGATTTCTCATAGAGATCTAAGTTTTAGAGATTTATGAGTAGATGTTTTCGTTGTTGATTTTAATTTAATGTGTGACTCTGAATAAACAATGCAATATAATTAAATACAATTTCACATTATATTAACGAATGATAAAAGTCGTAATTACAGAATAATAATAACTATATATTTATGTGTAAATACATTAAAAAAATGTAAATGTGTGAAGAATAAAGTTTTTAATTAATTAACACAAAATGTAGTAAAAACTTGTTAAATATATTTAGGTAAAAAATCCCATGCAAGGCTTGCTGGAATGTCATATGAGGTTATCTTTGTTAATTTTGTAAATTAGAATAACCAAGCGACAGCAAATCTTAAACAATTACTGTGGTTAAATTGCAACTTAACAGAACTGAGTAAAGGAGAAGGCTATGCCCAGAAAGGTAATTGATAACTTAGAAGAATAATCCAAAAAAACCCTAGAGAATGTCAGAAAGAATACTATAGTCTTCGTATTCGTAATAGTAAATGATATGTGTCGTTTGATCGATGGCACCATGATTATCGCAAAGTGCTTAATTTTAGCTAACAGGCTTAACGGAATGTTTGAAATGGCTAAAACAATTTTGACGGAGCTTTTACTGCCTGGAGGCTTTTGTAATGTGTAGTATTACATCGATCTACTCGTACTATCTATATTTCCGTAAGTAAATGTTACATTTAAAACTAGAGTTAAAATCAAATTTTACTTGTCGTGTCTTTGGCAAATCATAGTCTCGTAGTAATTTATCCAATAATTTATTGTAAATTATGATTTATTAAAGTTTTGGTTTAAATTTAAAAAAATTGAGCGAGTAAAACCACAGGGTTGAGCTTTTGACACATAAATTCATTGCTATTATCGATTAGGAAAAAAATGTTAAATTTTCGCGGTTACACTACGTTTAAAACACAATTTCGCACTTTCGTATTCAAAGGAAGCGAGGCGAAACGAAATTGCTTTTTAAACGCTCTTTTATATGAAAATTGTGATATAATTCGCTGTCTAGTGTGTCGCGTCGGTAATGTATGGTCTTTGTTACCCGCGGGCGACAATTTTGTATTATCTAATCGTTAGAGTAATACGAAATGTTGAATATTCTTTTATATAAAATACAACCAGTGTTTCTTGCGGTTCGATCAATTATCATTATCGGATTGTTCGAAGTTTATGAATATGAGACTATGAGTTCAATGTTTTATGGACGACTTTTAAGGCATTTATGTTTTAAAAAAGGCTTAAATAATTTTTTAAATTCGCATTTGTAGTGACTGTAAATTAATCTCTTTTGTTTTATTAAAATTTTGATTAGTGATATTTATATTTATTCATTTATTAATATTTTATTGCACTATATATTATTTAATTGTACAAAAGTCAGGCTTAATGTTAAAAGTATTCTCTACTAGCCAACCTTAGGACGCACTCCGGTACTCGAGTGGACGTTTATAGGTGTGTGAAATCGTAAACTGAACAAAATCATGTTTAAAAAAGTCAAAAAAGGATAATAAAATAAATAAAAATAATTATATATTGGTCACTTAGTAAAGATACGTCGCATTTCAATGGTCCCAATGTTAGAAAACATTAAAATTTATTCTCATATTACTTTATCTGTTTTTGAAAAAACTTCGTTTTTAAAAAAGAGTAAGTATGTGTAGAAATTCTCAATCTATTTTCTCAGCAGATATTTGATGTTGTGGTTTCTCATTTCTCATTAAATGTAAAATATTTTAAACTAACGTGTGCTTTTAAAAGCATACTATACGAAATAATTTGTGATTCGATTTCATAGGATTAATACTTACGATTATCACTGAAGTCATCAACTAATATTATTTCTTTTATGAGATGTTCTGGACTTCTGTTCAGGACGCTGCAAACGATTAAATTAATTAATATATTTAATTACAAGTATAAAAAGAAAGGTTTTAAAATATTATATTAATAATTGACTGGCACGTTGGCGCAGTTGGCAGTGGAACTTGCTTTTCGCTCCAGGATTGTGGGTTCGTTTCCTGCCCCTAGTCTGGATGTAATATTTTTTAATGTATGATGTATATTTATAATTATTATAAAATATGTACATCAGTCGTCTGTTACTTAAAACACAGGCATTAATTTACTTTAGGAGGAGAGACTGTGTCAATAATATTCAATTTTTTATTTTCAACTTTTTTAAAACTACGAATATGATCATTTAAAATAATTATTTTAAGTGATTGTAACGACGGATCTTGCGTTCTCCATTACACTTTTGGTACATTATATGCAGTTTTGATATTTTACAGTGGATAGAACACATGTATCGATACGCATATAGTCAGACGATTGTGGGTTCGAGCCTGAGCTGGCACCATTAATTTTCAACTTCAATAGATAAATAAATCTTCTGCTTACTAGAGGAAGATCTGTACATTTCGAAAGAAATTCTGATATTTGTATCTGTAATTCCAGAGTCGAGCAGCGTGGCGGATTAAAACTCCATCATAGAAGAGTCTCAATCTAAATAGCGCAATATTTACACCCTGTTATAGTACAGTGAAGTCAAATGGGATATTGAAAATGAATGTTTAATTTCCTAATAATTCAAATAGTTAGTTTTATACCTCACGATGGTGCGCAGGAGTGTGGACCGAGCTTCGTTGTGGAATGTGATAATAACACTAGTTTGTGGCAAGTCTTCATCGTATTTTTTTAATCGGCACCTGTGAATAATTGCTAATAAATATTTCGCAACAAAACATTGTTTTAACTGTCTATAAAAAATTATAATTTGATAAAGATTATAGGAAAAAAGTGTTATGCGAATCTTAAGATTTGTTTTTTCAAAATTTTTTATATACAAACTATTATTCTATTATTTCGAAGTTTACTAGACAACACGTGATGTTTTCTCTTCAATAAAAAGGATTATTTCACGAAAGAAATTTTCAGAATCAGTTCAGTGAATTATATAATTGGATATTTATTTATTTATTTATACTTTATTGCACAACACAAAAGGCGGGCTTAAAGCTCAAAGCATTCTCTACTAGCCAACCTTAGGACGTAACAGATAGAGCGAAAGTTTGTAGGTGTGCAAAAATTGAAAATTGAGACAATATATTTAGTTTGAAAGGCAAAAAAAATATATTTCGTAACAATTATTATATTAAATACATGAGCAATATATACATAATATATATAAATACATATACATAAACAGATACATAATTATATACAAACATAATACTTAACAAGCAGACGACAATAATCGAAACACAGATTCATTGTGTTTATTGGGTTCATGAAATGGTTAAAAATAATTCCTTAACTTCTCTCTTAAATGAGTCACGTGAAGGAGCCTTACGGATAGATTCAGGTAACATGTTCCAGAGACGAACAGCGGACACAGCAAATGAATTGGACAAAAACCCAGACCAATGAATAGGAGTAGAAAGAGATAGATTATTTACAGAGCGAAGTGATCTATCATGAGAGTCGGAAAAGAAAGTGAACTTACATTTAAGGTAAGGAGGAGAAGGATGGAATAAGAGAGAAAAGAGTAAGCAAAGAATTTTTAAGTTTCTGATATTTCTCAGACAGGTTGGAGGTTTGGAGGTTTTTTTGGACATTTGGAGTCACAACTTCGCTCCTACATGTCGCGGTGTGTTAATAAAATCGACATTAAGAGATGATTTTAAATTAAGCCT
The DNA here is from genome assembly GCA_036937285.1 of Euphydryas editha. Classification (NCBI taxonomy): domain Eukaryota; kingdom Metazoa; phylum Arthropoda; class Insecta; order Lepidoptera; family Nymphalidae; genus Euphydryas; species Euphydryas editha. Next base: position 4,129,808 of record JAUPFZ010000011.1, on the reverse strand, counting down.
TATTAATCACAAAATGATTTTTTTTAACGAACTGATAATATCTGATTTTAGCATGTTCAAATAAGTAAAATATAATAATAAGTTGTTCTTATTACTATTACTTTTTTTTAACTTAATTAATAAAATTGTTCAGTTTATTTCAGTATATATATACTTTTAAGATTTTCATTTTCAGTTTTTTCATGAACTTATATTTTGTAATATACTTTCTGCTGTTACTCGCTGTATTAATATATAAAATAAATAAATAATAAATAAATAAGTAAATAAATAAATAAATAAATAATAAATAAATAAATAAATGAATAAATAAATAAATAAATAAATAAAACTAATTGTTATGCTATATTAAGTACTCGTAAGTTTATCGTAGATTTTAAGTAAATTATATTAAAAACAAAATCTAAATCAGTATGTATTATTTTCAAAGCTGTTCTTTCGTTTGATAATTGTTATATTATTGTAATATTATTATATATACATTAGACAAACTAGAAACAGTGTATTAAAAATATTTAAACGCTATTTTTCAATTATCTTAAAAAAGTTCGTAGTTTACATTCATAGCTTTTTACAGAAAGAGTAGAAGCTTTTACGAAATTATTGTCATACTGAGGACTTCGCTGATTTAAGGTTCAAAGAATTTATTCTCAAAAAGAAATATTCACTTACATGAGAACAACATAATAAATGTAACAATACAAATAGTCGCCTTATAAGTAGGTACTTAGTTAACGGAATAGAATATATGTTAGTTGTCGCTTTATATATTTAAATCGTTATAAAAGTGGGTATTCTCTAAAATATATTTCGAGAGTTGAGACTTAAATCCATTAACTGAGTTTACATTTTTTATATAAGATGGTAATTTGTTATAAAGTTGTGCTCCATCGAAAGTAATACTTTTTTTTGCAAATTTGGTTCTAATTTTTGGGAGAACTAGTAAGCTTGGTCTACGGGTGCTACGTTTACTGCTTTGTTTTATGAACGTCAAATTAGAATGTATGGATTTACTAATAATTTTTCTTATAAAAATGCAAGAATTATATACATAAAGTTGTCGTAGGTTCATAATATTTGTTTCTTTATAAAGTTTAGTCGTTGATGTCAAAGGTGGATATCGAAAAAGTATTTTAATTACTTTATTTTGTTTTCTTTGAAGTTCTCGTAGTTTTGTTTTGCCAGTGTTACCCCATATTTCTATTAAATACAATAAATGCGATTTTACTAAAGAATTGTAGATGTTATATTTTATTTTTTCAGGTATACATTTTGAAATACTCATTAAAGACCCAATCAAAGAAGAAAGTTTTTTATTTACGTAGTCTATTTGATATTTAAAAGTTAAGTAATTGTCTATTCGTAAACCTAGGTATTTTTCATACGTTTTCTGCTCGATTGGAAAGTTGTCAATAGTTAGTGGATCATGCGGTGCAATAATTTTATTTTTAGTTTTAAATATAATGTAACAAGTTTTGGAAGCGTTAATAGTTAGAAGATTGTGATAGAACCATTTATGTAGAACATCTGGATCTTGTTGAGCTTGAGCAATTATGTCATTTATGTTGTTACCAAAATAAAATAAACAAGTGTCATCTGCATACAGAGTTAGATGGCCATTGAGATTTTAAGTTGCAATATCATTTACGTAAATTAAAAACAAAAGCGGTCCCAAAATTGAGCCCTGTGAGACTCCACAGGTAACAGGCAAAGCACTACTTTGGATGTCACCGATCCTGACGACCTGCAATCTGTTTGTAAGGTATGATTTTAACATTTCAAATACAGCACCCTTGACACCAATGTTTTGAAGTTTTTTTAGTAAAAGTTTATGACTTACGGTATCAAAGGCTTTTTTTAAGTCAATAAATACGCCTAAAGCTATATTCTTTCTATCTAGGTTCTGTCTTATTTTTGTTACCAGATCTACAGTTGCAGCAGTAGTGTTACTTCTAGCTCTAAAACCATACAGTTGTTTATGTATGAAATCAAAAGAGTCCAAATATGTAGCCAAGCGGCTGTGAATTAATTTTTCTAAAATCTTTGAGAGAACGGGCAGTACAGATATTGGACGATAGTTTTCTGGGTCTGTTAAAGAACCAGATTTATGTACAGGTGTTATTTTTGCAATCTTTAATGAGTCTGGGAATATTCCTTCAGACATAAGTTTGTTAAAACAGTGTGCCAGACTTTTTGATATTAAATTGCATAAACATTTTAATGATTTTGTGCTAATTCCGTCCATACCAGCACTAGCACTCGAATCTAGATCCCTTACAAGTTCTTCAATCTCAATGGAATTACATGGTTTGAATGTTAGAAGTTCATGATTGTTATGATCATTGATTGTATGAATCGGGTGAAGGATGTTGTGGTATTGTGTTGGTATTCTTTTTGCTAAGAGGGAACCTATTGTTGCGAAATATTTGTTAAAAACGTTACAAATATCGTTTGTATCAGAGATTATTTTTGATTCTACTTCTATTTTAGAGGGAGCACAACTTTGACTTGTTTTATTACTACATAATTTATTAACTAAGGTCCAAGTCTTTTTTGGATTCTTTGCATTTTTTGTAAAAAGTTTATAATAGTATAAATCCTTTGTACTTTGTATCAACTTAGCTATTTCGGTTCTCTTTGAATAGAATTTATTTTTATATACTCATTGCTAGGATCGTTCTTGTATTGCGTCCATAAAAAGTTCCTTTGGCCTATTCCATCGATAATGTCCTTGTTTATCCAATCTTCTCGTAAATTGTTCAAAATTTTGGTTTTTGTTGCTTTACAGTCAATAATATGTTGTTTTATTAAATTTTCAAGTTCTGTATAACTCTCGATTGAGTTAATCAATTTCGTGGACTCTAAGGAGCTATAAAGCTTTGTGTAATCTATTGCTTCATAGGTGGTTCGTATTTTTCTTGGGGTTTTAAATTTATTCAATTGAACATATATGTTTTTGTGGTCTGATAATGATGAATTAATAATAGCAACGTTGAAATTATTCGTTTTTAAATTTGTGCTTACGTGATCTATGATCGATTTTTTCATAGCAGAGTCTCTTGTGCAGTGTGATTTATTAATTTTGTTGAGCAGCCTATATCCTGATTCTTGTATTATTTGTTTATATTCGGTTAGTCGTTTGTTATTCTCCAAAAGGTTGATATTAAAATCACCAACTATCGATCTTTTTCGTTGTTGTAGTTGACTGTCATAGTCCTTAAGAAATTGTTCAAAGTTTGTATCACCAGGCTTGTAAACTAACCCAACATATACCGCGCATTGTTCAATGTGTACCCACAGGTAGTTGTTCCCACCTTGGTAAGTTGACTCAATTAGTCTGTGCTGTAGATTATTATGTACGTAAGTCGATACTCCACCTCCTCTAATGTCTGTCCTGAAATTGTAGTAATGTGTATAATTTTCAATCTGTAGCTGTGTGGCTTGATCTTCTGATGCTATCCAAGTTTCAGAGAGCAGGATGAAATGAATGGTCGTGGTAATGGATTTTAAAATGCATTTCAACTCATCGAGCTTGCCTTTTTTCTTTATACTGCGGGCATTTAAGTATAAGAAGGATAACCGAGACTTTTCAGTACGTAATTCTCTGTAATCATTTACTATTTGGTAATTTATAGTATTAGTTTTATTTAAGTTTCTTGTTGTTGATTGAAGTTTTTTGTAGGAGTTTTGACGATGGCCGGTGTTCCGTTCACGTATTTAATTGTTATATCGGTTTCGCCCTTGGATATACGTTTGTTTAGCTCATCTTTTATAAGTGCGTAGAATTTATGTTGAGTGGGCGTTTGATCAGAAAATATTTTCAAATTATTAGGGAATTTGTTAGGGCTTTTAAGAATTGATAATGCCGTCTCTGGCTTCTCAAAGCAGACTTTAATTTTACGAGTTTTGCCTGGATTATACTTGCCGATACGAAAAATATTTTTTGGTTTTGGAATGTCTGTAACTATTTGCTTCAATATTCTAAGTACTTCAGCCTCATCCTGAAAATTTCTCTCTTTTGTATTATTGGAGTCATTTTCAGTAATTCCCATAATAATTATATTATTTTCTCTCTTCTTGCGTTCTTGTACTTCACGAATCAATTTTTCGTTTGTATATATGTCATTATTCTGGGTCATGGGAATCGGGCTTACTTTCAATTCTTGCATATCGGTTTCTAGTAATTCTATTTTTTTCTTGTCAATATTTAATTTTGTCTCTAATTGAATTAATTGAGATTTTACATCGTTGTATTCTAATGAAATTCTTGAAGTTGATGATTTCATATCTTGTATTTCTGAGCTGATTTTAGATATCTTATTATCAAATAAATTTTTAATTTCGTCATGAGAAACCTTTAGATTAGAAATTTCTGTTTTTATTGTCCCAATACAGTCATTCATTTGAACCATCATTTGCGAATTAGTCGCAACATATGTTTCCAGTAGTGTTGTAATGCGGGTTAATTCGCTACGTATCAGTTTAATATCTTCCGAGCACTGACATTCCTGATCAGCTGGTTGTTTTCGTTTACTGCGAAATGTTATCTGCGAGCCGGGAATATCCACATGCAATTTTGATAGATCAGGTTGTGATCCACCACCAGTGGTTGTAGGAGGCGATCGTGTTACGCTCATACTTTATTAAAGTATTTCCAACCGGCAATCGTATTAAATTTTAAAATACACCGTCAATAAAGTTGATAAAGTATTAGCCGATGTACAAACTTACGTGTATAAGCGTACGCTTCCAAACGCAGGGTCAGTGTGTAAGCAAGTCAAAAAAAAAAAAATAGCAACCGCTCTGCTTTCGCTGGTGTGAGGTAGGTCGCTCCTCTTAGTGGTACATGCACTCCGATATTAAATATTATTTTCTTTGAAAGATAGTTTATGCAGTTATGATGCTAAGTACATTTCACTCAAAGAATAGAATTGCGAGACACTTTTTCATTAGTTTAAGGAAGTTACGAACACACGTCTACTCTGTGCAATGATCAGGCGACGAAATCTAAATTTAAATAAAATCAATTGGATTCTCGAGTGAACATCCTTTCTTAGCATTGGTAGATTCGAGAAGAAAAATTCATATACGATTTAATTAAAAGTCTAAAATAGATTTTATCGCGTTTATTTAAAATTACAGTTTAACAATATTTTATTTTAAATTATTTCTCAAAGTTTCGGACCCTTTACGGCGTTCATGATCTCCGGGGACTGAGGTGGCGATAAAATCCGTTCTAGACTTTTAATTAAATGAGTAAAATTCGCGTAAATATAAGAGAAACAGTATTCAAATACGACATCGAAAAGTATGTGTAAAAAACATGCTTAAATAACTATATTTATAGTTTTGGATACTTTTTGATTGTTGTTTAATAATAGACTTTTAATATTTAAGATAGAGAGAGAGATTGATGAGACCGTTTTCCAGCAAGATACATTCATTAGTTCAGTCATTAATAGTTCGAAATAATAATACTACGGCTTGTGCTAATTTACGAAGCTATTTAGTGGTTAGGTTAGTGTAAAAATAATAATTTTATTTAGATATATATTAAAGTTGTCTTGAAGAAATTGCTACATAACGGTAATTATTTTGTAGTGTATTTTTGTGTTCAAGTTAAAGTAACTTATGCAGTGAAGTATCCGTCTATCTAACTCACATAGCATTCCTAGTGTCTGGAACGGCTCGGTTGCTGGGCAAATTGTCAGACGCAGCCTGATTGAATCGATTCCGCACGTAAGGGTCATTGTCCTTCGCGCCACCCGCGATGTACCCCGCTTCGTCGAAGTACCTCCCCGTGCTCCCGGTGCCGTACTCCTCGGGAGAAGCAGGGCTGCTCTCGGGCTCCTCAACATCTGAGTGCTGCTTTATGAGCCGGAGAGCTATGTTTTCTTCCTGTAACAATGTATATTAAATTAAGAACATATTAAAATATATTATACATCATCACGTCATTGCACATAAATAAATCGTAATAATTCATTAACGTTTATTTTGTTATTTGAAGTGCTAACAACAGAACCCTTTGAATCGTTCTTTAGGTAAACCTTAGAAATATTTAAAGCTTAAGAGATAAGAGATTATGTTACAAAGATTATTATTTCATTTAAAAAAAAATATTTAGTTATTTGTTCAAAAACACAAACACATTGAAATTAAAATTTAAACTGAGAAGTAAATAGATTAAATAAATTGACGGTAATATATCTTTTTTTTTGTATTTATATAAAAAAATTTAGTAAACAAACTCAGCGTTCTTCACTAATTTAATATTCAATTATAAAAAAATTGGTCTCTTTGTTTCTTATCGTAAAATTTCGATAAGTATCCAGGAAAAAGGCATTAAAGAATAGTATAATTATACTTCTAATATACTAGCTAATATCAATAATAGGAATTAGATATAAAAAGACAGAGACATTATGTAATATTAATAGAAAGATTAGTCATAAATGTAGCCGCGGATAAAACCGCGTAGAAAAGCTAGTTAAGTAGTAATATAATAAACAATATAGTGATAAAATTATGTAGGAGACGGAGACTGTATTTTATCATACAATGAGATCTGTATCTCAAATTAATTATCTATGATCATACATAATAAAAACATTTCAAGTAATATTCGCTATTCTGTTGAGTTTTGAAACTTACTACAATATAAATAAAGTTTAAAATAAAATCGACTAAAATATAATTTATCTATTCAGAGCTGAATTCTGAAAATTGCATTGGACTGTTTTGTCCCTTGGGCTTGGCTTAAAGCCTTTGTGACTTGTGATGGATGGGATTGGTTGACTACGAACTGAATATTTTTATTTTGATGATTATTTTAAGGATAGTACCTACAGCATCGAATTTTATAAGTGGACCTATACTATAATAGTAGGCCTATTTGACTTTGTTTATTAATGCCATGTACATTGTATACGTACATTTCCTTTAGAAACATTAAATTTATTTCAAAATAATTAACAAATCGCTATGTATTTTTTTGATTTGAATTAATAAATATGTCTAATAACTCTAAAATTTTAAAACCAAATTGTTTTTTGGTCATCTGACTATATGAAGTTGTGAATTACGATATACTGACGATATATTTGTTACACAATAAAAAGTTAACACTAATAAGATTCAGACTCATGCATATAATTAAATAATGGCGAATTTAGATCATTGCATATTTTGTTTCAAATTTTTACTTTGTCGATCATATAGTGTTAAAATTAAATAAATAAGTATAATAAAAATATCAAGAACGAAAACAATGTATATAAACTGCAATATATTTCAACATATGGTTATGTTCACCCACACACACATAAACAATAATTTTTATAGTATTGTCTGCAATCTATTACTGCATCATACTAAATTTAGTTGCAACAATTGCTTAACAATTTTATCATAAAATAAATTGGTCGCATAAATACTTCTTTCATAGCAATCTTTTCGCGATTGAAGAAACGGTAAAATCTAGTGCGTAATTCAATGAGATGCTGCCAGTTTTTAAGATAAGATCCTTCGTGATTAGTTAATTGAGTGTTGTTATCAACCGTTATGTAAATTGATGAAACTTGTTCAAGCGAGTTTGATATATAGATAAAGACCTAAGAATGAGAAACTCACCTAACAGTGTTTCAATTTAATAAAGGGTTGCTTATAGTTCTTACTTCAATCTACATTTGTAGTAAAGCTAAAAAGATTGTCAGTTTATTTAAATGAACTACGATGGTAGCTAAAATTCTAATTTGATATTTTCTAGCAATATTTTTTGGTTTTAAAACAGTACGATCAGAATTAACTAGCGGCTTGATAGTTTTAGATATCACCTACCACGTTAAGGCAGTGTTAGCTTAGACTTAAAATCTCTCTCTCTCATCTCTCGATCTCGACATGACTCGATCATTTCATTCGCGCACGGGTCAAGATCGAGACTCAATACTGCTTAGGTACCACCGTGTACCACCGTGTACCTCATGAATTTAGGGTTAGGTAGGTACCAAGACTCTACAATAGACATAACTGATACGTAGTTATGGTTAGATGTAGAACAATTTTTTTAAAGGAAATAAAAATGTTTATTAATTTAGATAACCTATGTCCTAGATAACCTATGTACTGTATAACCTATATACTAGATAACCTATAACCTATGTACTAGATAACCTATGTACGAGATATATGTATTTGACTAAGATCTGTTCTTCTCCTGAATATGATCGAAAATATTTTCTTGCAGGTATCTTCGGGTTATTTATTTATTTATTCATACTTTTGGATACTAATATGATATAGAGACAATACATGGAAATCAAATCAAAGTTGTAACAGGCGGCCTTATCGCTAATTCAGCGATCTCTTCCAGGTCTCAACCTGTGGGCAAAGGACTAGCGTAGAAGGTGTGGGAAGGGGCGCAAAAGCATATATATTTATGTTAATAAGAAAGATAAGGTTAACTACCTTACATACTTATACATTGATATTAACTTTGTTCTCAAAATCTAAAGGCTTGGGTTTAAAGATGGTAAGGCTATGCTGTTGATAAGCATACAAATAACCATCAATATGCTATTTTAATCTGACGTTTTATACCACAGTTGTCCTATTAGACTTTCCTTAGTGAACAAGGTCAACATCTAAACCGGTTATTGTTATAATAAAAACGTACATACATATTCTATTATATAATTTCAGTTGAATATTCTAATTAAGTGTGCACAAATAGTCATTCAAAGGTCAGTCAGCATCATAATTATCAATTAATTTATCTTAACTAAAATAATATTTGATATAAATATAAAGGATATAAAACTTGTATTTTAATTTTTATTCATTAACATTTTAATATTATTTAATATCGAATAATAAAACATATTTTTTTCGTCCACAATTTTTGTTTTTAGAGTTTCGTATCCAAAGGGTAAAACGGGACCCTATTACTAAGAGTCCACTGTCCGTCCGTCCGTCTGCCACCAGGCTGTATCTCATGAACCGTAATAGAATTTAAAAAAAATATTTAAGGGAGCCCCCATACAACAAACGTGACTTTTTTTCTTGCTCGATTTTGCTCGACATTGATAACGGCAACTGGTAAACGCTTGGAATGTTCACAGAATATTGAGTTATATTATTCACTTTAAAAATAAATAATTAAATAAAAATAAAATTATTATTTAAAAGGGCCTCCCATACAACATATATGATTTTTTTGCCGTTTTTAATAGATAATGGTGCGAAACCCTTCGTGCGCGAGTCCGACTCGCACTTGACCGGTTTTTTAATCAAATTTTTGTTATATTTGTATCGAAAAAAAGGTTACATCTCAATACAATTTTAGGCAACAAATTAATACATATATATGTATATATGTAAGTAAGGGATCTAAAAATTTAACATTTAAGTAAAATGTTTTGCAATTATTAAATCATTTTTGACATTGAAATGTTATTTATACATATAATAAAATGGTAGGAAAGTCAAAACTGTACATTGAAAATTTTTTTTGAAGAATACTTGGGGTGTGATCTACAATCGATACTGATGCCAAAAATATAGTTTTTATAATTTTTGTCTGTTTGTCTGTATGTATGTCCGGGATAAACTCAAAAAGTACTGTATGGATTTACTTCAAATTTGGCACGAATATTATTAAGAAGTCGGGTCAACATATAGGCTACATATTATCACGCTACCGCCTACGGGGAACGAGCAGTGAACCTTTATTTCCTCAACGCATTCTGTAACAACGTGTAATCTAACGACGCATATTTGAATGTTGTTATTATGTTAATAACCATGCTATAAGCTATCTTCTACTATAAAAATCACGAAATATAAGTCGTCGCGTCGAACTCAGGACGAGTTGCTTCTCACATGGGCAGCTGTACGTCGCTTGCTCCCGCGTCACCAGTCCCGAGTCTCTTTACATTTTGGCTGCGGAGAGCCAAACTACTAATGTTGTTTATCGAGAAACTATAAATATGTATTTTTACTCTATTCTGTATTCCATATTCATTATTTTCTCCATCTGCTTCAGTCACAACTTATGACTTAATTCAGCAGAATCACCATAAAGTCATTTATTCAAAGCAGGTTAAAAATAAGCACTTTTTGAAGGTCAATTTTACAAAAGGCAGTCTCCCTCTGTTACTGCACTTTCTGTAGATATGAAATGTAAAGAAGAAACGGGTAAATGAAACATTACATTTTAAAAGGTATAATCGTAGGTATTTTTGGTGCTGTATAGCGTTCACGCAGACGACGTCGCGGGCAGCAGCTAGTTTATTTATAAATACTTATAATAAATCTCTAACCGGTCAATGTCTGTACATGAGAGATATTAAGGAAAAACGATTTATGTGGATGATTATGACGCGATGACCTTCAATTATTTTTACAGTTTTTGTACGTTTTTTTGTTTTTTTCGTATCATGCATTTTTTTTTAATTGAGGCTTTTGAGTTGTTATTATGAGGGTCTAATTTAAACTTTGGTGTAGGTTTCATCTCGATACACTTACAAATACCGTTCTAGTAGGGTAATTGTTAATTAATTAATTTATTTATAACTACATTATTGCACAATACATTAAAGAATTGTAAAAAGCCGGGCTTAATCCTAAAAGAATTCTCTACCAGCTAATCTTAGAACGTACAAGAGCGGACGTTTGTAGGTGTGCAAAATTGATTATATATACATACACATACACATACACATACATACATAATACATAATAAATAATACTTATAAGTAAACCTATAAGCAATTGTATAGAAATCGTAACTTCAAATACCACGCATACGAAGTCGTGCCTGGTATTTGAAGTTACAAGTTAAAAGCTAGTACTGTATATATTTATATACTAGTACTTTATACATATGTATATCTTAATATATATAAATCTCGTGTCACAATGTTTGTCCTCAATGGACTCCTAAACCACTTAACCGATTATAATAAAATTGCACACCATGTGCAGTTCGATCCAACTTGAGAGATAGGATAGTTTAAATCTCAAATTATAGTCGCAATTCTATAATATAAAAATAAGTCGGGTTTTCCTTTCTGACGCTATAATTCCAGAACGCACGAACCGATTTCCACGGTTTTGCATTCGTTGGAAAGGTCTCGGGCTCCGTGAGGTTCAGAAAAAATTTCAACAGAAAAGCAGGATAACAGGGAAAATCATTTTTCACATACAGCTCCATCTCTGATACATATCATGTACTACAAACCAATATAGTTTTGCATGGTGGTGGAGCAGATGACGCCAGTATGTGGTGTGAGTATCCCTCACGAAAATGATATATCATTTGCAATACCCCGGGCGGAGCCGGGGCGGGCCGCTAGTGGAATTTATGTATTTAGAGTTTTCCAAGGTGATAATACAGTAACTTAAAATTCTCAGTCACCATTTCATTTGAGACAAAATAAAGTAGTAGAATACGGTTTTATTGATATTATTTTATAAATTAATTACTTGCATCTATATTTTTATTATTTTATTGATACTAAAATAAAACAGCAATGTTTTTTTTTTTTAATATTAATTGGATAGGTAAACTGGCAGACGTTCCATCTGATGGTAAGTGGTTGACGTCGCCCAAGAACATAAACTAGCGTACCTGGAACTAGCCCCGGTAACTCATCTGTGTTGCCTATCCAGAGACAAAGTGTTACAGTCTCGGTACCAGCAATTACACTACCTGTCTTGCCCTTCTCTCCGAAACACAGCAAAGCTGTTTCATGGCAGAAACAAGCAAGATGGTGGTACCCATGCAGCCGGGAGCGCGGCACAGTGCATCCCTCCCACCAGCAAAGCAATGTATAATTTTAACATTTTACTTCATTTTTTGTCTTGTATTATTTATTTAATTTTGTAAGAATTGGTATACTATGTAAAGGTTAAAACTTTGGCAACTTAATGCCTGTGAAAAATCTATAAGTGGCACCTGTTACCTAAAAGTAACAGGTGCCACTTATAGATTTTTTAGTACGTATACATACATAATATACAAATATTACACCCAGACTTGGGGCGCGAATAGACACCACACAACAATCCTGTAGCGGAAAGAAGGGTCACTGCTAACTGCGTTTACGAAAAACGTACTGTACATTACAATAAATATTATCAATACTTAATGTAACAGTGAATTAACTTATTTGAAATGAGACACCGTTGAACGAGATCGATCCGTTATCGTTGTATTTGTCAGTTCAGTAGTGCACTATTAAACTGGATTATATTATTAGATTTTCTGGATTATAGACTAAACTGGATTATATTATTAGATTTTATTATTATATAAAAATATATATATTTATATATATATATATATATATATATATATATATATATATATATATATATATATATAACGAATCATTACTATAACTCATTTATTTCTTACGTTGAAAAAAAAAAATTAATAAAAGTTTTCATTGTAAACTCAATAAAAATAAATAAATTATTGTCGATTTTTATTTTATTTTTCAAATTATTTTAAATAGTATTTGAATGAAAAAAGAGACCCAAAAAACACGAAGACTAGACCACGAATATGTGAAGGATGTCCGGTTCCATTTCGTCAGCTACGAGTAACAAAATATGTAATTGACCGTTACGTGTTTGGTCATAGCTTTTAAAGACTGTTATTTATTTGGTCGAATAAAATGAAAGTAGTCGTTATGGCTATGTTAGTAAGAACGTGTATTGTTATTATTAAAATGTAACAGCATAATGATCAAATTATGCTAAAAGGTCAGAACTTTTATGAACATGCTTATATATGGAAAATTCTTGTCATTGTTCAACATTATTCTAATATTAAATGTTGTTTGAGGTGTGTAATTAAACAGTTTTCAAAAGCCTGCTTGAAGCCTATAAGATTTTCCTCAATAATCAGGTTTCAAACGTAATAACTTAATAGGTAGGTACCTGCACTGTTTATTAAAAATACATTAAACTAAATTTAGAGCTAAATAAAATACTGAGATAGTAAAAGGTCAAAAAGGTATTATGTAACACCAGGAAAAAATTTGAAACGGCGCTTGATACAGCTACGTGTGTTTGAGATGAGAAATTGTATCTGATGTAATTCGATATGCCATTTTAGGTAATTTATATATTGTATTTTTTAAACTGACTTTAAGGTTACGATTATTATTATGGTATATATTGTAATAAAAAGATATTTTATTATGGTGATTATTATTATGGTATATATTGTAATAAAAATATTTTTTATTTTATCTTTGTTAACAAATATATTGCATCTACAAAAAAACAAAAAAAAAAAAAAAAAAATATATATATATATATATATATATATATATATATATAAAAAAAGTAAATAGCTCATGTATTTAATTTAATAATTGTTGCGATTTTTTTAATTGCCTTTCAAACCGCTCTTGTACGTCCTAAGGTTGGCTGGTAGAGAATGCTTTTAGTATTAAGCCCGCCTTTTGTACACTTCTTTAATGTATTGTGCAATAAAGTATTAATAAAGAAAGGCTTATAGTAAATATACATAAACATAGGCGTGAAAAAGGAGCTTTTTTCACTATGTAATGATCTTTTCGAAGCGCTAATTCCCACTAATTGGAGCTAGGATATCAAACAAACTAGTGTATAGTAAAAAAAGAATATATATAATAAAATTAACTTTAGTAAACTTTTAAGAATTTTCGTCTGTCTGTTCTGTATTATTCATGAATCTCTAGGCAACAAAAAAATAGATATTAATTTACATTGTATTTTATCACACACCTTATAGAAGTAGAGTTATTATTGAAATACTATATTGATATCCGTTTCCAAATTTTACTCTAAAAATTGCATGAAAAAGTTTGTATATCAATATAATTGTTACATTGAACGAACTTAAATAACCTTCAACAGCATTCAATAAAAAATGGTAATGTTTGACATACATGTTCCACCTATATTTTATTCCCACACAGTTCACTAAATTATAACACACACAAGAAAAGTATGAATGACACTTTGTTCTTGATTTCTCAACTTTATGACTGAGATAAGATTTTCTAATCTTGTCATTATTACTTGCACAATAAAAATACATGAATTAACAAGGTCGATTTTTTTCGCAATCACAGAAACAATACCTGGATTTCTATGTTAAGATCTATGTACTTGTCTCATACTTATTAATACAGCTTTTGTACAGATAGCTTAATTAAATTTAAACTATATTTTTATTTCAAAATTTAGGAGATATTACAAAAATATGAGAGTAGAGATTAAGAATAAGATCTCTTGCTATTTACCTAATATTTAAATGCTTAATCGTATGTATTTGTGCTCTTATCTTAAAATCTACCGATCTGTTATAAATTTTTTTTTTTTTTTTTTGATAAACTTGTTTATTAAAAGCGTAGGTAGCGCAGCAACCTCTAGTCATACAATGTTGTCGCTTTGTGTCTTGAAATTTAAAGAAAATCGCGTAAAAAGCGAGCATCGAAGTGAAATCGTGGGTTAGAGTATTATTAATATTATTAAATTAAATATTAATATTAAATATTAAATATGTTTTACACACACACACGGTCGTCTGCTCCTAAGGTAGGCAACTTAATGCCTGTGTTATAGGTAACAGCCGACTGATATACATTTTTTAAAAAATAAATATACATATAAATAATACATATATAAATAAATATATATTACACCCAGACTCGGGGCGGGAATCGAACCCACAACCCTTGGAGCAGAAAACAGGGTCACTGCAAACTGCACCAACGGGTCAGTCATTATAATTATATGTCACCGTTATATTTTGAACATCGTTAGCTTACAAACAATTTGTTGTAAACCGTAAATCTGTGAACCGTCCGTAATCGGTGAACAAGAAACTGGAGATAATTAGTTTGATATACTTTTTAAAATTTCAGATGAAAATAGTTTAATATAACAGAGGTTAGTTTGTACCATTTAACGTAATATACTATGTAACGAAATTGATAACAATATATTCATTATCGTAAGTTATGTATGTAATATATTAGGAAAAAAATATTGAAACACACATATAATATATATATATATATATATATATATATATATATATATATATATATATATATATATTGTATTATTATACAACTATTGTATATCTTTCCTAATTACGAATTCAAAACAACAGCAATGACCGATAAAATAGTGATGTATTGCATCTAAACAGACAGACGGTGTTATCTAAATGTAGTAGGAAGTGACAATGAAAGTGTAAGTGCAGACCAGGCGAGCGTAACCGACTCGGTATGTATCGCCATCATAAGTGAGACATGAATTTATTTTTATAAATTATGCAATGCGTAAGTTAATGACGCCAATTGTTTGAATTCAACTTAGTATATCTTAAATGTATCTTTCTATAAATATTAATAATTGTTATCAAAAGGAGAAGTAATCGGGTTACATAAACAAAATATTAGTTACAATGAAAAAAAATTGTATTTTTTTTTAAATTTGATTTTTTATCGAAAATTATTGCAATAAACATCGCTACCGTTAAAACGAGTTTGGCTTTATACTTACAAAGTTACTTATCTTTATATATGAAACTGTTTTTTATTTGTATTTGTATTTTATTATAATGTCACTGAACTCTTCCTAATTTGAATAAAAATTTTGTATAGGTTTATTTACGTCCTGGACAATTTAAGCTTTTCAATTGGACCCAATAGATGGCTCTGGCTTCTAGGAACTTTTTCGGGAGACGTCTGGCAGTTGACTACCTTAAAAACAGATTGTTTGACGTTTATCCTACTTATATCATAAATACGAAAATTTTTAATATATTTGTTACTCTTACATGTAAAAACTGCTGAACCGGTCGCAATGAAATTTTATACGTGGGTAGTTACCCACCAGTGTCCAGTTGGACATTCATAATAAAGGATAGGCTATTTCTTATCCGGACGTTCCAACGGAATCAGAAAATTTGCCGTGCGGTGACTGGCAGAGTAGAATAATCCCGACTTCATTCTTACCGAGGTGTCGTAAAAGGCGACTAAGGCCATAACAGTACAAACAACTGTACACCAACCAGAATAATGATGGGCAACGTCTCCATATCTTTCTACTACATACTGCGCTCGCCAACCCGACTATCAAGCGTGGCGAGTATTGGCAAACCCTTCAAGGGGGTATTGGTGGTGTGGTGGTGGTTTCTAGCTATTCATATTTTTATTATTTCTTTCATTTAATTTTCATAAACAATTTGTACAGAGTGAAAACCTTAAACTTGATTCAAGTTCGGCAAATAAAAACAATGATACATACGACGCAGGCTCCGTTACAGTTTTAATATATGAATAGAAAGACGTCACAAGTTCAATTGTTTATCGTGTACACAATCGTCACTGCTGTTAAAACGTTACATTGCCAGTGGTGTAATAATTCATATTGATATAATAAACATTGTTTGAATTATGTTTTGTTTATTGATCTAACAATATCGTATTCATTGTACACTACTGATTTTTTTTTTTGGCAAGTTTTTATTTATTTAATTTTATTTAACAATTTATGTACACTAGGATAACAATAGGAAATATCATTTATAAACAATGTACAACGGTACAAAGGTACTACTTATCCCGTGATGGAAACTCTTCCAGTAGTCCTGCCACAGGAAAAAAAATATAAATATATAAATCTTTAAGCTTATAAAATGAAAAGTTTCTTACCATGGTTCAACTCACATCTATATTTAGAAAATAACACGTTATATTAATTCTTAGGTGATCGTCGTGAGACGCATTTGTTAATTTTTTTTTGTGCACTACATATTTTAATATTATCTAACAAACAAATAATAATATACAAATAACTCTAATAAGTTTTTGTGTTTTATCTCCAAAAACTTTATGTAAACTAAACATCTATGATAATATATTAGTTAATAACTGTATAATATGTCGGTCTCGTTATGACTTTAACAACGTATGTAAATAGTAAAAATAAAAATGTAATATTTTAAAATATTAAACTTTTAAACATATATAGTAAATGTATAATATTTATTAAAAGAACAGAGACTCAAAACAAAAACTATTATAAAACAATGCGCATTACTGCATTGTAAGAGACTAATGGAGTTTGCGATGGTCTGGCTCCTAGTGCATACAATGGAACAAAAGGACTTAAAATTATTTACAGTCATTCCAAAGCTAACAAGCTTCGATTGATCATTAGTACGAGAACACGTAAAACTAAAATAGAGATAAAATTACACTGCGACATCATAACGCGCGATTATTACTACTGCGTTTTTTTTATATATTTGTTATGAAATTGGTTTGGAACGAATAAAATAGAGCTATCTACTAAGACAATGCTATAACCGATAGTATTTGTTAAATATATTGACAATTTGCAAAATAGTAACGTTTAAGTTTGTAGTCAATTCTTTTAGGAAGAATCGACATGCCGAATCTTAGTTACATATTATGTTAATGTAAATATAGCTTTACATTAATATACTACGCTCAATAATGTAAAATTACAAGGTAATTTTTTACTTCATTTTGATTGTATAAATTATATTTTTTAAATCTAAATATCAATATGAATAAATATCAATATGGAATGTAGAAACAATTTTTTACAATCCATAGATTTTTATTATTTAAATAACATAAAAATCCAATATAACAGGAAATAATACAGATAATATTATCACCAGTATATAAACATAGATCCGTATGTTGCATAACTGCAGTAAGAAACCGCGCGTTTTTTATCATAGTGTGATTTTAGACTTAAATATGCGAATGAACTAATCCAATTGCACAAAGCAAGTGAAAGCGTCCTTGGAACGAGATCCGGTTTTTATTTAAACAACTACAATAATTGTTAACGAATAATAAAAGGAGTATGTATGTGACAGTACTTTTTTCTTTTTCCATATGTCTCTTTCATTCTCATACGTCATTTCTTTTTCGCAGCTGTTGTAAAAAAGTTATTGTCTTATTGACATTTTATTTCTCAATCTAAAATCTACCCCAAGTTAATGAAATAAGAAATGAGAATAGTTAGAAAACACGTATTTACTCAAAATAAAAAATCTTTATTAACAAACAAACAGTTATCTTTATCAACAAACGTTGAATCATTTAAAAAATAATTTAGTGACTGTTGTTTTGATGTTCATTCGTGTTTCTAAATTCAAATTAATTTTGGCACCATCACCAATAATTTCCCTACTTATTATGAACAAAAATAAATGTAGTGACTTATAAAACAACTAACTATACTAGGTAGGTACTCACTGATATTTTGCATAAAAATTTAGATCTAATAAATATTAAGTCAAAATAACTTGTTAAAAGTGGTTTATTACAACTTCTTCTAGCCCAATCGAATTAGTATTTTAGATTTACAAAAATGTTTAGCAGAAATTTTCCTTCGGAATTCGTTTGGGGTGTCACTGGTAGTCTAAATTCAAAGAGTAGGGGTACCAGAGTTTTCGCTTCATCCGCCATCTTGATTTAAAGGGTTACTTTTTTGTCTCTTGAAGAACTCGTTTATTTTCAATTTTACACGAAAAATAGTTATTACAAAAGTTGTTTAAAATTAAATTTCCTACAATTTTGGTTCTTTCAATTTCCAACGAATTCCGAAGGAAAATTTCTGCTAAAAAATGTTGTTAATCTTTGCCCGTTTTTAAGCAAATCTGACTGGGTTATTCGGTGTTCTATAAAAAGTAACTCATGATATGCTAGCTAGTGATGTATCTCTATCATGTGACTTGTAAATGGTTTATTAAGTACAACACTTAACTATGCTAAAGATGGTACAAAGTAAACTGTACTGTGCTCTGTAAATTGTACATTCTATGCTGACATTAAACGAAACAAACTGGTAATTGTAATAAATGGACTTAGTAACAAGGGTCTTAGTATCGATTTAGTATTTAAAAGGTTTTTATAATACGTACTCGTAAATTAAGCGTATATATTAACGGAGTGTAATAGTTAAATGCAAACTGAAACCTCCCACTAATTTAGTAGTAAATGTGTAGGAGTGATTCAAGTGACAATCTTAAAGCAATTTCGTTTTATTTTTAAAAGTTGTTGATGTAATTTTATTCATTAGATGACTCACTTTCAAAATAATAATAATAATAATTCAAATATGTTTCGTTTTTTAATATTTAACGATTACATCTGTACCTACACCAATGTAACAAAACTGTCTTGAATGTTTTGTGTTATATGGTTTTTGAGGAAGATTATAGGCTTTAAAATGTCACAATACGTAGAGTAGGAGCGTTGTTATCAACACTGTAGACACCAGTCAATTATAATCTAAAGCCGCTCGAGAACACAAAATTTATTTCGGTTAAACCTACGAACTCATATACTTAATCATGTTTATACAAAAACTGTGATTGTGTGTGTGAAATTATGTACACGTAAACGTTTTTTGATTGTGAAAGCTGTGTTGTAAACGTGAAGTTTGACCAACAATTTTGTCATACAAAGTTTGGCCTTGTTCGGTCGCTCACAAGGCCCTTTAGTAGAACATGTTGTTATAGCTCAGCTATAGTACGTAATGCTACTACGCGAATATTCTTACCAAAACCACAAAATTACAACTAGTTAATTAATATTTACACTTTTATTTTGCTCAATATTTTACAATTAATTATGTACACAATTATTGAACATACAAAACAGATAGAAAATCTATTTCAATTTTACCTTCATGAAGTCGATTTCAAGTCAAAAACAGGTACCAAAGACTTCAGCGTTTTAAATAAAGTTAAGTGGTACCTCACACCCGAAAAGGTTCTATATATTATATCATGCTCAGGTTACAGCATGGAGTTCCTGCTGTTATATCTGGGATGGATCTTCGAAACACCAGCTTAATATAGTAGACTACTCTCTTTGTACACTTCCCTACCGTTTTTACTATGCCGTGCCCTATACCAATGGTTGTCTGGAAGCGATCGCTCTTCTAGCGATAAGATCGCCTTTGTACATCTTTCTTTATTTCTTGTCTTTTTTTTTTCTTTGTGGTGTACAATAAATAATAGCTAAAGTAGCCTTGGATTTCTATTTTCAGATTTAACAATATCGCGGTACCATCTGCATTATATTTCGGTCCACTCAAATTGTTTGAAGTTTATGTTTACTGATTAACATTTATAAGTTGATGATGGTTCTGTGGTGATACAGTTTTTATTTAAGTTCTTTTAACGCCGATGATTGTAGGGATATGAAGGGATTATTAGTATGATTGTGAATTTTTTATTCGCTAACTATATATATCATAGATAGATAAATAAAATACACTTTACATCATTTTAGATTATATACACATAGCTTAATTATACAAAGTATTTTTAATATACAAAGGCGGTCTTATCGCTGAGTTGTGATTTCTTCCAGATAATACTGACATAGAATAAGGTGGAGCACCGTTGTTGCCGACATGGCATATACATAATATATATACATATAATATCTTTTCGATAATTAATATTAAAATTATTAAATTTAATAAACACAAAAGAACAATTCGGTTATAAGATTCTCTTATAAGACCTCTGAGAGAGTGTTAATATTCGATTAACACCTGGTTTCATGTCAAGGTTATTTACGAAAAATAATAAATATTCATGAGAATAAAATTTACGTTGCTACGCTTTTGATAGCGGAATATAAATTATATCTATATGGAAAGAGATACTTAAATATTTAAATTATAATTTGACAAATTATTATAAATGAATAGAATTTCTTGTTTAAATATTTATCTTCATCTTTCATTTCTATATAACCAGACTTAAGCGTGTTTAAAATATTAAAATTAAATTCGAATATTCCATAATATAATTGATTATAACAAAACTACAATGTCGGATGAACTCGATATTACTGACTTCTTTTTTATAAATCCCGAGTGTTTCTCAAGACTTAAACGCAACACCATAAAATAAGGTGTTTTTGCCAATTCTTCTGAGCAAAAACTAGAATACGATCAAGTAGCATATTCTCAATAACTTTAATAATAGCATTATTGTAAAATCAGATCAAAAAGTGACGATATCTTTACACCACGGTTCTAATAATCAATAAATAACCACGGTCTTAATATAGTATAATATAATTATAATATATATCTGGAGGCACGGCAGTGCCTCCGCCAAGTCGAGCAAAAAAAAAAGTGGCACGGCCGTACTATCTTTTCTCGAAGCAACTCAGGCCATTTTCGACCCCCTATAACTTCGTTGTGGATAAAACTAGAAGTCTGAATTTTCAATACCCAAGCAGGCATTGTATAAACACGGTATATTTCAAATTTCACTCAATTTGAACCAGTAGTTTAAGAATTATAATTAGTCAAAGTTTCGAATTTTGTCACTCACTGACTGACCGATCATCAAAACTCTAAGGCACTTCTAGCAGACATAAAAGCTTCAAATTTAGAATACCATTAGTGTTTAGTATATAAACCAAGGAAAAATTCAAATATTTTGCAATTTCGGTCCAGTTTTTTAGATACACCAACTGCATAAATAACTTTGTAATCCCATATAAATATATAGGATTACAAAGTTACATTTGCAGTGAATGAATCAATGTACCCGTACCAGTATAACATAGTGGAATAATAGGTGTAGATAGGTACCTAGATATAATTATCTTCAAAGGTAACCTGTAAAATGGTCAATGGAATGAAAAAGCAAGAATGGGACATGTCTTATGTAGCTGTACCAAAATCACGCAAAGTATTAAAGAACACTAATAAATCATAACCGCGACTGGCTGAGGTGATTTGCCCGCTCCACGGCTTCCATGCTTCCCGTACGTAAGTTATTTTATTTTATTCAGTTGGCAGCTATATTAAACCTATCCCTGTAATCGGTTTCTACACTGCATTGTAGCAAAACGCTCAATCGCTTGGCGGCACGTCTTTGCCGATAGGGTGGTAACTAACCACTACCAAAGACTCCCACCAAAGCAGATCTGAGAAAGGAAATTTACTCTGCCGGGGATTGAACCCGGGATCTCCCGCTTAATATACAACAGCGCGCACCATTTCGCCAGCGTGATCATCATTTTTGAGTTCATATAATTATGTCATTATTAGAATGCACCTGATTGATTAAGTGAGTCATAACAGCAATAACTGTTAATTAATGTATATTAACATTAAATAAATAAAAATAAATATAGAAAATAAGGAATCAAAATAACTTTTGTATTTTAAAGCTATAACTTCTTGATGAGAGTAAATTTTTATACGATGCGCGTGTACTCTGTGACAAAAAACCGACAACATAAAGCTAAGTAGTAGGCGCCGCGCAATTGCGCTAACTTACTTCATTGCGCTGGATGTGTCAACTTACTTTTTACAAGCTTTTATTTTGTTTCACCTGTCTCGATATTTGTCATCAAATCTTGCAAATTAAATTTGATCCAAAATAATAGTAAATCATGTGACAATGCAATATTATGATTACATGGTGCTAATTTGATGGAGGAGCTAGAAGGTAGCCAAAGAAAGGATTTTGGGCCCGTTTGAGTCCTCTAGACGAGTAAGTTTGTCTTTCAATGGTAACCAGGGTCTGGTGATGAAGTTGGAATGTGGTCATAGGAACTCAGTAATGAAACGACGCAACCCCATCGAGTTTTGGCTCGTTTGGTTCGTCTTAACGAATACTTTGTTTTGAAATGGTTACCAGGGTCTGATCTGATAATAGAGCTGGAAGGTGGCTATAGGAACTTCGCAATGAAACGGCACAAACTCATCGAGTTCGGGCTCGTTTGGATCGTCTTGATGAGTAGTTTGTCTTTCAATGGTAACCAGGGTCTGGTGATGGAGCTGGAATGTGGTAATAGGAACACCCTAATGAAAACTACGCAACCCCATCGAGTTTCAGCTCGTTTTATTCGCCTTGACGAGTACTTTGTTTTTAGATGGTTACCAGGGTTTGATCGGATGATGGAGCTGTAAGGTGTCCATAGGAACTTCGCAATGAAACTAAATATGTAGCTAAAAGGTGGTCAAAGGAAGTCAGTAATGAAACGATGCAACCCCATCGAGTTTCAGCTCGTTTAATTCGGCTTGACAAGTATTTTGTTTCAAGACGGTTACCAGGGTCTGAGCTGATGATGGAGCTGAGAGGTGGCAATAGGAACTTTGCAATAAAATGACACAACCTCATCGAGTTCGGGCTCGTTTGAATCGTCTTGACGAGTAATTTATCTTCCAATGCTAACCAGGGTCTGATGATGGAGCTGGAAGGTGGTCATAGGAACTCTATAATGAAACGACGCAACCACAACGAATTTAGGCTCGTTGATTCGTCTTGATGAGTACTTAATTTTTAGATGGCTACCGGGGTCTGATCTGTTAATGGAGCTAGAAGGCAGGCAAAGGTACTTCGCAATGAAACGACAAAACATCATCGAGTTCGGGCTCGTTTGGATCATCTTGACGAGTAGTTTGTCTTTCATGGTAACCAGGGTCTGGTGATGGAGCTAAAAGGTGCTCATAGGAACTCTGTAATGAAACGACGCAACCCCATCGAGTTCGGGCTCGATTGAATTGTCTTGACGAGTAGTTTGTCTTTCAAAGGTAACCAGGGTCTGATGATGGAGCTGGAAGGTGATCATAGGAACTCTGTAATAAAACGTCGCAACCCCATCGAATTTTGGCTCGTTTGATTTGTCTTGACGTGTACTTTGTTTTTAGATAGTTACCAGGGTCTAATCTGATAATGGAGTTGGAACGCAGTCATAAGAACTTCGCAATGAAACGACACAGCCTCATCGAGTTCGGGCTCGTTTGAATCTTCTAGACGAGTAGTTTGTCTTTCAATGGTAACCAGGGTTTGATGATGTATCTAGAAGGTGATCATAGGAACTCTGTAATAAAACGACGCACCCCAATCGAGTTTTCGGCTCCTTTGATTCGTCTTGACGAGTACTTTGTTTTAGTGGGTTTTCAGATTCTGTTTATAGATGGCGCGCACCAACCATTAACTCGGCGCATCGTCTTATTATAAGTATAACTTTTTACGTACGTACATAAGTATACATTTACTTTTTTAAATATTTTTTAAAAGTTTATTTTTATGGAAATTTGGGTGTAAAAAATCGACAGCAATCTGACAACACTGTTTCCGGCTAAACATACTTCATTCATCTCTCTTGTCAAGTATTTCAAGTTGTCAACTTGAGATCACAATATGTATGACATGACAATCAAATTATATATCTGTATCGTATCGGAAAAGAAAAAGAGGAAGAATATCTACAAAAATAAGAAAAGCTCATTTGACCTAGCGAAGGCTTTAAGAAAATACGTTGTTGATATTAAAGAAGTAGAAGACACCGGAAAGGAAAATAAGTAGGACTGTCTACAAAAAGAAATGAGATGCCATCAAAAACATAACTTGTAAAAAGAAACCAAGTCTCGCGACTCACTTCTTCTTCCGTAAAAAGTTGTGAGATCCATGTAATACCAAGTCGGCTAATTTATTCAAACCCTACTTAAGGGTTCTTCTGTTTTAAGTTATTACGTTAGTAGCTAACCTAACAACATCGTATAGTGATCATATCAATATTAAAAATCTTTGATGTTTTAAATAAATAGATTGACTTGGCAATCGCATGAAAACAATGTATCTGAGAAGTAACACATAGGAATATTATATTAAATTAGATTGTTTAGTGCGATTGCCAAGTCAGTCTATTTATTTAAAACATCAAAGATTTTTAATATTGATATGATCACTATACGATGTTGTTAGGTTAGCTACTAACGTAATAACTTAAAACAGAAGAACCCTTAAGTAGGGTTTGAATAAATTAGCCGACTTGGTATTACATGGATCTCACAACTTTTTACGGAAGAAGAAGTGAGTCGCGAGACTTGGTTTCTTTTTACAAGTTATGTTTTTGATGGCATATGTATATCGAGTTGACATATTCATATATAACCAAAGTACTTAAATTAATTGTATTGTAGTTTTAAACAACCATCGGGAAGAAAAACCGTTGAGGTTTATTATCAACCAGCGATGAACAGAGCCGAAACAATATTGAGTTGAAATAACATAAATACAAATACTTAGTGCACGGCCAACATCTGTATAATTTTAAAAATTGCTATGAGAGGGAATTGACCCACGATAGCTTTTTTTTAACGCTGGGAAATGCATTTACGCATCCCGCCGCGGAGGAACTCGCTGGCACGCAGAACGTGCCAGAATACCCGCTAAAACCCAGCGGTGCCCTCATCGTCGTAATGGAGCGCCACGAGATTACTCGCACATACAACCGAGACGCCCCGACGATAGACCCGCCTACGCGTGCCGCCTTCGCCTATAGAGCGCTTGCGGGCACCTATTGCCCTGGTGGCGAGTGGAAGGATTATAGGTGCCCTTACCCACTCTAGTGCGGAGGGTGAAGGAGCGCGTAGTGTTATCTCCTTCTTCCTGGTCGTCTCCTGCGGAGCGGCACAGCGTTAACGTCTGCTTCACTCTCCCGCTCCACGGCCACCTTCAAAACCATGACCTCCTCGCAAAAGGAGGCCACGGCCGACGAGCATCTCTCGATGCCGAGCATGTAGCGGACCACGCTCGACAGCGAGAGGTCTCCGCCTATCAAGGTCACAATCGTCATCTATCTACTGTTGACATGGGGCTTCCGGGGGACACTACTCGCTTCTACTTGAATGAACGCCTGACATATTCAAACAGGCAACTGTTCTTTAAAACCAGAGAGGCTAGTGCACGTTTGAAATTGAAGTTTTCGTGGACCAGGGATGGTAAAATATTTGTTCGTCGCGAGCACGGAGCCGCCAGCCACCGGATACGCAATGAAGCCGATTTACAAAAGATTTTTGGGATTAATGAAGTTGGCGCTAAAGAGTAGTTATTTTCATTTAATTTTCTGTGTTTGTTTAAAATATAGTAATTATAGTTGCACGCTATTGATTTGTCTTTGTATTGATAATGCTGCAATGATAAACACATTATGTACTTGTTGTATGATTGATTATAATATTATATATTTAATACGTACTGTAACAGTAACAACTATTAAAAATGCCATATTATCATTATTATTTATTTTTAATATTTATTTTTTTGCATATATAAATTACTATTTTAATATTGTCTTGGATAGATTTGTCAACAATGTTTTTGTAATTAATTATAATACTATTTGCCGCTTAATGTGCATTTTAAATTGCGAATTTCTCTGTCATTCAATAATACGAGCGCAACTACTAGTACAAGCGATTGCGTTAACAATTAGTTCTTATGTAAAAAAGTTTATAATCAGTTGTTATTTAGCTAGTTGTACCTTAGCTGGGATGATGCCAAAATTTAGTGGTTATATTATTATTGACCCACAATCATGCATTTGTAAAATTATGTCACTAAAGCTACCAATCAATAGGAAAGCAGTTTGTAGGTTGTTGCATTACTTAAATGTTTGTATTTATTAATGATTTTCACGCATATTCTTGTTTACTTTTATTTATGTCTAACAAACAATACTATTAAAATGCATGACTTCTGTGCACCTACTCATAAATTAAAATGATTAATTCAAAGTTTTTAAAAGTTGGACTATTCAACGCGGGCTCGCTTGGTACGCGACATGACGAGCTTGCATTAGCCATGGAGCGACACTCTGTTGATGTTCTGGCCATTAATGAAACCTGGCTGAGGGCCGGAGAGGACGCTCGTGCTCCCGTGGTTCCGGGCTACCGACTGAGACATATTCCTAGGCCAGTTACTGTTCGCTCGCGCGGTGGGGGAGTCGGATTTTATATAAAGAAAACATTTTATATGCGTACTGCCCCTCATCCTGATAGTGAGGTTGAACAGATGTGGCTGAGTGTAAACGTAAATGGTTATAGAATTGTCATAGGAACTGCTTACCGCCCTCCATGGATGAACGTAAATATATTTTTCGAAGCTCTGAGTGAATCCCTGATCGCTTTTGCTTACTGCGATAAGATAGTGTTACTGGGAGATTTTAATATAAATTGTCTGAACCAGAATAATAGTTACTATCGTGAATTATCCAATTTCCTACAGTGTCACGACTTCCAGCAGCTTATAGACACTCCCACACATTTCACTGATACTTCTGCGTCTCTAATTGACGTGGTATGTACCGATGCTAGGGCGCGACATGTAGTTGTTGATCATATGCCCTCACTGGGAAATCACGCGTTCATCTCTGTGGAGTTTAATCTAAAAAAGGAAAAACCGCTGGCACAAACTATCATATACAGACCATTAAAGGATATCTCTATCGAGGCATTCCAAAGGGATAACGAGAGTATTGATTGGGATTCTGTAAGGAATTATGCTAGCGTTAATGATATGGTCAGTACGTTTACTCAATATATTAACCAATTGTTTAATACGCACGCCCCTATGAAAGCAATAAAAGTAAAAGACCGTCCATTGCCATGGATTACTAGTAACATCCGACTCATGATGCGGCTTCGTAACGAAGCTTATAGTAGGTATAAGCTTTCCAAATCAGACTCGGACAGGTTGGAATATAAGGAACGTAAGAGACTAGCTGAAGTAGCCCTATCAACTGAGAAAAAGTCTTTTTATGATTTTTATATAAATTCCCATATTAATAA
Organism: Euphydryas editha; assembly: GCA_036937285.1. NCBI lineage: Eukaryota > Metazoa > Arthropoda > Insecta > Lepidoptera > Nymphalidae > Euphydryas > Euphydryas editha. The sequence continues at coordinate 4,102,133 of JAUPFZ010000011.1, read as the reverse complement.
TTCTAAAGTATTATGGTCTAATCTTAAAAAAAGCATCTTACCTTTTAATAACTCATATGAATTACCTTCCCATTTATGTAACCCGGATGCTATTAATGCTCATTTTTTAAATTTACCTAATAATAATTACGTACCTCTTTTTAAAAACTAACTTATTTCGAATTTCACAGATTTAGTCAGTTCTGTAGTTTTCAACTTAAGACTGTAGATGAATTTAAAATTTCAAAAATTATATTTAGTCTTCAGTCTAACGCTACTGGGGTAGACAAAGTATCGCTCGACATGCTTCTTATGTCTCTGCCCAATACATTATCCGCTATCACGTCAATAGTTAATACGTCAATATCTACCTGTACTTTCCCTGATGCATGGAAAACTGCAGTAGTTAAGCCCTTACCCAAAATTTCCCACCCCTCTGAATACAAACACTTACGTTCTATTAGCTTGCTCCCATGTTTATCCAAAATTTTAGAAAAAGTAGTCGGAGAGCAACTTAGTTTTTATCTTGAAAATAACAACATCCTACCTGACTTACAGTCTGGTTTCCGGAAAGCTCGTGGTACGTCCACAGCCTTGTTAGATGTCATAGATAACATCCTTGAAGCTCAAAACAAAGGCCGTAGTACTATCCTTACTCTGTTAGACTTCTCACGCGCTTTTGATTGCCTAAATATAGAGCTTCTATTATCCAAAATGTCTTTTTACGGCTTCCATGCGCACACTATTAAATGGTTCCACAGTTACCTTAGTCATAGAAAGCAATTTGTAGAGGTCTCTAGTGGTGGCAGTGTCACGGCGGCATCTTCTGTTGCACTACTCAAGCGCGGTGTACCTCAAGGATCGATACTGGGACCTCTGCTATTTATTCTATATACATCAGACATCATTCACTGTATTAAAAACTGTAGGTACCATCTTTACGCAGATGATCTACAAATTTACACCTCTTTTAAGCCTACTGATGCTGTTGCAATGTCAATTGAGATAAATGATGATTTACGACGTATTAGCGAATGGGCACTTGTCAACTCTCTTGTTTTGAATCCTAATAAATCTAAGTATTTAATTTTTGGTACGAAAAAACAAATTTCCATCTTTGAGACCTATAAACCACAAATACTGCTTTCAGGACAGCAAATTGAAAGAGTCTTTGCGGCCAAAAACTTAGGTCTTCTCATTGAACCTAAACTCCGTTTTGAACAACATGTAGCTGAGGTAGTGCGTAACAGTTTTTTCAGACTAAAAGTCTTATATAAAATCCGAAATTATCTTAGTGTTCCTCTGCGTGTGCGTCTTTGTGAAAGTTTAATACTGTCTAGATTTAATTACGTCGATACTGTATATGGTCCCTGTCTATTAGCGCGAACAGAAACATTAATTCAGCGTGTACAAAACGCCTGTGCACGTTTTTGCTATCATATACCACCACGAACACATGTGACAGCCTTTTTGAATCAAAACAACCATTTAAAAATGACATTTCGTAGAGATTTACACCTAGCAACGCTATTATTTGGAGTCATAAAGTGTAAATCACCCAAATACCTATTTGATAAACTGTCATGGCCACGTCATTTTCTTACTCATTCTCGTGCAGCCTCTTATCGCCTATCTATTCCGAGACATAATACAGCAGCTTTTAAGGGTTGTTTCAGGTATTCGGCGACCAAAATTTGGAATAATATACCGCCTCCCTTTCGAAATTTGAGCTCTATCCAAACATTTAAAAATAGTTGTAGAAAATATTTACTGCTTTACCAAAAGGCACTTTAGTCGTACTGAAACAATTTTTTTTTTTTTTGTCAATTGATATTTATGTGTTGTCTTTAAAGTAGATATTGTTTAGTTATGCTATTTTTTAATTTTTTTTTTTTTTTAATTTACAATATGGCAAAAATTTTGTGGTGCTTTTGATGCTTGCTTGGCATGTTGTCACTGTGTGTTTAAAACTTAAATACGTAGTAATTATTATTTCAATTTACTATTCTTAATATAAGTGTTTGTTAATTTAATAAGCTAATTAGAAACCTAAATCTGTAAGAAACCTAAATATAATTTAGTAACCTAAGTTTGTTATTATATGTATTCAGCGTGTCACCTCTCAGGCGTCAGCTGAAAATCAGCGCGTCAGCCATTAGTGCAGTCGCACATGCTGAGCTGACTGCCTTTTTGACATTTTTGTGTATTCTATTCTGTCATATATTTTTTTTTTTGTGTTTTATGTGTCAAATAAAGTTTATTCTTTCTTCTTTCTTTCTCTTTCTTACAATGGCATGGCGCTAGGCCCCCAAACGACGCACTCCTCGAGAGTGAAACACACCGTGTCTATCGGCGCGCCACACTCGTGGCAGGCAGGGGTGGTTTCCCTTCCCGCAATTTGATGCAGGTACTTACCAAAGCACCCGTGGCCGGTAAGTACCTGCGTCAGCCGGAAGGTCAGCACCCCATGCCGGTTTCTGACCCAGCGACGAAGATGGGGACGTATAGCATCCACCGTTGCTAAGCCCGCTACTCGAGACTCCTTCCACCAATGGGACAGGGCTCTCTGAGGTACTCACGATAGCTAGCACAACCGCTAGTTACTCTGGCCACTTCGCCAATCTGTGTTCAAATTATGTAATTTGAACACAGAATGGCCAGTATATGTATAAAATATAATATGTAAAATGATTACTTCCACAACCATTACATTAGCCGTTGGATGTCCACTCCTGAACGTAGGCCTCCCCATCATCTCTGGGGCGATTTGCCAATACTGGCCACGCATGGTAAGTTGGTCGGCGAGCGCAGTGAATTGTGGCAGGCACACATGCAGGTAACTATGGCGTGACTATGGCCTTAGTCGCCATCTACGACACCTCGGAGAGAAAGAAGTCGGGACAATTTTTCTCTGCCGGTAATCGTTCGCTTTAAATGATTACTTTATAAATAATAATTATGTTTTAACCATCTTAATTTTAATTATATAATTTTGACCGATAGCAAATTTCAAATATTATTATTAAATAAACTACGTGATTTCATTATTATTGTTTAAATGAAATTGATTTGCATAGGATAATGCAGGTTGGACCACAAGTAATAATTATTATAATTACTAACTAGTAGTAAGTAATAGGTAGTTAGTAATTATTACTAACCACACGAGTTGATCATATCTGAATAGTTCGTGAACTGCACGTCTCTAGTTGTTCCAACTGCGAATGTGATGATACATGGTTCTCAGGGTTGCCAGATGAGTGCGAGAGAATTGTCGTACTGGTATTCGAATATTAGCGTACCAGATGAAAAATTATCGTATACCTACTGCCAGAAACGCACGTACCTAATTGGAAATTGTTACCAATTTAAAAGAATATTTCTTATATTTACGCTCGGCTGACGTCGTTGGTTTGGTATTTTCACGGGAAAATTCCCAACAAATTTTTCTGTACACGAAAAAAAAAAGAAGGTTCTCATAACCCCAAACCAATTCTTTTACCCTTGAGCCTATCCGAATTCCTAAAAAAAAGGTCGTCAGGACTCCAAACCAATTTTTTTATCCCCAGACTGTCCGAATTCCTAAAAAAAATCATCGTGACTTCGACCCTTTATTTCTGCCTATCCCTATTCCAACATTAACAATAATTATCGCCCACCCCGTGGATAGTCTTTTCACCCCACTTCGAAGCAGGGTTGGAACTTATCGTATTTTGACGTACGATAATACATATTGTATCGTAATGTACGATACAAAAAATATCGTAAGAATATCGTACATGTTATATGTACGATAATTATCGTACGTCAGGCAACCCTGATGGTTCTATGCCCGAGTAGATTTGTAGAAATTAATATTTATCAATATAAAGACGAGCTAACCTATAAAGAATTTATAAAATTAGACTAGTAGATTATAAGACTAGGTCGCCCAAATTAAAAAAATGAAAAGATTTTGATTTATTATTTTAGTATAGATATGACATTAAAATATTTATATATTTATTTATGTATATATGTTTGTGTATGTGTATATATGCAACTATTTGTTTGAGTATGCAATTTGTGCCTATATGTAGTTACATATATATTTACTATAAATATTTCTAATAATATTTGTACACCTATACCAATATATGACCATTTCCTCTGCCCCAAGGACACATGGAAGAGATAGCTTTTTAGCGATAATCCCGCCCTATGTACCATACCATTCTTTTCTCTGTTAATTTATTGCACGCCTCATAAGCGAAACGTTGAGGTGGGTTCTACTCTCACTTCATACAAAACAAGTGACTTTTCGAACTTCAAATGTCTCTTTTAGTCTTTTTATCGTAAATTGCACTTGTAAAATAATGTATAAACACATACATAAAGAAAAACAACTATTTTTAAAACTCATTATACTTTTAATGCCATTTTTGTTATTTAAAGTAATTAAAAAACTGCTTAAAAAATGCTGCTGCTGTTTTGTCTTGGACGTCTGTGTCTGTATGTGCGGATCCTGTATGTGGTCACGATAACGACCAAAATACTTCACTAAGCGAGTTCTTTTTTTTTCTTTCGCTTCAGTATAGTTAGGAATAGAACCTTATTTAATTTCACGCTATAATTCGATGTGGTTTAATTGTTTTTTACACTTTGATTGTAAAAAATGAGATTATGAGGCGTGCACTTTTGGATTTTCCAAAATATTATGTAATATTTTACCTTGGTGTACAATCAAGTGTAATTATTATTTTATTTTAAATCGATTGAGAAAATCTTTAAAAGTGCTTGTGAACGCTGTTTTTCTACCGTTATTCATTCACTATCAGAATTTATTTTGAGTGGATTGAGATTCCCTCGACGATATAAATCCTATTTCGAACGTACGTCATATAAATTTGATATGATATTCCTATGAGAATACAAATGTGGATATTTTTAAATCTAAAGAAGTCAGTTATTTTTATCTTGTCTGAAATATGCGATTCTAATCTTATTTATGGAAAGATTTTTAACTTTATTTCATACTACATTTTCAGTATGGATATTTAAAATTTTAAAATACTGTTCATGTATTCACTACTTAGAACCGGATAGATTGTTCAAACCTGGGGTTAGCGACGCTGATTTTTAATTGACAATTTTATTTAAAACTAAACTTCATCTCATACTTGTCTGTGAAAAAAAATAGTGTAAGAAAGTCTTCAATTCTAGGAAAAAACATAATAAATAAAACTTGCATATCTACTCATACCATTTTAAAGTGGAGCAATGGATTATATTAAGTTTCAATACTTCATTATTTATCTAATACAAGAAAATCAATGGCGTATGTTAATTTTCTTTATCTATTTAATTAGATTTTAAATTGTCTTCTAATTGCTTTTTCTTATCCTTTGATTTCTTTTTCTTAAGATATTGGTGTAATTATACACGTCCTTGTACACCACTAGTTACGGAAACCTGCTCCGCAAACAAAACTAGTAAAATAACTCTAAACGAGTATATTATATGATTAAACTTAAGATGAAAGCGTCGTAGAGTGGAATTAACTATGTTTAGGGTTGTTAATTCTCTCTAAATTCCAGGATTCTCCTGAAAAAATGTTATTGATGTTTAAAATCTCTTAGCTGTGCAAGAATAATAACAAAAATCCCTAAAACCCTAAGCCCCGGTCTGGGTGTATGTCCTTGTGGGTCTTCACTAACAATAAGAGAGCAAGTAAAGCTGTCGGTCCCGGTTGTAATCATAGACACCTGATAACGATCGTTACTCATGGTAGATAAATTATCCGCTAACCCGCAGTGGAGCAGCGTGGTGAATTAAGCTCGAACCCTTATTCTATATGGAGAAGAGACCTTCGCTCAGCAGTGGGTTGTTTACAGGCTGATACAGTACAGTACAGTACATTTGTAGCTTTACCTACACATTCACTAATGACAAACCCACTACGAGAAAACCCAGCATTTATTTATTTATTTATTATTTTTAGTATACTGAAGTAGGATCCCTACTCTTTCCACATTTCGGCCCACATTTCGCGATGGTGGGACCGAAGGTCGTGAAGGCGGCGAGTGCGCTGGGCAGACTCCTCCCAAACCTCGGAGGACCCAGCGCTGCCTGCAGGCAGCTGTACTCCGGAGTCTGCCGGAGTATGGCGACGTACGGTGCCCCGGTTTGGGCGGATCGCCTCACCGCGAAAAATAAGGCGGCGCTGCGCGCTGCGCAGCGAACAATCGCGGTGAGGGTGATTCGGGGGTACCGTACGGTATCGTGGGCTGCAGCTACTGCTCTAGCCGGCGACCCCCCGTGGGAGCTCGTGGCGGAGGTTCTTGCCGAGACCTACTCATACGTCTCGGGTAGGAGGGCTCTTGGTGAGAACCCCACGTTGGACGGGATCCTGCGTGTGCGTCGGATAGGGCAGGAAGCGCTAATGCGGAGGTGGGGGGAGGACCTGGCGGTGCAGCCATATGGCACACGCGTAACGGCTGCCATTCGCCCGGTCCTTGAGCGGTGGATGCGTCGAAAACGCAAGCCCCTCACCTTCCGTCTGACACAGGTTCTCACCGGGCACGGTTGCTTTGGTGACTACCTGTGTCGGACGGCCCAAAGGGAGCCGACGACTGAGTGTCACGATTGTGGCGCAGCGGTGGACTCTGCCCAGCATACCCTCGAGGTGTGTCCGAGATGGGCGGTGTTGCGTCAAGGTCTGACGTCGGTCGTCGGAGGGGACTTGTCGCTCCCGAGCGTCATCACCGCGATGCTCGGCGACGACGAGTCCTGGAAGGCGATGGTCTCCTTCTGCGAGACAGTAATGTCCCAGAAGGAGGCCGACGAGCGGATGAGAGAGGAGGCCGCCGATGTGGCCTCCATCCTCATCCTCATCATCGGGTGACGAATGGGGGTGCGTAGGAGGCGCTACTTAATGCACCTCCTGTAACGCCCTTGTGCCCGTGTCGGGCCGGGATGGGAACCCGGTCCTGCTAGACACGGCGTCGTCGGGACTGTTCAGAGGTTAGCCGGACAGTCCCCATGGCGGAGAAGTCTGGCCTTTTCGCCGAGGCCAGCCTGTCGCTGGAGGGATCCTGTTGCCTGCAGATCCGGGACCCTCCAATTAAAGCGGCTGAAGGCTCCCGCAGGGGTTTAGTACGGTATTGCACTCCCAAAGTGCCGAGTCCGACATAGGTCTAGGACTGCCGACCCGGGCGTCCTGGATATCATCCGTAAATGGATTCCCCTGCGTAAAAAAAAAAGGATCCCTATTCTCTAAACATGAATCAGTAGATATTCACTAATTTTAGGTAACTATTCACTTTTTTTCAATATGAGAATTGTACCACGCAGAGTAAGTGACTATTCATTGTGTGACTCTGATATTTACATAGTCATACTATGTAAATATCAGAGTCCACTGATTTAATCATTGAATAATTTGTATGTGTATTAGTGATTATTCACTAACTAATTATTGAAATTCACTGATATGTAGTGAATACAGCTTCCCTAACGTAATTAATGAATTTTCCACTGATTCATGTTTAGAGAGTAACTTTGCTCTTAGGTCGCAATAATTTACATTTCTCTTCAAAAGATGATGACAGCGACAGTGTTACTTGAATCTAAAATGAGTCTTGTTTTCAAACAAAAAGTTTTTGCGAGAATAATTTGTAATTAGCGATGCTGTCACGATTTTCCGGGAACAAATTATTACGAATCTCTGTAATGAAATTTGAAACGACGAAGTACCTTTCTCTTATTTTACATGATTTAATTCTGTGAAAGTTTCCTTAGAGATATATTAATATATTATGTTCCACGACAACGTACGAGGCAAAGGTTGAACAGCTCCAAGACAAGAATCTATTATCGCTAGGTTACTTATAATTAATATTTTATTACGGAAATGTGTTTTTGTATAGGTATATTAATTTTTTTTTAAATATAGATTTTATATTTATTCGAAGTAAACGTTTCCTATAAAAATTAGGATGGTTGCACTTTTGTCAGATTAATTTACATACATTAGACATATTGTCGCAACTAAAAAGAGCAAGTCTGTGTTTTAATCACCCGATTATCGTTCAAGTTACTGGTGGTATAGATATTCTTCTCTTCTCTTTATCGTTCAAGTTACTGGTGGTATAGATATTCTTATATCTGAATTTAATTTAACGTCCCGTCTACTGGTCTCTTCTCCATATAGATTGCAGCTACTATGAGTAACGATTGTTATCAGGTTTTCATGATAACAACATGTGATAAGACCCACTAGGATATACACCCAGATCGGAAACAAATATATGTCCCGAGTTGGAATCGAACCCGCGACCGCAAGCGTTGAGGAGACTACTCTTACTAATACACTAGAGATGTCGTATTGTCAATTTAAGTTTATGGATGTAATTGTTAGATATACGCGTTTAAGATTTATAAACTTTACTAGGTCTGGTAACCCTGTATTAGCTGGGCGTAAAACGTTATCTCCTTATACTCTGGCTGGCTTCGACTTGATCGGATTTTGTAAATATGTTTGAAAGTTACCGTCGTTTCTTCTGGTCACGATGCGTCCGATTTTCTTAATGCTTTTGTAATTTAAGCTTTAATCAATTAATATAAAGTTTATTTTAGATTATGTAGACAATATATCTAGTACTTGGTTTTGCTATTCTTTCATATACTGTTTTTATTTTATTTTAACGAATTTATATTAATATACGAATTATTTGTTAAATTACTTGTTCACAACTTTATGGTGTAGTGTTGCGAATAGTCACTTCACACAGCTTCTGTTGCAGATTCAATTTCCGGTCAGGGTAGAATGTATTTGTACAAATATTTGTTTCTGGTCTGGGTTGTTGTGAGTCTTTAAACCGCGTTTCGGAGAGCATGTGAAGCTGTCGGTCCCTATTATTTTATATATATAGAATATATTTAAATTAATCACGTAAAGAACAGGCTACAGCCAGCAGTTTGAAACCCTTAATGTATACGACATACAGCAATATAAAATATAAACAAAACAGAAGTGGATGAAATATACATATTTAAATTAAAACTTAATAACTAAACTTGCTTAACCAATAACACGTTTTAAAAGAAACGGGAGAACAGTCATGATATCTTATATCTTTAAACGAGCAATTCTTGTATATATATAATCTGAATCTCGGAAACGGCTCCAACGATTTTCATGAAATTTAGTATGCAGGGGGTTTCGGGGGCGATAAATCGATCTAGCTAGGATTTATTTTTAGAAAATGTCGTTTTATCCCTTTTTTCAGGCAATTAAAAAATATCGTTAGAATACGAAGGTAAATTTCGCTGTCATTATTAAGTTTATGATAGCTCTGATGTGAACCGGGCGGATTCTATATAAGAAGATCCCCAGGTTCGAATCCAAATGTCTCCAGAACTATTTTTTTTTCTTTTTTTTTTAAGTTTCATCTTTTGTGAGAAAAACTATTATTGGGAGTCCTTTACTAACTGTATGACCGAGCTTTGCTCGGTATTTTATTTTTTTATTATATAAATAATATTTTTCGATCTTAACGAAATAATAATAAAAAAATATGAACTGGTTATTTAAAAAAAAAAACACGAGTACAATTAAAAACTGTTAGAATATTATTAGAATACGAAGGTAAATTTCGGCATAATCTACAAGGTTATAATAACTTAGGTGGGAAATCAGTATACCTGGGTTCGAATCCCGATGCCTCAAGTCCCATTTTTTTTTTGCTATTTTTTTTTAAGTTCCTTCTTTTGTAAAAAAATAACTATTATTGAGACCTGGATGTCCGAGTTTTGTTCGGTATTTTTTTTTTATATTTATTTGTTAATCATTCTTTTTTTGGGAATTATATTTAGATACGATAGAACTGATGAAATATGAATAATATTTTTCGATCTTATCTATATAATAATATAGTATTTTGTGTCACAAGGGATGAACGTACTATTTTTTTGACCCTCGTGTGAAATTGCCGCCCGAGCCGAAGCCGAGGGTAGCAAACATACGGGAATGGATGTAGTACTTTCGTCCCATGTTACACATACTTTTTATTCCTACCTAGGACGAAAGTTCAGGTTTTGTCCCTGTGAAGCGGCGACAGAAAATGTCACTTTTGTCCCGCTTCACAGGGACGAAAATCGACTTTCGACAGAGGTAGGAAAAAAAATATAAACTGGTTAATTAAATAAAAATCTCGAGAGCAATTAAAAACTGCTAGAATATCATTAGAATAAGAAAGTAAGTTTCGCCATAAATTTATAATAGCTCAGGTGGGAAATCGGGCGGTCTCGAAAACGGAAGATTTTCCTTTTTTTCAAGTTCCTTTTTTGGTGAGAAAAAATATTACTAGGATCTCTTTTTATTTTTTTTATTTAAATAACAAGTGACTATTGTTTTATTATTATATCGGTAAGATTGAAAATATAATTCATATTTTATCAGTATGTAATTTGTGTCTAAATATAGTTTAACCGAGCAAAGCTCGGTCATCCAGGTACTATGTCTATATCAACGCAAGTACCGACAAGCTCGTTGTACTGGCGACACATACGAGATAAGGGATTAAAATGAGAGGTGTTATTACGATAAACGTCAAGAGAGAACACCTTAGGATACAGTATTGTAACTCGGCAGTATATTTGAAATAAATGCCAACAGTGACAGCCGCGCACTACGTAAACGTGCGATAGGGCTGCCCGCCTCCAGCATTTTAATTACATTTGCCTACTTTGTGTTTCCATTTAGTTTTGTTATTGTAAATATACTCTTTTTATATAAACAAATAAAATACTTTGTGAATTGAATAGGAAGTGTTAAAAAAAATGCATGTTTTTTTGATTGTTAGATTTAATTAAAAAACCATGTTTATGTTTGAATAACGAATCGGTCTTATAAATTTGCACCCGAAAAATATTTGCTCCTCAACTGAGACGTACCAAATGCTTTATTATTAAAGTTTAAAGTATAAAAAATGCGTATTCTAATATAATTTTTTTAATTAAAAATTTGTTTAATTAAAAATACTTATCCATTAACAAGTATGCTTAATTAAATAAAATCAAAAAACCCGACTGCGTAAAATACTCTTATTATAAACTAAAAAGAATAAAACAATTTACTAGCTTTCATTTGATACCCATATTGCTACAATAAGAAAAAAAATTCAACTCCCCCCCTCATTCCGCCATTTGCGGGCGCCATTTTGAATATTTATATAGCCTATGTCACTACTACAATTTAGACAAATCTAACGACATCTCATATGTCAAAAACCGTCCAGCCGTAGGGGCTGTAGGGCGTGCCAAAGAAATGGACATACATACATACATACATTCATACATACATTCATACATTCATACATTCATACATACATACATACATACATACATACATACATACATACATACATACATACATTCATACATACATTCATACATACATACAAACATACATACATATATACATACCTACATACATACATACATACATACATACATATTATATACAATAAATACATACGTATTATATACAATATACGTATTATATACATATTATATACAATACATACATACGTACGTACGTACGTACATCATACATACGTACATACATACATACGTACATACATACATACATACGTACATACATACATATATACATACATACACTCGAAAAACATAACCCTCCTTCTGTCGCAGTAGGGTAAAAAGACACACATTATGTACCTACCTATTAGTACGTACCTACAATTATTTTATAGCCTTACATTTCAGAGTTTCTAGGTAATCTAAAAAAAGTCATCTCTGGATGCGTTATTAGCGAATTCATGCAACCAAAACAGCACAAATAAATCCTACTCGTCATATTAAATTCGAATTGGAATTATTTTCAGTGAAAAAATCGTGTGGTTATTGTTAAAAAAAATAACACACGGTCCGTTTGTCACTGCGGCACAGTCGCGACTGTTTGCGTTCCGAGTGCATCCCGAGATCGAGGCCGTTTGTATGAAGTTGGAGTACTGTATATATTACTATACTGTGCCTTAGGCCTTTTAATACAGCAGTTTATGTTAATATTAAGTTAAGACAGTAAATATGGCGAGTCAATGAAGTAATTAATTATTTTGTAATATGTCATAAGATCTAAATATTTACGACGGTAGGCTAGATATATCATTTGAAACTTTTTTATTATTTCATCGTACGTGTGGAGCTCACGGACGTATCAAAGACACCTAATAGCGATCGTTAAACATGGTAGGGAAGAATATCTGTCCACCCTCAGTGGAGCAGCGTTGTGGATTAAGCTCCAACCCTTCTATAATATGAAGAAGAGGTTATTGCCGAGTAATGGGACGTTTACAGGTTGATTCAGTACAGTTCGGCTAAATTACTTAGAGAGATTATTTTTATTAATGAGTTCGTGCGTATATTTAATGAAATAAGAAATCTCATCACGCCGATAATTTATTTTTAAATATGAATAACTCCAGGAAATAAACGATTTCTTAAGATGTGTATTAAAAACTTACTCGTACATATTTGTATGTATTTATTATCTCATAAGTCTATTTAAAAATCAGTTAACTCATTTATCACTAAAATATTTACGTGTGTTAATAACGAAAAAATAATTACACTATAATCATTTTTCTGATGTCATCAATCATATTATCATGATTTATAACTCTGACCTATCACGTCAGTTTTGTTTGTAAATGTCGATGAAAAGATGACACTGATTGCAGACATCACGATTACAGCCGTTAAACTTAAATATAATGTAGGTATTATGGTCTACTACAATTAGGTCCATAGAAGCAATAGACTACCTGCGCGTTTTCTCTCGCATTTTTAATTTAGAGTTGCGTTATTAAGGGTCATATCTTGATGTTCCATATATTGCTAGCTATACCGTTCCTTTCTAAGCGAAAGTATTTTATTTAATAAAAAATGTTTTAAGTACCTCAATAATAAACTCTACTGCAATATTGTACTAAAATAATAAATTATATAAACATACAGGACATCATATTAATAAATATTGTTTTAAAAGCAATAGAAAGTAAGTTTATTGTAAATATTATATATACATTTAATACTATATATAAATATATATATATATATATATATATATATATATATATATATATATATATATATATATATATATATATATATATATATATTTATATATAGTATAGCCCGGTGGGGGTCCCTTGCGGCCGGTCCCGCGGAAGAACAGGGCTTCGGTCTTTTCAATCCTGACACGAAGCCCTAAACTCTCTATGCGGCTGATCACGAAGTCGAGTCCGACCTCGGCCAGCCGCGCCGCCTCCTTGTAGTTTCGTCCCCGGGAATAAACGAGGGCGTCATTCGCGTAGCAGATAACACCCATCCCGGGGAGAAGACGGCCTCGCAGGACCCAGTCGTACCCGATGTCAACAGGATCGGACCCAGAACGGATCCCTGCGGGACACCGCAGCCGACTCGCCACCACTCCACGGTCCCCGACCGGTTCTCAAGGCCTACCCACGGTGGGGAGACCTACAATTACCTACAACCAGACCATTAACTAATATTTGTGTAATTACAAATATCTTTCCCGAGCGGGAATCGAACCCAAGACCGCAGGTGTTAAAGCTCACCACGATACCAGAACGGTTGTTTCATTATTGATATGGATTTTATTTAATTAAATTAGATGATTGTTTTTGCTATACTTGGTATTTCTTTGTGAGATTGGATCAGAAATGATGCGACCCGTAGACGAACGAAGGTTACCAGCATAGCCCAACAGATTTGCAAGCTGATGTGTCAGTGGACAGGGCACATAGCTCTTAGAACTGAAGGCTGATGGGGCAGAAAGGTTTTCGAGTGGAGACCAAGTATCAGCAAGCGCAGCGTCAAACAGTCGTCCACGAGATGGACAGACGACGTAAAAAAAGTAGCTAGATGCCATTGGATGGAAACTGCTTCGAACCGGTCGGTCTGGAGGTCGATGGGGGAGACCTACCTTCAGCAGTGGACATCAGCCGTCCACGAGATGGACAGACGACGTAAGAAGAGTAGCTAGATGCCATTGGAGTGGAGATCATTAGATGTTGATAGCCACTTTCTTATATAATGATGATGAAAATAGTTATCAATTAAGTAAATCAAGAAATATGAAAAAATATTCGAATTTCAATAAACATTGTATACTGGTTGAGCTACTAACAAGACATGTTGTCTTATTTGTAAATTGTAGTTATGTAAACAACTATGTACCAAGTAAGAAAGTATTCAATATTAACAATAGCTTACAAAACGATTGAGGTAATTGGGGTAATTTTAGGTACGAGTACCATTGCCAAATTGTGTGGGAAAAATCTTTACTGTATTTCATTATTTCATAACAAAAATTAGAGTTTGAAATAAAATAATTATTACTTTAATATTATTTTATGTTTTGCCAGCAACTTCATTTAAAGTTGACGACTCGACAGACCTAAATACGAATAGATTGTATATTTCGGTTGTCAGTCGAACTGTGTTTGCATGACGTAACATCTTAGACTATATTTTGTTGTCTAATAATATTATAAATATCTCATATTACTAAAGATATTTTATTTAATAATATTATATACTCTTCGTACATAGCTCTTTAAAGCATTAAGCAGGAATAAAAATATCGATTTTAGAGAGAATAATCGATTTAAGAGAGTTTATAGTTTAAGTCAACCGTTCTAGTGAAAGTCCGCTTTAAAACTGCGTTTGCAGGTTCGATTCCTACTCACGGTTGATATATATTTTTTGTAGAAATATTTGTTTCTGGTTTGATACAACCAAGGTCCTTGTGTTTCTCCACACTCCGTGCTTTGTAGAGCACGTAAAGCGGTCCCGGTTGTTTTCATAGATATCTGATAACAATTATTATTCTTCATAAGGAAATTATCCGCCAACCTGCAGCCGAACAGCGTGGTAAATTAAGCTACATCCCTTGTCCAGTATGAGACGAGGCCTTTACCCAGCAGTGGGATAAATATCCCATACATATATATTCCTATATATATTGCTATCCTATTTTTTCAATAAGTGTTGATATTTGCTTATTTATTTATACCTACTTTAGAAACGTGGCACTAATTTCAATGTGCTTGCTTGTATGTTAGTTCCGGGAACCTTGAATATAAAGCATTCAAGTGATAAAAAACCAATACAATATTACCTTAGTCGTAGAAACGACATTTATTTGTTTCGGAAGTACGGATTCATAGATAATAGAGGGAAATTCTTAGCTTTATTTATTCTATATCTGTTGTTAGTTGATTACATTACATTTCTTTTTTTAAGGGAAATCCTAATTTTAGATAATAGTTTAGTCAAATATATTTTTGAAAAAGATATTCGATAAACTGTCATAATAGTCGGAGGCGGAAAATAGAGATGATGCCACCAGTCGCCTGTCCATAGACTCAAAGATGCCGCTTGAGGGTAGATAATAATAACATTCAGATCTAAATATATACAATAATTGACAAACGATATATAGAGCCGTTTTTAGTTCTAAATATCTCAGCATATAACATTTATCTAATATTAAAACCTGCACCTGTACTGTGTAGTAGTTGCCGGAATAACCTATCTTAATCGGATAATAAATAAATATAAATATTAACCAACAATCACACCACGTTAACCTAGCCCCGTGCTAAGTTCGTAAGAACTTGTGTTACGGGCACTAGGAACGAAAATAAATTTAAGATATAAATACATATATACATAAATACACATCCATGACCCGGTGCAGACACCTATATTCCTCATACAAATTATCTGCACCTGGCGGGATTCGAACCCGCGACCGCTGCGTAAAGTGCCAGTTGCCTTACCACTCGACCAGCCGGCCGTCTATAATGTAGCTTTATAAAGTATAAACATACTTTTTTTTGTCGCAGGAGAATCTATTTACGTATGATGCGGATGCGGATGCCCGGGTCGGCAGTCCTAGAGGACGAGGACTGGAGGCGCATTAAAGTATAAACATACCTAATGCAATGTTATATTATGTATAACTACGTTTTTCCTCAGGTAATTAAACACAATCTAATTAATGAAAAGAAAAAAAAAGAAAAAGAAAAAAAATCATATTTTTAAATTAGGTTGCGAATACATTTAATAATTATTATCGTAAAGCTATTTTTAGTCTAAAAGTAAGTTTTGCTTGTAAGTTCATGTAATTTCTGAACGTTTTTTTAGGAATGTGGCAGTTAAATTTTTAATGATAACAATCTATTTTATATTATTTTTTTTATGATTGCCTGAATGTGAAAAAAAAATGTTTAAGTAATTGACTAAGAGTATTAACTAAATCTGTGACTGATATAATGCTTCATGTATTTTAAATTTATTGTTATTTCTTCTCATTTTTAAATGTATGCTATTTTAACAATCAAAATATTGCACTCTTGTATTTGTATACTTATATTCGCAATAATGAATATTATTTGACATTTATTGAAGCAAAACTTCTTTAGACGCGAGTAAGGGGTAACTGAATGCTTTGGAAGACGACAATGCAACGGAAACGCGTTGCGGCGACGCGTTTATATAGAATTCGTTTTTTAAATATTTAAAGTAAAATGATAATTAAATTAATGTATTTATTATGTACTACGAGTAGCTGAAGGAGAAGTCTGGCCTTTTCGCCGAGGCCAGCCTGTCGCTGGAGGGATCCTGTTGCCTGCAGATCTGGGACCCTCCAATTAAAGCGGCTGAAGGCTCCCGCAGGGGTTTAGTACGGTATTGGACTACCAAAGTGCCGAGTCCGACATAGGTCTAGAACTACCACCCGCGCGTCCTGGATATCATCCGTAAATGGATTCCACTGCGACAAAAAAAAAGTACTACGAGTAGTGGTCGTTTGACCTAATCTATAATCAACAGCATTGTCAACATCATAAAAATATGATTGCGTATAACATGGTGAGCGACATATGCAGCAGTCATTGGACCTGATCTGTGATAAAAAATTTCGATAAAAAATTCGTTGCAAGACCTGTATTTAAGACCGTGGCCGGTGACAACCGACTTTGACAATAAACAAAATTTGTGTATATGTATATGTTGTGTGTGTAGTATTTCTTTTAAATTAATTTAATGTATTTCTTCAATATTCGTAAATTCGTAAAAAGGGGTACAAAGTTTTTGCTTCACGTATTAATATAATTATTATGTATAATTCTCGATATACTCGATGTACTTATAATTTATATGTACTTCTAAAAAAAATGTTGCTTACTGATATAATCGATGTGTATCTTTTTATAAATAAATATAAATAAGTGTATGTATTACTGTTGTTATATTATATTATTATCAATATATAAATTTTTAAAATTCTAACATGAATTGTTTATTCTTAATTGAATCGTCATCTGTCATAATGTCAAAGGAATTCTACTTCAACCGCGTATAAAAGTCACACACACTCAATTTTTTTATTGATTTTTTTTTATTGAACTATTGGAAATCGGATCAAATGTATCCGTTACGATTCCAATCTGCTTATCATAAGAAATCACATACTCGTACCCAAATAAAACAGACAGCTCGTCCATTACCATCGTAATCCAAATACGTAACACTCTCTAACGACTTCAATTTATTATAACTCTTTATCTTCAATAGTTGTATAATATATGTGTTCGAATCATGATCGGTCGTGTACTCAGGTCTACATTAAGATTATACCACATAAGACAGTTAACACGGATTTAAATTTAAACTAGAAGAGACAGTAAATATATTATCTATAATAAATGTAATAAAATTATAACTTAAAGTAAACGATATTTTGAGAAAGCGAATTGTAGCGATTTTTTATGAGAGCAATAGAAAGCCAAAATAATAATTTTTTTTTAATTTTATTTTAATGATTTTTGTCTCTCTGCCTGTCTCTCTATCTTTATGTTTGTTTCCGCATCATTTTTTAAACCAACGATAAAACTCATATTATATTATACATTGTGTTTTAATAAAATTTAAATGAAGGAGCTTCTGTGTTCTAAACTTAATTTTATAATATAATCTGTTTTGAGAATTGCTTTTTTGTCATAAAGGAAATAACTATCATTATACAAAAAACCTCAATAACAGATTAAAAAATTCGTAGAGAAAAAAGAAATAGCGTTTAATGTATTCACTTCACTCATCTAGTGTTATTATTCATAACTATCTTGCTCTTTGTCAGTGACGTTTGAATTAAAATGAAAGTTTTATTACTTACGTAATTGACTATTAGAAGTTACGACGGTAACTGTAACACTGGGTTAAAACTCGTTACACGAATCGAATTGAAAGATAATTAAAATGGTCGTAGTTGAGTATTTGATAGTGTGTTAATGACTTTAGGGCACAGACTCTCAAACTTTTTGATATAACATCTACTATGCGATACTACTTTTTAAAATAACAAAAAACAGGTATATTCATGTAAAAATTCTTAAAAATAATCTTTATTCGTACAAAAATTCTGGCACAATAATAATATAATTTGTATAATGTTTTTATTACTCGATTACTTATTTAATGATGGAATAATAAAAAAAAACTATATTTATGAACCAACTATTGAAAAACTTAGAGGATTCTCTTGACTCTGGGATTCTCGCTTTGAGAACTTGTGCTTTCACACTATTTATTTAATTAAGTGGAGTGAACGATTAAGATCTAACGAGATATCTCTTTCGTTCCAAAAAATTTAATTAGTATATGCAACTACTATTTTTTTTAACGGATTACGTAATGGGATTAATATTTTATTATTAATAAAAAACATAATTTAGAAGTTAGAAACGTATGCAAGTAATTATAATATTAAAATTAATTGAATTCGTGTTAACATAGTACATTAGTGTTACAAAGAGAAAATGTTATTTTTGTTTTGTAAAGAAGAAATTCAAAAACTTCATAAAATATTTTATAAATACTTTTACTATTATTATTATTGTCGCTGCGTCTGACAAGTTACATATGTAGTTTTTATAAGGTTTTGGGAAACAACATAAAATATGTTATTAAATAATTTTTTAATTATTTATTGACGGTTAAAATACATATGGAATTTGTTAAGTTTGTTTCTAGTTCGAATATCACAAAAAGAACATTATAAGCACAATAGAGAATGAAGCGGAGATTAAGTTTAGTACAAAACACAAAATATAAAAAAAATACACATATAAGATTTGGCAGGCGCAACGACGATATTCTACTAATCTATTAGTGTCACAGGATGTAAAACCTCTTGAAAAGACTCTAAAAGTTCTTATAGTAGAACAAAGCTATTGATACTAACATCAAATGTTGTCAAACGAAGGAATCTATCGTCAAAAAGTAAACCTATCTTCAGTTCTCTATCTGATCTCTATCTCATCTCTACCTTCAGTTTTGTAGCTCTACCTTAGTTCGTTCCCTGTAAGTCTGTTCCTGATATATATCTGATGACTGATCAAAGTAAAATTATCGTGACGAGCAAATGATTACAATATTTTAATATATTTCATATTTTAATAATCTTTTTAAATAAACTTTTAATATTCAGTGCTAAATAAGGTGTTAGTTCTTTAGTGTACAAGAAATTAAAACATGTGGCTTGACTTGATCTCTATGTAATAGTATTTTTTTTTAATAATTATGAATAAAACAAAATATGTACCTACTAGGAAATGGCATATCTCTATAGATTAACAAAAATAAGTACACAAGACGGTAAAACTGAAAAATAACTAGTTTTTTTTTTTACAACAATTACCTTCTTAATCACCCGTAGCTTTATTTACCTGAAAACAAAAAATTAATATATTATATCATAATAACATATTAAAAAAGCAAAAGATTATGTTTTGATAAAACACCCGATTCCAAAATGTCAATAAGATTCATAATATTATAATTATGTTATAAAATTTTTGATACTCGTAAATTAAAAATATATTATCTTAATAAGTATTTTATTATTTAAATAAATTTCATGTTACGCATTGAAGCTCCGATTGTGTAACTGGTATTATTCTTAGCTTTTGCATAATATATGCATACTTACTTTTGAAAATTTTTATTTAGTTATTATTATTTTTTGTACAGTAAATATTGTATTAAATATTAAAACTAATTGTATAATATTAAACAGACAAAATGCTCATGTGCTTGTTGTTTTTTTCTTGCTTGTACGATTGTTCGATTAAAAAAAAAATTGTTGGTTTAATCAAAATTTAAATCATTCTGATAATAAAAAAAATCACCGTTCAATCTCAAGCTACGTCTTGTGTAACAATATAGTAACTGAAAGCTTCTGTATTTAACCGTTATTTTATATGAAGAACGCTTCTACTATATTTTATAGTTCCGTACCTAAAGAATGTTCACGAAATCGTAACACTCGGTTATCCTTCTGTTCATACGTCCATCTAACATAGAGAAAGACATCTTTGGATCCGCAAATAGGCGAGCACTTGAAATTTTCAAAAATATGTATAATATGGTTCCAAAATATGTGTGTTGTATTACTACAAAAATGAAAAAAGAAGAAATTATAAAATTAAAGATGATTCTCATACATGAAATGTCTTTACTATATTTTTTAGTTCGATCTAACAGGTACCTATTACATGTATTAATGTACGAGTATAACACAGCAGTACCGTAGTACTCGTAGAACTGACGCCCGATGGAGCAGAAAGGTTCTCGAGTGGTGACCACGTATCGGCAAGCGCAGCGTCGGACGACCGTCCACGAGATGGACAAATTACTAGAGAAGAGTCGCCAGAAGCCGACCAAAGTCCAAAGAAGGAAGAAGAAGGATGCTTTGAACCGGTCACTCTGAAGGTCGATAAGGAAGGCCTTCGTTCAACAGGACACCCAATGTCTGATATGATAATTATGATGATAAAAATAATCTATTTTTGTCCATAGTGACCGTATAATTTATATGACAATGAAACTGGAAGTATTAGAAAAAACATATGCATTATGCATGTGATATAAATAAAAGTCAAGGCCAGATGTTACACTTTATTAAATGTTACGAAAGATTCATTGTATTTTAATGTATTCAAAATTATGTCTATCGAATCATTAGTATATATTATTTTATATTTTAACAATGATGCGGCTTTTATTTTTACACATACGCTATCTTATACCTACTCGTATGTAATATGTGTTGCATGAATATTTATGCTGAAACTCTTTATTGACTAATAACACCGATGGTAGCGGAATCCCGGCCAAAGAACATTTAGTAATTAAATAATTATTTGGATAGTTATATCTGTACAAATATTTGTTTCTGGGTGTCTTTCCTTGTGGGTTTTCAGGGTGCTTCGAAGAACACGTAAAGTCGTCGATCGCAGTTGTCATCACCCACACTGGATAACGATTTTTACTCTTAGTGTGTGTTTTTTATATACACACACTATAACCTGATTCTAAGGTAGGTGTTTTAGGTAACAGCCAACTGAAATAGATATTTTTTCATCACACAAATTACCGAACCGAAGCCACGACCGCCGGCTTTGAGGCGATTACTCGCACTTCTACGACAGAACGTTTGTCCTATATTATATAAAAAGCCAACAACGGACTTGATTCGAATTTAAATATGTTTAAGATAAAACTAAGTAAAATGCTACTCGAAAAATTGTATGATCTCAAAGAATGTATTATATAATGTGGTACTTGAAGTTTTTCTCTTACAATTAATATGTATAATTTCATAATAATTGATTTGTTGGCATTTTTAATTTATTTCAATCTGATTGTACAATAAATTTAGTTAGACTATTAAATTGTACTTTTGAAATAAAAATAAAACATACAATTAATTAGTCCATTCAATTTAATGTTTTCAAATTTGCATACTATTATATTTTTTTAATGTTATGATCTTTGAATAGACTGTATTCATAACTAATATCTCAATTTGTACAGTCTGGTAAATTTATTTTTTTTAAATACATTTAGTATTTATAGAAAAAGATGAGAGTTGTTTCTGTGTGTATGTGTATGTGTGTGTCTCATGTAGATAATACATTTTTGTCACTGTTATGTTATTTTCAACCATCGTGTAATATTTTAATATATATAAAACAAGATTACTAATTATGTAAACATTATAATTGAAACTGTTTCGTTCGTTGATCTGAGTAAATGACAATGGCAGGCCATTCTCGCACAAATAATGGTTGTAATGAGGTTTCTCAAGAAAGCGTTTTAGTCTTGTTGTGTAATCGATTATTTTTATTTTCTTGAGCATCGATGATTCAATATAATTTTGCGTTTTAATGTTGAGAACAATTGTCCGTGAAATTAGCAATACTAATTTCAGATTAATCTGTGAAGTTAAGTTTTCACACTTGAAAAGTAAATAATTAGAAGTTATTCATACTTAGAATAAAGTTACTTAAGGAATTTTTAGAAATATTTAATTATGAGAAAAAAAAAAATCATCAAAACTTATTGAACCAAGAAAATAAAATGTCATTAATATGCTGATGAAATTACATACTCGTAAAATATATTGTAAAATGTTTTATAATTGTCAAAATAGTTTTAGATATAACATTCGACGAGCGTTCTGGTGTAGTGGTGCGAGTAGTCGCCACAATGCCGTGCGCCGACGTTCGCGTGTTCGATTTCCGCTCGAGACAGATATTTGTTATTTGTACAAATATTCGTTTCCGGTCTGGGTGTATGTCCTTGTAGGTCTGCCCACCGTGCCTCCGAGAGCACGTAAAACCGTCGATCCCGGTTGTTATCATAAGCACCTGATAACGATTGTAGGGAAATTATCCGCCAACCTTCGCTCAGCAGTGGGTTGTTTACAGGCTGATACAGTACAGTACATAACATTTTACGGTTTCACGGACTATCTCCCCCATATCCATATATACAAATCTCAAAAATTAACTCTCTTTAAATTTTAGTTTCCTCTTCTTTTATAGGCTAGTCCAGTTATCTAATGAAACTCAATTGAAAAAATTAAAATGAAAGAAGCTTTTCGTTTTTTTTTTTTTTTTTTTGTGACAATTACTCGAAATTTCCACTATTGTTAATTATGTTTTTGGTTAATGGTTGATCCAATTTAAAGATCAAGGTCCCATTGAAGCCAACCAAGCGTGGAAAAACCACAGATAGAACTGCTTATGCTTGTGATTATTGCAATATATAATTTATATAATTTATAATGTCTTTATGTGCAATAGGTACATACACAGTAAATAGGACATTTGAATGGTTTGATGAATGTTTAAGTGAATTAACTTCTTCCGAAGCGGCCATTAGTGCCATGACTAGACGATTGGGTCGACGTCATATATGGATCGACATTCTATATTCGAACGGTTGATCAAACCATATTTTAGTTATCATTGATAAGCGATAAATAAATAAATAAATATTAACCAACAAACACACCACGTTAACCTAGCCCCGTGCTAAGTAAGAACTTGTGTTACAGGTACTAGGAACGGAAATCAATTTAAGAAATTTATATAAATACATATCCACAAATACATGTCCATGACCCGGTGCAGACATCTATATTCGTCATACAAATTATCTGCACTTGGCGGGATTCGAACCCGCGACCGCTGCGTAGTGTCTAGTTGCCTGACCACTCGACCAGCCGGCCGTCAATCAGTACAATATATAAACTGTCAAAAAAATCTTGAAGACAATGATTTGTGATATGCATTTAATTAGAATATGGTTTCTGGTTTGTTAGACAGTCTGTGTTTTGAGGATGATAGGCTATGGAACTTTGTGCTTGGATCTCTAGCGTCGGAACAATTATTATAAACGTCGAAAAATACCAAACAAGTACCTATCTAAATTTAATGTAGTCTATTTATGTGTGAACTTAGCTTCACGCGTCATATTAGAAAAAAAAAGTATATTACTGTTTAAGTGTAAAATACATGACGGAACTGAATGTAATTATGTTAGAAAGTGCTTCCATGGAAAAAGATTATCAGTCGTTTAACAGATTTCTTCCAAGTGTCAATACTATTTGATGTCAAATGGTACACCCATATTGTCTTTAATTGTATTCCACGCGTTGTTTACG
Source organism: Euphydryas editha (assembly GCA_036937285.1). NCBI lineage: Eukaryota > Metazoa > Arthropoda > Insecta > Lepidoptera > Nymphalidae > Euphydryas > Euphydryas editha. The sequence continues at coordinate 4,078,048 of JAUPFZ010000011.1, read as the reverse complement.
CGTTGTCCGTTTTTATGCCCGTCGTTTTGAGGGTCCCAAATGCATGAGTTTATTTTATAAAGTTCTAAAAATCTTATAACAGTTTCCTTGTCCCAGTTCATTTTCACGAATCCGCTCGATTCCCATCCGAGCTATTATAAACTTATCAATGACAGCGAAATTTACCTTCGTATTCTAATGATATTTTTTTATTGCGTAAAAAAAGGGATAAAACGACATTTACTAAAAATAAATCCTAGCTAGATCGATTTATCGCCCCCGAAACACCTTGAATACTAAATTTCATGAAAATCGTTGGAGCCGTTTCCGAGATTCAGATATATATATATACAAGAATTGCTCGTTTAAAGATATAAGATAACTTCAAAAGCTTACTGGATCGACTTTTTGCTGTACAAAAAATATTTTCTTGCGGTTTACCTAATATTTGGGACTACTATCGTTAAACTAATTTACGTATTTTACTGTTCTCTTATATTTACGCGAATTTTACTCATTTAATGAAAAGTCTACACCGGATTTTATTCGGACACCCACCACCTCAGTCCTCCGAGACCATGGACGCTGTAAAGGGTCCGAAGCGTCGGGAAATAATTTTAAAATCGTTAAACTGTAAAGTTTAAAAAAAAAAAACACGATAAAATCGGGTGTAGACTTTTAATTGAATGTACGTATTTTGTTAAATGCTGAAGCTAAATTATTATGACGATAACTCGTTTTAATCACATGTGAAATCAAGCGAAAGTTATGAATTAGAAGCGTCCAAACAATTACGAATATAATTGCCGTATTTATTATATCATACTTGTTTTGGGCACTTGCTTTATCAGATCTGTGCAGAGAAAGTCGTGTGCAAGGATTTTATGAGCTCATAGTATTTTCGACTTTAAATTAATAGTAATAAAAATGTTTTTAGTTGAAGTAACGCCTCGGGAAATGTTTGCTAGATGTATTACTATATTACGATATTCTAGTTTTCTAAGACGGGTAACGAGTGATTTCCCACGGCAACTGTAGTTTTTTTACTTCCGACGTTGTATTAAGCTGTTGTGATTATATTGTTTTAATTTTTTATCTACAGAGTTGATACGATGGTAATGTACGTATCTACAAAATGTATAAATACTTTTTTTAAAGATAAGGATTTAAAACGATTAAACTGGTGTCTGACTGATAATAAATAAGGATCTTATATGCATTATTTTAATTTTATTTGTACTGAAAGAAAACTTTGTTAAAAATTAATATATTATGTAAAGTTTTAAAGATAAATTTCATTCTCATTGTAAGACAAAAATTATACATATTCTAGAAATTAAGTTTTACTTCAAGTGAAATAATCAGCACAATTTTCTTTGTGTTTCAAGTCATCTTAGTAAGCAGAGCTGAGTGCGTTAACCTTGTATAAGTATAGTGTGTGTGTGTGTTAAGAGGCACATGGGCACAGATAAGTGCGTTCCTATATTTAAAATATATATCGATTAAAATAACACAAAATCTCTGTAACAAAATTTCGAAATATATTTTTCATTTCCGCGTTACTGTCACATAAATTAAATTTGTATTTGTTTTTACGCGTACTTGTATACATAAACCGTCTATATGTATTAAATGATTTGTATATATATTTTATACTGAAGAGGTTGTTTAAATACTCTAATCTAACGACACGTTAGCACAGTGGTCACAGCAACTGGCTGATGCGCTAGCGGTCGCGGGTTCGATCCCCCGCACATGACAAATATTTGTATAGACCATACAGATGTTTGTCGTGGTGAATGGAGGATTCACATCCTCCTGGGGGCCGTTAAGTGTGAGACATTTATAATAAAAAAAAGAAATCTTAGACTTAACTAGTTTCTTTCTTTTAACATATTAAGACCTACATTAATATTGGCCTATAGCCTACTAAAAGCTATAAAACACCATGCTGTGACTCATGAAAAAGAAAGAAAAAGAAGTTAGGAAAAGTTTCTATACTTACATAAACATATTAACTCATACTTTTATCTCCTACTAAATATTCTACAAAAAAGCAATTCAGTAGTTAGACATGAATTCATAGCAAAAAAAAAAACTCTGTACGAGAAATTTACATAATTCGTCAAATATGTAATTAAGATCGACTTTACAACTAAGCAAATTAGATAAGCGAGTGATAAATTGTAATTAACCGCACACGCGTACACTCTTTTCTAACACAGCAACGAGTGTACGCGTTTATCCAAATGTAAAATATAATTTATACACTCTCGTTGTTTTACCTGCATCAAAACTGACCGTTGATGAAAGTCTACTGTAAGTTGTAGGTTTATGTAGGTATTATATCGAACAGTCTTCCTCAACAAAACGATTTCGGTTGTGATTGTAAAATTGCTAACATTTTTTTATATTTCTTTCAAAAAACTAAACAGAGAATTATCCAGTTATAGTATAGTAGTAGTTAACAATCAATAAATTTTACTCAAATTTGATTAAAAAAGAACTTCCTCGAACCACTTTCCTTAAGTCGTCTGTCCATCTCGCGGACGGCCGTCCGACGCTGCGCTTGCCGGTAAAGAAAAAACAACATATGATTATATAGGTACATAGCGGAAATAAAAAATTAATGTTATGTGCGCAAGTTTTGTAGTTTACTAAGTGTACATACCTTTTTGGTATTTCCGTTATATAAACATGTTCTGTACCTACTAGATCGATATCAATATAAAAAACCACTTTGAACTCTATAATTTGTTACTTTTATGATTTATGATATATTTTGCGTGCAATAAAGAATAAAAAAATAAAACAATAATACTAGAAAGTGACGTAACTTTGCGTCCTTCGTGCTTTCACTGTTTAGAACTATTCTCTCGGGGCACTTTCTACATAAATGGACAAAGTTTCTATTGATATCGAACCTTAGAGTGCTTTAAATGTGTAATTATTCAATTTGCATGGACAATTTAGCAATACTAATTCGTATAAACGACCCGGCACCAAATATCTGAAGATGTTTATGGATAATTGTTTATTTGATTACAAATATTTTTCAATTTAATCTGTTTTAAATTTAATTTTAATGAATGAAATAATTAAAAAAATGAAATTTAATGATCAAGCTTGCAATTAAGTTGTTAAACTTTTATAATGTATTGTGTTCTAAAGCTGTTCTTATTTGATTGGTATTTATACACAAAATATAAATAATAAATAAATATATATTAACCAATAATCACATCACGTTAACCTAGTCCCGTGTTAAGTTCGTAAGAACTTGTGTTACAGGTACTAGGAACGGAAATAAATTGAAGAATTTTATATAAATACATATATACATAAATACACATCTATGACCCGGTGCAGACATCTATACCTACTCGTCATACAAATTATCTGCACCTGGCGTGATTCGAACCCGCGACCGCTGCGTAAAGTGTCCAGTTGCCTGACCACTCGACCAGCCGGCCGTCAATTGTGTCACAAAATATTATTGTATCAAAAAAAAAAAAAATTATTATTAAACTATAAACACAATAAAATTTTATTAAAATATTTTTCAAAAAGAAACTGTCTCTTGCCCGCTCCTCTATTCATCTATAATCTGAATTGATTTTATATTAACACAGAATGACATAACATATTTGTAAAGTAATAATTCAATAATAATGCCTTTAAAAACGAACTTAAATAAATTATATACTTTAAGCTCAATTTGATATTGTAAGACATACCTTTTACTTCTTAAAAATATATTAGCTAAAGTTTCATAATAAAAACATTGAAATAAACTTTCGTTGTTCGATTTGGTTAAGACGACTTTTTACAACGAAATGGAATGTTGTCCGCCCGTTCTAAGTGTTGCTAATAATAATGTTCTGCGACACGAGTTAGACTAGTTATTCACCGGATATGTGATGCTATGGAGCGTTGTCTCTGCTATATTTTTTTTTTATAATCTAATTGTTACTTTAAGAATGTTATATACACAAATTATTTTGTTAAATGCAAAATGTTGATAGAACTGATTTTTTTAATATTTAAAAATACTTAAATAAGTATGTGGTTTAATAGATGAATATGAAATAAGTTATTTATTTCTTATAAATCGTTGTTCATACCATACATTAAAATTGGTATTTCATAACAATTACTCTTAAATAGTTAATAATCTAAATAATAAAAAATTATAAAACTAAAATTAAAATAATCTTAAATTATTTTATAATAAATGAAAGTTTGAAAAACACAATATAAAAAATAAGCACTAGCATGTGGAGAGCCAGTCTTAGTTTTACGTATTTACCTTTCGTCTCAAAAATAGCGACCCAGATCCGTGAACAAAGTAAAAGCACAAAATATGATATAATTACAAAAGATGTCACAGATAATATGTATCTCTTCTTATTATTATTTTTTTCGTATGTTTTTTTAAATAAAGTGCCCCAAAACTATCAGTTGCAGTCACGTGATCTGTCAGTTCTTTGTAATTGACGTTTGCAATTGATTGTGATTAGGGTGTGTTCCGAAATACACTGCAAGCACTGCTCAGTGCTGTCACTGGTGAAAAATTTTGTTCCGTTATAGACTGTAAGTACACTGTCGCAGTACTATAAAGAAATATATGACGTCATAAATCCATTTTTGTACTGTGAGCACTGGCGCTTTCGAGGTAGGGTGCACTCAGTACTGTGATCACGTGATCAAAAAATATAAGAGCGCGAATGATTTTATTATTATTAATTAATATTGTTATTAAAAAAATATTAACAATATTCAAATATTAATTTTTATTGTTCAATAGAAAACGTGTACATGATAAATATTTTCATTTGAAAACAATGTCGCAAAATGAGGATGATAATGTACTGGACTGCATTCCGTTGCAAACAGTAACCAGTATAGAAGAGTATAACAAACTAAAAAGGAACGGCTTCGCAGTATACTGAATTGACTTCACATCTCACAGTGCTCCAGTGTATTTCGGAACACGGCCTTAATCGACAATCGCTTTAAGGTATTGAAAGGTAATTGCTAATTTTTTTTTGAATTTCGGTCACCACTCAAGGTACTACTTGATTGTTTTTATTATTAATAACTGATTGTCAATACTCGAATACTACACGTTATCAAATACTTTTGAGGGCAAAAACACATGAACTAAACCGAACTTTAAGTTCATAGCTAATAGAAAATTACGGTTAATGGTATATATTATATAATAAGACTATTATAAGCTATACCAATAGCCCGTACAATATGTGCAAAAATTATTCTCAATCAAATTAAAAAGAAACAAAGATTTTTCGAATTTTAGTGACATTTTAAAATCAATTCTCAGATTAAAATCATCGTATCAAGATCTAGAAAAAGCTTCTTTCAATTTTTAAGTATTATTTGCGTCTTTTTTGGTGGACGGGAAAAAACAGTTTTAAAAAAAATTCTTGCATGATTATTAATTTTTTCATATTTCACTAGTTACATTTTAAATCACAAAAAAAAATCACTTATTTTTTGCATGAATTAGAATAATAAAATATTCACAAATTAAATAGTTTTGTTTTAAAATTCCTTATTTGATAAACGCTCTTAGAATATCGAGTTTCAATAATGTAATTTTTAGTGGGTATTACATAATCTTTCGTATTCTTCTATACTTGTAAAGAGACTCTAAATTTATATTGATCTAATCCACTGGTTCATGCTGGGTGTTCTTTGTCAGTTTGTGCCGGAGTCTTATTATATAATAATAATAATAATAATAATAAATAAATAAACGTCTCACACTCAACGGCCCCCAGTAGGATCTGAATCCTGCGTCGAGGGTCCGGAAACACAACAACGTTATTCACGTTGTGATCTTAAATTATACAAAATGTTAAATCCGCAAACGATAATTGAAAGGATTTTACGTTTTTGTTTTTATTTGATATTAATTTTTAATAAGAAATAAGTTTTTATAAGTATCTAAAGTTTAATAAACATAACCAATTGGAGTTATATGAATATATTACAAATACCTACTTCAATATATTTGAAACAAGTAATCGTTTTATTATTATTAAGCAAAGTAGCGCAATGATCCGTAAATAAATAATTTTATCTTACTAATTTTAAAAACTATTACCCTTGAACAAAAATGAAAAACCTGCAAAGGTTACACTGCAGAGCGAAGGCCTCTTCTGTTATATAGGAGAAAGATAGGACCTTAACCGCCACGCTGTTTCAATGCGGGTTATTGGATAATATCTCTACTCTGCTCTCTGAGACATGATAAGGATACAAGACACAATTATCCAGACCAGAAACAAATACTTATACAAATATAAATATATGTTCTGAGCGCGAATCGTATCCACGACACATTAAAAAAAATTCGTCACCGCTACATCAGAACGATCGTTAAAAGTTGATAACATAAAAAGTCAACGTAATTTTTAATCATACATCTATTACATATAAATCAATTACGAAATAATGAAGCAATGATATAAAATGTCTATATTATGTCTATATTAATATAAATTGTGTGTATAACTCGCATTGATTGTATAATCGTGTTCAATTGGAAACAAAATATCTCGATCGAGATGTATAATACTTGAGCTTGGAAAAGAAAAACAAAGTGAAGAAATCTCTTGTATATCCGAAAAATTTTCGGCGACAAAATTTTAAAAGAAAAACTTGACACAGATTTCGATCAAAGTGGTCGAAGTGTTTAGAATAATTGTGGAATGATAACCGATCTGATGTTGAGGTGCAAGTAGTCGACGTAACGACGGCGGTAGTGTGCTCGATGCCCGTTCGGGGTAGATATTTGTATTTATACAAATATTTGTTTCCGGCTAGGGTGTATGTTCTTGTGTATCTCTCCAACGTGCCTCGGAGATCACGTAAAGCCTAGATAGTGATCTTTACTCATGGTAGGGAAATTATCAGCCAACCCACAGTGAAACTGTGTGGTGGATTAGGCTGCAACCCATCTACTGTATGGAGAAGAGCCCTATGCCCAGCAGTGGGACGTCAACAAGTTGATTTAGTTCAGTTCAGTTTAAATTAACAACTCCTAAAAACCATGACAGCATATTCTTGGCTATTTAAATAAATATAATGGCTATTATATAAATACAATTTGATTTTGAACACTTACAAACATTTTCTTCTGGACGTCCTAAGATAGGCGGTAGATAACGCTTTTAGTATATTAAAGAGTGTACTATTTACTTTACTTACGTTTATTTGAATATTTATAAGGAGACACTCGATAAGCGTGGATGTCGAGACGCGAGCCGGAACCAGAGAGAGCGCTTTTCCCTCTATGTCCACAGACCCGAAAAACGCCGTTTGAGCTTAGATAATAAGAATGATCTAAATGGAGTAATTCATAAACAATAGATATATAGAGCAAAGAGTAATGTTGAAAAAGTATTTAATAAATTTATAACTAACAGTATCTTTTCTACACAATAATATTTATACATAACACGACACTCGACTGACGTTCCACCCCAACCAGAATTGAAGAGATATGAAATCTACGCTGAGTAACAAGCATAATATATAAATTATATTTTTCCTGCCACAATAGCCTGCTTTAAATGTTGATAATAACTAAAATGAATGAAACCGTGAATCTTGGCACGAAATTATAAGTTCCATAGATAAAGTATATAGAGCGAGTAATAAAGTAAGGTGTTTAAGAGTAATTTGCATTTCAAATTATGGGTTAATGTTCTTTAGTATAGCATAACGAGAAGAAATTTCGTTATTAATCAATTATAAAAGATCTAATTATAAAACTTATGCCAGAAAATTATATTAAAAAGTAATTGTTTAACTTAAAAATCATGATACTTAAACATAATATTAACGTTTGAATAAATATATTTTGTAACGAAATTTTTAACGATTATATTAAATAACTCATCTAAATCGTGTTGCAAAATATCATGTACACTCAAAAACGATGATTAAAGCTTTAATTAAAAGTGTGAGATAAAAATGTACCAACTGTTACATAATAGATGTGTAATAGTCTCGTTTAGAACTAGTGACATTAACATCGTTAAAGATAAATCATAATTCTTTAAATGTATTTTTAAAAATGTTAAAACCTTATTGAAATCTCATCAGTGCTAACGGATTTAAATCCGCGACCGGTGGGTGTTAGACTCTCTGTTACTTCTTTAAAAAACGATCATGTTCAGAGATAAAGAGAAAAATCGCAGAAAATGCATGTTTCAGAAGAAACTTAAGACATGGAAGGCTTAGTCACTGATTATATTAAATAGATCAAGTGCTTTGCCCAGTATTATGACATTTACAAACCGTGTCTATACATTTAAAATATAAAAAAGCAAAAAATACTTTAATACTTATACCTACTATACTGTACTGTATTAGCCAGTAAACAACCCACTGCTGAGCCAAGGCCTCTTCTTCATATAGAAGAAGGGTTGGAGCTTAATCCAGCAAGCTGCTCCACTGCGGGTTGGCGAATAATATCCCTATCATAAGTAACGATCAATACCAGGTGTCTGTGATAACAACCGGCACCGACGGCTTTACGTGCTCTCCGAGGCACGGTGGGGAAACCTACAAGGATATACACCCAGAACGGAAACAAATATTTGCACAAATACAAATATTTGCCCCGAGCGGGAATCGAACCCGCGACCGCCGGCGTTGAGGCGACTACTCGCACCACTACACCAGAAAGATCGTCTTTTAATACTATACTATAATACTTACTATAGCAAAAATATGTATATACTTAATGTATACATGAAACATGAAACAATTCAGATATATCTGTGCAAACACATGACATTGATACATGTTATCTTTAGTTACTTTGTCCATTCTTAATCCGTTATTATTCAATCACGAAAATAAACACAAAATGCAACTTTTTAAAGCATATTAAAGATATGAACAAGAGCAACAAGTAACCCATATTAATTTTTTATGTTTCATTGCATAGAAATGTACAATTTTAAGAAATGGCGTAGTTGTATAACAAAACAAAATTAACACGAGTGAAGTTACGCGCTTGAATTAGTGTAAAAAATATCAAAGAGACGTATTTCACTAACACATAATAATCATAACTACGAGTACGAAACCAACGCATCAGGTTAAGGACGCGGCGCAACAGTGGAATTGTTGATGTAATTTGTGTTCAACAGTCCAAAAAGTTTACCATAATCACTGTCGATCACAATAGTGTTATTTAAAGCTATTAGATCTTATACAAACGTGTCACACACCAACATTGACATTTGTATGCATTCATGAATATTGTAATCAAGATAAAACGGAAATTTATTTTTTCTTACATCCGCTGAAAGTGCGATTTTCGTCCCTGTGAAGCGGGACAAAAGTGACACTTTTTTCCTGCTTCACAGGGACAAAACCTGAACTTTCAGCCTAGGTAGGAAAAAAAGTATGTGCAAAATGGGACAAAAGTACTACATCTTTTCCCTCATGTTTGGCATTTCACATGCGGGACAGTAAATAGTACTTTCGTTCCTTGTGACACAAAATACTATTTAATCTACAATAATTAGGTAAACCATACACATACACCATACTTTAATTTAGGACGACTTTAATACAACAAAGTTTTTGTTTTCGTATTCGTGATTGTAAAGTTAATTAAAAAATAAATAAACAAACAACAATAACAAACACAAAAAAAACGGAAAACTCAAAAATACTGAGCATTGTCATGTAACAAAATGTCAATCAAAAATGTAATATCTAATTTGACGATTCATTCTCTTTAACAATCGTTAAAGCAGCATATAGATAGATGCAGTTTTTAGGAAAATAAATTTACTATTCATTCTTATTATATACCTACTTGATTTCATAATTTTAAAAGTTATAAAACGATGATTTGTTAACATTATTATGTCCTGTTCCGATTTCACCTACGTCGACTTAGGTCAATAAACAAATAACAGTAAAATACAACTAAAAAGCATATAATAAATTTATATATTAATAAACAAACAAATAATTCACCATTTTTATATAAATATCGATTTAAAAAGACAATTACGCGACCATCGTAGTAGATAAGTGTTTAAACATTGTTATTATGTACAGTTTGTTACGATAGTAATCGGTGTTAAACATGGAAACGCAACTGGCGCAGTCCAAAAACACATGTTTTGATATAAATATATATTTGATATAAACATATGATATGTAAAAAATTTACTTGATGTCTGTTATAACTTGTAAAAAAATCATGTTAAGTTAAGCATATGGAACTCGGTTGTAGCTTCGTCTTATGTATATAATGTGTCCGTGTTTTCCTACAATGATCGATTTGAGACGATTTATAGGACGATTTAGTTTAAACATTATATTTATTTCCGACATCTGGATTGATAAAAGCATTTTAAAAATTTAATGTTATTAGACTTTCGTAACACAACATTGTCCTGAAAACTGTTTAATGTATTCTTCGATCAATAATTACAACAATGAAATTGTAAAAATTTAATCGAGGAGTACAAAATTACAAATTGTAAAACTCGATACTAACGTCTGTATTGTGTTGACACAGCTTCAAGTTAGTATTACGATATCGAGAACAAATTAATATTTCATTGTCAATATGAGTTAATAAGACAATGAGGCGATTTTTATGATTGAACACATTGTTCTCACATTCAGCGATATTTTTCACATTTTTACTATTTGTAATCACGTTACGTTTAACGCAATTATTTCTTTAAATAAAAAAAAAAAATTTAGTCTCTCTAGTAACAATAACTCTATAATAAACGATATTGAAAGTGTAACACGTGATGTATTATAGCCTATAATGACAATAAAATGATTGGTGATGTATTATAACCTTGACGAATGGAATATATAACGTGATTCGAGACTAGCGCTTAAGTATAGATTTTATGCGGAAAATGTCGGCTATTTTTGACTTGGAAATACACAACCTCTTTGAAATTTTTTATTTTTTTTCGTAAAATACTCTATCTAGTCGTGTGATGATTGACAGAGAAGAATTTTCCCGACACCCTTCTTACCGAGGTGTCGTAAAAGGCGACCCATGGCCATAATGGTGCGAGCAACTGTGCATCAAACAAGATGGTGATGGGCAGCAACGTCACCATATTCTGCCACACACTGCGCTCGACAACCCAAGCGTGGCGGGTATTGGCAAACCCCTCCATAATAACCGCAATATAGAGCCCAGGCGGTCGTTCTCGAGGTCGATAGGGAAGGCCCACGTTCAGCAGTGGACATCCAATGGCTGATATTTTTTCACGAACTGATCAGTCTTTCTGATATTTTTTCTCAGTCACCATTACAATTCTCGGCACATTGGCGTGCAAACTCGACAGCCCTCTCTGGAGGGGCTGGAATGGTGCATACACACGTGCAAACAAGCGTGTGTGTAAGTGTAATTTTTTTTGTAAAAACATGTTTTTTTCATTTTGTTTGGTTTTGTTTTATTTACTAACCCAATATGGACCTTAGTCTGAAATAGTTATTTACTTATTTATTTAAATATATATAAATATCTGCTCCGATTCAACCCGTGACCTTCGTTAATGAAACTTTTCCCATCACTTTAACAGAACGGCTGTCATAAAAAGAAAGTAAAACCGAGCACTTAATTTTTAACAACTGTCAATCATAGTCAACAAATAAAAAATAAGATTCACTCGACCTAAGGTTACGCAATTATATATTCTCAACATACCCATTTTACATGTTTATGTCCATAGGAAATAAAATGAAACGAAAAATACTAGATTTACATTTTAAAAATGAATGTATATTATAAAAAGGTTTGCCTTTCGTTATTAAACTTATTGTTTTTATTTTTACTTTTGCACAATACAAAAAGTTTTGTGATAAAAAATTCTTTACCAGAATTATCAAATGACAAGCAAAAATTCCTTTTGACAAAAGTATTATTACCACTAGTTTATCGTGGCTTGATACTGTCAATTAAATACAATAAAAAATTAAAAAAAAATGTTTAATGACCAGTATTAAAATTATATATTTTTTTATTTACTTATTTATTTAATCTTTATTGTACATATAAGACAAAATATATATTTAAAATTTGGACATTTTTACAGATACATGTATACAAAGCGACCTTATCGCTCAATGTTATATAATACAACAATAGTTGACGAAGTAAAACTAAAAACACAGGAGTCTGATTACATCTCTACTTGAGCTACAACATTACCTAGGTATTGTTATGTGTAATGTAGAGATGTAATGAAAGATGTAAGCTTGAACTAATATGAACGGGTAACTTTTTAGTTTAAAGATGCTTAAGTCACTTGGTTTTTTTATGGCATGTAAGAGAGCTGGAAGCCAAAATAGGAATCAATCCAAAGCGCTAGAAATTTTTTTTTTTTTTTTATCGGTTTCGTAATAAAACATTGAATTTTCTCTATCATACAAATACTTTATTAGAATTTTTTGTATGTAGGTATAAACCTGCGGTAATAATATTTATAAATAAAAGTGAAAACTGCATCAAAATTCGTTGCGTGGTTTAAGCGAAAAGAGATCACTAGCAGATAGACAGAGGCGGAGAGCCACTTTGATTTATTTGCTTATGCCAATTATGTACCTTTGGCTTCTCGGATATAGTTTAAATGTGAGTGGAAGCTAGTGATCGTTAAGATCGTTAAGCACCAAGTAAACTGACTGCTACTTGTAACTGAACTGATTTGAACTGAATCAGCCTGTAAACATCCCACAGCTGGGCAAAGGCGTCTCCTCCATATAGGAGAACTTGTAAGTTGGCCATTAAAATGAAAATAATAAAACTGTAGAAGCAGACATAATTGTGTTTCTACTGATTGAGAGCATCCGATAAAAAGTTTCATGTTTTAATTTAGTTAGTATAATATACTCACATATTTACATACGCAGTGTTGCGTGTTCTACTCTTAATCTTTCTTATATATAGCATTTTTGTGACAAAACACAAATATAAAAAAAATGCAATAATAAATATAGGTAAATCACGACAACAAAGTTTTGCTAATGGGAAAATATTGTTGCAGGTTTGATGGATACGAGATAAAAAAACAAAAACAGAAAAAAAAAATGGATAGATTAAAATAGTAAATCCAAGAGAACTATTATTCTATACTAAATTAGAAATTTTATACACGGTATATTAATAGCTAACTTTCCCTTAAGTTTATCATAAATTTGATAGGATAAAATAGTAGACTTACTAGGATTGTAACCGGAGGTCGCTTTCACGCAACATCGACTGGTTAATTGCATCGAAGTGGACATTCAAGTTATTTATGTAGGAGAAAATTGTTGATAATGTACACAATTAATTATCAAGGATAAGTGCATTAGCTTATTTATCTTTATGACGTAACTATAGTATTTGTACTAATAATAAAAAATTTAAAAACTTAAGCACGACTACTTAATAATCACGCTATAAAAAGAACAAAAAATATAATATTCTCATCTAAATTTTTTACATAAAAACTATTAAATATTTATCGTCTACTAAATTAATAACTTACACATTATATATTTTTATGTATTTTAAGCATATTAATAATGGTACTCGAAGCCTTCGCCTCGGTCGTATGTCACCTAACAAAACAATACGAGTGCATTCTAAACAGTAGTAAGCGGGCGTATGCTACAGGGCATTGTTACAAACGGTCTTTTGTAAGTATGTCGTTTAAGAGTTTACAAATTTATTTAAAAAATATCTATCGATAATACTGTACTATATCTGCCTCTAAACAACCCACTGCTGAGCGAAGGCCGCTCCATATAGAAGAAGGGTTGGAGCTTAATCCACCACGCTGCTCCACTGCAGGTTGGCGTATAATTTCCCTACCATGAGTAACGTTCGTTGTCTATGATAACAACCGGGAACGATAGCTTTACGTGCACTCCGAGGCACGATGGGGAGATCCACAAGGATATACATCCAGACCGGCATCCGGCGCGCGGCGTTGAGGCGACTACTCGCACCACATACCAGAATAGCATACCAAGCATACCAGAATGGTCGTCATCTATCCATAATATATTCAAAAAATAAAGTAAGCGGATGAAATAAAATGAAATACCGTACAAGCTTAAACCGAAACCCAGTTAGAAGAACTTCTATAAATAGCAAAATATTAACTTTACGGGAAACAGTTTCACTTGTAGAAATATAACGAGCACATCTCCACAATGCTGACCTTGGTAGAGAACGAGTATTTGAATTTGAGAGTTCTCCAACTTTGACCTTCAAACTAAAAGTTTTACAGACCTTGTAATAATTACATTTTAAACGAACTATTTAAGAGTGGATCTTTTAGTAATTTATTACGTTACGTTGCGTTATTTGAAAATTTTGCTTTTATTTATAACTAGCGTTCCGCCCCGGTTGTGCCTGGGGTATGTATATGTACTTAAACCTTCCTCATGAATCACTCTATCTATTTGTGAAAACCGCATGAAAATCCGTGCAGTAGTTTTTAGTTTATCGCGAACAGACAGACAGAGCGAAGAGACGCGGCGGAGGACTTTGTTTTCTTGTATGTAGTGATAAGATTTTAATGGAATTATTATAACTTGTGTATGTTTGTGACACAGCAAAGGTGGCCTAAGTCAAAAAAATATTTTGAAAAAACGTGTAGTGAATTTATTAATTTATGCCTATATATACAATATCTTTGTTTATTTGCTTATAAAGCGCTAGAAAATGAAAAAAAAAAGTTTTGTGTTTCAATTCAATATTAGCATTTTTGTAAATTCGGCCACATATTCCGTTAAGCGTCTCATTTCTAACTTAAATATTAAATTTCCTATTTGTCAATCATCAATTAGTATGTAAGTTATGTAATGTTTATTACGCTTCCTTGAAGATTCGAATTAATAATAAGACTTTTTTTCTCGGAAAAAAAATTTAAAAGTGTATCATGAATTTATAAATTTTTGAGATTATTACAGATTTATTTTCTTAAAGTTAATATTTGTTTATTAGTTCTTGATATTAACCATCGACAAAAAGTTTAATGGACTTTTCAAAAGTCATGTAAAAAGAGATTGTTCTTCATGGAGTAATCAATGTAATTAAAAACGTTTATCCCGTTCAACGGAACGTTTGAATTTACATAACGAAAGATTTAAATCCGTTGCGTAAGTCGTCTTGATGCGCTCTGTTTATTAATTAACTAATAACGCTGTTTCGGTAAATGAGAAGATCCCTTTGATTTACCAAATCATTTAACAATGGAAAGTAGGTTAAAATTGATTATTCCTGTTCGAAATGGTATAATTAATATTATTTTTTTTTGTATTAACTGTGAGAGATTGTACAAGTTTTTTTTTTTTTGTTAAATAGCACAAATCTTGTTAAAATTTTCTGTGATATAAATTTACACCACAAAGTATTTTTATGTGAAAATATACTTAGATATCATAAAAAAATATTGACTTTATTCCCTTTTTTTATACTCAATTTTTGTCTGTCAATTTCTTCATTCGTTTACGACTTACGACCGACTTACTTTTGATCTCATATATGTACCTATATGTGAGGCCAAATAATACTGTGATAGTATTCATTTGTGGTTATATAATTTAAAATATAATATTTAATATTAAATCAACTGATAAATTCAGATACCTAGATATTTAATTATTTTTTTATACAGCATAAGACAGTCAGCGTCGGACCACATCCTAGCTTTTCCAGACAGTCTTAGGCTGCTGATCTGATGTTTGATATAAAATGCACATTGAAAATATACATCTATAAATTGCATAATGTACAACAAAAAGGCACGGATAACTAAAAGCCCATGGATATTGTATTAATATATTGGGTTACTTGTAATATGTCACGATCCCTTTAAGGGGTTGTCAGGAGGGGTATGGGCAATCACAGAAAAATATTTAAAAAAATCCACGTTCACCTATTTTAATTTTTTTTTAATTTTATTATTATTGGTGGAAAACCCCCGAATTTTTCACTTTGATGGGCATAAAAAAGAAATTAATTGACGAATATTCGTAAAATCTTCATGGAATGATAAACAATATTCTAAATAATAATAAAAAACAACAAACATAACGATAACTTATTGAATTTTTAACCCTTGACTCACCAAAGTTAAAAAGAGGAAAATAATTAATGTCTTTGTTTTACAAACTTATGACGTACTGAAAAAAAAATATATGAACATGTATCTGCATATTATTTTAAAAATATCTACACTTTGTAAGCTATCCAACGAGGTATAACAACCATAATCAAACTCAAAACTAAAGTCTCAAAATCAAATAAATTGCAAGCAAAGAAGAATAAATAAAAAATCAAAATTATAATTTTTTACTATCTTTATTTACATGACCGTGTTCGATGGAAAATCATATGTGGTCACGATCCTCCGCAGTGAGGAAACAGCGAAGAAGAAGACTCACATGATGTTATTTCAACTCATTTTCAATATGGGACCCTCCATTACGAATACAAAGGCGCATTATTTTCCTTAAAGTGCTTTTTACGACACTTGTTCGTAAAGATTGCCTGATTTGTTCAGCGGCATTAATAATGCGAGTTTTCAATATTTCGATGTTCGGAACAGGTGAAACATCATACACTAAACTCTTCATATGACCCCAAACGTAATAGTCCATAGGAGTCAGGTCTGGACTTCTCGCTGGCCATGGTATAGGGCCCCCTCGGCCGATCCAGCGATCGGGAAATTCTAGATCTAACCATTCTCTCACTGATCGCCTAAAGTGAGCGGGACAGCCGTCGTGCATAAATATCATATCTTGTATGTATCTTAAAGGAACATCTTCTAAAAGATCTAATAAATGATCTCTTAAAAAAATTTCATAGTTTTCCCCGTTGAAATTGTTAGGCAGAAAATATGGGCCAATGAGTTTGTTATTTATTATTCCTATCCAGACGTTTAATAAAAAACGGTGCTGTGAGCGTTGTGGTCTCTTTTTGTTAGGATTCTTTCGTGGTTTAGGTGCCCAAAAATGCGCATTATGGTAATTTGTGATTCCATCTTGATCGAATTTCGATTCATCTGTCCAAAGAATTTTTCTAAAATACATCGGGTCATTTATGTCGGCATCAAGCATAAATCTGCAAAAATCAACTCTTCTCGCTGGATCCCCTTCTTCGATTACTTGAACTGGCGTGTAATGATAAGGATACAGTCCCGCGGTATGTACAGTAAACCAGACTTTCCATTGTGATACTCCTAATCGTCGAGCTACAACATTCGTTGACGTAGTAGGGTCCACCCGGAAGCAATCAATTATTTCTTCTTCGTCGTCTGGAACAACCTGAATGGGTCTTCCTGCATCACACCGAGATCTTTGTACGCTCCCCGTTTCACGTATACGCCGAAAGACGCTAATGAAGACGGTGTTATCAGGTGTCCGGCGCAAGGGAAATCGGCGCTGATATTCACGTCGTGCAGCTGCCGCGTCACCATTACAATATCCATAACAAAACAGGATATCTGCATATACTTCGTTCGAAAACGGAACACGTTGTGGATTTTGTCTTTCACCCATGTTTCACAACAACAACAACAACAATACAAAGTCCAGATGATACAAGCCAAGTCGTCAGATAAGCATCAATGGTAGTGTCTAGATTATACAGTAAGCCAGGTCGTCAGGAGAATATCGATCACAAAATATCCGGATAAAAGCCAAGTCTTCTGATAAGCGTCACAGACAGTTACAAAAGTTCAGTATACCGCGTCAACGTCCAACGATTGTTGAAAGCGTCCATAGCACAAACAAGTTGTAACTTGTAACGAAGTGACTGACTGGTTGTGTGTGCATGTGTCAACGTGTCTTTCAACCGAAAGCCGTTGTCATGGTAACGGGCCATCTTTGGTCGGCCTCGGCTCATTTCGTGACTCGGGCACATGTAACTAGACACAGTTTCACACAGAACTTAAATTCTTAAGAATTGATGTAATTCAATTAATGTAGGTACTTATGTACATAAGAGTAAGGATATAATTAAATTTGAATTTTAGAAAAATAATGCGTCTCTGTTAGTCACACATCGAATATGAATTAAAATAATTTAAAATAAACATCATGCATCAATAGTAAATAAAGACAGTCATGAATTATAATTTTGATTTCTTATTTATTCTTCTTTGCTTGCAATTTATTTGATTTTGAGACTTTAATTTTGAGTTTGATTATGGTTATTATACCTCGTTGGATAGCTTACAAAGTGTAGATATTTTTAAAATAATATGCAGATACATGTTCATAGATTTTTTTTTTCAGTACGTCATAAGTTTGTAAAACAAAGACATTAATTATTCTCCTCTTTTTAACTTTGGTGAGTCAATGGTTAAAAATTCAATAAGTAATCGTTATGTTTGTTGTTTTTTATTATTATTTAGAATATTGTTTATCATTACATGAAGATTTTACGAATATTCGTCAATTAATTTCTTTTTAATGCCCTTTGAAGTGAAAAATTCGGGGGTTTTCCACCAATAATAATAAAATTAAAAAAAAAAATAATATAGGTGAACGTGGATTTTTTTAAATATTTTTCTGTGATTGCCCATACCCCTCCTGACAACCCCTTAAAGGGATCGTGACATATTACAAGTAACCCTGTATATATATATATATATATATATATATATATATATATATATATATATATATATATATATATCTCAAGAAATCAACTTATAAATGAGAATAATGTTGACAAGTAACAAAGAAAGGCAAAAGTAAATTATTCATTAGGATTCCTCGTGAAGACGTGAGAAGATTGCGTCGTGTATCAGAGATGCGTTTAAGAGAAGCCTACGTAGATCCCTTATTAAGCCTCGATCTGTGATGTGAATATAAATTATTATATAACATAAAATTTACGTCGCATATATTCCGTTTATTACTGATTATATGGAAAGAGGACATAATTATTGACAAAAATTTGTTTATTAGCAAAAAAAATTATTATTATTTTTGGTTAAAACTTGACAAAAGGTAACAAATAAAAATAATCTATATCGCTAATTTTCATAACTTTGAATAAATGATGCCTGAAATAGTAATTTCATTAGATAGTACAAGTATTCCCGAATAAAATAAAATAAAAAAGTACACAGAAGTAACTTAATTTGTATTAATTATGACCGAATTACAAATCGCGGTAGATTTCTTTTGAAAAAACACAAAAATTATCACAATTTTCTCAGTGTTGGCAACCCTGATATAAAAAGTACATTTTCTTGAAGCTCGACATCAGGGCTATCCCCAGTTAACGGATTATTCACTATTTACGACACACCTGTATATTAACGTTGATACTCGCTTACAATGAGCATATTATATAAAGGCTTCGAGTGTTAGACCATTGCATCGAGTCTTTAATTTTTTTGTATTATTTATTTAGGGTGGCGGCTTTCTTCTAGCTTAATTTTGAAATAATTCTACGTCGATTACAAGTAGTAGCAGAAGTAGTATAATTTCTAAACTTTTCATCGGCAGAATACATTATTAAGATTTAATATGTCATGTTACAAATATGTGCTAAGTTCATTATTTAATTGTAACGTTAATAGGCTGTAATATCGTTACGTTACGCTGACATTTATCACAACTCAACAAGAATATATTTTCGTATGTATTATACTATGTATCGTATATATGTATGCGTGTATGTATAAGTATTATATTATTTGTATCTATGTGTGTATACATTATTATGTGGGTATATATTATGTATTTATATATCGTATAATTATGTATTTATTATTATATATTATATTTTTATTCATAATATGTTTACTTTGTACACACTAATTTTTGCGACTCTTTTACAATTTTCCTGTGGCAGGACTACTGGAAGAGATTCCATCATGGGATAAGTAGTGCCTTTGTACCAGCATTGTTTATGTGCTTTTTCCTATTTGTATTCTAGTGTGCATAAATTGTTAAATAAATAAAATAAAAAATAAGGGTGACCGAGCGACAATTATTTAGATTATATCGCACTAATAATACAATAGTGTTGTAACTCAAAATTGATCATTTTTCAGAATGGCCTATGTACTTAACTTAACTTAAGTTGTTGAGTTACAACACTATTGTATTATTAGTGCGATATGTCAGGTACTAGACAAAACTGTGCTATTTTACCCACATTGAGTTTTTTTATTGCTTAGATTAGTTGACTTATTTGACTACTGTTCTAATTTTAACAGTTACAAGAGGAAAATATGAACAACCTTTCTTATTAAATACTCTGTTTTATGCAAAAATAATAATAATTAAATTGGTTATTCCTGAAATCAGAGGGACCAAACAAACTATTTATCTTTTTTCTTTGGCATTCGTAAAAATAATAACTAAAATAGAAATGAAGATTATAAAAACAATTATGAAGTTAATTCGATAAAAACTATCACTGAAAGATGTTAGTAATATAAAGAAACCTATGATTATATTTTTACCTCTTGGGTTCAATTACTTGCGATATTAAGTTAAAAATAAAAAAGTCTTTTAGACAACTTTATTACGTTTTTAACATCGCTTCAATTGTATTCTTATTAAAGTATTTCCAAATAGATTTTGGTCTGTTATTTCGATTATGGGGCGCATAGAAACGGTCGTTGACACGTCTTTAACAATGACAAAATGGCGATTGCTTACAAAAAAAGTTAAATTTTAATTCATTCACGACATTTCTAAAAGAAGCTTCGTAATCGAATACTTGTATTATAACGCGATTTTTTTCCCGTGATTATTATTGTTTACTGCTCGAAAAGAAAAGAGAGAATTACTAATATATATTAATTTTTTTAACAATTGTAAACGAGAAAAATTAAAATTATTATAATTCAAATAGAATATATATTTTTTAAATAAACTATATGCCAATTAATTGCTCCTTAATTGCTCCCCAGGAATTCGCATTTGTTCATAGGCAAAAATAATTCTGTATTTTTAATTATTAATAACTAATTAAATAATTAATTGATAGGGTGAGCAAATGCGAATTTGAATTGAGCATTTTGTGAGCAATAATTAAGAGCACTTATTCATTAATCTGAGTGGTTATACTTCCAAGCCAAATTTTTTGAGGTGTATATGCTTTAGATTCATCTAATTTA
Source organism: Euphydryas editha (assembly GCA_036937285.1). Lineage (NCBI taxonomy): Eukaryota > Metazoa > Arthropoda > Insecta > Lepidoptera > Nymphalidae > Euphydryas > Euphydryas editha. The sequence goes on along the minus strand of JAUPFZ010000011.1, from coordinate 4,056,893 downwards.
AAAGTAAATTAAATTTATTATAAATTAAAGAGAGAGAGAGAAAGAGAAAAAGAGTGAGCAAGTGATAGAGAAGATAAATTTTCAACCAAAAAAATATTGTTTGTGCTGTAAAAAACCGTCTCTTGTTACATTTACATTTAATAAACTTAACATTACTTTTACCGGATAATAAAACAATAACGTTCACGGATTTGAGGAAATAAGAGCAGTTATAACTACAAGGCTATTGCTTTCGAATTTGTTTCCTGGTTCACACATTCTCAATATAAAATATCCACAAATTAACCCTTATGTTTTGAATGATAGAGGTTATCAAAAAGTACGTTGGATCCCGTTCGTGTTTCGAATTTAAGTCGATGTTAAAACTTTCACGGTCGTGCTAAGAATAACTATAATCTAATGATTATCTTTATTCCGTGTTTCACAACTTGTGTTGCAAACTGTAACAGATCTACAGTCGTAGAGTATTTTGTAACTTCTAACTAACATTTGAGTTGTATTCAATATCGACAGTTTGTTCTATAAACAAGGTTATTAATAACAGCAAACGGCAAAATATCTATAACTTTATTAAGGAATAGCTACATCTCGCGGTTTTACCCACTTAAATTCCGATACCGAGAGGTTGTACGATTAAAAAATAGCCTATATGTTATTCTGGTTCTCCATTGCAATCGGTTGAATAGTTTTAGCGTGAAAGAGTAACAAACATACATCGAAATTTTCGTATTTATAGTACTTGTAGGACCTATATTTATAAAAACATTGCAATATATTTTTTGTGTGTATGTAACACACAAAAAAAAATATTTCAAAATTATCAGCAGAGAGTGTTGGAGTTACTACTATTAAATCAAGTTAACAAATCAATTAATTTTAATTTTTTATTTAGACGACGAGTTGACGAAGTGGTCAAATCAAGTGGCTATTGCGGTAGCGGTCGCTGGTTCGATAACCGCTCATGACAAATGTTTGTTTAGGCTAAGGATTCCCAAAGGGGTCGATATCAAACCCTTGGGGTCTCAGTCGGTTTCCCAAGGGTCGATATAAGCGAAAACTGATTTGATTTAAATAAGTATTTTAATCAAGAGGAAAAAAATTTGAGGTAGAATTTTTAAAGTAATTTCGCTATGGAGATATGAGGTGACAGTTCATTTTGGAAAAGGGGCCTTTTGCCAAAATAGTTTGGAAATCACTTGCCATATAGATGTTTATTTCGGTCTTGATGTCTGTGTGTGTATTGTGTGTGGAAATAAACCTCGACACAGGATAAGATCCTACTGGGAGCCTTGAGTGTTTATTTATTAAATGAACGCTGTCATGTATTTTAATTAAAACTAATAATTAAAAATCGCAAAAGTTATTTCGGACTATTTAATACAGAAATATTATAATATCCTGTCATTGATTCAATACTTTATGAAGTATAAAACAAACTAAATATAAATAATTACTCATTGTTCCGTGCGTAAACGATTCTGGAGCGGTAGAAATAATCGTGACTTCCTTTTAGAAATGGAAGCGTTTAGTTTTACGCTAACATAATTATAATTATTATTCATTTATTTAATTATTTACTGCACAATACATTATTATACTGCACAAAGGACGGGTTAAATGCTAATAACATTCTCTACCAGTCACAATAAAACAGGACGTTTGTAGGTGTGCAACTTGCACGTTTAAAATAAACAAAAAAATAAAAAAAAATAATATATATATATACGATAGTAAAACTAGTACCAAACGCTAAATCTTTATTTTAATAAGAAATAATAATTTGAATAAAGTGTTAAATAATTAAATCGATTAAAAACAATTTTTTTTTAATGCAAAGCTAAATATGGAGAGGATACAAAACATTATACTGTGAATTAACATAGAATAAATTCTTATTATTTTACGTATTATGTCAAATGTACAAAATATACGTACATCTAAATGTAATGCTGTATCTAAAACGAACCCTGATTAAAGATAAGACTAGAATTCTTATAACATAAAACTTAGACGACAATTCTTTTTTTATTATACATAATTAAAATTTTATCTACATTTTCTTATGGTGGTCCCAAATTGACTCGGTTACGCTAATCAGGAGATCTTTTGTAAACAAGGTTTCACTTTAAAATAATATACTCGTACACAAGCTGTTACCGAAAACGATATCAAATTCAAAATTCCTTTTTTTTAAACGAATCAAAAAGAATCAAGACTTATCTGAAAAAAATCTAATCTAAATCAATTATAAATGCGAAAGGTATGTATGTATGTTTTTTAATCAATCGAACCAGAACGACTGAACGGATCTGGATGAAATTCAGTCCAGAGATAAAATATAGTCTGCAATAGCACAGGGTTTTTATCCCGGATAAATTTAAAGTTCTCGTGGGATAGATTTCCACACAACCGCAGTCGCGGGCAACAACCATTTAGCATATTAGGAAACAACAATAATTATAAAGTTTCTAATTCCACTCATGTCGGATGATTTAATAAGGCCTAGAGAAATTTATTATTCTCCTTACATACGCCTCTTAAGATAATTTACTTATACAACGTAATTTGAACATTGACTCGTGGTAGTTAAAAAGTGTATTATTAGTAAAACAGAGTCATGAGAAATTTGATGTTGGGATCATTTTGAATGTATTGGTTACTGATTAGATTTGTGCCGCAAAAATTTCCGTTTAGTACGATTTAAGAAGTAGAAATAAAGAAAATAAAAATAATTTAAATCAAACTTTTAAAGTATATTAAATGTATATATTGATGATTGACGTCATTGATCTTTTGTTTAGTTACTTTTTAACTAGCGAAAAAACCCCATGTGTTAATATCTAATAATTTAGTTAATATCTAAGAGAAATCAATGAGATCTGAAATATTTTTGCATGACCACTCAATTTTTTTAGGGTACCTACTCTGATTTTGATTTTTTTTTTCTAAAATAAAATAGTAACGTATAATATCTATCTATATAAATCAATTTTGTAATAAAATTGAAACATTGAACTAAAAAACAATTTCTCGATTTAACGTCCGTGAAGCTAGCCTCAACGACCCAGCCCAATCGACGAAAATAGATAGAGGATAGATAGATAGTGGATAGGATTTAGTGCTTTTTATGTGCTAATTAGTTGAAATATTGCTGACAAGGTCAACTTTATTTTGGAAGTAGTATATTTTGCCATAAAAACGTCTAAAACAATCGACAAATCAATTGGTAATTAGTTGCTGAACATATAGAGTATTGAAGTATGTTTTTGCCAAACAGTGTCGTTCAGAGGGAATTATAAACGCTGAAATGGTCACCTCAATAAACATAGTAGTTAAGTAACTAGGAGTTCAAACGGTAAATAGAAATGAGTGTTTACTTATTTTCTTTAAGAATCAACTTAAAATGTTATGTACAGCAGAACGAAAGTATCCAGTATACAACGCAGCAGTTCCTAAAAATATTAAAAAAGCAACGGAAAAAAAATGTGTGTTTTGTATCCATTATAACAGTCTTTACGGAATTATATTAAGTAAATAAAAATTGTGACTGAATTGGCAAGCTCTGATAATCCTTAAAATAACTTGCTCATCAATCAATAGGGTGAAGAAGTGGTCAAATTACGAGTAAAAATGTAAGTAGTAATTTCAGAATTCTCTGGACTCATCAAATACAAAAAAAAAAACAACACGTGGTTCTGTCTAGCTCGATCGGTCCACCAGTTAGTATTATTTTTTTTTAGTTACAAAACAATAATATAAACCTAAAACGATGAGAAACAAAAAAATAAAAAATAAAAAAAAAGACAAACTAATTAAAATAACTAAGTTAAGATTTGAAAAAAAAAAGACAAATATATTTACTTGTTCGTTTAATTTTTTCGTTTGCGTTTTTATAATGGGTCAGTGACCTATGTTTTATTTCGGGGACTAAAATACATATTTTAGTCATAAGAACTTATAAAACTGATACACATATGTATTTATAATATAAATATATAATGAGTACATATCCTCTTTTGTAGTCGCATAGCGAGCAATAAAGAGTTATACTTGGTATTTCTCTGCGAGATACGAGAGGCTGCCAAGATAGCCCAACGGATTTGCAAACGCAAGTGGTAGTGGACAGGGCACATAACTCGTGGAATTGACGAGCGATGGAGCAAAAAGATTCTCGAGTGGAGACCACGTCCCGGCAAGTGCAGCGTTGGACGGTCCACGAGATGGACTGACGACTTGAGAAGAGTAAGCCAATATATCCAAATTATAGCAATTGGAATGGATTGGATGGAAGCTGCTTTAAACCGGTCGCTCTGGAGATCGATGGGAGTGGCCTAAGTTCAACAATAGACATCCAGTGGCTAATATTATGATAATGATGATATCATATTTTATATTCCATTTATCAACCGACTGTATGTTAAATAACATCGCAAAACTACTGCATTAGACCTATAAAGAAAAAAAATTAAGTCCATTATCTATGTATCACATACAAACTTTAAATACTTGATAACGTTCGCGTGAAACGTCAAATGTAATGTAAAGGAATTTCCCTTAGTTGCGATATTTTCCTCATACGAAGTCGTTCCTTGAGATAATAACGAAATAATACAATACAATAAAAAAAACACGATAATGTTATCTGTTTTATTACGAGTAATTAATTTTATTATTAAAAAATTATTTAATTTGAAACCAAAAAAAAATCACGATACATTGACTTTAAAAAATTAAAATAATACATAATATAATAAATTACTTTGATACATAAAAATATACTAATAAAAATTTAAACGTAAACATTTTAATTAAAACAAGTGCTTAAAATGCTTAGAAGTTATGGCGGTCTTAATATGAAGTAGAAAAAACTAAATGTCAGATGTAAATTAAAACAGACAAGTTGACAAATGTCCAAAGAATTATTAACTTGTTTCGATCCGAAATAAACCCTTCGGCTATTTATATTCCTAACTTATGAATTTTACCCTAAACAAACACCCCTTATCGATCCAGAACTGTAACGTAACATCCAAAATAATTTTCGTCTCTTTTCCACTCATATGTTATCGAACTTCGAAACAGTTTCTATTTCACTTTTTCCTTGTTGAAGTTGTCCTTTTCTGGCGTAACGAATGATTCGGGAAAATAAAAGTACAATAGAAAATGTTTTGGTACAGTGAACCTTTGTAAAGAAAATTTAAAAGAACGTTGTTGAATAATTCTCTTTTGTTTTTCAATGTAACTAACATTTGACTGTTCTGTTCCGATTTTTAATTAATGTTAAGAAGAAAATAAGAAGTTGTCAGTAATAATTATTTAAAAATATGTAAAATTATGTATTTATTAGAATAACGTAGTTTGCCCTTTAATTAAAATAATTTAATTCCTAACATTTTTTAATATTTTTTTTTATATTTCATTTATTAATAAATATAAAAACCTTCTGAAGGAATTAAACTATCTCGATTATTTATATACAGTGGAAAAAATATAACAAGTGGATGAACATTCCCTATTATATCCATAACGTTTGATAACAAGGGAATGCGATTTTTTCGCGACTAAGATTTTTCTTTTTTCAAAATACCTTTAATCTTTTCATTAATTCATATTGTAATTATAGAATAAACAGCTTTATAATCGGACACATGTTTAACAGAACGCTGCTGTACTTGATAAGATAAACTTTGTAAACACTGGTTATCTGTATTACCCACAGAATGAAAATTGTATAGAAGTAAATAAAGAATATATTATATTATGTGTATTACATGGAACTGCAGTATAGTTTTATAACATTTATGCACTAAATGAAATTCAATTTAAATTATCAAAAATATGAAAGTTCAACCATGGGTCTAGGGAGGGGCAAACCAGGGCACATGGGTGCCATTATCATGGGGCACTAAAATCATAATAAAATCAGACCCATCTTTCCTAATAGGCACTCTGGGCACTTGCCCAGGGCCCCATGATCAATAGGGGCCCACTAGTTCTTGCCAGATCACTGAATGATAACCGATATTTATTACCGATTTTTTTTTTTATTCGAATTGTCCGCCAATGAAAAAAACCCGGAATCTGACTACAAGGACCTATCTCAAAGAACAAAACGCAGAAGTTCTTTTGATGACTCTGCAACGTCAATTAAACTGAATGGAAGAGAGAAATTCAAAATAGAAACCTTTCTTCCCATAATTTATCAATTTCTGATATTCTCTGAGCTTTCATCTAACAGTGATTAAGTTCGTATAAGAATATTAGTACCTAAACGTTTTGATTTGTTTTGTTCGCTTGAAAGCTCTGAATTCCGAAGAGTTCAGAGAAAGCTCAGAATTTGCAGAATTTGATTATGAAGACGCTAATGAGAAAGAGTTATAAATGGAATGTCTGCATATAACAGAATAGGTAGTTCCCTACTTGAAAATTGTTCACAGTGAAATCGAAGGAACTCATATTATATTGGAAATATATCAAATTTTGAAAAAAAAAAAAAACAAAATTGAAGACATATTTTCAAATGAAGAAATCGTATTTAATTATTTTTAAGCATGATGGTAACTGTCTGCAGTGGGGAACGCTCCTTCTCTAAATTGAAAATAATTAAAAATAATAATAAAAAGAAGCATGTTTATTTTCTATTCTAAGAAAATAGTGTTCTGTCAAAGTCATAGGGGCTCCATTACCCTAATATGCCCTGGGCCTTCAATAGGTTAAAGACGGCCCTGAATAAAATATGTATGAAATGTATGAAAACTTGCTCCGTGTATCCATCTCGCGGGTTTTTTTTTTTGTCAATTATTATATATAAGATTTTAAAATGCCCTGTTGGTTTTTGAGACAAAAAAGAAATCAAACCTTTTTGAGTTTTTTAACAATTTGTAGCAAGCGCTGGAAAGAGCGCGACTATTAACTGCTCCGATTCAAAACAGACGTAGATACAGAGCTGTGAAATTTAAAAATTTTGTAAAACTTTTATGAATGTATTAATATGTATATTATTGTATTAATTATGTTATCATATATTTTTTTAGATTTGTTTGAATAAAGAGCAATTTCGAAGTCTGTTGATATGTATTTTGTTTATTCGTCTCGCGAAATTGTATTAATTTGAATCTGTCTAGCCATTTTTCTATGTCAAATCAGACCATAAGCTAGAATCTTGAAACATTTCCTTGAAATAAAAGTATTTCAAGCAATTTTACGTATGTGAATTGTTTTAAACATGTCAAAGTTTTGAAAAATAAAAGTTTTCTATTTTTAAACGAAATTTTAATTCACTTTTTACCCGACTGCGACAGAATGTTTTTCGAGTGTATGTATGTATGTATGTATGTATGTATGTATGTATGTATGTATGTATGTATGTATGTCCATTTCTTTGGCACGCCCTACAGCCCAAACGGCTGGACGGTTTTTGACATATGAGGTGTCGTTGGATTTGTCTAAATTGTAGTAGTGACATAGGCTATATAAATTTTCAAAATAGCGCCCGCAAATGTCGAAATGAGAGGGGGGAGTTGAATTTTTTTTCTTACTGTAGCAATATGGGTATCAAATGAAAGCTGGTAAATTGTTTTATTCTTTTTAGTTTATAATAAGAGTATTTTACGCAGTCGGGTTTTTTGATTTTTTTAATTAAGCATACTTGTTCTTATTACAAGAGGTAGATGAAAATAATAATAATTGGCGATAAAAAAATATTTTTTGTTCCACAATGGACGTCATTAATTATATTAAACAATTTCACCGCCGCCTACGTTAGATTCTGTAGTCTATGTTAGTGCTCCGAGTTCAGTGAACAATTATGTCATACATATTTTAAACACTCCATCAAACCTTCAGAATTTTGACCCAGTTTCATTCAAACATGTGTAGGGTACATTATATGACCATATTAATCACTAGCTATGGCACGCGACTTCTGCCGCATGGAAATCAATCCTACAGGGACCGTGACATGGAACGGAAAATATTTTTTAGGTATAAAAAGTACCTTTGTACTTATCCAGATTGTATAATTTTCCATTTTCCAATTTCATCCAGTTATCCAGATCCGTTCAGACGTTCTAGTGTGATTTAGTAACAAGAATCTATTCATCAAAATTTTCCCAAAAATATAATGATATGTATACAGAGACGACCACTCTGGTGTAGTGGTGCGAGTAGTCACCTCACAACGGCGGTCGTGGGTTTGATTCCCGCTCGGGTCAGATATTTGTATTTGTGCAAATATTTGTTTCCGGTGTGGGTGTGTTCTTGTGGGTTTCACCACCGTTTCTCGGAGAGCACGTAAAGCCGTCGGTCCAGGTTGTTATCATGGACACATGGTAATGATCGTTACCCATAGTAGGGATATTATCCGCCAACCCGCAGTGGAGCAGCGTGGTGGATTAAGCTCCAACCCTTATTCTATATGGAGAAGAGGCTTTCGCTCAGCAGTAGGTTGCTTACAAGCTGATACAGTACAGTACAGTACAGTACAGAGATGAAGTCTTAAAGTGGTTCATTCGTGTGTAGTTAAATTTCTGCTTATACAATTAAAAGTGAAATGTATCTCTCTCTCTCTCTCTCTCTCTCTCTCTCTCTCTCTCTCTCTATATATATATATATATATATATATATATATATATATATATATATATATATATATATATATATATATATATGTATATATATTACTAACTTCATTCAAATATGCATTTCTTTATACAGCTATGATATTCTTATTTTAGGTAAAAGTATATTAAGCGAAAAAAATATATATAAAAAACCAGCCAAGTGCGAGTCAGACTCGCGCACGAAGGATTTCGTACCATTATCTATAAAAACGGTAAAAAAATCACGTTTGTTGTATTGGTACCCCTCCTTTAATATTTGTTTTATTTTTATTTAATTATTTATTTTTAAAGTGAATATATAACTAAATATTCTGAGAATATTTCAAGCGTCTAAATGTTGCCGTTTTCAATATCGAGCAAAAACGAACAAAAAAAATCACGTTTCTCGTTTCGTGTGAGAACTTCCCTTAAATATTTTTTTATTGTTTTTTAGTATTTGTTGTTATAGCGGCAATAGAAATACATTATCTGTGAAAATTTCAACTGTATAACTATCACGGTTCATGAGATACAGCCTGGTGACATACGGGCGGATGGACGGACGGACAGCTGAGTCTTAGTAATAGGGTCCCGTTTTATCCTTTGTGTACGGAACCCTAAAAAACGTTAAAAGTAAAATAAAAATATGAACACTAATAAGAAAACTGTCAAATAATAATAACAAATTACACAATAAATGACCAAAATTTTCGTAAATAAAATTACATTATAATATATAAATATTTATGGTTAACTAATCGTTTGTAGGAAGGAAATTTAAATATCGAATGAGTTCGATCATGAAATTTTGAAAAATGAACCCAATTGACCTCCTATTCTTTATTTCTTAGTCTTTTGTTGTGTCAATAAATAATAATTAAAATTCATAAATGTATGGTATTGATTCATTAAAAATAAAGCTTAATTTATTTTATTATATCAAATTTACGTTCCAATCTGAAATATACCGACGTATTTTCAGCTGTTATTAATTTGTTTAATTTAATTCGAAGTTATTTGAATTTAAAAGGCTTAACTCAAAATTCTTATGGCCACTATTCACAGGCGTACCCATCCGCCGGACTTGTCGCTGGCGACAAGTCCGCAGACAAATCTGCGTGTGAATGTATTTCGGCGTCCGGCTCCCCGGCGTCCCGGCGGTAGTTTGTGGACGACGACGGATTTGTCGGATCGGTGCGCCTAGTGAATGGTGGGCTTAATATTTTATAGGTACTCCGAATGTACGAAAAATCGTGAACTCAGAAATGTTAATAACAAAAATAGTAAATATCCTGGTTTACCTCTTCATAACTGAATTCAATTATTTGTTGTGTGGCTTTTAGTTGCTTAAATTTGACAGAAATTATTTTGTCAATGGGGTGGAGCATACACAGGCAAGGAATTTATATCATAACTGGAACGCTCATTTAATAAAATTGTATATTCAAATATGCACCTTAAATTAATTGACATAAGGTTGACATTTGTTTCCAAAATGTAAAGTGAAAAAATCGTTCCGAGCATTTCGTTGACTACTGATATTTTGTCTCTTTCTTACGAGTTGCCTTGGATTCATGGTAGAAAGAGATGCAATCCCTATCTTAGGAACGTTTTTGAGTGCATATGCGCATTCCAGTTTGTATATAAATTTCTTGGATACAGGTCTTAATAAAAGTGTTAATGGCCATGAAAGTTTAAAAAGTTATAAAAAAAAGAAGACGATTCAAAAAGTGAATGTATATATATTACGTGTTCGTTTAGCGTTAAACTGTCAAGTGTGATAACTGATAACGAGTTGAACGTTGTTTTTAAAAATGAAAGTAGCATATAACAGCGTAAATACACGTGTCTGGCGCCTTAAGACATGTGGAAAGGAATCAAGGATGTAAAATAACCGGATTTTTAGTTAAAATTTATTGTGTAATACCAATCCTAACATGTGAGAACCATGTTAAAAGAAAATAATGAAGATTGATTTAAATTATTTTACTATACTTTTTAATATTCCGGTTTAAAAGATTTTGGGACAGTTGACGTTTTCAATATAATCAAATAATTATATATTTAGTTGGTTATATACCTGTCTTGTACTAGATTTTGAATTATACACAGCTGAACAAAACACGCACTCACGCATACAGGAACGCACAAACGCACGCAGAGAAGCTGGAGTAGTACAGAAAAATATTAAGCTAACAAAAATAAATATTAAGTAAAATTAAGAGACACAATTAAAAGCGTGTAAAACCATTATTGACGTCGAGTGTATTACTAAAAGTAAAAGTTATCTGACTATGTATCTTCAAGGCCATAACCATAAGGATCTTGAGGACATAGATGGAGTTTACCCTTGGTACAAAAACACATTATTTTTATCTGACATACATATAATTTGTTGTTACATGTATTGCTAACACACAAAAGAAGGTTAAAAAAGTTTTATTGGAATAAATTATTTTATATATGATAACTTTACTTCACTAATTGTTTTTTTTTTTAAATATTATGTATGCGGTGACCGGCAGAGAAGAATAATCCCGACATCTTTATTGCCGAGGTGTCGTGGCGACTAAGGACATAGTGGTGCGAACAACCACTAACCAGGATATTGATTAGCAGAAGCTTCCATATCCTGCTACAACACACCGCGCTCGCCAACACGCATGACAAGCGTGGCGACTATTGGCCTTTAAATTGCACACCGGTATCTCAATGTATGCCTAGTTTTGTAGTAAAATCATTATTATTTAAAAAAAAATCCACATAAAAGCTGGTTTTAAAGTCGTCGAAAGATTGAATTTGTCTGTTTCACGGACACGATGATCGGTATCGGCTTTTACAAAAAAAAAAAAAAAAAAAAATGGTTGTTTGTAAAGTCGATTTACGAATGATAATTTTACGTGATTACGTCATATGACAACATTGATGAAAAATTGCATACTTTTATGAGTTGAACTATTATCACTGATTTATCATTATTTTGTATAATACAACGAAGAAATTATTTGAAAATTACAATTTTTTCGATAAATTAACATTTATTTGGACTTGTTAATCTAAATATTTTTTCTCTTCTACTCGGACGCATCTGCCGATGGAGTGGAAGAGAGATAGATGTGTCATAAGCCGAACGCTTAGGCCGATCGTGCCTCTCTGTCGCTTGTTCCGCGCTCTCGCTCGCGGAACGTGACAATGTCATGCTTTTTCGTGCGTGCAGCCGGCGTTCATCGATTTATAAGACGTTATCACGTCAAAAAAGAAAAAAAAAACACAGTGAAACTATAATATCCTTTTACTGTTGCAAGAAATTTTTATATTATATTCCAAAGTTTTTAAATAATTGTAGAATTTGATTTTGGTGTAATCCAGCCTCGTCTCGCGTATCTTAAAAATTTGAAAAGCCTCGTCGAATGCTTATTTCTCCTTGACAAATTATATTTTATTATAATAATTTAAAAAATACATATTTTAAAGTTAGTTATAAAATATACATATATTGTAATTATTTACATACTGTGAATGGTCGTGATCATAAGTCAAAAACTTGGTCAATTGTTTGGTTGAGTTTAATAAAAGGGCTAGTCGTCCTAATGAAGGGTCGTTTTCACCAGTTGACTGTGAAAAAGATACTAAGTATCGCCGAGTGTTAAAAAGCGTATTTTTCCAAGATGTTGTAATATATACATTTCTCATATATTAGTGAAAACTGTCACCTTAAAATGTACATCATTTTCTTGTTTAAACAGAATTTATGAAGAAGTCAAAGTGTATTTGTCTTACTACTCTGCAACAATTTATTATATAAATTAAATTATCTTAATATTAGGTTTTTTTAAACGAGATTTTTTTATTATTAGATAATATTTGTTATAATTTTACATGTAAATTGTTGTAAAAATTAGCATATATTAGATTTTAGCATATACTTGTATAATATTAAAATCTAAAACATCTTGCATGATTCTTTTAAAAAAACATCAGTAAACAAAATCACTACTAAGATTAATTACTTACATAATTATGCAAACTACCTACCAGAAAATAAAATACGTGTGTAAAAAAATATTATAACATAACTTACAATTAAAATGTTAATTTTGGCTATATTTTTTTTTTCGTAAATTCTCAATCAAACAATCCTCTCGTAACGATAATAGTAATTATTCCCAATTTAATAATAAAATTTAAGACGTGACTTTGGATAAATTATAAAATCATCATCATCCTTATCATCATATCAGGCGTTGGATGTCCACTGTTGAACGTACGCCTCACCCATATAAAATATATTATAATATTTATTAATGCCGTGTATGGTGTACTATACCCAAAGATTGTCTGGAAGAGATCGCTCTTTTAGCGATAAGACCCCCTTTGTACGTCTTTTTATCTGTGATAGTTCTTGTTTGTTTCCTTGAGATGAACAATAAAGTATTATTATTATCCTTGAGACAATTCAGAGAGATACAAGAAATCTAAATAGAAACACATTTATGCAGAAAGAAACTATAAATTTTTGTAACAGGTTCTATAATGACCATTACTGACCATCATATCAGATTTCTGATGATGTCATATTGCTTGATACTGAGGACACGAGTGTCAATGACAAACTTAACGATTAAGTAAACTGACAGTCAGACTTGTTGTTGAACATGGACAAAATTCGACTATACTCGTAATAGTCATCCAAATCTAGCATTCGTTTTAAGGATTTATACGTAATTAGTAAGCGTAATTAGTCAACGACCGTTTTGGTATAGTGGTGCGAGTAGTCGCCTCAACGCCGTCGCGGGTTCGATTCTCGCTCGGAGCGGATATTTGTATTTATGTAAATATTTGTTTTCGATCTGGCTGTATGTCCTTGTGGGCTTCCCCACCGTGCCTCGGAAAGCACGTAAAGCATTCTTTCCCGGTTGTTATCATAGACACCTGGTAATGATCTTTAATCATGGTAGGGATTGGAGCAGCGTGGTGGATTAAGCTCACACATTCTTCTATATGGAGAAGAGGCCTTCGCTCAGCAGTGGGTTGTTTACAGGTTGTACAGTACTTAATTACATATGCCTTAATGACACGCAATGGTGTCAAGACGCTCATCACGTGTAAGTTCTTTTTCACAGTTAAAGATTACAGATATGTATATGTTTGTCATGTGTAGATATTAAACTTTTTAACAGCCAAATCATATTATTCAGTACAAATTATACAAATTACAATGTGTGAGTAACGCTAGCTTTTATGCAGCAAATAGTTAAATTTGTAAGTATTAAAATGATTTATTTACAACTTTTAATTGAGTTATTTTTAAGTATCTTGCTGGTTATTTTTAGCAGTATCTATATATCGAATTCGACCTCAAATTTACTATAAAGTAGTACTTTATAATTAAAATTAAAAAGAGCTTTTAAAAACATTACATTTTGATTTTGTATATTTTTATAATGCATAGATACATATTAGGAACAAATTCATATATAAGTACACAAGTGTTTGCAAAAAAAAAACATCAGTCATATTGCTTAATATTTCTTCGTTTCTCCGCTCCGCCGCCTCGCTCCACAATGGACACCAGGCACCCTAATTGCGGGTTCGGTTCCCGCTTTGTTCGAATACTTGTTTTGGTACAAATATTTGTTTCTAGTTTCGGTGTTTGTTCTTTTAAGTTCTTCGTCATCATTTTGACTCCCCATCGTGCCTTGAGGAGTTATATATAAACATCCGAAAGCGATCGTTACTCTTAATAGGAAAATTATCTACCAAATCATATTGCAGCAGCGTGACGGACTAAACTTCAACCCCAGCAGTTGTCATTTGCAGGCTGTTTCATTTAAGCTCGATTCAAAACGATATTATATATAGTTATTTAATAATATTACGAATCGTAGAAGTGTGTCTAAACAAAATTTAATATAAGTGTAACCGTAGAATTGGCCTAGTTAAATTAAATTATAGGACAATTTATTGCATACATGTCACTCCTAATGACACCTTGAATTGACACTCAATTCCATTTATTTATCGCATTTGGTATTTTTACGACTTAATATTTCAACTTTAAATTTTACTCTCTCTGTAATAATGTACATATAAAATATTTTATTGGACAACAGTCAAGTAATATTATTGAAATATTAAATTTTCGAATATACTCGTATTTAATTTAAATGAGAAATGTAGAGTCAAATAACTACACTAATTAATAGAATAAAGCCGTCAACGTCGGACTACGTTCTAGCTTTTCAAGGCAGTCTCTACTGATCTGAAATTGTAGGTAATCATTGTCATTTGACGATGTCTAAATACGTAAGATTCTATTAGGTACATTGTAATTTAATAAAATTAAAAAATATTACACGTCATAATTACATTAATTTGTTTCTCATTTACCATTTCAATATAATTATAATATAAATAATTAATTGACACCATAATTAACTCTTAATTTAATTAACTTTAAATCCGTTTTGAAGAATGGCTTAATCACTTTTTACGTAATTACAGAAACAGATTTTTGATACATTAGCAAGTAAAAAAGAGTAAAAAAAAAACAAGTTAGGTATTTAAATTTTTGATAAAAATTCGTGCAGCTATCAGCATCTTATTCAATTAAGACAGTGTTCGCTACTTTTGCTGAAAAAAAAGTATATAAATGTTTTAACGTAAGTTTATAAGTTTTATATTGTAATAAAATTTGTAAATGCGTTCTTTTTTGTAAATAATTTAGTTATTAATATTCAATATTATAACATGTTTCACATCCGACCTTTATCGACATATCTGTTGCAAAAGAAGTTAGCAAGCTAAATAACTAAAGGTTTACTACATATAGTTAATATTATATTGAAGCAGTTATTAATCTCAGTCATAAATAACTTTAGTTCTATTAATAACTGCAAAACGCTTTTTTATTATGATAAGAAACGTTTAAAACGTATATTTTTAGTAAAGTTTAGTACTTTAGTTATTGTAACGAATTTTTTATTTAATTTTATAAATATATTTTATAACGTATAAAATTATACTTAAATGTCGAAAATAATGAAAATAAATTGTTGATTGTTGATTTGTTACTGTTTTAAAATAAATATAAAAATGACAATATACATTTCTCGGTGAGCAGGACAAAATTAATGAAATATTATATCACATAAATTATATTAAATACTGCAGTTTCGATCATGCGCACTGTAAACAACAGCTGATTCCATAAACAACCAACCTTATTCTGTGCCGAATCTGGCTGCATGAAGTAAAACAGGACAAAAATCCAGGCTGTGCCCAGAAAAAATAGGATCTTCACATTACGCCTCATTTTAGCACTGAATCACACGCGATCCTAACACACCTTTTGTATTAAGCAACGTTCGATTTTTGTACGCGGGTTTTCGTTTTAAGCAGCGCGCGGCCGCGCTTTCGGCTGCGGCGTGCGTACTGGAACGCTTGTCGGTCAGATTACGACTGGTCGGCCTTTGTCGGTCATGCGCATATCGTTCCTCAGAAATAGAACGGGCTTGCACCGGGGTGATAATGTGTTATAATGCATTGTTTTTTATCTCTAATAAGCTGTCGTTGATAGTGAAAGTTTTATTCGGAAAGTAGACTTTTTAAAAAATTATTTATATTCTTTAATATATTAATCACGATGTTTTATTGATAATAATAATGTTTTGGTTTTCAGTAGTATCAACGATGTTTTTACTAGCAATGATATCAATCACTGCTTACTGCGTTTACTTCTATTTGATAACCTTTAACCAAGTTATGTATTTTGCTATTTAATGTTCTTGTATAATTACTAAAGTTTTTATTAATATTATTTAATTATAAATATAGCGTTTTATGTTTTATTATTATAATAATAACTCAACCAGTAAATGATGTGTATACTGTCTTTTCATTGATTATTTGGGGTTAACTAGCTTAGAGTGTGGAAACGGAACTGTATCACTAAGTACTGTATCAGCCTGTAAACCACCCACTGCTGAGCGAAGGCCTCTTTTCCATGTAGAAGAAGAGGTGGAGGCTTAATCTATCATGCTGCTCCACTGCACACGGCGGATAATTTCCTTATAATGGGTAACAATCGTTATCAGGTATCTATCATAACAACCGGGATCGACGGCTTTACGTGCTCTTCGAGGCACGGTGGGGGAGACCCACAAAGACAAACCGGAAACAAAAATTAGAACAAATACAAATATCTGTCCCGATCGGGAATCAAATCCGCGACCGTCCCGGCCCGCGGCGTTGAGGCAACTACTCGCACCACTACACCAGAACGGTCGTCAAACTATACACTATAATAACCGTAATACCTCAACAGAATCTCAATAGAATTTTGAAGACCGTAGTAATAGCAGGATTCTTTTAATTCTTAACCTAAAACAAGAAAAATATTTAAATTTCAATAAATATACCAAAATATTATTAGTAGTAAATGTATAGCAATATAACCTTAGAACAATTACAAGATATTTATAAAATTTAATTTTATTAAAGAGCAAAAAATAATAAAATCAAGCATTAACGAACATTAAATTTTTACATGATCAGGGAATTTTGCGAGGAAGGATATGTCTATAATGATAGAAATGAAATGGATGCTAAGCTTTCGTCGTAGCCACATTCGTATAGTGAGTAGTCCCCATGCACCCAAATAGGTACTTATCCAGGGTTACACGAGTGTCCAAGAATTAAATGACAAATTGTTCTTTGCTGTGATAGTAGGCTGAATGGCAGTGTAATGTCCATCCTTTACTGACTTAAACTCAAACTAGAAAAAAAAATTAGGATTTATTCAAATGAGTTTTCGCAAGGGCTTTGGCCATGTATTGTCTGAAGTTACAAAAATGTTCTATAGAACCAAGTTGTACAGCTAATTTGGCAAAAGAACCTGCAGTCTCATTAAATAACAGAGTGGTCAGAGTTCCATACCTATATAACTTGTAAGCCTTTTTGAAAACATGAGAATAAAGCTTGATATTGATTTTGATCTTTAAAGTGATGAAAACTCCTTATTTACTACAGAAAATATTATTTAAAAAATCACTACAAATTAATGTTTTTGAAGCCATTAAATGCATACAGTATTTCTGAAAGTGAAAAAGTGGCATCCATCCCATTGAATACAGATGCTGGTATAGAAGTTGGATAACTATTCCGGTAAGAAGCATAAAAGTTAATTTTCGAAATTGTAGTTATACAAATCAGTCAGTCAACAAAATTCAGCTGAATTTTGAATTTTGAAATTAAAATTGGACGGGTTGTCACATGCTAAGCGTTTTCGAGAACTATAGGAATTATCAGGATCCAGAGAATCCGAAAGTATATCCAAGTCCATGTTGAGAAATTCAAGGTAAACAAAAAAAAAAATCCAATTTGTACTAGAAATATTATAAATTAAGGCTAATAAACACAAAGAAAACACCGAAATCTTTGTAACATGTGTTATAACCACTGCTAACGCAATCAACATCCGTCTTTTATATAATTATAATGTATAAACACGAGTAGGAATAATAAAATTGTAATGTTTCCTTTCTCGGGCAGGGTATTTACATATATAATATAATTCCACAAGCGATTTTACTATTGCTATTAAATAAATTTAAAGTCTATATTACAAAGGCCTTTAATAGCTATAGCATATTATTCAATACAAGATTATATAAACGACAAAGACGTTCATGCTTAATGACGCCAGGCTTTAAATCGAACGTATAACTAAAATTATAATCTTTAAATTAATGTGAGGTGTGGATTATTATTATTCGTACTTTTGAAATACGCAGATGTTCGAGTTTTGGAACCAATGCTAGGGGTTGTATAAAAAAGAAAACTTAACAAACATTGTTCTACGGCTTCTATGCTAATAGATTTCCACATAAAGTCTTACAGTCTTAGAGCTTTGTCAAGCCTGTCGACTGTTAACACTCTCGATTTCCACTTAGACTCTGTCTGGATGATGTTAAAAAGTTTGTGATGATCATGATCTCCATAGCAGCAGGCAATGACAGATTGTGCTCTAGGATGATTACTCCTTAACTTCCTATTCATCTTCCGATCCTTACTCATATATTTAATATCTCCAAAACATCTTTTTCAAGGACTTGAAAGGCCCACATTATTCTCCCTCTTAAAATATTGAGACCATCTTTTGTTTCCCATTCCCGCTCAATATCTATTTTACCTTGCCTCTCTAAAGTCCTTGAACACATCCTCCACAAACAACTGTTGAATTACATATTAACACACTCATTGTTTTCAGTTTATCAGTCTGGGTTTTGGCGTTACCGTACCCATAAATACTAATAAATGTCTAAAATTTTTAGAAATAAATAAATATAAATATGGTTAAACACACGGTCATCTGTTCCTAAGGAAGGCAACTTAATGCCTGTGTCTTAGGTAACAGTTGACTGATTTTTTATATAATTATACATATAAATAAATACATATCACACCCAGACTCTGGGCGGGAATCGAACCCACAACCCTGAAGCAGAAAACAGGGCCACTGCAAACTGCGCCACGGGTCAGTCACAGAAAATCACAGAAAGTCACAGAAAATTTTAGACTATATAGAGCAGTGTCTTCATCTAAATCACAATTCACATCCATGTCACTAAAACACAAATGTGTCATTATAAGGTATTGCATGGTTTGACTCCTAACTTCGGGGACAGTCAGACAGTATTTGCTAACCGTATTTCAACTATTATCTCTTCAAACTTTCAGGTAGATCTGCGGGAATAAGCTTCTAAAGCTATTGCTGCTATGATTGAAAACTTGGCATATATAACTGCTTATATAAAATGACTATATATTTGTATAGCCGGAAACAAAAGACAAATAGACAGTGTGACAATCATTTCAAAAATCGAGGTTTTAGTATTTACCTTTTAAACATTCATATGGATTTAGTGTAAAGCTATATAAACCTCCAAAGCAACTGATTCGAAGTAGCCTTCACCCAACGCCTTCCGGTGACTCTCCTATAATTGTCTCAAGTTGTCCATCTCGTGGATGATCGACCGACCTTGTACTTGCCGGTACGTGGTCTCCACTTTCCACTCCATCACATCATACAAAATTTTCTACTTCATCAGCCGTCAGTTTTCTTCTACGAGCTATATATATCCTATATGGCCACTGCTACATCAGCTTGCTTCATCCATCACCTTCATTCATCAGCGGGTCTCATTTCTAATTCGATCTCGCAGAGAAATACCGTTTAGTATTACAATTTTATATTTTTAAATGATAATGTAAATAGAAAAGTTACAAAAAAGCAACAAAGAAACGAAACGTATCTTGGCAACAGTGGACAAAATATTCGTCAGAAATACTTGGATTTTTGTTATTTGTCTTAAATATTGACAAAACTTTACGTGAGTGTTAATAATGCTTTTTAATGTTAATTTTAGCGCCTTAGATTTGAATTCTTTGTGTGCCTGTTTTTTTTTCGTTTTTATTTTTAAAATATAAGCAAATACTGTTTGTATCTACTTTGTGTGCGTTGTTGTATTAACTTAATAGCATTTTTAATAATGTTTAATACCAGTCAAAGTAGGTACACACGGCTTAGCAAGTGTTTACGATTACGGATATTACTTTGTATATGAGGGCCATTGCGTTGTCTATGACACACAAGTGACACTTTAGCCGTTGGATGACCACTGCTGAATGTAGACCTCCCCAATCATCTCTGGGGATTTGCCAATACTCGTGAGGTTTTGCAGGTGAGTTGCCGAGCGCAGTGTGTTGTAGCAGAATATGATGACGCTGCTGCCTATCACCATCCTGTTTGGTGTATAGTTGTTTGTACCTTTGTTGTTGCCTTTTACGACACGTCGGCAAGAAAGAGATCTACACTGTTCTTCTCTGCCGGTAACCAAACGGCATAGAAGAATTTGTCAGCGTTGTCTATAAATAGTCCAAATTATGTCTGGTTGTATAAGCTATAGTTATGTTTCTTCAAAATAGGCTTAGTAAATTTTGACAAACAAAGAAAATATCTAAGAAATGTTATTTTGTTAAAGTTATACGAAGCCTTTTTTGTTTCAAGGTATTCAATGCCCAGAATTGACCTCGATACGATTTTAGTATATGTATTGATTTCTTGTTATAAATCTCGCGATGTTCTCTAAATTTAGCTATATCCCAAAACAGCAGTAGTTGTTTTAAAAATTTTAACATTTCACTTCCAAACAACGAATCTGCTATCATAAGAATAAAATTCACGAATTGTTGAATTAACTCTACATTATAAATCAGAGGATTCAATTTTATGTCAATTACATGCTGATGTGTGTTTATTTTTATACATATTTTATTAAGGATTCTTTTTATCCTTATGGCATGTCAAACTTATCCTATCTTAAATTATCCTACTTAAAAATATATCTTACAAATCAATTTCTAGGTTTTTAAATTGAAATCGTTGATGTGTGTTACATCATAAGGCATATTATTTTAGCCACTGCAAAAATGGGATATGATGAAGCACTTTGTATTATTCCGACATTCAACCTACATAGCTGAAATCTATCAAGTAATGCTTCCCTATGACCTCTATATTTTTTTTAATTCTAATAACACAAAAATTTATTATTATTATTTTGTTTAATTTATATTGCTATTTTTAAAAACTTGTTGTCTCAAATATTCTTGATGCTAATTATATTCCGAGAATTGTCGAGCAACATCCGGGACATCAAGTCCGTTGGTTGTCTCATGCCCATGGATTTTGAGATTGTTGGGACTCTTAAAGCCGAAGCTAACATAGAGCATTAAGTCAGTTATTAATACTGCTCAATTTTCGAGTTCATTTTATTATTATTATGAATTTGCTTGTGATCCCTTATTTTGAAAACATAAAGAAATAGTTCCATTTACTATTTTCAATAACAGACTAAGCGCAGTAAAGCTATAATAGGTACTACTGTTATAGTCATATAAATATTAAAATATTTGAACAATAATATATTGTTCAAATATTTTTATAAGCTATTATATTTAGCCTTATTAAAGACTGTTAAGAAAATTCATATAACTTGTGAATATGTAATAAGGGCATTAACCTTCATTAAACTATTTTAAAACTGTTTAATTTAAATATAAAACCATAGTTAGATCTCCGCTTCCAACTTTTTTTATGCTATACCGTTTTTATTTCTTTCAAATGGCATTTGCAGTCCACTCTACAAATGTACCTATGTTTGAAAAATCAATCCGATTTTTGATCGATTTCATCGTTATATTTTAAGTATTCAAACATTTTAACATAATAACAATTTATATGGTATGAAAAAATTAATATCATAAAAAAAATCAATTAAAATCCTATTATAACCATTTTCGACTTTTACGCGGACGAAGTCACGGGCAAAAGCTAGTATTTAATATAAGTAATATAAACATCCAAACAATGTGTTTATGAGAAAGTATCGTCTAGCGGGACTAACAGTGCAAGATGCACAAAATTAATTAAAAAAATATTAACTAACTATGACACTAATTAAAACCTAAATATGAAAAATTACATTATAATTACATAATAGAGTCCATTAGTTATGTATTTTTATAACTAAACATCTGAGTAATATGCCAACTACGAGCACTATGCTATTAACAGTATGCTATTGTCATGATTCATTCCTGATAACTATAACATACTGTGATACCCGTCGCTTGACCTCATAATAGTTGTTATAATATAATATAATAAAGTATAATGTATGATATGATCTGAAAGTCCTGTAAACGTCCCGCTACTGGTTAAAGGCTTCCTCTCCAAATTAGAGAAAGGTTGGAGCCTAATCCACTACGCTGCTCCACTGAGGGTTGGCGAATATTTTCCCCTATCATAAGTAACGATCGCTATCAGATGTCTGTGATAGAAACTAGGACCGACGGCTTCAGGTGCTGTCCGAGGCACAGTATGGAGACACAGAACCCAGACCAGAAACAAATATTTGTACAAATAAAAATATCTGCTTCGAACGGGAGTCAACTCGCGACTGTCGGTGTTGAGGTGACTATTCGCGCCACTACACCAGAACGGTTGTCGCAAATATAATATAACATAATAAAATATAACGTGAACTTTCAGTTATCCTTTCATAGTATCCACCTAAGCTGTAAAAACTATTCCTAGAGTAGGCTATTTTTCTACACTACACTAACGTAAAAGCCGTGCGATGACCGGCAGAGAAGAACAGTCCCGGCCCTTTCTTGCCGAGGTGTCATATGTGGTCTCCAATAGACCCTCAAGACAGCGGGAACATAAGAACTCATCATCGTCGCCATTAATGGAACTACCGTCATCACTAGACTAGAGCGCTCGTCGCTAATATTAAAAGGCGACTGAGGCCATAATGGTGCAAATAACTGTGCACCAAACAATATGGTTATTGGTAGCAGCGTCACCATACCCTGCCGCAACACGTTGCGCTCGTCAATACGCCTGCCAAGCGTGGCGAGTAATAGCTCACTCAAAATGGCCAGGAATACAGAGCCCACGCAGTCGCTCTGTAAGTGGATGTGGCACATGGACGTAGGCCACGTTCAGCAGTGGACACCCAATAACTGATACGAAAAACACTAACATTGACACCGATGACATAGGCGTACAAAGATGCTGTAAGATACATCTGGTAATTAGTTAGTTTTTCGGCTCTCGCGCCAAAACTTTTATTATATATTTTACCAGCTCGAAATAAAATTTCACGCTTTTAGTTTCTAAAATAACAAAATTTCCTTATAAACTTCTATTCGGAGGAAGAGCAGAATCTCTATAAATCTTTTCTTATCAAATGTTTAGGTTATTGAAGTATCGAAGTAACCAAATTTTATGTATAGGTATATCCAATAGTTAGCACGACGATTACATTATAGAGATATCATCATTGCTTAATGGAATCATCATCAAAATCAAATATTATAATAATATTTTTTAATAATTTATTCTTAGAATCACCAGCAGAACTGACAACAGTTTAAGTTAATCTTATATATAAATACTAAGTAAACGCGGCAATTGTATTTCTTTATAACAACATACAAATGTTGATTAGAATAAGTAGGTTACACAATAAAACAATTTCATCAAATGTTGATTACGCTTGACGCGGTCCTGATTATAACAACTCAACTCAACTCAAACTTAAGAATCGCAATTTAGTGGGGATGATATCGGTAGATTGTCTCATAATATCATGAAGCTGATTTAAAATTTCTTATTTGATTTCAAAAATTCTTTTTACCTAATGCTTGTTGAGGAAGTAGGTACCTACTTGATGATTCAAAGACGCTAGCTTGAGTTTCAATCTTTGAGCTCTCAGTAAAAATTCACACATCATATTCACTATCACACTTTGGCACTGTAATCCACACTGTACCTATTCCATACATTTTCAAAGCAATTTATTCAAATTATTTTAAATTTTAATTTTAAAATAGTTCTCTGAAATGTAAATTGGTATCCACAGATCAAACTTTACGTAAAGGAAGTAGGACACTTAATAATCATGTCATATATTTACTTTAATAGTTATATACAGGCCATTGCTTAATATACATATTTAATACTAGATAATAATAGATAAGTTTTAAATTATATTTAAAAAAAAAATACTATTTTTATATTCAGTATTATAACTTATGAAAAAGCTAGCGCCATCTAGCAGTAGTTACTTAAGTCGTCAAAGTAATGATAGTCGGACTGACGAGTACAAAAGTTTCATCGATATGCTACTAGATGGCGATAAGAAAAGAAACAATTTAACATTTTTTTAAAAAATTATTATTATAGAAAGAGCTATGCAACAAGTTATGCAACTTTGGAAATTTTAAAAGGAACTTAAATTTATATGTATTAAAATTACAAGGTATACAACATTAAGTAGGTATATAATATTTAAGCAGAGTGCTTTTTAATCTTAAGTAGGTATATTAATTTAGAAGAAAGGAAAGAAATAAATAAGGAAGAGATACATACTACATTATTTTTTTATTTGTAGTAAGTGCTGTAATACCGATGGGCCCTATGATTTTATAGTTTTATTAAAGTTGGTTTTTCAAAATATTTAGAATCAACAGCGACAAGAATTTTTTTTTCTTCACCTGACGATGACTTTGTCGAAACCGATCGTGTAATTTATAATTAGAATAAAATAAAAAAGTGGAAAAATGTAAAAAGATTGTAGTGTTATTAGTAAGAATTTACATGCTCAAAAGTGTATGATTCACCACCACCGCAGCCGTTCGATCTCCACTGCTGAAAGTAGGCCTCCCCCAGCATCTCTCTTGGGGTTGTTAATACGCTTGGCAGGCGGATTGGTGAGCGTAGTGTGTTGTGGCAGTAAATGGTGACGCTGCTGTCCATCACAATCTTGGTGGGTGTACAGTTGTTCGCACCACTATGGCCTCAGTCGCCTTTTACAACACCTCGGTAAGATAGAGGTCAGGTCTATTGTTCTCTACCGGTCACTGCACGGTATTTAAAATGTGTGATACAATGTCATTTATTCATTAAAAATAGTAATTTAGTAATAGTAGGTAGGTAAAATAGTAATTTAGTTTACTTACACAAGCATTAATGTTTTAATTTAATTTATTATGATAAAAGGAAGAAGTTAAAATCAAATATTTAAAAAAAAAATTAGGAAAATTCATTACAGCCATTGACTGAAACAGACGAATTGAGAACCTTCTCCTTTTTTGGAATCGGTTAAAAATAACGAAATCATTACTTGGTGCTTAGATTTAATGCATATAATGAAGAATTCAAGTACTTTAAAAAAATACTGATTTTAAAATGGCTACACAGGAAAAAGTTTTGGTGTTTATTATATCACTCTGTTCCCGCCAACCCACAGTGTTGGCGGGTATATTTCTTACCAAGTATATCGTTAAAAAATAAATGCATATCCAAACCCGTCGCGGAAATCGCTTCCACGACCCTGGAGCGAAAAGTAAGGTTAGTGCCAACTAATAAGTATCACGAGATAAATATAGATATGAATATAAAATCATTTTATTATGTACAAAAATATAGAAGAAAGCAACTAATTCTTAAAAAAGTATTAAATAACGAACAAAACGCAAAATACGTTATAATATAATCCAAATTACAATAGCCATCTAAAACACAAACCAGCCGAAAAACAAATTCGATTTAAAAATAAGAATACGCCAATTAAATTTGAAACGAGCGAAATCGAGCTAAAAATTATTCAGCCCTGAACAATTTCATTGCGTAAGTTTAAAAAAAAGTTAAATATTGTTTTTCGAACGTTTTCCCACCGTTCGTTCATTCATCCTGCATCCCATTCCTGGCGTTCCTGAATCCGAGCAGAAACCGCGCGAACTCCGTCGGGAGTGTACGTTCCGTGTTCGTATGACAGCTGCTCTCGAACTTACTTCGATAAAAATTTTCAATGTTTAATAATTATTCTGTTTTATGTGACATGGATTGATAGTTAGTTGCTGGGCATTAATTTTATCGGTAAGATTTTTATTTACAATTACTATAATTATATAATATGGATGTTGTGTACAAAGTTTTAGGTAATATATATTTTTTTTAATATAACTGAATTAAATCCTTGATTAAAAAATATGAAACGTACATCGTAAAATTAAATATTATTTTCGTTTTTTATTTACGTTTACGAGTGCTGTTACTTTGATGTCTTTAACCTATTTTAATTAATTTTAACGTATAAAGTGTTGGATGTAAATTTTAACCGACTTCAAAAGAGTATGAAATTCTCAATTGGGATAACTTTTGTTTAAGTTCCGGGCAGAAAAATCTTTGGAAAATTTGAAACTAATTTAATATATATATTTTTTCTGAATGCGTTAAAGGGTAACCTTTAATAAGTAATTATTACACTAAGAAAAAGACTACGCTACTCCACTGCGAATTGGCGAATATGCTATGGCTATTTTAACGCTTAAAATAAATTTGTTACTAAAAATTTGATAAGTATTGACAAAAAGTCATTCTGTAAACTTCCCATTGCTGGGCTCCGTATATAAGAAGGGCTTGAAGCTTAATCGGAATAAGAATCGGTTGGCGAATAATTTCCCTAGCATAAGTGACGAACGTTATCGGGTGTTTGTGTAACAGGCATGGTGGGGAAACCCACAAGGATCTGAGACAAATTTTTGTACAAATACAAATATCTGCCCCGAGCGAGAATCGAACTCCCGACCGCTGGTGTTAAAACGATTACCTACTCATTGTCATATATACATAAAATTTATCTGTAACTTAAAAATAATTATTCCGATTTAGCAAATAAATCATAAAAAAGACATTGGTACCGAGCTAATTAATGAAATAATACAATTTGGCGGCAAATGTTTGCCACAGATATTCTTATAAACTGCGGCGTCCCTAATAAACACCACAGTTCTAAACAGGGTCTCATATTGTCCGAATGTTTAGGACGGTATACTGTTAATCCTAGAACAGGATGGACATAACAATGTAATAGATAAAACGTGACTAGATAAAAATGTTCTCGATATAATGTATGACATTATTTGCTGTCCTGCTATGCGCTGCTCTGTATCGAACTGCTGTAATCCCTACCATAAGAAATTTCATTTACACTTTTAAAACTTTTGGCTGTACTGTACTATATATAATTATATATATCAGCCTGTAAACGTCTTACTGCTGGAACTGTTCTCCATGTCCACTGCGGCTTAGCGGATAATTTCCCTACCATGAGTAACGATCGCTATCGGGTGTATACCTGTGATAATAATCGAGATCGACTATTTTACGTGCTCTCCGAGGCACGGTGAGACCCACAAGAGGCCAGAAACAAAACTTGTCTAAATTCGGTGGAGGTACAAGGACATTTACCCAGATCAGAAACAAATATTTCTATAAATGTATATATCTGTCCCGAGCAGGAATCGAACCCACGACCGCCGGATTTAAAGCGACTACTCGCACTACTACACCGAACCGAACTGTCGTCATTTTTGGCTACTGTTACGGTATTATCAGTTGTAGCGTGATGATTTATAAATAAAACACCTGATAAAATCGATTCAGTATTTCAAATTGTATCGCTAAAAATTAATAACATAGGACTATAAAATTGAAAAATCCAGTTGTAATGACAAATTGCTATTATGCCAGTGTACCGTACGCGCAGTAATGTTATGGGTCGGACGTTCGAAGTTAGAACGCGTAATCTCTCTCGCGAGATCTCATCCATATTCTCCGAGTTTGATGGCCAATTTATATGACATATAACGGTATCCAACAGATAAAAGTTTCTGATAGCTTTTTTCTGTTTTACCATTAAACTCCACTTTATCTTTTATATTTTTCTATTCGCACCCAGTAAAACAAAAAGTTGTAATTTATTAGTTGAGATCTAATCTTGATATTCTGTCATTTCTTAGAAAGTATTATTTTAAATAGGTAACGATTATTCTTTATTAATAGGGCCAAGTGAGATTAATTTAGTATGACAAAATATAATAAGCGGTGTGGTTAAAAAAAGTATTATATATTATTAATATATATATATATATATATATATATATATATATATATATATATATATATATATATATATTATATATTATATATATATATATATATATATATATTTGTTGTATAGAGTTGACATTGTTTAGATTTAATTACAGTACAATACTAACAGTGCATGTGACGTCCCCCACAAACAAGTTCGTACTGCGTATTAAAATAAAATAACTATTGATAGAAAAAAAACTAATTTTAAATAAATGAAGACAAATGTCAAATTTGTACGATTTTCTTGCTAACATTTTAACATACGCTTATTATTTTCCAGTGAAGCGTGTACAAAACAAACATACAAATAATTATGATAATAATACATAGTAATGTATACAATTAGTATTTTAGTACTTTGTAATAATCTTTTTCACGAAAGTCTTTCATATGATACTCAATAAGGATTGATTTATATTGATATGAAACTTATTACTAGCTGTGTCTCACGGTTTCACCCATGGCAGACGGCTGTACAAAACGACTTCGTTACGATTACACTACTATAGAGTAATAAGTCAAATTCTAGATGGTGTATCAAGGTGTATCCTACACCAGATTAATTAGACCTTCAAGACCACAACAGTGAAAAGCGCATCCAATTTCTTGCAGTACTGATGCCGGAACAAACAATCAAACAGACTGACAGACACAAATTCTAAAAACAATTGTTTTGGCTTCTATTGCTTTCATAATTCGTATTTCCTGAACATGTCTCATGTACAAACATCGGCCAGTTAGAATTCTAAACAAAAATTTATTTCAACAGGAACTGTAATAGGTATTATAATACGACATTTGTGAGCATACTAGCAAAGTTTTAAAACTGGATCCGACTGTAAAGGACGCACTGCTGGGCAAATGCCTCTTATCCATATAGGAGAAGGGTTAGAGCAGTGGGTTGGCAGATAAATTTCCCTAACATAACTAACGATTGCTATCAGGTGCTTGTAACAACAATTGAGACCGACGGATTTACGTGCTCTCCGAGGAACGGTGGGGAGGACCGGAAGACAGACAGACAGACCGGAAACAAATATTTGTACAAATACAAATATCGGCCCCGAAGTGGAATCGAACCCGCCGACTCGCACCACTACACCAGAACGGTTGTCAATTTTAGTAATTTCTTATAATTTTTAACTAGTTCTTATTACTAATTTCTGTTCTTATTAGTATCTAACTAGTTAATACCCTAAAACATACTTTATAAGCCAATATCCATAATGCGCCAGGGATTAAAACATTTACTTTATAGACGTGGCTTAAAACTGTTGTAAACTACATATAATCGCGTTGATAAACCCTTTATTAGTCTATGCTGAATATTTCATAGAGACAATTTGTAAAGCATATGAAAAGATGATTCAAGATAGACAAAATAAAAGTTATAATAGATATCTATTTAAAAATATATATAATAATTCAAATGTAGTAATACTATAATAATAGTAGAACCTTAACTGAACATAGGTTACAGTGTACGCTTGGCTTTATTAGAGTTTACTGCTTGTTTTCAGAAAAAAAAAGCGAAAATTTTACAGTAGGACTTTTCATCATGAACCATAATGTCAGCCGTGTGTTTGCATCCTTGTTAATGTATAACGCTGTTGCTCCATCCCTTTATCCCTATACATTAACTTGTATATCCGTGAAGATAAACGATAACCGTTCTAATGTAGTGATGCGAGTAGCCTAAAAGACAGGGGTTCGATTCCCGCTCGAGGTAGATACTTGGGTTTTTATAAATATTTTTTCTGGTTTGCACGTAGCACGTAGGGAAGTTTTCCGCCGAACCGTAGTAAAATAGCGTGCTGTATTAAGCTCCAATCCTTCTCCTATATGTAGATGAGGCCTTTATCCAGCAGAGGGACGTTAACAGGTGGATTTAGTTTATTTCCATTACGAGTAGATTAATAATATTTTGTGTCTGTTTCGTTGTAGGTTAAGAAATAATTGTGAAATTTCCACTATTTGAAATGTCTCCAAAATTTAGTTGATGTTGTATTCTCGACTGCACTAAACAATCTCCATTGTGTCTTCTCCATCTCACGTGTCTTACTTGACACTTGTGTCTCATACGACATGGGTAAAATAATTTTTGTCAAATTGAAATAGCTAAAAGATATAAAACAATCCAAACTTTTTTATCCTATGTCTGTTGAATTCTAACTGTCTGTGACCTGTTTAGTCCTTTTTGCTCTTTATTGTGTAAATATATTAAGCAAAATAAAATAAAATTTGAAATATATATATATATATATATATATATACATATGTGTGTGTGTGTGCGTTTGCTCTCACATAATGTAATTGTAAATAGACTTCTAACAATATGTGTATATTTAAACTGTATTTTAAATGTTTATGATGTTCTAGGTTAAGGCTTAACCTAAAAAAACCTACAATTTCTATGGTCTTCAAATTCTATTGAGTTGTTACCTCCAATGCACCGATCAATCTCCTTCGTGTCTTCTCCATTCTACGTGACATTGGTGAAGTCACCTTTGCTACCTTGACACTAGTGAAAGCCATTAAGCCTAATTAATAATAATCATATAAAACAATGAAACAAAATTGAATTTTGGCAATGTTTGTAACGCAAAATGTATTATTATTCATATCGGAATAATGAATCCAAATTACCGCAATAAAGTCCAAACGAACAAATAATCGTTTTAGCTTTATAAGCTTAGTATAGACTTGTAGTTATAGTAGCTAGAGCACGTGACCTTCACCGCAACCAAAAAATGGGGTGTAGTGAAAGAATGCATTGCCGGTACTGTTTGGGGTTCAGTTGTTTTATTTATACGAGGGAGAGTGCGTCTGACGGCTATGGGGCGAGGGGATACAGATCAATTAATACGCTAGCTACTTACACGCGACTTTATTCGATAATAGAATATCATTTCGATTGTAATATCTAATTTAATTTGATACTAAAAATTTATATTATTTATTTCACCACGTCCTTGGGAATGATCTCCTTGTTCCTCGTAAACTTAACCTAAAGCTAATTATATGTATAGGTACCTTTCCACAAAACGTATAATATTACTAAATCATGATTATAAATTATAAAATTAAGGAAAAAGCCACATATCTAAAGGATTAATAAGATAATTAGTAAATAAAATCTTTTAAAGATTTGGACCCTAATTATTTTTAGGAATGGATACCAAAGGGTAAGTTAGGGCTAGTAAGTAAAATCGTATTCGATAATTCAGTCATTAGTAATGAGATGAATTTGAGATAATTATAATGATATCACGTCGTATCGCGTGATATATTATACAGAACTAAACAAAAACTAAACAATATAAATTCCAATTTTATTTTTATTTTGTCTTGTCTGTCGTTACATCATTATTAACATAAATTGACTACAACTACAACTACGTCTACGTTTACGACTATGACTACGACCACGACCACGACTACGACTACGACTACAACAATCAATACGACTACGTCTAAAACTATGACTAATAATAAGATTAAGTTTTATACAATATTAAAAAAATTACAATAGGTGGTCAGTGTTTAAATCTGCCCGACCGTACATAATTTTTCGCTTACAATAAATAAAGGTAATGAAACAGTTCATTAATCATTAATACTTTAATGAAATAATTTTAAAATATATTATTATCATTATATCTACAGTTCCTTTTATAATATCAATTCAAAGAGACTTGATAATGAGGAAAGTACGAATGTCAGTAATCCGGCCCTTACATAAGCCTATTAATGTCCAACAGACGTAAAATCCTTCTTTTCTAATGGGAGATTAGTGTTTTTCTCTCTGAATTAAAAAAAAAAAAAAACTTTATAAAAGAACACTTTTAACAGACGTTGCAGTTATATGTATTTATTCTATGCTACAAAGTAATATTTCCTTTCTAGAGAACGGTATTCGTGTATATAATAAAATACCACACAATATTTAACAATTGGTATTAAATAAAATTAAAGTTTATATCAAAGTATCTTTTAGTCAAAGATGTGTGTTTAGTAACGCTGGATGAAAATGCAGGACACATGATGCGTTTAATAATGATTAAATTAATGATTATTTAACGTTGTATTTTTGAAATATCAGTCAGTTTTATAATGACTATATGTGCTATGATTCAAACATAAACTCAAATACTCTTTATTCAAGTAGGCTTGTTTATTTATTAGTGCTTTTGAATCGATACTTAACAAGTCTGCTATATCAATTTACCGTGAAATGACCAATCGGAATACAGTAACGGTATTTCCGAACCGATACGACTTAGGGACCTTCAAGAAAAGAGCATACTCTTATACTTATATTCTTTAGGTCGGCAACGCACCTGCTAAATCTCTGATGTAGTGGGTGTCTATGAAAAAAAAAAAAACAGATTCAATTGAGACGAGCCGAGCAGAAACGCAACAGTAGCTATGAAATGTTTTACTATTACTAGATCTGAGAATTCCTTTCATCTATCTACAAACAGAAATACATAATATATTATAATAAAGAAAAATTTTGTGGGGTGATAAAAGTTTATTAATAAAATTAAAAAATATATATGTTATGAATGCTAACCGTACGGTGATCAGTAGGCACCAAGCCGACTAAGGCCATAGCGGTGCGAACAACTGTCCACCAGCCAGGATAGTGATGGCCAGCATTATCACCATATTCTGCCACAATACACTGCGCTCGCTAACCCGCCTGGAAAGTATTGGTAAACTCCCCCGGAGATTATGGGGGAAGCCTACATTCAGCCGTGGACATCCAACAGATCTTGTAGTAGTGGTAGTATTATGAATCCTGTTTTTATAAATGATATTTATTTAAATGATTGAATGATGAAATGAAATTTAATATGATATGTATTTAAAGTTTATTTTTTAAATGTTGTTACTTAAAATAAAAAAAATTACAAGCTTGTAATACTCATATAAATATGTATCGTTCACAAAACACATAGTATTTAAGTTATTTGACTAATTAAATTTAGCCTTTAGCATCCATTCCAGCCACAAATTTCTGCTCGCATACTATGGAATGTTTAAGGCACTGACTTCAAACAGAATAGTAAGTACGTCTAAAGCATACCCAAAATATTTCATTTTTACTTGATTCTAGTTCAGTTATAATTAAATTTTTATATTTATAAGATTTTTGAAGTTGATACAATTAAGAAACAATTGTTTTATTTTTATTTTATTGGTTTACAACACCTGGTGTAGTTAATACGTAGGCGACACGTCTGTTTAAGATATCCGTTAAATAACTCCTGTCGATAAATCGTTATCGTAACATTATCCCCTAATCTTCTGATTGTTAGGAAATGTTGTGACATAATCATAATTATTATACATAATCATAATTCTGAATGTAGCTCAGAGATGATGACATCTGAATATATTGATTATTTATGTAGATAAATTAACAAACACACTACTAGTGTATAATGTTTTTAAATTTTCTTAAATTATCACGAGATTTCACCATTAGATTCCGATGGGTAATCACGAGACTACGACTAGAACTATATCTTTATATCCTTAAAAAAAAAAGATTTTTTTTTATTTGTAAAAATGACTAACATACATGAACATACATAAAAATAATCATGATCAAATTAATAAAATGTAGAAATTGCACCACCAAATTTTTATCTAAAAATTAGCTTAACATACATTTTTAAATGAAAACATGTCAATTTTTTTTTGTGAAGTAAGTTTGTAAGGTTATGTTCATAGAAATATTACTTTAATCTATGGTTATGTCAGATTTGATATAGAATGTTTAAAAAAACATATTCCTAAACGTTACGTTGCATTTCAGAATTATGGCGAAATTTTTATGACGTCTGTAAAAAACAAATCAAGAGTATGGTATTTTTAATCTAGATAATTCACTATGGCATGTTATATTTTTTTAATACAAACAGATCGCAGTCGTTCCATTAAACAAATCAGCCTAGAGGTGTATGCGATTAAATTGTAGGAAAGCATACTTAAATGTTTCATTTTGTTAATATCGCTTAGTGCTCAACTTTGTTTGTTTTATTTGATACAATCTTTCTTACAGATACACCTTTATAATTATTGTTTTATATTTCTATCGTTATATTCAACACCACTCTCGATATTATATAACTTTAATTTCCAGTCTGTGAGTTCGTCTGGATATCTATATCTTGATGTTAAATTCTTTTCAAGGTATTCTGAAATGTAGTTTAATTTTTCTGTGCTTTTTTTTCCATTGCCGTTTAAAAAAATCCTACTAATATACAGGGTTAATTCTAAAACACCAGCAACCTCGCAGGACAAGATAGCTAACATTATGTACAACAACATTTGTTCTACCACTTTTGTTAATTTGTTAGATTTTATTTTCATACAAAAATAAATATTAATTTAATTTTACGCGTGAATGCAATAAACTCTACGCGCGTCCCAAAGATTAGGTAAATAACGACCACGTAGTACGTACTAATGTGAGGGGAAAGGTAGGAACGGGGCGGCGCTAGCGCCTTTGAACTTGACCTATTTAGCCAGCCGCGGCAGTCGGCGGCGGGCGACTTTGATGCGCGCGCGTCATATGATTTTGTGTGCTACTCGTATTTATTTTATTCGTATCGATCGATGTATTGTACCTGTACTAAAGTTATTTTATAACCATGGTACCGCCGCTATTCTGTCGAATACACGGAAATGGTGAGGATACTGGCTAAGTGTGATGACAATGTGTCGGAAGCCTGTCGGCAATATGCAGCTAGATATTCGAACTTACCTACACCGAGCCGTGAGACAATGTCAACTCACCGAATCTGACAAAGTAGCACGAGTAAATTTTTGTAACTGGTTCGGTTAACTAAAATAATTTGTGCGTTCAATCAAATTAAAACTAATTCGGAAGTGTTAGCACGTGTTAGTGAACAGCTGATTTTTAGGTGTTGTCTGTGTGTTGGTTGTGATGGTGACTATTTTGAACGCTATCAGCGCGATACGCACCGACATGCGCGTTACTTTAACCTTAGAGGTAATATTTCGTTTGTAAATATTATTTTATTGTCAATTATTTTTAATTTTTTAATTATTGTAAATACGCTGATTTCACTTTTGAAATACTTATGCCCGCCTGTATTTAACAATAAAAAGTGAATAATACCTAGCTACCAATATTTGATATTAAATTGGTTTAATTAGACTTTAGTAAACGTTAAAGAATAATTACCTACGTTAATAATTTTCACATATTTTTTTATGTTCAGAATTCAGATACCTAATCTACATACCTACATTTTTATAGTATTGGCGGGCATACGGACAGTCGAAGCCTTTTGATGACTAGGTACCGGATGTCTACCGCACAACTGGTTGTGCTGTAACCTCTGGAGGTTATGTAGATGTGTTGCCCTCCTATACATACGATTTATTTGTTTTTTATCGTTTAATATAGCCAGTTCTAAGCCTGGTAAAGTATGAAGGGATTGTGGACTCAGTTTACGTATTGCAGGGACATGACAAAACAGAAATTTGATTATTCACTTAAGTCACTGCGATATACATACTATGATACTGCCCACAAACCCACCAAGCAATTTATATTAATTTTATTAACTAGAATTATCGGGCAGAGAAAGTGTTATTACTAGTATTATGCAAGCGCGCCCGAGCGTCGCGTCATCCTTTCGATAATGAATGAAACATAGACTCTAAATTTCAGAGCAGTACAATAAAAGCTTAAAAAATCATTTTTAATTAATGTATTGAGTTATGTCAAAAGTCGTAGAACAAATGTTGTTGTACATAATGTTAGCTATCTTGTCCTGCGAGGTTGCTGGTGTTTTAGAATTAACCCTGTATAAATGCGAAAGTAACTCTGTCTGTCTGTCTGTTACGCTTTCACGCCTAAACCACTGAACCGATTTTGATGAAATTTGGTATGAAGATAGAACTGAACTTGGGAAAGGACATAGGATATTTTATCGCGAAAATAAGGGTAAAAGGGGTTGAAATAGGGGACGAAAGTTTGTATGGAATTTTCTTATTGTCAAACATAAAATCATGTAAGATTGTTCAATTGTTTAAGACAAAAACAAAAAAAGCGTGCACTTGGGGTAAATCGGGCGGTAGGCGGGGCGCGTAGCGGCGGCGCGCTTATCATGTCGCGCGATACAACCGAATTCCACGCGGGCGAAACTGCGGGCGGAAAGCTAGTAAGTAATAAATAATTAAATAAAAATATATTATTTGTAATAATATGATAAATCGGAAAAGTTTGTTTTATCGTTGCTTTTAAAGCTACCAGTAAAATTAAAAATAAAAAGAAATAAACTTAAATAGCCTATTTATAGAAAAATATTATAGGCTATAAAACTACACTACGTCTCATTCTCATATTGTGAAAAGTCTGAAAATTAATTAAATCAACGCGGATGAAATCACGGAGGACCTCTTATCCTACAATAAGTGTTGCTAAAGATTTTTTTAAAGAATTTCACGTGTTCTCATTTTTGAATACGCTTTATAAATAAAAAACGTAATATCGCCGATATTGTTATTTTTAGATAGATTTTAAAAATGTATTTCAAAACTTAGAAAGTCAATTATTTATAAAATACATGACAACTGGTACACAAGAGTAAGTTTTGCAGCTAATTCGAACACTTATTGTTAGGAAAAGTTTGACTTCTCGTACGTATCTGAATTATTGTATAAGTTTTTAACAATGATAACATTTAGAGACTAAGTCTAGATATAAATAAGGTTGCCTGGAAGCTACTGAGAGATAAGGCCACGTTGGACAATCATTTTTTTCTTTCTCTTTTATAAAATAATGTGAATCATTATAAATATGTACAAAATATTTAACGGACTTTTCACGAAGTTATAAACGAGTATATATAAGATTATACATAATATGCTTAGAATATATCTTTAGATTGTGTAATAATCATAGCATGGTGTCAATAAAAATATTATTTATTCTCTATACTTAAGGTGCTTGTCATGATATAAATATTGGTAAAGAAACCTCTCCCGCGTTTATTTCCTCGTCGAAGTTTGATTGGTTTTTCACTTCGATGATTACCTTTTCAGTCCTATAAGGAGTCGCTTGACATTTTAAAACGTGTTTTAATCGCAAATGAAAAAAAAAAAAAATTTAGAGCGTAAAAAAAAAAAGTTTTTTTTTTAATATTTAGTATGTATCGCATATTACACGAAACTTAAAGTGACATTAAATGCCTGACACTAAAATCACATGAGTAAATAAACCGTACAGAGGCAAAGCTTCATACAAGCGCGCTACGATAGGTACACTACTACAAGCATGAGACGCGTGTGTGCGTCAGCACTCGCGCCTCGTCACATACGAGAGAGACCGGCCTATACTATGCTTAAGGCCAGTATATTCGAGCGTTGTAGGTATTTAGCGCTACTTCCCTCCCCGCGCGACTAGTTACGCGAAGTCTCCGATCAAATGAACTCTCGATGACCCCGCGCGCGGCGACGGCGCACGGAAATAATTAAATATATAATTTTACAGTAACTTACTAGGTTTTTTTTTTTACTTTAGGTTATTTCATAATTCAGTTTTGTTTTCGATCCTGAAGGCACAGTATAAAATGCAACATAAACATTTAATACCTAAGAGAAGTAGATAAAAACCATTATTTAATTTTTTATGGGTTTATAGCTAAAAAAAAAAATTACTATTAATATTTTAATTTATATTAATTATCAGTAATTTTTTTTTGTTAATTAATACACTTTACAACATGTAATACCTAAGAGAAGTAGATTTAAACTTTATTTCTTCTCTTAGGTATTAAATGTTTATGTTCCACCTATTACTGCCACCAGGGCCCTGCGCAGGGGCTCCCAAGCGGCGCATTCCTCCAGGGTGTGACGCGCCGAGTCGATTGGCGCGCTACACTCGAGGCAAAATCAGGGGTGGCTTCTCGCCTAGCGATTTGGTGCAGGTACTTACCGAAGCAACCGTGCCCGGTAAGCACCGGTGACAGCCGAAACGTAAGGACCCTATGCCGCCTGTTGACCCAGCGACGAAGGTGAGGACGTCGCTCTGTCCATTGCCTGTCTCAATTCGTTGTCGGCACCTCGCAGGTTAGTCCCATTGTCGGACCAGATTTGAGCAGGTTGTCCTCGTCGAGCTTTCATTCTTCTTAAATTCATTATCACTGAGTCTGTGCTCAGTGACGTCGCTATCTCTAGGTGGATCGTTCTTACAGTGAGGCACGTGAATACTGCCACGTAACGTTTCTGTTGGCTGCGTCCCACGGTAACTGTTAATGGTCTGAAGTAGTCCACCCCTGTGTATGTGAAGGGTCGCTGATGGTGAGCTAGGCGACACGCAGGTAGGTCTCCTGTTCTCGGGTGTGGCGGGATCGCTGCCCTAATCCGGCAGTGTAGACACTGTGGAAAGAGCGTTCTTGTGACGGGCCGCAGGCGTAGTATCCAGTAGTGCTGTCGACATTCGTTCTCAGTCGCCTCGACTCCCGTGTGATGCCTCGTTCTATGCATCGCTATGATCCACAACTTCACTGTGTGATGATTTCTATCTAGTATCATCGGGTTTTTAGATGGCGTTGATAGTTGCTCCGCGGCGTTAATACGACTACGGACTCAAAGGGCTCTCTCTGCACACTCGATGCTCAGCTGCTTGAGGCGACTGTTTCGGGTAAACGACTTCCCGTCTTTAATGCTTTCTACTTCATTTGGGAAAGATTCTTCTTGGACTGTTCTCATGAATAGGTCTTCAGCTTTCCTGATAAGTTCCGCGGAGACCGGACGAACCTCCAAAGTTTCTTCGAGCTCTACTCTTATTTTCTGGCGTGTTTTCAGCTTCTTGTTCGTCCTTTTCCAGTCTAGGTCTTTTAACGCGCTTTTCTTAGTCCTTTTATAGTTGACTCGTTGTGTATTGGCTCGACAGAGTTCTATAAACTGTAGCACTCGAGCCGTCGTGTAGCGGAGTCTGTTCCAGCTGGAGTACCGTGTGCAGTCTGGTAACCCTTCTTTGAGTCGCGGCTGTTTACGATCGGTGACGTGATGAGTTTTTTCTTCGCCTGTAGGTTCGGTTGACGACGACAAGGCGGACGTTTCCGTGGGCCAGGTGGACTCCGGATGATAAGGAAATTCAGGACCTGTGTACTATCTGTGACCACTGCTGAATCCCGCTGGTACGTCCCGCGCTTCAGAGGTGAGCCGGACAGTCCCCATGGAGGAGAAGTCTGGCCTTTTCGCCGAGGCCAGCCTGTCGCTGGAGAGATCCTGTTGCCTGCAGATCCGGGACCCTCCAATTAAAGCGGCTGAAGGCTCCCGCAGGGGTTTAGTACGGTATTGCACTCCCAAAGTGCCGAGTCCGACATAGGTCTAGGACTGCCGACCCGGGCATCCTGGATATCATCCGTAAATGGATTCCCCTGCGACAAAAAAAAAAAAAAAAAAAAAAATGGTACGTCCCGCGCCGCGTCGTCGGCTACGTTTAGCCTGGTTGGGACCCATCGCCATTCGCTGACCGTCGAAGAATCTTCAATAGCCGCTAGCTGCTAGCTAGCCGCTGTTAGGTGAAAATACTAATATAACTTATTGAAATTTTGGATATGCTAATATATCGATGACAATCATTATATTCTAGCTAAAAATAGATTGAGTGTTCATTAAACTTACGAGTACTTATCTGATCGCTTTTCTAAGCTTACGTAGTTCACGTCTAGATATTTTCTTTTTATTTCTAGTTTTATTCCCCATTTTATATCTACACTACACTGCTATACAGTAAAAACACTTCCAACGTTGTTAGAGTACTAACTAAACTAATCTAATAAAATAATCAATAATAATCTATACTAATAGATAAAACTGAAGAGTTTGTTTGAACGCGCTAATCTCATGAACCACTGGTTCAAATTTAAAAATTCTTTTTGCGTTGGATAGTCCATTTACTGAGGAAGAATTTAAGCTATATAACATCACGCTACGACTAATAGGGGCTGAGTAATAATAAGAAATGTTACAAAAACGGGAAAAAATAATCTTTTTTGAGAGCTTCCGTTGCGTCCTTTATTATTTCTCTTCTCAAGACATTTTTTAATTATAGTTCCACTTTTAAAGTAAATATAACATAACTCTTTTACTGTAAATTTTCGAAAAAAAATCTCAGTAATATGTTGAACGACCCAAGAATCAAACCTGAGACCCCTTGCTCGGCAGTAACGCTTGGTACCACTGGACCAACGAGGCGAAAATATTTAAGTACGTTTTTCCCTCAAATTAACGCGGGTGAAACCGCGGGGCACAGTTAGTACTAAATAAAATTATCCAATCTATTTCTCAAACCACACTATCCATTCTCTGAGGATAGAGAGGTTCACTGGCGCTCGAATTCCTAAGAGACAAGACCGGACCCTATACATCGGTTTTCACACAAGAGGAAAAGAAGACGTTGATAGACAAGGGATACGGCACCGGACAGGGATCGAGCGTCATGACTATCCACGAGGCACAGGGACAGACACGCGAGGCAGTCATCATCGTCCAGACAAAGACTAGGAGGCTGCGGATTCATGACAGTGTTCCGCATGCTGTGGTCGCGGTGACCAGGCACACAAAGACCTGTGTCTACTACACCGACGACGGTGGTGATGCAATCGGTCGTTTTGTCGGCCTCGGTGGAGGCCACAACAAAGGAAATACTCGAGCACACCCTCAAGATGGCTATACATAAAAGAGACACCTGACACCGCCGTCATTGAGGATGTGCTCGAACAGCTTCCCTCGGGGGATGGCTGCGGCAGAGTCTCCAATAAATAATACAAAAATAAAGAGCCCAAATGTAAATGTAGACATGCCGTAAAAATGTGGTGGCTGGTATGTATGTACTAACAAGCAATGAAATATTAGATTATATTAGATCAAGGAATAAACGCATGTACATAGAAAATAAGAAACATGATGTAAATAGATGTAAGAAAAAAAAAGACAAAATAAAATTATATATATATATATATATATATATATATATATATATATATATATATATATATATATATATATATATGTATATATATATATAATATATATGTGTGTGTGTGTGTATATGTATATGTATATATATGTATGTGTGTATATTTTTATATGTAAATTATATTTGTAAATAAAGATTATGTTTATTAAAAATGATTATATGTATGTAAATATGATTATATGTATTAAAAAAAATTATAATAATAATAAATAAATAATGGTCAGTATACGGACTCGCGTCATAGAGATCCTGACAATAAGTCTAGCTAATGTAAGTCTAAAATAGTACGCATGAAACTATATTAACAATCTTATACATTTAATTAAAAAAAGGCACGGGCAAATATAAGCCCGTGGATATTTTTGTTATAAAAAAAAAATCCAATCTTTAGAGGGGGGGGGGGACGCCGCCAAACAGCAGAGATACAGGTCCTACTTCGATGACGCCTCGCAGGCAACTAAAGCGAGGCGCGCGGGCCGTTTTCTTATATAATTTAAATATTTAATATTTAAAAAAAATAGAAACATTTATTTAAAAAAGTAACCGTTAAATGTTCTACTAAAAGTTATTACCTATTTTTACATGTGAATATTGTAACTTAAAATCTGATATTCTTCAAATAAAACAAGAAAAATAATCAAAAACATCCTTTCTTTGTGATTTTTTTTTATCGAGTCAAGTTATAATTATCGTGTTTTGAACCGTTGAATAATCAAGAACGTTTGTTAAACTATAACATATATTTTTAACGGATCAAAAAAATGAATATTACTATGTTTAAAACTCTATCAAAAACAGGTGATTTGGGATATACTGGCCTTAAACTCAAGGGCTGCAGCAGCAACGTCGCTCGTCGAGTTTTCATTTAATGATAATTTATTAATATAAATAGTGTTTTAATGTAATTTCAATAGTGTTTTAATTACACTGTTACATTACATACACAATTACACTGTTATCAGTGTAAAAATTTCCTAAAAATATTTAGGAAAAAATATTTTTTTTCTTTTTTAGATCACAATATCATCAAAAAAGATCAAATTTGATACAAGAATTTCTTTAATACCTTGAAGAATTATAAAGTTACTTTTGAAAATATTAAAAAAAAACAACAAAAATAAACTTTGTCATCTTGTTGAACAACTAACTATTGTTTATTAAATTTTATCCTCCTTTGCCAACCCAACCAAAATAGGTATAAATTTTGCTCGCTCCTTAGAAGCTTTGTCTCTGTACGGTTTCTTTACTCATGTGCTAAAATCCCGTGTTGGGGTCTGGAAGGAGGCCGTCCAAGTATTACATAACGCAATTCAGGGGAGAGGGCGGGAGGGGGTTCATACAACGCATTATGAAACATTGTTTTTTTTATTTAAATAAATAAAAAATAGGAAATTGAAGTCTGCCAAGATGGCAAACCTTTTCGTTTATAGTTTATGGCGAGTCACTTGATTGTATTTTATGTCATTGTTATTTTGTTCTCCATGTATTAAATAATTGTCTTTTAGGTAAAAATGGTAACTTGTGTGTTACGTAACACTTAGAGGGGGGGGTGGGGTACAGAAAGACGTTACGGCGCGTTACATTCGGGGGAGGGAGGCTCAAAAATCTTCAAAAATTATACGTTTATACTTGAACGCCCCCAAACCCACAACACACACACACACACACACACACACACACACACACACACGCGTGCGAGCGCGCGCGCACGAACACACGCATACGCATGTACGCACGCACGTATGCACGTACCAACGCACGTATGTACACACACGCACACACACACACACACACAAACAAAATCATAAACGTATAATTCTTTTTGAAGAAAAAAATCATTTTTTCATTTTATTAAAAGCTTTATGAAAATAAAGTTAATTAAAACCACTCGAGAGTCAAACGAGCGTACGCACAAACTGCCAACCAGACAGAACATTGTCCAATTAACGCGTTATTATTATCGCTTGACGATTTCGATCAGCTGTGAAATCATTGTTTGTGATTCAATCAACGTCTGGAAAAATTGTAACACCGTTTGAATTGTTAATTTGCGTAATAAAAATATGTCACAACAACTTATAGTTATACTCAAGTAAACTCTTTTATTAAAATCATATTGTATATTATCATCAATCATATAATATATTAATAACTTTAAAAAAATATGTAAGTAGATATGATATGTTTTAATTTCTTATATGTTAATATCTTTCGCAATAAAATGTTTATATTATACGTATCGGCAAACGCAGTGTGGGGCGTCCTTCGGTCCGCTGGACCGACGACTTACCATTGAACTATTATTACTAGCGTACGCTAGTAATAGTAACTCAATGCGACTTACGCGAGGTCG
This sequence comes from Euphydryas editha, assembly GCA_036937285.1. Classification (NCBI taxonomy): domain Eukaryota; kingdom Metazoa; phylum Arthropoda; class Insecta; order Lepidoptera; family Nymphalidae; genus Euphydryas; species Euphydryas editha. The sequence goes on along the minus strand of JAUPFZ010000011.1, from coordinate 4,013,331 downwards.
CCGGCGGAGGCTGGATGAGGATTGCGAAAAACCGGGATATTTGGTGCAAGCTTAGGGAATGTCCAGCAGTGGACTGCGATAGGCTGATGCGATGCGATGCGATTATTATTATTTGGTTTGGTAAAGTAAGTCACTTTATATTGAGTAAGTGGTGCTATTCGTACCGTCGTTTCGTCATTCGTAAGTCACCTTAATGCAGACGGTTGCGAGTTCGATTCCCGATCGGGGCGGATATTTGTATTTGTACAAATATTTGTTTCTGGCTTCTGCTCTGGGTTTATGTGGGTCTCAATTCCATATTTTCCAATATGGAAAAGAGGCCTTCGTCCAGTACTAGGAAGTTTAGCGGCTTATTTATCAACTGGTTAAAAATTGTTGTTTCTACAGTATAGTCCGGTCATTTTAGACATAAAAATAGTGATCAAATAAATAAAATTCCGACAGAGCCAAATCTTCATAGAGACCTTAGGTTTACCACAAGGAATAAAGTGTCAAAAGTCCCCATCAGTCCCATGTGAGCTTAGGGACTTTTTCGGGGTCCAAGGTCAAAATTTTAGGTTTTTTGGATTTTTCTCGAAAACAGTAAGTTTTATCGAAAAAGTACTTCAAAACAAAGTTGTAGATCTTAAAATTCTCTATAAAAATGGTCCCTATGATTTTTTCTCTAAGACCCACTATTTCCCAGATATTGCGCTTGTAAGAATCACGTTCTACATAATATGCACACATTTCCACACCACCTGTGAGGTAATGTACTCGGCGCGTTTTTTTTTAACGTGGTATCCCCGGTAGGCCTATTCCACGAACCTTTATGACGTTATTTTCAGGAACAGTAATTATTTAATAGTATGAAGATTATTGATATGGGTTACTGAGTTTAAGTGTCGTTCTAACTTTTTATTATTATTTTAATCTGACTCATACTATTCATATTCAACTTCAACAATCATGTTTTCTTCAATTTCTTCTTCTCCTTCCTGTTGATGAACGCTTAGAAATTGTTCAAATGAGGATGAATCAGTTGTCTCTTCATCAAAATCACATGAATCTTCCTCTCTTGTATTTAATTGAACATTTGAGCAAGAGACACCGTGGAAATTAGTACACGCTGGAGAACACTGCAACCCTACTTTTTTTACAGCCACATTTGGCACTACAACCTTTCTTGCAATTGCAAAAAATAGTATTAAGAAGTTTTTCTGGAGCAGGGGGCATTAAAGTTCGAATCGGTTCTAAAGTATTATTTATCAATTTCCAACCCCAGTCTTCAGGGTTCAGTTCATTGCCTTACCATGTCTGAACTTAATAGTATACTCGAAACAAATGTTGACTAGCAGATGCCGATGTTGGAGGAAGACAAGATAGCTGTACTTGCTTTTTGTTTCGTGTATTTTTTACAAATGTTAAATATCTGTACGTATCTATGCAATCAATTTTTTTTGGAGCTCAATAAACCGCAAGAAGAAACCGAATTCCTTTAGTAATTAGTATTTGAGGTGACGAATTAATTTCTGTAAATACTTTTGCGCAGTCAATCAAATCATTTTTTTCAAATAATTTTAATTAAAAACAACGATATCATATTTTTATATACGTGGCATATGTGTGCATACTATGTAGAACATGATTCTTACAAGCGCAATATCTGGGAAATAGTGGGTCTTAGAGAAAAAATCATAGGAACCATTTTTATAGAGAATTTTAAGATCTACAACTTTGCTCTGAGGCACTTTTTGATAAAACTTACCGTTTTCGAGAAAAATCCAAAAAACCTAAAATTTTGACCTTGGGCCCCGAATAAGTCCCTAAGCTCACATGGGACTGATGGGGACTTTTGACACTTTATTCCTTGTGGTAAACCTAAGGTCTCTACGAAGATTTGGCTCTGTCGGAATTTTCTTTATTTCAATTGTCTAAAATGACCGGACTAGTATGGGTAGGTACTTATACAGAAAGAAAAAACGTCTTTTAATATATCGAATTCTTAAAAACTTGATGAGAAAAGGCTTTAAAGCTCTATCGCCTAAATGCGGTGAATGTATGTGTATAAGTATGTATGTTTCTACATATATTCGTTCCTATGTTTCCAGTTTTTCAACGCATATCCAATTTATCTATGCATAAAACGACAAATAATGGATGATTACATTCATCTCGGTGGTGCAAGTGTCATTGGGTACATACATTAAAAATTTATGAAAACGATAATGGCGTGCTTGGGGTGACATGTCGGAGTTCAAAATTATTTTTTTCTTCCCATCAATCGGATATTCAATATTGCCATAAGTCTTAAAAATATACTTATAAAAATATACAGAAGTTATAACATTATACTAATAAAATTTATATATATGTTTTAACAAAGTGGCAAAATCTAAACTCCAAATTATTCGGGTCAAAAAATTATTCCGTTCGAAACGTGTAGTGTATTATTAAAACGAAAAGATAAATAGGATTACGAAAATGTACAAAATTTCGTGTTTAAAAGTAATTTTTAATGACAAATCTCACTTAAATTGACTCGAATTAACGAAGCTAATTTGTAAATAATGCAAAACTAAAAATCTATAAGTAAAATCTATACATTTTTTTAATAATTTGATAAGTTTAAGGAAAAAAAAAGATACTTTCAATGGAAAAATTCACTTTACTAACTAAATAATAATAAGATAAGCCCGAGAAAATATATTTTATAAACTTTCACGATAACTAACACTTAAAAGGTTTTGTTTTTGTTGATAAGATTTCCTTTGTTTTATTTTGAATGAATGATACTTGTTCATTTTAATTTGTTTACTAGCTGTACCTGCAACTTCGCTCGCGATTGCAAATTTTGATATTCATACCCTCTTACAAGGGAACCTTTCTGTATTACAGAATAAAAAGTACACCGGTAAGAAAACTATCCTTATTCAAGAAAAATATTATTGATCCAAGAAAATTATTTTGAAGAAAACTAGTTTTCTTACTTTAATAAATTCTTGTCTTGAATTGTCGTTTCTTGGATTGAGAGACTTAATTACTTCGATCGATAATGTTTTTACTTGGTTTAAAACTATATTATATTAAAATAGGATAAAAATATGAACTAATAATTGGATTTTGTGTAGTAGGAGGATTTTTAATTTCAGTGAATTTTAAAATTTAAAGTAGCTGAAGTTACAAATAACCCATAGCCCCCTTAAATCACATCAGCGCCGCCCAATTTTTTTCTATCAAATTGTTTATTCAGTCAGTTTCCTAGCTCGTACTTACGTACGTTCTCAAATCAAGCCAGTTTGATTCATATTCATTAAGTCGTTTTGGTGTCATACGCTTCCAAGATTCAGACATATATAGACAAAATAAAAATAAAAATACCTATATATATTTCGCTTTAGTATCGATTACAGAGTGCCCTCCAATAATTTTCCAAAAATAGACAATATACAGGATTGGATCTGTTCCATTTTTATTTAGGTCTAGATATTTAAAAAGTTTCGTTTTTAGTGCCTTGATGTAGTTAATTGACTACATTTTGTTAGAGCTTAGTTTCGTAGGGTTAACAAGAAAGTCAACATCCTTCTATTTTCCTTGGCTCCATCTAAGTCTCCTTTACAGCAACGTATGTTTGGTATCTGTGGCATTGCGATTTTTTGTGATTCATATTGGAATGTTCACTTAACAGCAGGTAGCTCATCTCATTTCCTGATAATTAGTATTTAAAAAAAAACAGTTAAAAATTAATGCTCTGTAACTGATATCAAGCACGTTACAATTTATTTACCGAAAACGAAAAATTCTTCGCGATATTCGAATATTTATTCGATACGAAATAGTGATTTCCTAATAGCAGATATTTTTCGATACACTTGGATATACCGATTCTTTCGTAATAAAAGAAATGAATCGTAATAATTATTCAAAGTTCGCATAATCGTTTGAAATATAAGCTTTAAAATTGTTTTTATTACCAGTAGGGTAAAAGATTTATTTCAACAAAGTGTAGCATAACTTTGACGAATGCTAATGACGGATTTGCATGTCTAAGGACTTTTAGTGTCAAATATCGCAATTTTATATTTACACAATGCTAATGCCTCTGTTAAACATGATTACATTTTATGGACGTAAAGAGTAGCGTCATATTGTGCTCTATTAAAAAACAGAGCCTGTATGTAAGAATTAAGTAATATTTTGACGTTCTACTGCAAAACCAAGAACGCAATAATTTTGGCGAAGGCCTTAAAAGTACAAAAAAATAAAAAATAAAAATAAATATTTCTTTGGCTTGTAGAATAAAAAAACGTTAGAATATGTCGATTATATACTGAAGTAGACCGTCAGTTAATAATATCGGAATTAACTTATAATCAAAATTCCAACGCAGAAATTGAAATTATGAACAAAAAAGAAACATCAAATTTGACTCAGCCAACCAGCAACGGGACAGCGTGGTAGATTATGCTACAACTATTCTTCTATATGGAGAAAATCCCTTTGCTGGCCAAACACCTCATGTTTGGCCAGCAGAGGTATATTCGTAGACTGCTTTAGATTCAAATCTGCTTAATAATATCAGATAGTAGCACGGTAATCAACACACCATAAAACAAATGTCTAAAACTGTAACCTAACTATGAACATAAAATATAGTGTTTAAAACTAACGCGATCACTACACATATTTAAATTTATATTTGTACGGGTGCCTACCGCGTTTATAATTTTGTTTAGTTCCCTATATTTCGGCAATGTTTCAATCGCCATGATCACGGGGAGACAGTCTCCCTCAGGTAAGCACCCGTACAAATATAAATTTAAATATAAAATATAGTGTAAGTATAAAACAAGCTAAAATTTTATTTAGAGGTGTATATATTTTACGGTGTCGCAAAACCTGTGAGTGACTATAAGAAACTCAACATATTGATATAAATAATAATCCAATACGTCTGAAAACCGAACATATCGAGTACATTGTCTGATTTTAGTTCCATTATTTACTACATATTTTATTTGTAGTCCCTTTTGCATACTATATTGATTTTATTTATAAAAAGCGTAGGTTATAACATTCTTTTAGAAAATACGTATTAATATGATCCCGTTATTTTGGCGACATCAATTATTTTTAAAGGATTTTTACCAGTCTGCTTTTTCATTCTTTGCTGGATTTGATCGATTATTGTTTTTTTTTTCACGCAGAGCGATTCCCATCTGATCGCCACAAGTCCAGCGCAGGTCAGTAACTATAAATAACTATCAAGATTAACGATCGTTATCAGGTGTTTAAAATGATAATCAGAATCAACGATTTTAAATATGGGAGGATTTCAAACAAATATTTTATTGTAGACTAGCTGTGCCCCGCGATTTCACCCGTGTTAATTTGAGGGAAAAACGTACTTAAATATTTTTAAACAATTACTCTAAGAGTAAATACCCGCCTCGTTGGTCGAGTGGTCGCAAGTGTTAGGGTTTGATTCCTCGGTCGTTCAACGTATTATTGAGATTTTTTATTTTTCGAAAATTATAAGTAAAAGAGTGATGTTATATTTACTTTAAAAGTGGAACTATAGTTAAAAAATGTCTCCAGAAGAGAAATAGGTAATAAAGAACGCAACGGAAGCTCTAAAAAAGATTATTTTTCCCGTTTTTGTAACATTTCTTATTATTACTCAGCCCCTATTGGCTATAGAGTGATTTTATATAGCCAATAGCCTTCCTTGTTAAATGGGTTATACAACACAAAAAGAATTTTTCAATTCGAACCAGTAGTTCCTGAGATTAGCGCATTCAAACAAACAAATAAACAAACTTTCCAGTTTCATAATATTAGTATAGATAATCAGAAACAAATATTTATTATAGAAATATTTATTTGTATAAAAAAGTATACTACGCGCGGTAATCGAACCTGAAACTAACAGCGTTAAAGGATATTTTGTCATTATTTAATTTCACGAGATCAGTAGATGAAACCACGGGAACGTGTAGTATATATCCCATGTGTACGCAGAGAGATACATTAGAGCTTTACTGATTCCAGAAAAAAAAAGTATTCAAGAGACTATTATTTTCTTTGTAATGGAATGTATTAGAACAACATAATTATCTTATAAAAGAAACGCATTGTATGAAAACTTTTAATACAAAGTTAAAAGCTTTCATTGCTCGCTGTTTTCATTCGTTATTAAAAATAATATTCAAGTAAATAATAAAAAGAGATAATTACGAGCAACTCTCATTGCATTTACTGTTAAAGTAAGATTCAATGGCCATATTATATAATAATACTCGTATTTATACATATTTCTTTTCACAACATTCATTCGTCTTTAATTAAAACCTTACAATATCTTTTCTTAAAAGTAGAATTTCATTAAATTCCTTCTAAATATTTATGGCTAATTACCTTAGTTCAAGAGTTACGCGAGAGCCGTCTAAGGAGGTTGGAGTGACCCTCGGGGCAACACGTTTGATATAAAGGGGATAATTGTCAAATATATGGATATAAAATTAATTATAATTTTTTTCATATAGTGTAGCTAAAATTCTTATCATATCTTTATTAACTATGTTCTAAAGAATTTTATAATATAAATTATGATTATAAATGAATATAAATATGAATAAATGATGATAATTATGATATCAAAACCATATTTTTTTCTTTTGTATTGGGTTTCCTTTGTTGTTTTGATGTAGTTTTATATAATTCTAGACCCAATGAACAATACTGTTTTTTTTTTGTCAGTTTATGAATTTAATTAATATAATTATGAAAAATGTAAAAATCATAGTTTAGCTAGTATTATTTATCTGTCGTTTTTTAATTTAATTCTGCGTTCCGAGATAATTTTATTATGCTGAAAGAAACAAAATGTCTGCGCACCCCTAGAGTGTGTCTCATTAAGATATTGCGTTATACATCCCTCTTATAAGTACGCGTTAGTTTGATATAAAGAAGAACACTTGAATTTTTTATATTTATATAAAGTAAATATATAAAAGTCATACAAATTATAAGCAAATATATATAAGACTAGCTTTTAGCCCGCGACTTCGTCCGCGTAGGAGACGAAAATGGTTCAAATAGGATTTTAATAGGTTTTTTACGTTATTAATTTTGTTGTAACATATACATTATTATGTTAAAATGTTTCAATATTTATAAAATATAACAATCTGTATTATATAAAATCATCAAATGCTAAAATCATCAGACTATTCTTTAACATGCCACATACAACTGGCTGTGAGAGAAGTAGCTTTCGCTTAAGTATACTCCCGCTACAGTAAGAGATTGACCTTAAGCTTTGTTTATGGTAAATACATACTCATATGCACACATACATTATATTATTATTCAGTTCCCGGAAATCATCATTTCCTATTTTAAGCAACAGGTCAGAGAACTGTCCGGAAGTAACATCTCCCCTTAGATAGAATCTCATATTTATGGTAAAGCTCAGTTTCGTCACTGAAGTACACAAATGTTTCTGTACTGTACTGTATTGTATCAGCCTGTAAACAACCTACTGCTGAGCGAAGGCCTTTTTTCCATATTGAAGAAGGATTCTAGCTTAATCCTCCACGCTGCTCCACTACGTGTTGGCGGATAATATTCCTACCAAAAGTAACGATTATTATGAAGTATCCGACGGACCGTAAGGACCGACGGCTTTACGTGCTCTCCTGGGCACATTGGGGTAACCCAAAAGGACGTACACACAGCAGAATCGAAACCGCGACCACCGGCATTGAGGCGAGGCGTTAATCCATTTGCACCACTACACCAGAACGGTCATCAATGCTTCGTTTGTTGTATCGTTGGTATAATTACACTACAAGTCAATACGATTTTCGATACGATGGAATCACGTTGTTCCATACAAAGTCTGCCTCCCCTTTTCATCCCCTTAGAGGTAGAATTTCGTAAAATCCGTTCTTAGCTGACCTCTACTCGGCAAAAGGAATATTCCTACTAAATTTCAGGTCTCTAGGTCTTATAGTTCCAGAGATATCGTGATGAGTGACTATATCTATAGAAAGTCTCCTATATATAATTATATAGATGAAGTGTTTGTTTATTTGACGTTTTAATGTTGGGATAAATCAATTCATTTCGGTTTAGAAATTATATTAATGTAGGAAACGTATTTAGAAAGGACGGAATGTCATAAATTATACTTTACTTATTTTTGATAACACAAAAAGACAAAAAGGGCCGTCAGTATCGGTTTTTACAACCCTTCTTGTCACTGAAACGAATTAATTTTACGCTTCATGCTATTTCTTACGGTACACCAAAGTATTCTGAGCGTTCACTTCGAGTTTTTGTACTTTAGGTACGCGTTGAGTTTCGCACGTGTGAATTATTACCTAGCGACGTAAAACTTGCTAGCCTAACTTGGTCCCGTGGTTTTATATTCCTAAATCCCATGAAAATTTCAGAATATAAAGTCTATAATTTAATCCGGGTTTTCGATATACGTACGCTTAATCACAAGCCATTCAGAAGTTTTATCCTGAAAGATTAAAAAGTATTCTTCCATCCATCTCTCTATCCTCACAAACATTTACGTTTACAATATATATTATAATACTTATAAAGTTAATAATATTGTAAAGAGAGATAGTTGTCGTGTATAACAGAGATTTGTGTCTAGCTAAGTCTGAAATAGTCCGCATGAAACTATATTAACAATCTTATACATTTAATTAAAAAAGGCACGGGCAAATATAAGCGTGGATATTTTTGTTACTTATAAAAATAAAAAAACAGAGATTTGTGCTTGGAAAAACTATAGATTTCGAAACATTTGTTTATAATATTAAATTATAATATATGTACATATATAAAGTTCATCATACGAGATGGTCATAACAAAAAATAAATTAGGTTTATAAAATGAAAATAAAATAAGAAATTTTTTTTTCGCCATTTCCTGATCTCAATTCAGCGTAATTATAAATATTTCAGCGTCGGGTGAGTTTTTCTGTGCTAAGACATCTTTTTGAAACAGTTACGTGTATCTTATTTTTCTTATCTGACTTTATGCGGACAAAATAAAATACCCAAAACGTAAGCAAACTGGAAAATCTCTACACCAATACATAAGATGAGAAAGTCTCTTTACCTTAGTCTGTTTTTTATTTTTATTTTTTATTTTTAACAATGACTTTGATTCAAGCAGTATAATGTCACATCGTTGTATAGTTAGTTTATACGTATTAGGTAAGAGAAAAATATTATTTCAACCTGCTAGAACACACTCGAGAGGAAACCACACTTACGTATTTTTTCAGTGCGTGCAACACACGCTATAATTACTGCAACACTTTAAGCAGACGCTTTCACTTAAAACGAATACAAGTGCTTATAAAACATTTTATTAACTAACTGTCTAAAGTATATATAACTAGTTATTAATTTGTAATACAATACCAAAATAATGAGTTTTCAGATATTTTCATTACAATAACTAATTGAAACTGAACGATAGGAATCGCAAAAATATTGTTTAATTGTTAATTATCTAATCGTGTTTGTTTCGTAAATTTTATCTGGTAAGACAGGGTGGATTGCTAGTTATATATACATAAAATAAAATTGTAGGAAAGTCAAAACTGTACATTGAATATTTTTTTTAAAGGAATATTTGGGGTGTGATCTACAATCGATACCAAAGCCAAAAATATAGTTTTTAGAATTTTTGACTGTTTGTCTGTACGTATGTCCGGGATAAACTCACAAAGTACTGAATGGATTTACTTCAAATTTGGTACGAATATTATTAAGAAGTCGGGTCAACAGGTACGGGGAACGAGCAGTGAACCTTTATTTCTTCAACGCGTTCTGTAACAACGTGTAATCTAATAGCGTTCACGCAGACGACGTCGCGGGCAGAAGCTAGTATATATACCTTAAATTGTTTAAATATAATGAAATTTAGAATTAAATCCTTAGATTGTTGTCTTATTCGAAGTAGAAAACGGAATTTAAATCAACCAAATTATTGCTGAATTGCTGAAAAACTGCCGGTTGGCGGATAATTTCTCTATCATGAGCAACGTTTGCTATCAGGTATGATAACAACCGAGACCGACAGCTTTACGTATCAAAAAGAGCATACACCCAAACCAGGAACAAATATTTGTACAAATACAAATGCATATCTGTTCTGAGCGGCAATCGAACCTGTGACAATTACACCACACGCACACGCACCACTACACCAGAATGCTTGAGAAAGTGTTAATGGAAAACTATGATCAATTATTTTTCCAATGCATTATTTTTTACGGGACTGGTAAATTTCTTTCTAACAAATGTCTCAAAACCTCTATATTTGACAAAATAACACTGCATGCCAAGCATGTACGTTTTCTGTTAATGCTATTACATATAATTTAATTGACAGAAGATAAAATACCTTACCTTTTTACATAATTTTCGTTTTTTATAAATAGAATTTGTCTAAACAACACCAGTTTCCTTGCCTTCAATTTCCTTGCAAATCAAATTCACAAATCAACTTATCAAGACAAACCTTCCAGCTCCATCATAAGACTCTGGTTACCATTGAAAGGCAAACTACTCGTCAAGACGATTCAATCAAGCCCGAACTCGATGCAGTTGCGTCGTTTCATTACAGAGTTCCTATGACTACCTTCCAGCTCTATCATCAGACCCTGGTTACCATTGAAAGACAAACTACTCGTCAAGACGATTCAATCGAGTCCGAACTCGATGGGATTGCGTCCTTTCCTTATAGAGTTCCTACGAATACCTTCCAGCTCCATCGTCAGACCCTGGTTATCATAGAAAGACAAACTATTCGTCAAGACGATTCAATCGAGCCCGAAGTCGATGAAGTTGCATCGTTTCATTACAGAGTTTCTATGGCTACCTTCCAGCTCCATCATCAGACCCTGGTTACCATTGAAAGACAAACTACTCATCAAGACGATTCATTCTAACCCGAACTCGATGGGGTTGCGTCGTTTATTTACAGAGTTCCTATGTACACCTTCCAGCTCCATCATAAGACCCTGGTTACCATTGAAAGGCAAACTACTCGTCGAGACGATTCAATCGAGCCCGAACTCGATGAGGTTGTGTCGTTTCATTGCGAAGTTCCTATGACCACCTTCCAGCTCCATCATCAGATCAGACCCTGGTCTATCTTTGCATCTAAAAACAAAGTACTCGTCAAGACGAATTAAACGAGCCAAGACTCAATAGGGTTGCGTCGTTTCTTTACATATATAGTACGGAGTTCCGAAATATAGTACAACACCATATATGGTCCGAAAATGTGACGATCGTAGTGTGACGACTTTTGATTTTAACATCTATAAGATTTCTCCAATACGTCGATATAAAAGTTTCACTTCAATTAAAAGGACAATTGTTAATTCCTAAACCCGTAATATTTTTTTACAGACAGACAGAGCAACTCATAAAATACACATCGTCATATTATACGGCGGGCGTCTGGTCTATTGGTTCACAATGAAAACTACGAACAATACCTGCGTTCTTTTCACACTGTGGAATTCGCGAATACTAAACTCTGGCTTGCTTTTCGAATGACATATCGATATCGATATCGGCTTCAGTTTTTACCAACGATTGGGTAGTTTCAATAAGACTTTTTGATCTGACGGTTTTTTGATTGATATTCATTTCATATGCCAGTAGTTGTTTGGTACTAATAGGTTAGATATGACGAAGGATCGATCGATTTTTTTTTAAATAGAAAATGACTCTTTGTGGTTAGCGCCAGTGGTCTGAGTCGATTGTTAGATTTGAAGGTTAATAGGCGTGTATTTAATTATAATAATATGACAATAACGTGTATTGTCTTTAATATGTCTAATAATGTTAATTGAAGATATTTTAATTTTTTATTTTCGAGGGCACCGTGGCCAAATTTTTTTTTTCATTTTTGTCTATCTGCATATCGGACGATTCCGGCCCCAAGTTTGTATGTAATGTTTATATATTATGTACTAGCTGCTGCCCGCGACGTCGTCTGCGTGAACGCTATACAGCAAAAAATATAACGACGATTATACCTTTTAAAATAACATTACCGGTTTCTTCTTTACATTTCATATCTACAGAAAGTGCAGTAACAGAGGGAGACTGTCTTTTGTAAAATTGACCTTCGAAAAGTGCTTATTTTTAGCCTGCTTTGAATAAATGACTTTATGGTGATTCTGTTGAATTAAGTCATAAGTTGTAACTGAAGTAGATGGAGAAAATAATGAATAAGGAATACCGAATAGGGTATAAATACATACTTATAGGACTTCTCATTAAACAACATTAATGGTTTGGCTCTCCGCAGCCAAAATGTAAATGTGTGACGCGGGAGCAAGCGACGTACAGCTGCCCGTGTGAGAAGCAGCTCGTCCTGAGATCGACACCAGCTACCCTCAGTGTTTGCCCCTATGACTTATTGATGGTCATCGCGAAGCAAACGCTCACGGGGAACTGTACGTGCTTGAACTGGAACGGGAAGTTATGAGGTATGAGGGGAATGCGTGATATAAATACTGCCTTGCCGACGCCACAACCCGTAAGAATTTCCGCCTCAATGGTGTGTCTGTAGAGCGAGATGACTTTAAGGCGGGTCCCGTTACACAACTTCGGAGGAAATAGGTTCCGAAGAAGCATAAGCATTTCTTATCTTTATGATATATATGGCATGCTTAATTTTCCTCTTTCTTCGTTATTTAGCTCAAATTGCTTACAGCAATAGCGTGCCGTTTTCGAGTTTAAATTTTGTTATACATCTATGCAGTTCTTTTTGAGTTCTGTTTGTTATTACATACAGACAAACACGATGAATTTTATAAGACATAGATGAAGGAGCTTAAAACTTATATAAACACATTTTTTAAACTGTCTTGCTCATCTCTGAAACGAATTAACGATACAATTTTTAAGAAGAAAATGCACAACTCCATCTATGACTTTTAAAAACAACTATTAACCTCGCCAACATGATCAAATTTAAATTATTTATATCCAAAAAGGGTTTACACATGTAATTCGACTTGATGTTTTTGAAATCTCTTAGATGGCGCTGCTCTAAAATTGTTTTGATACTACTTATATTTGTTTCTTATATTATATTCATTCTTACATTCATTATGTTTATCAGCCTAAGTTACTTATATTTCGTAATTTTTATAGTGTGAAGATAGCTTATAGCATGATTATTAACATAATAACAACATTCAAATATGCGTCGTTAGATTACACGTTGTTACAGAATGCGTTAAAGAAATAAAGGTTCACTGCTCGTTCCCCGTAGGTGATAGTGTGATAATATGTAGCCTATGTTTTGACCCGACTTCTTAATGATATTCGTGCCAAATTTGAAGTAAATCCATGCAGTACTTTTTGAGTTTATCCCGGACATACATACAGACAAACAGACAAACAGACAAAAATTCTAAAAACTATATTTTTGGCATCGGTATCGATTGTAGATCACACCCCAAGTATACTTTTAAAAAAATATTTAATGTACAGTTTTGACTTTCCTACCATTTTATTATATGTAATAGATTATATTTTTATACATTTACTTAAAATAAAAAAAAGTTGCCAACCTAAAGAATATAGGAACAAATATTCGACGACCGAATATTCGGCAAGAGATGTGTGCATTTTGTTCGTGACATGTTACGACTTGTCTCATTGCGATGCGTGCACTCATTATTAGTTATTACATCATTTTGTGTTGTTTATAGTTCTTACTTACTCCTTACTAAAATATAAGAATCCAGATAAAAGTTGTGTTGCAAATGAGATTGATTTTTATTTGAAAACTGCTCGCTTAAATCGGAATACGGACCCTTAAAAATGGTGGTCAGCTAAAGCAAAACTGTATCCAATCCTTACAAAATTCGCTAAGATTTGTCTATCGTCTCCTAGCAGTAGTGTGATATATATCGTAGATAGTGAGAGGCTATTTCCAGGACCGAGTATTATTTATGAAAAAAAGCGCAATCGTTTGCTATAAACAAATGCTGAAAAAATTGTTTTCATACATCACAACTTACCAGTTACCATTGATAGATTTTCAGTATTAATATTTTTTGTAATTAAAATTAATTATCGATTATATTAATTATTCGGTATGAATACTGTATGGTATTCGGCCGAATACCGAATATTAAAAAAAGTAGCTGAATACACCGTATACCGAATAGTAGCCGAATATTCGTGGCATCTCTAATTAATAATATAATCTGTCGTAATGTAAAAATAAAAATAAAAACTACTTAAAATAAAATACAACATATTTTATTAATATTAAAGTTCAGTTTAGACATAAAAAACACACAGATTTTTAATTTATTTATAAAACATGCTTACATCTCGCGGAGGCCCCTTCTTAACCTACACTAGTGTGTAAGTAACTTACACAGTACTTAACTTACACAGTGTGCTAATACCTCAATCACCGAGGGTCGAACATCACACAAGCACATATTCACACATCCATAAAAATAAAGAATGTTCGTGAATGTGTTAGCTTGGGTTGTGTTCACAAAAAATCGCACCCCACCTTTCAATAAACAAAGAAACTTCAAATTGGATCCTTGTTGAATCGATATTTGAATTTTTTATTATTTTCTTTTGAACTCGATTGTTGCAGGGTTAATGTAATCGATTGTAATTGAATTTTCTATTCGATTCGAGGGTGTTACGTGAATCGGATTATAGACGTTTCGTATTCTATACAAATTCGTAATTAGTGTTTTTATACTTTGATCTAGTTAACAATAGAGTTCGAATTACTAGAAAGTTATTTTTCAATGGATTGATTCGTTTTTTATTTTATATTTTTCGATATATACCAACTAGACTAAATTAAAAAAAAATTATGTATGTAATATATAAATACATTTTAATCTTTAGCTTTATTTCGTACAAAATAAAAATGGGAATAATTTCATATAACTTTTTTTTGGTGTGAATAAACACACACGCACACTCACACAAACAGGCACACTAATATATAATTTAAAGTCACCGTTTGAAGTCTGTGACTTGAAGTTTATTGTATCAATGTCAGTCAAATAAGGAGTATGAAGCAATATGTATAAACATTAATATTAGTATACATAAAGTTTGTTTCACAATGACAACTGTTATAGATGATGTAGAGATTATATAATATATAGACAGTCACAAAATATAAAAATTCGCACAACAAAATAAGTTCATACGTGTATTTTATTATTCTTTATATATAATTTTGTAGAATATAATTACATTTCTGTTAAAAAATACTTCAAATGTTACTAAGATTAGTTAAAATTGTAATTAAATAAACCGTCATTTGAATTAACACTAAAACTACCAGAGCGGTCAGATGATCGCTTTTGAAACTTTAATTAAAATTTTCAAATTCTAGATTAACATTTTTCTTGAACTTACTGCACGAATTTTTATATTAGCTCTTTAAGTAGCTTTATGTCATAAAAAATCGCGTTACAAGTTGTTAAAACCTTAATTTAACAATTTTAATTAAAGTTTCAAAAGTGGTCATTTGACCGCTATGATAGGTTTAATATTGAAAATACATGCTTCATTCACTTTTTCGATGTAGTAGAACTTAGAAGCGGTAGGTATCTTGAGCCGATTGTATGTGAAAAGTGGCTCTACCTATTTTTAATTTTAAAATAAAATTCTGAAATGAAAATAAAATTTACAAACGAAAATTAAGCGTTCACTACTCATCACTTGAGAACAGTTCATGGAATTAGGTTCTTTCAATGGTCGAATAAGGATTTAAGATAAAGAAAAATCTTGGAAATTCGCGAATAATTGAAAGTCCTCTTTCGTATTTGTGTACGTCAGATTTTGGTTTACGTCTTTCACTATCGATATAATAACTAATTGATAGTCTTTTTATTTGTAAGATTTGTTCAACTGCTATGGGGGAGGCCTACGTTCAGCAGTGGACATCCAATAGCTCATATGATGATGATGATAATTCAACTGCTTCCATATTACAGTTAAAAACGACTTTAAAAAGGTGTTCCTTGTTCATTTCCTTTCCATTGTAGCGACATCTATCTCGCCATATACGAACTAGAAGAAACTGACGTATCCTACATCGCGCTATCGAAGTTTTCAAAGCGATTGAATATATATACAAGAACCCGACATCAAACGTTAAGTGGCGCGTAGCCCACCAGACACACATCCGTCTCGTCGAAGGATCCTTCCTTTTCAAAGGCAGCCTCTCAACCTCCTAAACCATTATCCTAGTTTGTGTAAATTTTTTAAAACAAAAACGTTGTTCTAGACTCTTACATAGCATGATTAGGTATTAACGAAGATCACAAATATTTAACTAAATATATGCATGCAGATTTAATATTAAGCCTTTATCACATTTTACATAGCGAACACAATATGTTTTCGAACATTCAGTGTTTCCTGTGGCTCTCGTTAACGGAATGCGCTCGTTAAGGCGTATTTGTTTCGGTTTACGCTTACAGCTGAAATTCAGGTTAAGTCGGTAACTATTTCGTAAACGGTGTAAAGTTTTGTGGTAAAATTGTCTGGATATTTTTTTTGTAAGGCTTTTGTAAGTAAATAGAACAAGGAACACAAAGGAATAGTGTTAAGTGTACTCGTGTATAAGATTTTAAGGCTGAAGATATTAAGTTTGAGTTTTTAATGTCTTTATTTTTAATTTTCGAAAAGGTTTTTGTGTTAAGATTTTTATAAATTATTATTTAGATAATTTGTTGAATCAAAATTTTATTATGAATATAATTCAGTTTAGCTATAAATATGAATGTAATTTTATTAATCCTTTCACCGCACAGAAAGTGTTTTTAACATGGCGCTTGGACTGTTCTCTTATATTTACGCGAATTTTACTCATTTGATTAAAAGTCATTATTCGGACACCCACCACCTCAGTCCCCCGAGATCATGGACGCTGTAAAGGGTCCGAAACGTCGGGAAATAATTTAAAATATTGTTCAACTGTAAAGTTTTAAATAAACGCGATAAAATCCGGTATAGACTTTTTATCAAATGGCGCTTGGACGTTAAAAAGTTGAGCATCCCTTATGAAAAGCTGGCAAAGGTTACACTACAACATTTTAGGGCAGCGTTAGTACGCGACACATGTATGCTTTGATGGGAGTAACGTAACTGAATTAGAATTAATAAATAATAGAATTTTTCTTTATGGGTTCCTAACCATACCTCGGAGATCATGTAATTTTTTGTCGAAATTTCGTCTATATTCATTCAGTATTTTTGGTATGATGCTAGGCCAAGATGTAGACAGATTTAGGCAGATAGATAGATATACAGACAAAAGAAAAAAAAAATGACTTCAATATTAATTAAAGAATTGGATATGTTAGAGTTTTATTATAAAGTAACTGTGTCCACGGCATCGCCGTAGTATAAATTTTACTTTAGTATGTAGGTTTGTAAGTGGCTGAAGGTTCTAACTAACCGCGATTCAGAAAGCGCCATCAGCGCCATCTATTATGATAATGTCGTACTTCAAACTTGTAAAAACCAATTTTATAATCATACGTTTGACGTTCCTTTTTTCGTCTTATTTATTTATTTATTTATTTATTTTACTAGGCAATCCAACAGCGTTATAATACAATAGTATGATACAATAAATATTATAAATATGGCCAAAATAGGATCACACTGATATGAAAAAATAAATTATAAAGAAATACATAGTTAGTTAATGATTGATGTCATGATTTTTTGTCATGAATGTGAATTATTAATTAATATTAACTAATTGTTATAAAACAAATAAAAAATCAGAATATTATTACTATGTTTTCAATCACATTTAAACTTATTAGCTCATGTACTCTTTTCTAACGCCGACATTCCAAACATAAATTTCAAATTATAAGAAGTTTTGATAGAATAAAGCGATTTTGATAAAATAAATGTTATCTCAAAACATGTTTTATGATTTTCATGTTAACTTCTTAACCTAGACACCTAGACTTAGTACTTGAGCTGTGATGCGTGTTCATACAAACAAACAGACAGATAGACATTTCTAAAAATGTTAGAAATGTATAAAAATGATTTTTAGACCCCTACAAAAAATTTCATCCAAAACTTCTGAAAACTGCAGATACGTCTAATTTATAATTTCGAGTATAACAGTACGATGTCAGAATATTGCACTATCCTTAAATCAATGAAGGCCTTTTCAAATAGCTACCGATAACCAGCTGACACGACGACGTGTTGACGGTATATGAACATTTTTAAAGGTTTGAAAAAATATTAAACTAAAACGGTAAAAGCAACAGTGGAATCGCACGCGTATTTGAACACGGCTTTATTTATTTTTTCGAATCGACATCGTGAAACCTACGCTAGGCGTCTGTCGCAGCCATGAAATTTAAATTATCAGCTACAGTATGATGTATAATATATATATGAAAATTTAACGTTTTAAATTTAAAAGAGTTCAATTTTCGCGGTACATAATTGTGTGTATCTATACTTTTTTGAAAAGTTTTCGTCATAATATAAAAACACAGTTATGTAAATTCATTATTTATTATACTCGTTACTGTTATCAAATTAATCAACATATTAATCTACATACTAATCTGTTTTTCAAACATTTCAGATTGGTCTCGATACTGAGATTAGTACGTCCAAACGAACAATAGTTAAGTTTTACTTTTTTTAGGTATAACTTATGTAATTATATTTTAAATGCTTAATTAAAAAAAAAAAAAAAAAAACTAATTGTACCGTTTGCCTGTATTATTACCAGGATGTCCTATATATAAAAGGGTTGTCTGGAAGAAATCACTATCAGTGATAAGACCGCCTTTGCACTCTATTTTGTATGTTTTTCTTTGTTTCTTTTTTAATGTATTATAATAAATAAATAAATAATAAACTTCGCATAAATTATATTCATTTAAGTAGCATAAACTTGACGACGCACTGGCGCAGTGGTCACAGCAACTGGCTGATGCGCTAGCGGTCTCGGGTTCGATCCCCGCACATGACAAATATTTTTATAGGCCATACAGATGTTTGTCGTGGTCTGGGCGTTTGTGCTTGTGTATCATGTGTGTTTCCGGACTCCCGACACAGGATTCACATCCTACTGGGGGCCGTTGAGTGTGAGACGTTTAATTTTAATAATTTTTTAATTTAATAAAAATTTATCTACAATTTATAGTCTCGATTCAGACAGCTGATACTGTTACTACTAATTATTCTACTTGTAAACTTGATATTTCATAGTATTTTATTTAAAGGCAATATTGTATTGTAGCTTGTATGTTCCACAGGTGTATTTAGAAACAAATTAAATGTTTTAAAATTATTCTAATCTTCATTAAAGCTGCCATTGTTTGTGTCGATTCATGTGTTCGTTTGGCTGAACTATCTCGGCTCATAACACCATAAATGATAAGAAAATTCTACTCCAGAATCAAATTTTTACTTGCTTTATGGAACTAACTAAAATCTAGAAAATAAAAAAAATTTAAGCATACTATAATTTGTAGTATCAAGTTGTGTTTCTTATAAAATGTGGCAAAGATTTCTAACAGATGTGAAAAAAAAAACTAGTGTTTCTGAGTGATTACATGTCTAGGTCTTTCTGGTAGCGCTCTCAGTCTCAAGTGTAACTTCTCATACAATTTTGGTACTCACTAGTAGGTACTGTATTTTACAAACCGCGTGAATTTAAAAATGCTATATATTACTAAACATGTTGTTGTTTTTTTACTGCCAATAATAATTTGTAATTCATAGCTTATGATGTTTTCGACATCCATTAACTTAGAAACAATATCATTTAACTTAGAAAAAGATAGGCACTATTTGGAATATATATTTTGTTTGGTATTTTCATACTCTGAAAATTATCATAATATATACAACGAGAAATCCGTTAAAGAAATTGTTATTAAATATTGGCTTTATTTTTTAGTTTCATTCGCTTGGTTTTCATACTTTAAAAATACTCTACAAATAAAATGCTAAGCCATTAAAACGCATTAACCTTAGAACTTCAAATTCTTGTTTTGCAATCAATTTGTTTTAAAATATTGTTTTAAGTTACAAATCATAAGAATCATATTAAAGAATACTCATCTTGTTTTCTCAAAACGAATACTATTAGACATATTTCAACAAAACTTTGTTTAAATTAATGCCATTGTTATAAAATCGAATTCCATATTTCTGTCACGTGTGTGGTTAACTATTACGCTGTGACTTAAAAACTCTTTATTATTATATTTTATAATCTATAATATAAAAATAAGTCGGGTTTTCCTTCCTGACGCTATAATTCCAGAACGCACGAACCGATTTCCACGGTTTTGCATTCGTTGGAAAGGTCTCGGGCTCCGTGAGCTTTATAGCAAACTAAATTCAGGAAAATTTTCAACAGAAAAGCAGGAAAACAGGGAAAATAATAATAATATAATCTTATACTCTCATAATGAACTAAAGTGCATTGAATCAACTTCTAAACAACACATTGCTTGGCAAAGGCCTCTTCTCCATATAGAAGAAGGGTCATCATTTGACTCTCATCAAATGATTTAAAAATTAAAAATTTTGTAATATTATCTATAATATAAAAATAAGTCGGGTTTTCCTTCCTGACGCTATAATTTCAGAACGCACGAACCGATTTCCACGGTTTTGCATTCGTTGGAAAGGTCTCTGGCTCCGTGAGCTTTATAGCAAACTAAATTCAGGAAAATTTTCAACAGAAAAGCAGGAAAACAGGGAAAATCATAATAATATAATCTTATACTCTCATAATGAACTGAAGTGCATTGAATCAACTTCTAAACAACACATTGCTTGGCAAAGGCCTCTTCTCCATATAGAAGAGTCATCATTGACCCTCATCAAATGATTTAAAAATTATAAATTTTGTAATATTATTATCTATAATATAAAAATAAGTCGGGTTTTCCTTCCTGACGCTATAATTCCAGAAAGCACGAACCGATTTCCACGGTTTTGCATTCGTTGGAAAGGTCTCGGGCTCCGTGAGCTTTATAGCAAACTAAATTCAGGAAAATTTTCAACAGAAAAGCAGGAAAACAGGGAAAATCATAATAATATAATCTTATACTCTCATAATGAACTGAAGTGCATTGAATCAACTTCTAAACAACACATTGCTTGGCAAAGGCCTCTTCTCCATATAGAAGGGTCATCATTGACTCTCATCAAATGATTTAAAAATTATAAATTTTGTAATATTATTATCTATTATATAAAAATAAGTAGGGTTTTCCTTCCTGACGCTATAATTCCAGAACGCACGAACCGATTTCAACGGTTTTGCATTCGTTGGAAAGGTCTCGGGCTCCGTGAGCTTTATAGCAAACTAAATTCAGGAAAATTTTCAACAGAAAAGCAGAAAAACAGGGAAAATCATTTTTCACATACAGAGCCATCTCTGATACATAGCATGTACTACAAACCAATATGGTTTTGCATGGCGGCAGTACGTGGTGTGAGTATCCCTCACGAAAATGAGTTGGTGGCGAAACGGAGTTCGCCGGGTTTGCTAGTAATTATTAATTAAAATATGTTACTAGAAGGATTTTTGAAAATTATTATGAACTCTAAGAAAGATCTTACATTATTATAATAGTTAAAATACTGAGAACAACACGAGTGATTTTTTCCTAATACTTTCTGGGAAATATTTAAATTTTTATTTTCAGATAAACGACTTAATTCAATAGATTGAGGGGAATATTTAGGCTACACACGACTGTCAATAAATGACGAATTGATACCTTTCTAATACTGACAGAATTTTTGAACAATCAATTCACTGGATTTGTAAATTTTCCGTGTTTTTACGCTGACAACTAACTGACATTTACAACATGCATATTTAACTCATATGTTGAAATATTCAAGCTATTTTTATTCCAACCGTTCATACAACAGAGGATCAAACTCTCGATCGAATCGAACTCGTAGACATTATTAAATATACCTTCCTAGCATTATTAATCAAATGTAAAGTTTTAATTACCTCGTGAACGAAATGCAGTCAAATTAGCGTAATATTCACATCAAATTCACATTGAAGCGACGAAGGTATCTATTAATTGACGGTAGCACTGTGGGTAACGTGTAACCAATCAATTTAAAGTGCAGCGAACGCTACGAATCATTTTAAATAGCGGAACCTCGGTTTAAAAATAAACACAGCAGGGAATTTCATACTTTATTAACATAGTTTTTAATACTATATTGCATCGAATATTATGTTTCTGACGTGAAGCGAACACTATAGCAGATTAACAGTCCACTCGACAGTTGTAAGGGTACGTTATAGCTCAATATAACGAAAGTTTTATTTGAAATTTAACGTAATTTTTTTTCATATGCATTCGTGTAGGTATATTTGCACATCGCACATCGGCACGAACAGAGTCACAACACAAAAAAATACGAAATTGAGATAAGTATGCCATAAGAAAGGAAATTTCGAACTTTATCTGCTAAAAAATCATCATAATTATAGTGCCATTCCTCGCCGAGATATTGCATTTAATACCCTTTTTCACCGAGCCACTTTTGTAGCGTAACACTACCTTTTGTAGCGTAAACAGTGTCACATCACAGTTGGTACAAAACGTACCATCCAAAACGTGCATCTAGTGTGTGTAGTACTGTCATAACCCGTATAACAACCCTATTACGGTAAGTAATTTTCATGTATTTGCTTTGATTTCTTGAAAAAGATAGTCTCAACATGTGAAATGACCATATTTTTGAGTTATTCTCACTAAGTATTTTAAAATTAGAGAATAGAACTATCACATCATGTAAAATGACACTGTTCTTGCTTTAATGTTGGTTGATATCGAGTTATTATAAAGGGTAGAACCGAACAAGGCAAGTATCTAATTGGGTATTATTTAATATTAGGTCTCTCCTTCTGCTTTATTGTTACAACTATGCTTTTTTTTACTTTATTAGGACAAAATGAAGCGGAATTGAAAAAGAGCGGATTTCATAATTGATTTAGTTTTACGCGATGGCATTAGCCTGGATGAATCTGAAACTTCTAAAGAAAATATCAACAATACCAACACAACTTCTGATATTGACGATGGTAAGTGACGGTTTTTTTTTTCAAATACCGACGTACTTACAAAGTTTTACTTTATAAAATAAAATAAAAATGTTTATTTCAATTACAAGGGGCTTACTTAAGTATATTAATGTTCTCTTTACCTCAATTTCAGCACCTGCATCTACAAGTTTAAAAAAAATACTTTACAAAATTTTAATTTAGGTGACACAGTACCCAAAGATGAAGATTCATTTAATGAGGATGGTATGTGTAAGTATATGATTTCATCGAGGATAGTGATGATAGCGTCAAAGAACTCGATTTTGTTATTAGTCGTGGTATGCTCAGAAGAAGATTTTTGTGTAATAGTCAGGATGAAGAAGTAACTGGTAACTTGCGTAATTTTTCACTTCTAGGCTAGGTTAAATTCATACAAATTATGTCATAATTATAATTTTATTTTGATTGTGTAAACTATTTTCTAATTTTCATAGTAGTTTTCTAGGGGAGAGATTATCTAATGTCTGAATATAATATGCTATTTTGTTTTTATATCGACAGTTTTGTACCTTTACGTTTCAAATGTAACTAATAGTAAATACCTACAAAGAAACCTACAAATATATTTAATATTACTAACGATAAATATTATTATCTAACAAGTGTTTCATTTCATGAAATCTTTCATATTTTGTCGACAAAAGTGACACATTAGAGGAATTTAAAAGTAAAATATTAATATAAAATAGAATAAATATCTTTAGATCTTAAATTCCATGAAAATATAAAAGAGAATTAAATTGTCTTCTTAAATATATCTTTACTTCTCCGATATGCTCTCTCAGAAAATTTTTAATGGAACTATAAGTTCTAAAAAAAAGAAAATCGTGATTTCCCAAAAACTACGTTTATTGTGTTGTGACACTCTCGTTGCCGATGTGCGATATGTAAATATTTATAAGTATGAATGTATGTTTAAGGTTTATTTATTTCTTTTTATTAGATTTACAAAGAAGTTAGTATAAAGCGTGTGTTTGTTGTATGTGTTCTGAGTAGAACAACCTCAAGATATGCTTTATAGTTTACTTACCTATCCTTAGTCCTTTAGCTGTGATGTGTGTTCAAAGAGACAGACATACAGTTAGACAGAGAGACGGATAGGTAGACAGAAATGTCTAAAAATGATATAAATGTATATAATTAGAGTTTTGTTGTTTGTTGTCTAACTTCAAAAATTTACGACAAAAAAAAATCTGAAAGAAAAAACAGACACGTGAATAATTTTTTTATATGTATAGATAATTTTAATTCTATAGAATTCTTAGATAACGGAAACGAGAGTAATTTGTATCTTTTAAATGCACAAAACGCAACCGGGTTCATCTGAAGTAAATCATGTTGATTCCGTTTCAGTTGTGATCGGTACATCAATCGTACCGCTGCGCGTGCGCATAAACACAGTCTATATTTCTAGGGTTGCCACACGTGTATTTCTTTAATGCATTAATTACTAACAGATGATTTTACTTTAACGTAAATATCGTGACTCATTTATTTAGATTCATAGATTATTTTATTATTACTAACATAAGAATAAAT
Source organism: Euphydryas editha (assembly GCA_036937285.1). Taxonomy (NCBI): domain Eukaryota; kingdom Metazoa; phylum Arthropoda; class Insecta; order Lepidoptera; family Nymphalidae; genus Euphydryas; species Euphydryas editha. Next base: position 3,988,601 of record JAUPFZ010000011.1, on the reverse strand, counting down.
TGATGATGTCGTACTTTTTTTTTTTGCACACGTGTACGTATCAGTTCAATTTAAGAAATTACGAAATAATATATTTATAAAGTTGTTTATATTAAATATTATACGCTTAACTTTCTTTTTTATGCATAGATTTATTTATAAATTAGTAAATTTTTTACAATATTACTACATATATACATATGTCACCGTAAAATCGTAAATACCGTTAGATTATAATCGATCTCGCAAGATTGTGAACTGTCGAAAGATTGTGAACTGTGACATACTAACTGATTTGAAGGTTTCGTCACTTCGATAGATTATAATCTACCGAAAAATAATGCTTTAAATTGTAAGCAGTATGTTACAGTTCACAATCTTTCGACGATTCGCAATCTCGCGAGATATATTATAATGTAACCGTATTTACAATTTTACGGTGATACATACAAAGCAAATCTTAAACTAATTATTCACAGACAATTTTGGTATGAATCATGTCCGCGTGGAATGGTACCAAGAATACTAGCAGCATATCCTCTTTGAATCGCAATTCCGATTCACTGGGAAAAAATACATCAGCCCTCCTGTCACCAGTGGAGGCTATGAGACGTGGAGTCAATTTTTATAGAATTTTTTTTCGCACTGCTTCTCCAAGGTTCAAGTGTTTCGACTGCAAACGGCACAAATACATAATTTGGAATAAGCTATCATTAAAATAGTCGAGTCGTCTTATATAAGTTTCAAAATTAGCTAGAATATTATAAAACTCAAGTCGAGATAGACAGTGAATTTGAACACGTCAATCGACACCAAATGCGGGTTCAAATCCAGTCTTTGAAATTCATCTTGTGTTCAGCAGTAAAGGAAAACATAATAAAATCTGCATAGTTTGGAAGAAAATTTTAAGACTTATGTGTACAACTTGGTGTAGCTCTATAGTTTCTCTTACAAAAAAAGGAAGAGGTCGCGATGCCCAGCTGTGGGGAGTTCACAGGTGTTACAATTACAATTAAAAGTTTTTACCTATTTGTAACTCAGGTTTAAACACAAGGAAAATAGGATTAAAAACCACCTCTGTCATAAATATGATATATTTATAATGTACAACATACATATACTGTAACCCTATTTTGTTTACATATAGTTCGACTCAATGCAGGTGTAAAAATAACATAACAGTCGATGAACCGCACAACTTTGTAGTCTGTACCGCGTTCGTAAACAAAAAAGTAAAATAAATTCTAAACGGTGTACACGAGCACTGTTTAAAAAATTGCTTTACAAATGCCAGATAGCGCTATTTTTAACCGAATTAAAAAAAATCAACAGAATATTATATGTTTTAAAAAATATATATGTATATTATTTTGATTTAAGATTTATAGTCAAATGTGGTTAATTGGGCCCTTAATACGTGAGAAATCTCTGTTATTGATAATTACAATGTGGTTCCAAAACTTTTGCATTGAAATATCTTTGTTACTGATAATTTTTAAACCAATTTGACTGATATTTAATTTAGTAGATTTGTTACATCTATAATTGAGACTTTATAGTTCAATAAGATGTTTAAGTGAGACATTTTATCAGGCTTAGACAAGTTGTGACAGGCTTGTTTACAAAAAGTCTGATTTCTACCTCTCCCCTCTCTTTCCGGGATCCAGGATGACTAGCATTTTAACCTGTCTGTTTGACAAACTGTGCAAATGAAAGCCTCTATATGTGATTAAAAAATCTAGGTCCATTGAGACCCCAGCTATATAGATTGTGTATCACTGAACTACCTTAGTGGTGCAATGAAATATGATGATGATCCACTGATGATCTGAGATGATGATATTACTCTATATTGGTTATTGTTTTCATAAGGTACAAATAAACTTCAGATGCCACAATGTTATTAACGTTAAAAATAAACACGTCACACATAATCATCAGTTGTGTTGTGGGAGAAAAATTGTCGTAACGTATCTCACGCCTAGTCTCTTTAACCCTTATGAGGCTATCAAAAATTTTCACATACACATAATCATAAATACTAATATGATATATTTTAACCGACTTTAAAAAAAGGAGGAGGTTCTTATTCCGTCTGTTTATTTTTTATATGTTTGTTACGCAAAATTACTCCGTCAATTATGAATCGATTTTCGATTCTTGATGATTCTTTTTTAGTCGGTAGGTCATACTTCAGAGTTCGTCCCAAAGAAATTTTATCGGAATCAATTGAGCTTTTAAGGAAAATCAACAAAAACAATAAGAAAAAAAAATCAACAAAACCAAAAAATAAAATTTAATAATATAATAATAACACAATAATACTACTAATAATAATTTTCTTTTTTTAAACGTAGCGTTCATTTTCGTCTCTACTTTTTTCCAAATGGCGGTATCTCATTTGAGCAACGCGTTTGTAGATTATAAATATCCCACTACTGGGCAAACTATAGGATAAAGTTGGAAGCTGAGTCCGTCACGTTGCTAATCGCTGAATTAGCGAATACTCTACCAAGAGTAATGTACTCGTATGTTGTTGCCGATTGACGATCGTTGTATGGTGTTCATTATAACAACCGGGATGTAGAGCCTAGCATAGCGAAGCCTGTATGGAGAACGAAAAACGAAAAGCTCTACTTTTCGTATTTTCCGAGTCGCGGTGAGGAGATCCACAAGGAGATGCAGCCAGACCATAAAAAATATTTTTACAAATATAAATATTCACTCAGAACGAGGATCGAACCCGCGACTGCCGGTGATAATAAAACTTTTGTTGCACCACTATAGTCTACCTAAGTTCCTAGTAGCGGAAAATACCTCTATATAAACGGGAGGGCATTCTACAAACTTCACATATAAGAATCGTGAATGAGTATATGTTGAGCGCATATAGATGCTTTGCTAGGAATAGTATATAGTATTGCTGTAGATAATTTTGTGCTGTCTTGTGCGTACGTGTGTGTGCATGCATGCATGAATGGTGGGTGTGTGTGTTTGTGGAGTTGTGAATATCAGCAATACAAACAGAAATACATATGTTTTAGGAACGTAACTAAGGTATTGGTTGAAATGTAATATGCATATAGTTATAAAATTCAAAGATTTCGCTATATAAAATATCGTACTGCATAAATAAAGGAGAAAATTATATTTATAAGGAAGTGTAGAGTAAACTTATCGGTTTCTTATTAATAGTAAAGCGGTAAACACTTTAGTTATTAACTACTATAATTATATGTATATGAACACGTACCTAATAACCAATCAATGAATCAAAAAGATATCAGGAAAAAATGCTCGAACCAAAGAAAAAGTCGTATAAAATCATAATAATATTATGATTTTAGTATCCTCCCAAGTAATTCTAATATTTTTATCATTTATATCTATATTTATAATAATTGAATGCAAACTTTTGGTAAAAACAAAATCAAACAACAGAAAGTTTGTCACTCAATCGTAATATTTATTTTAGCTTTAGATATGAAAGTGTATTAGAAATGCCATCTAAATTATTCACTTAGTCTAAAAAAAAAAAAAAATTGAAATAAATAGAATCGATTCGATTGTTTTACTAATTAACACTAGTTTATTATATATATATATATATATATATATATATATATATATATATATATTTTTTTTTTTTTTTTTAAATATATTATATTTTTTAAATATTAATTAATCAATTAAAAATTATTATATATTATTTATTTATTATATATAAATTACGCCTCACGTATTAAACACTGACTCAATATATTATAGTAAAGTCAAATAAAAAAAAAATCTAATTAAATAATGAGAAAAGTAAAACCGAAGCGATTTCTCTAATAGGACACTGTCCCAGTGTCCCAAATCCTTGTGATTGTTTTTATATTAAAGCTACTTAATTACTCTATATTGAAATTATTCTTCTTGAATAATACGCATATGACGTAAAAAATAAAGTTAGTCATACTTCAAGGGTCATCTTAAGTTCAACGTTTTACATAGATGTTAATTTCCAGAATTCAACCGATTTCAATAAACTAAACTGTCATACTGATATCAAAAATTATCTTCAAACTAATAAATTACTTTACTAACTCAGTTTTATAATTTTTTACAGTGAGCAATTTTGACAATTAGCTCACAGATTCAAAAAGTGCAGACAATATTCCTTCTACGCACGTTAACGACATTAAAGTAAAACTGAAGGATGTGATTAAGCGTATGTGTAATGCACTGCTCTCGAGCACTCAACTCGACATTTCACTTCCGTTACCTCTGTTCTATGGTACGGACCCTTTTTAATTTGTAACATTAAAGCAGTCCGCCATTCGAAATAGCAAATAAAATCCCTGTATTTAAATAGGGTTGTCAATAAACGAAGCTTTATTATGCTTAAAATCAACATGGGGTATGAAATTGTAATGTCAGATAGTTTATCGTGAATTGCTGTTGTAAACCACGTGACGAATTTTCGACGAGTGTATTTATATATAGTTATAGTCTGACAAGAATAAATTGATAAAAATATGTCTAAAACAGTAATTAACTCAAGTAGTGAAAGTATAAATAAAAAAAAAATGTTTTAAAACGCACTTTTGAAGCGCGCGTGCGTGTAAACGACTATGTATAATAATATATTATAGTTAATGTGACGCTACCATCGATTTGAAATGTATAGTCCATTAAGAAAAAACAGCAAGAAACTCTACAGTTCTACTACTCGTATAAAAACTGTTAAAATATTATTTGTTGTTGCGTCCATCAATCATATAATATATTTTTAAGGTTAGCAGGGAAGTGGACATCAGGTGCCAATCAAAATACAAATTGTAAATTATGCGACGTTTCGATCCTTTATTGGACCTTCATCAGGCATCTATAACAATTGTTTACACATAAGAAAGCGCTGATTGCACAATCTAAATCACTGTTAAAATATTTTTTAATAATTATGAATTGAATCATATGCCCGGTATGAAAATCGGCACATACTGAGTTAATCATGAAATGTTGGCACATGACAACATTGAAATAATATCACAAAGCTCGTTGAATCGTTTGTTATTGGGATCAGTAAATTTTGATACTTACCTAACAAAATCTTAATATTATATTCGTCTAAAGCAAATGCATGTATATTTTAGAATCATCTCACGATTATGAATTAATTTTGTACAATATTAAAATAAGTTTATCTAATAACCTAGCTGTGTTTTACCTGATAAAGGTATTAGAAACATTATGGCTCTATGAGGTCAGCGAGATTAAACAAAATGTTTAATTCGATAGTCAACTATTCAGATAGTATAAAAATCACATAAACTAGATAATATTTCAACGATTGATTGTAATGAAGATATAAATTGTAGCGTGTTATTTTATAGCTTACGTTTCTTCTGGATAGTGTGTGTAAATAAAATCTAATGAAATGAATTGAATAATAAAATGATTTAAGTAGTTTCGGAGTTTAATAACAAATAATAATTAATCAAATATTTTCTTAATCTAAATAGAATAAAAATGGTACGCACGACTTTGTTTGCATTTAGTATTGTTTTACGATTGCACATTAGTTATAAAATTGTTTTATTTTTTAACCGACATAGAAAAACCGACGATAAAAGAGGAGGTTCTCAATTCGACTGTATTATTTTTATGTGTTGTACTTCATAACGTAACTTTATTTCAAGAGTAAGAGAGCAATTACTTACATTTCAAGTGGGTTTGGTACCCACCAGTTTTTAAATAATAAGAATACTTGTTTATTATTCAGTATTTTCATGACTTCGTATGGTGTGTGGGAATTTTATTTTACTGTTTTGGGTTACGTACACTAGATGTCAGCCGTGGTTCAATTATTCATTTGATTTAATAGCTTTCAATGGTACCAAAAGAGTTCATATGATTTCGCCAATGTCGTCCAGGATGGTGTAACGGTTGAAATTACAACCTTACTTAAATATTGAAGATGGAATAAATAGTTTTAAATTAGTTAATAACCCACCAATTAGAACACCACAAATATATGAATCTGTGGTTACAGCGACACTTTATTTCGATTCGAGTTAAATTCATTGACGTAGTTTGTTAGGCGCATTTAAATTTTAGCGTGATGCTTTATAGCGTCTAGCCTACCTCAATACAAACTAGAATCTAAAATAAATAGAATATGGTACTTGTAAAAGTATACGTGTTTAATATTTGAAGAAATTGGTGTAATATTACTAATTTTCAAATATTTCGTTTTTCTAATGTAATAGTTCTAAATCGAAATAGTAAATCTTTAGATCAATGATATTGCATCCTGTAGAGTTGCTTATGAAGTTCCGCATGTAGGAACAGTCTAGAAGTTTATGCTATCTATGTTTAGGCCAATCTATAGGCATACATATAATATAATATATGCTTTTCAATCCCACACATTAGATATTTGAAACTACGTACCTTTAAGCATTAGCAGACGTTATCTAACTCACATCTGAAGCGTCACAGAAACAAATGACGTGTCAAGTACAATCTTGAAAAATGGTAACCCTGGTGTAAACTTTATACGAATTTTGGATATTTATAACGTAAGATATATTTTAGTTATATATTACTAGCGGCCCGCCGCGGCTGCGTTCGTGGTCTGTATATGTACCTAAACTTTCCTCATGAATCACTCTAGCTATTGGTGAAAACCGCATGAAAATCCGTGCGGTAGTTTTTGAGTTTATCGCGAACAGACAGATAGACAGACGCGACAGAGGACTTTGTTTTTTAATATGTAGTAATTAGCGAGACACAACAGTGGTTTCACATTTAAGTAATTATCTCCAATGATTTAGGTTGTTTATTTTCATTTCACATTTGTTGTTATGAAAATGTTTGATATCAAAACTGTCAAACTGAACGTAAATTTATATTTGTTTGTCATGATTTCACACAAAGTACCATCCTTATCCCTGTCTCTGGTTTTTCCAGTAGATTTTCCGAAAAAAAAAATCATATAAACTGTGTGCCAACATTAAATTTTAAAATACAAGTTAAGTGATGACTGAACTGCATCAGCCTGTAAACGTCCAAGTAGTCCCAGTAGAGTTTGCTTAATGCACCACGCTGCTATACTCGGGGTTGGTGTGTAACTTCCCTACCATGAGTAACGATTACTATTAGATGTCTATGACAACAACCGGGACTTGGCTTTACGTGCTCTCCGAAGCACAGTGAGGAAACCCACAAGGACATATACCCAGATCATAAAAAAAGTATTTATATGTATACGAATACTGGCCCGATTGGGAATTGAACCAGCTACCGCCGGCTTTAACAACAACTACTCTGACCATTACAACAGTACGGTGTTGAAGTGATGACATATATTGTAAATTATTTTTATGTATATAAAAGATTTAATTATAATAATTATTGTAGTTTAGACTGTCCATACATGTTTATATAACGATTTGATCATGATTTGATAAGAATTAAAACGTAATATAGTTTTAAATACATAAATCGTTTAAGGATTTTGTATGAATCACGGAACCTATTTTCGTTAATTAGAATTTTAAAACAGCTTATCCTTCAAATTATTTTCCATCTCTTTCCCTCCAAAACAATGAGGACGAGAAATTGAAAGGGAATTACATGCAATTTCATTGACTAGAAATGAGGATACCATTTCTGGAATCCAATTTAACTTCGATATTGAAATTTTATAGGTAAAATGGCCTTGTCTTCGAATGGAAATCAATCTGCTTATAGACTCGGCTAGAATTCTTTCTAGTATTGATTATAAGGCAATTTTTATAAATTCTACTTAATGAAATAGGATATCTACGTCAAAACTTTATCTAGTTCACTTGTATAAAATACTGTATTCAAGACTTCTTTAGAACATATATTCAAAGGAAGGTCAGAAACCCTTATTTATTTTATGTAAATTTTATAAAAGGATAAAAAACTTGCTTTAAACATTTTTAAGATTCCAATATGATTTGTATAGATTAAAAATATTTTTGTAAGTCTGAAAACAGTCAAAAATCAATTTAAATATAATTTACTCCAAAATTATCAAAATATTGTCCTGGTTAATAAAATTCCGGTTTACCGCAATACTCATCCAGCCTCCGCCGGCGACGTTACGTAAATAGTCGTCGTTGGTATAACAAAATATTTGTTTGCCTATATTAATTAACATTGTACAAGTGTTTTTGTTAAACGCTCTAATCTCAGTATTAACACTGTTTAAAAATTCAATGTTTTTGAGGTACGAAGCCTGTTTATCAAGGAAGGTTATAGGCTATAAAACATCACGCAATGAGATAGAGGAGCACAGAAGTAATCATAATCTGACGAGTATCTGAAGTACTTCATATATATAGTATGTCCCCTTTTCGAAATGCATTTAATTTTTAAAAGAATTCCTTAGATGATAATATTTGCAGCGTTCGAAACGGTAGATCTTTTGGAGTACATTCTTTGTATTCTTAGCAATATTCCTTTCGGATTCCGTAACTTGATGAAATAATCGGAAATTGTTTCAAAGGATTTGAGAATTTCTTAATGCAAACAAACTTAGTAAAAGCGAGCACAAGAAGGATTTGCAGTGAACCGATTTATTTTCTCTCTTTTACTTTCGAACTTTGGAATTTTTACGATGATATTGCAAAAAGATTCCTTCATATTAATGATACTTACGAATTTTCTGGAAGTTCTAAATTAGTTCAAATATACTTTAATGAATAAAAATAACGTAATGCTAATGCGATGTGAGATATGTTAAATAATATAATTATTAAAAAAAGGAACTCTTTGACGACTTCTTAAACCGCATCCAAATTTTCCACTGGTATTTTGGATAATCTGTTGGATTCCCTACAATGACGATTGTTATTAGGCATTTATGATAACCACCTTGTTCAAACAATTTCAGTTACTTCTTAAAGTAAAATAGGGTGGTCTACAAGGATACACCTAGACTATAAAAATATTTTAATGAATCCCAGTGTCTGCTACGAGAGAGTGAAACTCGTGACCGCTAAGCCTTAAAGTTTCGTCATCAATAAAAAAAACCGGCCAAGTGCGAGTCGGACTCGCGCACGAAGGGTTCCGTACTATTATCTATAAAAATGGTAAAAATTTATGACTGTTTTATGGGAGCCCCTTTTAAATATTAATTCTGTTTTAATTTAATTATTTATTGTTAAAGTAAATGTATAAGTAAATACTCTGTGAATATTTCAAGCGTCTACCTGTTGCCGTTATCAATATTGAGCAAAAATGAGCAAAAAAAAAAATACGTTTGTTGTATGGGAGCCTGCCTTAATTATTTTTTATTGCGTTATTCAGTATTTGTTGTTATAACGGCAACAGAAATACATCATCTGTGAAAATTTCAACTGTCTAACTATCACGGTTCATGTGATACAGCCTGGTGACAGACAGACGGACAGACGGACAGCGTAGTCTTACTAATAGGTTCCCATTTTACCATTTGGGTACGAAACCCTAAAAACCATACCAATAAATTAGTTTCGATAATTCGTCGTAACAGTTAACATTATTTATTCTAAGCCACACGTGGATTGTATTCATTTAGATTATTAATATAAATATCATTTTGTTATATATGAAATATAGCTCCAATCTCTTGCATAGAGAAGAGGCTTTTGCTCTATAGTTGGATGTTTACAGGCTGATTCATTCATTTCAGATCAATATCATTTAAATGATTCCTTTCACAATAACGGTTTTAAAATTAAATATTCATAAACAGTGGAAATGTTGCCACCTTGCGAATCTAGTTGGGTTCTTGTTTTAAAATACAAATAATAGTATTATATTTTCAATACAAAACTTAAATAATTAAATGCCTATTAATTTAAACTAAGCACTCAAGGAAAGGAATTTCAACGGTGTTTCTCTAATTCCATTTCTCTGAACAATGAATCAGCCCTTCTTTTACCAGATTAGACAATCAGAGATACTTAAAGTTTTATTATTAACTAGCGGCCCGCCCTGGCTTCGCACGGGTATTTAACTAAAATTTTAAAAATTATAAATTTATATTTTTTATCACCTAAATGCGCCATCTAGCGTATAATGGTAAAATATCGTTTTTATATTTAGTGACATTTAACATAATAGTACCTATATTAATTGAAAATGATGTTTATCTAAAATATTAAAACGATTTCTATTCCTATCCGACATATTTAGTAAACTTTTAAGTTTAGCAAAATAATAACTCAAAAATAAGTTTTGTGACTTTTTAAGATTCCTTAGACCAGATGGCGTTGGCGGCGTAGGTACCTATTTCTATTTTCTTAAATATTTATTTTTAAATTTAATTACAATGAAACAAAAACTAAATTATACTGTGAGTTATGTTTAATTTTTATGTATTAAAGTTATTTACATTGGTTTTGTACTTTTTACGTGATATGCGAACAGAGAAAAACACGATAAGAGATGGCGCTGATACAAAAAAAAACGCGCTATGGAAATTTATTCTTGATGATATATAGTGTATTAATAAAACGGAGGTTTTAACAGATTTATTATTTGTATAGATTAATCTTCTTCAGTACCACATCAACAAAAACTAATTATCATATTTTCTATTCATTCTCTCATTATTCATGGAGTATCCAATCGAGTTAAAAGTGTAAAATTCTAAACATTATGCGTTAACACGTATACGAGGGTCAGAAGTTGCATAAAGTTAACTCGTGTGATGATTAAATTAAAAATTAAGAATGCATTTAACAAAATCCCTTACAAAGTATGAATTTGAATATTATAAATTAAGCAGATTTGTTAAATGGTACATTCGTCCTTACTACTATTTGTTCTAATTTCAAAATTTACCGAAGGCTATTATAATCTCGACCAAATGTATTCCACGTCTAACGTGACAATAACGAAATTATGCTCTTTTGACTTTATTCAAAGGCATATAACATTATGAATGAATAAGTGTTATAAACAACCTTGTTAAAACAGAATTATGGTACAATATACTTTTTAACATTTTATACGAACGTTTTAACTTCTTTCATTTAGATCTTAATGGCTGAGGTGGTGTAGCTACTAAACATGTGGAAATCAGCTAGCAACTATAAACTTGCGAATGTTCTACTATTGGACAAAACCCTGTTCTTCTTTTTAGGGAAAGGATTGGACAACAAAATAACAAGGCATGCAATTTTATAATTTGTAATGAACAAAAAAAGCTTAACTGCTTATTTATTGGCATACAGATTATTAGAAAACAGTTATTCAAAAGTCGAACTAAGCGTATACGAGACAGTGGAAATATCGACAAAACGGTTATGTCAGTCCGTCAGAATCGATGGCAAATGATAAGATCAGCATTTCTATCCCCTCATCTAACGTTCAACCGAGTGGTGTTACTGGTCCGTATTTTTAGGGTTCCGTAGATTCGCAGACAATGAACTCGTGTTCTACTTCATTATCATTTTATATGTTTATTTATGGTTACTGCTCTGAACCACAAAGCTGTTTATCCCTATCACCCTCCTTAAGAAACAGGCTTTTATGTATTTTTTAATCAGACAAGTAAATTCTTATATAGATAGTAAATTTTTACAAACAAACAAACATTTAACTATATTATATCAGTGTACTATATCAATATATTATATCGAATTCAAGGAACCTCAGTCAGATATTAATTGCAATTGTTGAGTCTTACAATCTATGCTGTTATGTTATAAATAATTAAGTAGCAACAACAGGCAAGTTCTGGCATTATAAAGTGCACAAAATACTTGAAAACCCTTTATTTTTTAGCAGTTTTTAATTTTATAATCAGTAAAAATAATTTATATACCATTTCAAACTATAGCTATATTTTTCACTCATTACTTTGAGAAGGGTCTTGTGAAAACGTATTTTAAAACAAATTAAACTTAGTTTAAACTTGTCAAAACTAAACTGTGTAAATTAACGTTATTTTTACCTGTGGTTTTGTTTGTTTTGATTTAGTATTGAGGTTACTGACTCTACTTTGAAACGACACTTGTTTGAAGATAAATCATAAACCAGATTAATTAATATTAATTATTAAGATTAAGCCACGAAGGAGAAATAAGGACAAAGCTGTTTGAGCATCCAATTGCGTGCTGTAGTTTTTACACGACCGACGCAGGAAAAAACGAAAAGACAGGCTGAACTTTTTTGTCCCATGTTAAACTTTTTTTTGAGTTATATTATTCTTATAAAACACTACTGTTTATTTTTTTAGTATATGTTCGCAACAATATATATTAATTAAAAAAATCAATTAATGAATAATATTTCAATTATTATTCAATTCCTACTATTAGTTGACACTATCCCTATAAATAATTATATATCTTATTCAAAATACAGTTACAGTATATAAATATACAGTTTTTTTTAAATATCAATTAATTAATTATATTTAAATAATTATTTTCGTTTTATAAGGGAGATAAAAATGTTTCTTTGTTGACCTAAGTAGTAATTTAATAGATTTTTTTTTTAAATATTACTATTTTAAATTTTTAGCGTATGATATATCAAATCATCATACCCTATACAAAGAATAACATATATACGTAATATATAATTCAAAAATTAAATTTTATTTATTCTATGTACTTGTACAGAACTATTTGTGGTTGAGTCTGGTACGCGCTCGTTTGGATTATTTTGATTTGCATACTTTGCATTTTTCAATAGAATTTTAGTTCTGAACTAAAATTAATAACTAGTTCGAACTTAATTAAGCTTTACTAGAACCCGTGGTTTCAGAGTTATATTACTATCATTTTTAAATTTTTTATGTTTATTCAGTGTTAGATGTACATGTATGTATGATTACTAACGTGTAACATAGTTAACATGTAGATAGTTATTAATTGGTTTATTAAGATTTACCAGGCGTGAGGACTCATATATACATTATATATATTTTCGTATAACTTATAACTGAATACATTACCTAATAAGCACTAGAGACTTATTTTTATGGCAATAAAACCTCTTTTTCAGTATATTCTTATTTTAGTAATTTGCCTAAAGGTTAACTAGGAGAGACCGAGAGGTTTCTTCTAGTGACCTCTAAATAAGACTTTAGAGGTGGAAAATATTGTTCTATAACAATTTTTAATTTTCCATGGTGTACAAAAAAAATAACAGTTACACAGAAACCTATATTTAGTTAAATTAATAACGTTAACATATTTTTCGAAAGGAAATTGAATTACCGTAGAAGAGAAATATTGATACCAATGATAGGTACATGATCCAAGTTTTAAGTACATAAGAGTAATTATATAAAGCTTAGATATATATAAAGATTTGTTAATGTTCTGGCGTCTGTTACTTGATTTACATCAAATTGAAAGTTTATTTGGAATCGGCTGTGATTTTAGAACTTCGACTTCAGAAGCAAGACTTCGGTAAGATATTCCAGTAAACTTTGTTCGTTCTTAATACCGTCTCATTTGTTTGATCACACCATTAACTATTTTATTTATTGACTTACTTTCATACATAAAATATTAAAGGGCAGAACGGCTTAGGAACGTATGTCATATGTTTTTTCATTTATTAACTACTAACTACTATTCGATTTTGTTTGCATGGATTATTGTATAACTAGTTTGATTCTGATTTTTTTTTTGGTTTTGTTTTTGATATTTTTAGGAGACTAGCCATAAGTATATTAGAAATATTAATATGTAATTTAATTGTAAGAGGTTGTGTCATGCTGCTTTGCATCCGTACTAGGCCGGCACGACCTGGGTGGTACCTCTCGCTCACATGATACGGGCGTACAGTGACAGCTTTGCTGTCGCGTTTCGTGCGATTTGTGAGTATCCAGTGGCCTTTTGGGGGGTATGGGGAAAAAGAGTGCAACGAATCTGCATCCTCTTGTGCGGATGTTCATGGGCGTCGGTAGTCACCAAAAGGCTCCAACTGCTCGTTTGCCCCCCTATACCTACCATAAAAAAAATGTATCCATTAATGAATATTATATTAACCTTACAAACAGATTATTCAATTATTTATAATATATACATTTTGCACACAATTGTCTTGAAACTTCTTGACTTTAATTAAATAATGTAAAGTAAAGATAATAGAAAAGAAAAAATAGAGAGTAACCGTCCGGAATTCCGGATATGTGGATTAAGCGAAGGTAAACCATTCTGATTTAGTGAAATAAAAATAACAATTAACACTAACAGTCGCAGGTTCATAGTTTATAAAATCTTCGTTACTGGTAAGGAACTTCCCTCTCATTCTATATCCTTTTATTCTTAATCCTTTACTGTTGAAGCTTGTCGTCTTTAGAACTCATTGCCACTGTCTACTCGTATAAAACACGCTCAATCCATAATGACTTTTAAAAAACTCATTTAATTAAAAGTCTATATCGGGTGTTATCGCGTTTATTAAAACTTTACAGTTCACAGTTACTTTACAGTTACAGTTCACACAGAGACCATGGACGCTGTAAAGGGTCCGAAACGTCGGAAAATAATTTAAAATATTGTTAAACTGTAAACTTTTACTAAACGCGATAAAATCCAATATAGACTTTTAATTAAATGAGTATAATTCGTAGAACAGTATATTTAAAAAACTTGTCAAAGCAATTTGTTTATCATCTTGAATCTCAAAATTATTGTATTTTACTTTTTTTTTGACTGACCCGTTGGCGCAGTTTGCAGTGGCCCTGTTTTCTGCTCAAAGGGTTGTGGGTTCGATTCCCGCCCCGAGTCTGGGTGTAATATGTGTTTATTTATATATGTATTATTTATATGTATATTTATTTAAAAAAAATTATATCAGTCGTCTGTTACCTAAAACACAGGCATTAAGTTGCCTACCTTAGGAACAGACGTCCGTGTGTGTGTGTGTTAAACATATTTATATATCATATTAAACATATTTACTACTTAAATTGAGCAAATTATTTGTTATGTATATTTTAGTATTTGAGTATGTGTATATCTATGTATGTATATGTGTATGTATGTATGTATGTATATATGTGTGTATGTATATATTTATGTATCAATATCACTACATTTCGTTTTTTTTTAAATCTTCATTTTAATATCTCGCGCGTTTAATAATAAACCGAAATAAGTCAAAATTTGTTGATTTCTACTTTTTCTAATAAAATTAACTAACTCAGCTCAAAGAATAGGTACAATCTGGTTGCCACGCGAAACAGAGCAAAATGACCGATTTAATGGATTACAAAGACGACAGAATGCCTCCACAAGGTAGAGGTTCAAAACTTTGACAGCGATTTCCCACAAAAGTCTTTTTTTGACTTACCTTTGTGCAGGTACTTACCAAAGCACCCGTGCCCGGTAATCTCTATATTATATTGGTGTGCAAAAATAATAAATGAGGAAATTTTCCGCTAACCTGCAGTGGAACAGTTGCGGATTAAGCCCTAACCCTTCTTCCGCGAGGTCTTTGCCCAGCAGTGGGATGATTACAGGCTGTTTCAGTCAAAATACAGTAGTTTACATACTAGCATGAATTGGAAAATAAAATGTATTTTTAAAAACCGATTTAATATAAAGTACAAAATAATATTTTTATTTTTGTTCATACACCTTCCATTTCAAAGTTGGGCTAGTTATACAAAATAATAGTGTATGAACAGGTTGTAAACATTTATATATTATGTATGTATGATGAGTGATTCCTCTACGCAATCACAGGAAGCGTTAATTAAAAAATATATATTTCGAATTCAATTTGTACCTCCCTTTTCAGTCTTGATTAAACGATTCAGTTTAAAAAAAAATGCACCTTTATACAAAGGTGCGAAGGCAGACGCATCAAGTGTGAAACTGAAAAATATTGATGCAAAGCAGGCCATACAAAACCGCTCGACTCTGTCAAAGGGTTCCGTTGATCCCAATCGTACTGGCTGTCATTACTATGTAGTTAGCTAAAACAAAATGTATACAAATCTCAAACGTCTACAAAGGTTATTTTCCAGGCACCAGGTCTCTTGTTTGAACGAGGCGATGAGCATTGAGGACCGTCACAATAGCGCTGACGTCAGATGCCTTCCTTTGATGAATAAACCTAAGCCAAGTATTATACGTCATTTGAATATCAACCTAATTACTATGATAATAAGATTGATGTTGCTTATTTGATTATGAGTTTAATATTTTGTTTATTAGCGCTGTAGATAATCCTTGAGATCAGTGTGTAAGATTATTTAATAAGGTTTAAGCTGCTTCTTAATTTTTAAAATTTTAAGTTTTATTTTCTTTATAAATGATTTTTATTTAATTTCGTATTAAGGAACCGTGATAATAAATGGCAAGGCGAAAATAGTAATTTACTTTGCTATCTTGCTTCTCTGTATTAAACCATTTCGTTCATTTCATACAAAAGTGGTAAAGCGTGCTGTTTACCTCGTTTAATACAAATAGTAAACAACAACCGAACAACGGGATTAAAGAACTTTGCTGATTGAAATAATATTAATCATTTATTTAATCCTTTACGTACTTTTTTACAATTAGGTTATTCAAAGAAAAAAATTAATATATCTGTTTAGTGAATAAAGTATTGTAACATTTGTTCAGTACATTAATTCGAATGGTTGGGGTTTTTAAATATTAATTCTAATTTAATTAAAAGTCTAAATCGGATTTTATCGCTTTTATTTGTTTAAAAACTTTACAGTTTAGCGATTTTTTTTAATAAAATTAAATTATTTCCCGACGTTTCGGACCCTTTATAGCGTCCATGATCTCGGGGGACTGAGGTGGTGGGTGTCCGAATAATGAATCATTATCGCGTAAATATAAGAGAACAGTATATTAACTCTAATTTAAAATTATTTGGAGTTATTCGATGAAACAATCAAAACAAACATATTTAACAGTATTTTTTTTTTTTCAATATTTATACATGCAATGCATATTTGAATGGGAATATGATGGTATTGTTAGGTTTAAATTCTATGATGTATAATTCTCACAAATGGATAGGTAAATTATTAAATATTATAACAAATATCTTTATTTCAAATAGAAAAAAAATGAACAGAACAATTTTACATTTTATAATAATGTCAAAGGATATATATTTTTTTATAGTTCTTTTTTAAAAAATTTTAAATATAAAAAAGTCATATATATTTTAACATGCCAGTATGCTTAAACATGCCCCCGGGCGTTGGAAGCATTACTTCCAACAGAACCATCAGCTTCAAGTAGAGGGCACATCTTGCTGAAAGATCTTCTCATGACACCGGTAGAGGTCTTGACGTCGGCAACGCGACTGATGCCATCAGAACCTGGATACAGTGCAATTATGCGGCCCAATCTCCACTTTAAAGGTGGAAGGTTGTCTTCCTTCAGAAGAACCAGGGAATTAATTTTCAGTGGGTCCTTAAGAGCGAACCATTTCACCCTCTGTTGGAGTTCTGAAACATATTCTTTACTCCACCTTGCCCAAAAGTGTTGGCGGAGTTGTTCAATCCTTTGAAATCGTGTTAAATATGTGGAAGAATGGTTCGTAATGTCCTGTGATGGCAGTGATGTGAGAGGTCTTCCAATTAAAAAATGACCAGGAGTGAGTGGCGTCAAATCATCTGGGCTTGTAGACAAAGGCGTCAGAGGTCTTGAGTTTAAAATGGCCTCAATTTGTGATAACGTGGTGTAAAGTTCCTCAAATGTTAAATTACAATTTCCCAACACTCTCTTTAAGTGAAATTTTGTTGATTTTACACCAGCCTCCCATAATCCACCGAAATGAGGTGAATACGCCGGAATGAAATGAAAATTTATGCCATCATTGGCTGCGGTTTCCAACAAGGTTTTATTGTTATTAATTAAAAACTGAGAAAGCTCATTATATGTACCTACAAATGAGGTACCATTGTCCGAAAACAAATTTGTAGGCTTACCTCGGCGTGCTATAAACCTACGCAAAGCTGACTGATAATTGCCACTGGTCAAGTCGCTCACCAGTTCAAGGTGAATCGCTTTAGTAGCAAAGCAAACAAATATAACTATGTATACCTTCATGAGCCTACAACCGCGACCCCGGTGACTAGCAGACATTATAGGTCCTGCATAGTCAACGCCTACATTTTGAAAGGGGTAACTAGGGGTAACACGTTCTTTTGGTAAGTTTCCCATTAAGGGGGCAGCTACTTGACCTCTAAATCGTTTGCACCGAATGCATTGACGAAAACATGCCCTTGCTAAAGAACGACCACCTATCGGCCAGTAAGTCTCTCGGATGGCGGCTAACAATAGTTGCGGTCCTGCATGCATAAGTTTAATATGCTCAAAACGAAATAACAATTTAGTGAAATGATGTGTGGACTGTAATAATATAGGATGTTTCTGAGCATAAGTGAAATTTGAATGAGCTAATCGCCCTCCGACACGCATGATGTTATTTTCATCTAGAAAAACATTGAGTTTTATTATATTACCTTTTCTTAGTAATTCCTTTTTATTAAGTAGTAATTGATATTCAGGAAATGATTGATTCTGAGATAATTTAATTAATGATTTTAATGACAAATCTAATTCTTCGCTTGTGACTGAATTATTAACCTTTGCCTTATTTTTGCATGTATGTATGAACTTTAAAACATAAGCAAATGATCGTTTCAATCGTAATAAACTAGAAAAACGTTCAAAGTCAATTATGGATCTGTTTGAATCTACCGGCTTTAAGATTGAATGAAATGTAGCTTCCTGGCGAATTTCAGGTAGATTGTTGATAACTCCAGGATTGGTTGGCCAGTCTGATTTATCACTCTGTAAAAATACAGGACCTGACCACCAAAGTTCTAATGATTCCAACAAATTAACATTAACACCACGAGATATTAAATCTGCAGGGTTATGGTGAGTGGGAACATACCTCCATGTCTGAGCACTAGTTCTTTCTAGGATGTCAGCAACACGATTACGCACAAATGGTTGTAATCTGATCGGTAACATTTTTAACCACCCTAACACAATAGTGGAATCAGTCCAAAATGTGACAGAATTGAATTGGCAACGAAGTGAGTTGATGATTTTATCGTACAGCCGTGATCCAGTTAATGCTGCACAAAGTTCAAGTCTTGGAATCGTGGTAGGCTTGATGGGAGCGACACGACTTTTTGCCATCAATAGTCGAGTTAAAATATCTCCCTTATCATTTAAACTTCGCACATATGCACATGCGCCGTATGCTCGCTCGGAAGCGTCCGTAAAAATATGGATCTCAATAATTTTATATGACTTACAAATTACGTGACGTGGAATCTTAATATTATTTAAAATATGTAAATTTTTAATTATGTCTGCCCAAATCTTAATGATGTCTGAACTTAACTCATCATCCCAAGAAAGTTTGCGCAACCACAAAGTTTGTAGCAAAATTTTCATTGTGATAACACACGGTCCTAGCAGACCTAATGGGTCAAAAATTTGAGAAATAACAGAAAGAATGGCTCGTTTAGTATAACGTTGGGGAGCTGATGAACTTGTAGGAAAGCAAAGACTATCTGAATCGATTTCCCAACCTAAACCTAATATTTTATTGGGTTCAGTACTACCTCTATTTAAATCAATCGTTGATTGAGTAGTCTCATCAACTATGTGATGACTGTTGGATTTCCATTTTCGTAATGGCATACAAGCTAAGGCAAGCTCTTTAGTAACTTGCTCACGTATGTTTAATACCTCATCGATGCTGTTTCCTCCGGTAAGTAAATCATCGACATAAAAATCATGTTTGATTATGTTACTTATTTTCTCATCCTTGCATTCAAGGCCGATTTGATGAAGACATCGAGTGGCAAGAAACGGTGCACTAGCTGTGCCGTATGTGACGGTGTTCAATTTATATATTTTAAAAGTATCAGTTGATACATTACGCCAAATAATCTGCTGTAGGTACCTACAATCAGGATGAACAGATACCTGCCGATACATTTTCTCTACGTCGGCAGTTAGAACAAACGTATGTTGTCTAAAACGTAAGAGAATTGATAGTAAATCGTCTTGAACTACAGGGCCCACCATCTGAATATCATTCAGTGAGACTCCAGTAGTCGTAGGACTGCTAGCATTAAATACGGCTCTTAATTTTGTAGTCGTACTACTTTCCTTCAAAATACCGTGATGCGGAATATAATAAGCATTATCAGGAGAATCAGACATACGTATTTCTGTCATATGACCTAAGTGTTCATATTCAGTCATAAATTCCTGATACATTTGCTTAAGCGAAGGTTGTTTGTCTAACTTACGCTCTAATGATAAAAAACAGCCTTTGGCTCTTTGAAATGAGTCACCCAATAAATGGTGAGATTCCTTTAAAGGAATTTTAACACTAAACCGTCCATTCTCTAACCTTACAGTATTTTTATTAAAATGATCCTCACATGATTTCTCTTCTTGAGAATAATGAGATGACTGAAGGCCAACTTCTTCGAGCTGCCAAAACCGCATAAGCTGGGTTTGTATGTCATCTTCATCAGTGTGGGTACGGCAATTAAACCGTGAAAAATTACATCTAATATAAGTAAGGGGTACCGACTTTAAATTTGAATTAATTGGTCCGGATACTAACCAACCTAACTTGGTTTCATAAAGTACTGGTTGACCCTTACCTAAACTTACTCTTTGCGATCCTAAAACATCCCAAAAAATGTCAGCACCTAGTATCAAATCAATGTTTGAAGGCCTGTGAAAACAAGGATCTGCTAAAGAAATATTAGATGGTAAACTTAAATTAGAAATATTTATTTCACGAGACGGGACTTTATCTGTAATGGTTGGCAAAATTAAACATTGAATATTTGTTGAAAACTGTTCATTCAGAGATTCAGCTTTCACGTTACACATCTTATTTACTTCAGTTAACGAGTTAGTAATTCCAAGAACCGATTTACTAATGTTCTGATAAGGCAATTTTAATTTTTCATACATTTGTTGCGACATAATGCATGACGTACTTCCGCTGTCTAGAATGGCACGAGCTATGTGTTTTCGTTGTTGAGAATCGTACAACGTAATGAGTGCAGTGGACAAAAGTACTTCATTATAATTGTGTGTGTTACTAGTCGGTGTAACACTTGATGACAGTGTTACCTCTCCACTCAGACAACCAGGCACTGGTGGTGCCGGTGCACGCGGCGATGACACACTATGACAATTACCTGTCGATGTAGCTTCAGTTATCGCATTCCTAGACTTGAACTCAGAGATGTGAATTAAAGTGTTGTGTTTACGTTTACAAATCTTGCAACTCGGTTTCTTACATGAATTAGCGAAATGACCGCTTCGGAAACAGTTAAAACATATTTTATACTTAGGTAATAATTCTAACCTTTCTTCATTGCTCAATGCAAGAAACTGTGAACAGCTACTTAAATAATGTTGACCATTACATTTTGGACACAACTTAGAAGATACAATATTATGACTTGTATTGTTAACACTTTGGACTGAGACCAGTGTTTTTGATTTTGAATTGTGTTTGATAGTCTGAGACAAATTATGGTTAGTAATACGTGACATTTCTAGAGTTTCAATAAAGTCGGCATGACGACGAAGAAATGACATAAAAAAGTCAAAGGTTAAAAACTGATCCTTACTTAGGCGTCCCTTGCACTCTTCCCACTCACGATAAGTTTTTGAGTCTAATTTATGTGTGACAATATAGATGAGAAGAGTGTCCCAGTGTTTAGTAGGCTCGCCGAGCGTTTCCAACGCTCTTAAATTTTTATTGATGTGATCTAGTAGTCGTTTTAATGTTATGGAAGACTCCCGTGTTATCGGTTCAATTTTGAATAACGCTGATACGTGATTATGTATTAATACACTTTTATTATCGAACCGATCACACAAGAGATTCCATGCGACTTCATAGTTACTTGCAGAAAACCCAATTGAATGTATTACGACTGCCGCTGACCCTTCTAATGATGCTCGTAAATAATGAAATTTGGTAATGACATCTATGTCATTATTATTATGAATGAGACTCATGAAGGTATCGTGAAATTCCAACCAATTATCATATGATCCACTGAACTTGGGTAACTGTATAGTAGGCAGCCTTACTGGCACATTGCTGGAATGTGAACCTTTATTACTGACATCGTCTAAATTAAATAATTTTTCATGATCACGTATCACGCTTTGAGCCCGTGCAAGCGTACTAAAATAAAAAGACTCAAACTTTTCGCGATCACACAACAAGGAACTGGGTTCATCAGTTTCACATTCCAACGCCAATTGTACCTCATCGTATTTGTTATATAATAGGTTTACCTTGCTCAATCGCAACTGCAACTCACTTACATCAGCTGATCGCATCAGTGAAACATTTAATTTATCTAAATAGTTGGAAAACACAGTCAATTGTCCTTTATAACTGGCTCGTTTTTTAAGTAATTTAGATTCCTCTCTTTCTGTCATTGTGAGGGCTGATGTAGTTAATCAACCTGAAATTTTACAATTGACAATATGTAATATTTCTTATGTACAGTAACCGACAAAAATACTAATACCTAGTTATAGGCTCAGAATCTAGCAACTACAAAGTAACAATAACAAAGTTATTTCTTTTATATAAATTAATATTAACTATAATTAGTAAGTTAGTATCTAGTATAGATAGTTTATAATGTACAAATTGACATTAATTTATAAATATTATTTAGTTTGTAATACCTTTTAATTATATCCTAATTTGTGAGAAAAATCAACTATGTACCTATCTAACCATGAATTATATCTACCTAGTAAATATTTAATTACCTATAATATCTAAACACCTTAATAATGTCCTTAAAAGGCTCAAATGTTATTGTTTAACATCAATTTAAAGTATTTAGTTATAAGTAGCTAGGTGACAACCTTTGGTTACATTTAAATTATTAATTAGGTACTAACCTCGATTTTCATTAAATTATTACTAAATACCAAACAATACCTGAAGAGTGATGGGTCAAAAATCATTATATCTCGAAAAACTTTATTACATGAAGCGATTTTTATAATATTAGCTGCGCCTTTGAAGATCTCTTAAAGTTAGCTTTTCTCTTGACGCCGTTTAGCAATTATTTATTAGTTCTTATTTTAGTAATCCGTGATATTTCCATCTCCTCTTCTTAAACCCTGATTATTCCTAGATTATATTCAAATCCGGCTCGATCTTGGACCATGAATGGGAATATGATGGTATTGTTAGGTTTAAATTCTATGATGTATAATTCTCACAAATGGATAGGTAAATTATTAAATATTATAACAAATATCTTTATTTCAAATAGAAAAAAAATGAACAGAACAATTTTACATTTTATAATAATGTCAAAGGATATATATTTTTTTATAGTTCTTTTTTAAAAAATTTTAAATATAAAAAAGTCATATATATTTTAACATGCCAGTATGCTTAAACAATATTTTCAAAGGCTGATGAATTTATTGATTGTTTGAATGCCCTAAATTAAGGACGCTCCGGTAAAGGAAATATAGTATCGAGCACGATATATCGCTATATCTCATACTATAGCAAGATTGAATCACCTCCAATTTGTGTACGGTACCTCGCAAGATTATGAGATTACAATTAGCTTCATATATTTTGTTTTATTAGGCACTATTTAAAAAAAAATGTATCGTTTAACCAAAATAATGTTTATTATACAAATTTTTTCGCTACATTCAGTAGGTACATATTTTATATTTCTTCCTTAAATCGGAACAGTACAAAAACCCACCTGAGATCTCATCAGGTTTTGAAATCGCACGTGATTGCATTATTAGTTCAAATATATTTTAAAAATCTCATTTTATACAAATCTGTATTTTGGGAAGGTTACAGGCTATATAATATCCCGCTGTAAAGCATAGAATCGAAAAAGTAAACAAAAATGGGTGAAACCGATAATGAAACAGCAAGCAGAACAATACAAAATAAGTATTTATTTATTCTTCTTTATTATCATACCAATCCATATATCGTACTCATAATATTGAATCGCATTGGTCAGATAAGTCGGTGGAATAAAGTACAAATAAAGAAAATTCGAATTTCTGTAAACCTTAATATTTGAAGCTAAGCTTTGACCAGAATAAACAAAAAGTTTTGCAAAACTGTTTATTTTTCTAGAATTAATCCGAATTTATAATAATAATAAATAAGGCACTGTTCTTTGTTTATAAACAATAAACTCTAAAAGTTAAAACTTTTTAAAGCTATATTTATCCAGAAGTAACATAAACTATTAAATATGATATAAATAGCTAACATTGTAAACGTAGGTGAAACCGCGAGCGATGTGGAATGTTGTATATCTAATTACTGCAAAATTTATTGTATCATCCGGAGTCATTACATAAGGATGTAGTGATTACTAAAGTTTTTGTTAAGCTATATGTATACACTTAATTAGTCGAGGCACATAATTTTATGTGGTATTGGTTTGTGACGAAATACGAAAAAATATCACAAAAAACCATTTTACATCTATTTTACACACCTTTTTTGAGTCGGTTAAACATTTATTAAATCTAAACTTGACTTAAAACGAAGGCATATGTGTTTTGACTTTTATTTGTTTAAGTTAAAAGTAATTTTAACCCCAAAGTCTATTAAGTAAGATCAAAGTAAACTCTGAAAGTTAATGTTTGTTTTAAAATCCGCAAATTTCAATATTATGTAGTTTATTTAATATACTTTCATATAATTACGCTGATTTCATCGACATTCATATTTTATATTTTGTCCAATTTTTATTCGATAAGTCTAATTTCTTACAAAAAGAACTTGCAATAACTACAGCTAAAGCTACCTTTTTTTTATTCCTAAAGAGAACGCACATTTTATATCACGTAATAATAATAAAGCGCTTACGTTTTCAATAATATATTTACACTATTTATTGCTCTCAAACTGAATATAAAAACTTAAACTCTTTTATCTTTCTTTAGGTAATTCTCTGTACTATATACACCGCGAAGAAATAGTGGCTTTAAAATTTGCTATCCCAGTTTCAGCATTGCCTATCAGAATCCCTTCATCAATCAGCTGGAGTGTACTGAACGATGTTTTTGTTTCAGCTCCGGCTTGACAATCGGCGCGATGAGCGAGCTAAGAGGGGGCAGGCGCATCCCCACCCCCATGCCTCCTCCCAAGGAGCATCCCAACCGGTGAGTAACAATAAACACAGCATGATAGTCCTAGACAAAATTTGGATGGTTGGAATACTCAATAATGTCTATTAGACAGGACACTTAAACTGTAACATAATTTTATATATAATTGCATGGTCACTGTATTTAAGTTAAATCAAGACAATTTAGCTATCGATAATCTAAAAACCTACAAACTGCGCTTTGATTCAGCTGTTTATCTAAATGACTTACAAATAATTAACAGTAATCGATATTTAGTTTTATTTCTGTAACATCTTCCAAAACTTAAAGAGAAAAATATTTTGCTTGCCAATTATGTAAAAATGTTGACATCAGAAAACGAATAATAGAGTGATGCATCTGTATCACTTACCATGTAATATAGATGTATCCATAGATTTATTCATATATGCATATACATACTCGTACCTATCTATCATACAAAACAGAGACAGATTAAAAACAATCGTCCATCATATTTTCATGTGGATTGCGACGTTAAGTAAACGATACGCTTGAAATTCAATAGTATCGTATAAAAACTCCCTGATTCTGACACACGTGCAGTGACTGAGTACAATGTATTTTGTGTATGGTCACGATCTTGACTGTATACACTTTATATAATAAAGATCTGTGGGCTTTGTAACGCTGACATTCATGCAGAAAAACGACTAAATTAAAATGTTGAATTGACATTTTTTAAAAGAGCAACTGTTACTATTTAATTTCTTGGAGATTTTTCTCAACAGAATCTACATTTCGAATCCGGTAGTAGCTTCACATTAACATAA
The DNA here is from genome assembly GCA_036937285.1 of Euphydryas editha. Taxonomy (NCBI): domain Eukaryota; kingdom Metazoa; phylum Arthropoda; class Insecta; order Lepidoptera; family Nymphalidae; genus Euphydryas; species Euphydryas editha. Next base: position 3,962,641 of record JAUPFZ010000011.1, on the reverse strand, counting down.
TACATCCTTGTAAAATGACCATTCAAAAGTGCTTTTAAAACCTACAAGAATATTTTTATTTTATTTTTATTTTTGTTTATTGTTTTCATTTAACAATTTTTTTTCTATTTCATTGGTCCTGGACTTAGCAATTTATCATTACTGCGTTATATATACACTTCAGTATCTCGATATATCGCCAGTCAATATGACATCGGTGCAAATAATCCAGGACAGCCCAGGTCAGAATAGAGTCAAGGACTTACTTTAATACAGATAATCGTCAGATTATTTCTACAAAGAATAAAGAAGGAAATCCTGAAAGGAAAAACACCAGTATATATATATATATATATATATATATATGTGTGTGTGTGTATAAATAATAATATTCGTGTAGAAGTTAAAGTCGCGACCATAGGTGTTAGTTTATATTATTCTTTGGTGACCAGAACGAGTGTCAATTGTCGAAATAAAATTAAAAATAGTAATTAAATCTATATACATATTTCCACATCAATCTTTATAAATTACAATACAATATATTAGTTTTATTATTAAATAAATAAAGAATGCATAGGAATCATTTTATTCGATTTTGAATTTCACCATCTTCAATATCGGGAATCGTAAAAAGTTTGTTGATAGACTCTGCCCATTCTAACTTCGGAATTGCTTCACCAGTCTTTACATTTGAATCGCTATAAAGGCTTGGATATCTATGAGAATTCAAACACTCAAACTTTTCTAAGAGAATTAAAGTTTTAAACGTAAACGGTCAAGTATTCAAAGGTAGCAATTGAGAAACATTTAAAAGTGATTGTATCTTTTAAATTTAAAACATCGATGTCTATGAATAGGAGAGAATTGATTGGACTCTTTTGTGATCCAATATAATGGTATTATGTTACCGTTTCTAATTATTTTACTATTATTTACGCAGATATATACTTGCCTTTATTGTTTTATATAACTTTTCAGTTATTTCAAAAATGTAATAAAAATAATTAGAATTTAAATTTCGATCAATTGGAGATTTGTTGATACCAATTTTCTTAACAAAACCAATCTTAACAAACCAAGAACTACACATCAAATATACGTGCCTATGTACGTTTGTATATTTAATAAATAATAGATAATAGCTATCTTGATTCATCACTGTTCACAGTGAGGTGATTTACTATTTGGAGATAAATTTTGAGAAACATACGAGTAACTAGAGCTCAACATAAAAAAGTCGCAGTTTTAGTCATAATTTAAACCAACCAATTAATTTGATTGAATCATGGAAAGTATAATATGAAGTATATCTGTATATAAAGTAAAATATAAGATAAAAAAATACCGATATTTTATTAACCATAACTTAAAATATAAAAAATAAATATAGATACGACTGAATTATAACACAGACTTAATTGTAACCATCCATCAAACACGTTGACAAATTCGAATTTGTATTCAACAAAAAAGCGATATAAAAAATTATTCATGCAAAATCCGATCGCTCCATAATTATTAGTAATGTATACGACGCGTGTTTTCGTCTGACGTGACGTGAATGCGCATCACATTGATTGGTTCATGATATTGAAAGGGATCGGATACAATGTTACCTGGGACGTCGCTCTGATATATTAGGATGCGTGGTGAAACGCGATTTAGGTTTGTGCATCTACATCACTCTGATTAATATACAGGATGACTGGTGAATTACCATCGACATTCGGGGAGAGCGCTCGGCGCACGGTTCCCACTCGAATCATGTAAAAAAAATAGGTAAATATTAATAAACTTTTAAGTAAAGTTACTCAACAATTATCCAATTATTTACGCATCGTCTGGACACCCTAGCAGCTAGCTGCACTTTCGACACAAAACAGGTAGTTTATCTACGTCCAAACGCCGCCACGTGTAAACAGGGTAGCAGGATAAACAAGCATGATCCAGTCCCCCTTAATACTTTAATCCTGGCTTAGGAAAGGCAAAAATACTAAGATATTTTACTCGTTTAAGCAACAAATTTGTTGACTAGGTAAATTATGTGACTTTGGCAATTTTTAGGTGTGAACAAGCGACACATTACAACACCTGTGCATGTGCCGCCGGCATGACTGGAAAAGTGTCATCGCTTCATTTATTTGAATTGAAATTTATGAAAATTTGGTCAAAAATTAAGTACCTATTTTTATTGCATGACCCGAATGGGAACCGCGCGCCGAGCGTTCTCCCCAAATATCGATGGTAATTCACCAGTCACCCTGTACTGTACTGTACTAGCAGATAAGTTTTCCACTGCTGGGTATAGTTTCTTCTACTATTAAGAATAGGGATTTAACCTGGAATTTGCTACACAGCATAGTGGTATAAATTTTTTAGAATTTTATTTCAGAACTACAGGTTTTTTTGCAACGTTTCTCCTCACCATGCATGAGAATTTTAAGTATTATAAAAGTTGAACATTCACCGGTGTTAGTTGCGATTTTAACGCTTGCCAATAACTGTTGAGTTTCTTGCCGGTTCTCCTCAGCAGAATCTACATTTCAAATCGGTTGAAGCTTCATATTAAGATAATACGTTATTGTCCAGTGACAATTCAAAAGTAATTTTAATGCCAACTTGAATAAAGTAAATTTAGATTTTGATTGATTTCAGAGAAGTAATCGTTTGTTCCTGTGTCTTGGTTAGTAAATTTGATACACAATAATATATCAATAAATGTCGAAGGATCTATTGGTAATATATTTTCTAATCGTTTCTTTAACTCTTGATTACTGATTTAATCAACTGATTGTTATTATGTATTAATATTATGTACGTCTGTGATCTTATATAATGTTTCCTACATTGAAATATACAAGCGAGCGCGGCACCTTTCACATGAATTCAGCTATTATTAGTTCCTAGTTTCTCTAACAATAGTATATTGCACCGGAATATCCAAGAGTCATTGTATTCAAATATTTTGTTGAAAACAATTCATATCCTAGTAAACTAAAAATGTGAAAGTAAGGATGGATATGAAATTAAGTATTATTATTTAATTATTAACTAACAAAATATACCACAGATTTTATTTTATTTTATACATAATTTTTATGAACAAAAGGCGGGCTTAATGCTAAAAGCAATTACAAGAAAGAACGTTTGTGAGTGAAAGGGGAATTGGAGTAAAATTAGGTACATTTAATTTTAAGTTACACATTCTCTATCTATCTCATCTTACACGTCGTAAAATATCAGGTAATTTATGCAAACAATCTTATTCGTGAATTCTCTTAAATAATTCGTTCTTATACCAAATAAAAGTTAGAAATATTTATCTCTATATTTAAAAGGCTCTCTTTGAGAGATTTAGCTGTATTTTTTGTGCTTTTAAGTTTCGGTATGAAAGATTATTTTTTAATACACTGGAAATGACAGAAATATTGTGGTCTGTATATAAAATCTTAATAAAAATAATAGTTACTAAAACGTATTTTTATAATAATAAACGTATTTCATTTCAATGGCGATGGTGACTTTAAAAATAAACAAATGTTATATTATTTGCTAAACACACTTATCATTTTCTTACTTAGATAGAACTTGTACAAATCGAGGTGACTTGCTAGTATTAGATGAATAAAAGAGACGAGAATAAGAGTGACTATAAACTATACCTAACTTATGTCTTTGAAAGAACCGTTCTGCCGTCCTAGCATGCTCGCACGACAAGAAATTTTCTACCCCTTTTCTCGTATTATCTCTCTATGTCTACAGCAGCTAACATGATATGATGAAGAGATAACAGGATATATTATTAAGTTAAAACTTTCATTGATCATGAAGTTAAAACTTAATGATATATCCTGTTAAGTTAAATTCTTGTATATATACAATAATTTCTCGTTTAATGGTATTAAGATAAATTATTTGTTAGGCTAATACAATGTTTAAGCTGACCGTCCACTATCAGACACTTAGAAAACAATTACTATGAACTCGTAATTTCTTTTTTATTCTAAATTTTTCAAGAAATTTCCAGGATGATTCGGTCGCGTCATTTTCTTATGTAGGTAACTTCAGAATTTTATTATGTTTTAGACTTAAATTGAAAACAAAAATGGTGCATCAAAATCTCTGTTAGCGTCCTGCGTCGTGCGATATGTGTACTTTAGTATTTAGTCGTGTAAGTTATTTAAGGTACTATCTAACCGCAATTCAGATAGTGCCATCCAGCAACATCTATTATGATAATGTCGTACTTCAAACTGTTGTACTTACATCGCATATTATTATTTTTTCATTTTTTTTCCTTTATTAAGTTTTGATTATTAATATAAATAATTGTTAATAAAAACGCTATAAAATATTGTTTTAAACAAAGTTATTACCATTTTTTTCCAAAAAAATGGTAAACATTAAAATTTATTTTAACATTACATTTAAATTTCCCTCACGCCGTCCTTTAATATCTAGAATGTTAATTAATAATCTTTGGTAAAATAGTTTCGATGAAATAAAGGCTAAATAATACCCCAGGTTATGTTTTATGATGAATATAATCATTTTTTAAACCTATTCTTAGTACTTTAGCTGTTATACGTGTTCAAACAGACAGACAAAGAGACATTCATAATTAATTGATAATTAAAAATGATCATATGATTAATAAATTTATATAAAATTACAAATTCTGATTAAAAAGAAACACACGTGAAATTTACAATTTTACTATACGTAAAGATTTAATATTATTTCTATATAAAAAAAATAATAATTTTAAAAAAATGTAAGAAGAATTTTTATTTGCCAATTCATTGAAAAATATATGTTATTATTTCCGAGGGCGACTCGTTTTAACTTTAACGAACCTTTTAATAGGAGCCAATAACTTTTTGGATTAAAATATTAAAATAAAATTTAAATGAGCCTGATTCGTTTAATTTTAGCAAATTTTTTATCAAAGGACTGTGATAGTGTGCGTTCGTGATAGTAGAATAATGGCCAGTTTCCCCACTTGCTATTAAGTTCCGGATAACCTAACTGGCACTTATTTTGACAGATAACCCATACAATTACCTGTGAAAAAGTGCCAGTTGTAGGTTAGCCGGAACTTAATAGCAAGTGGTGAAACTGGGTCTAAGTGTGGAATGACAATGATAACTTTTTTAATTCATTTACATATAAATATATTTAGTTGCTTATAATATATTTAGTGGTTGGTTGGTTAGTGTGTATCTACAAAGAGAATTATTCGCATTATTGAATGTTTGTATAAGAAAATTCCCTAATCGCAGGACGCTAACAGAGATTTTGATGCACCATTTTTGTTTTCAATTTAAGTCTAAAACATAATAAAATTCTGAAGTTACCTACATAAGAAAATGACGCGACCGAATCATCCTGGAAATTTCTTGAAAAATTTAGAATAAAAAAGAAATTACGAGTTCATAGTAATTGTTTTCTAAGTGTCTGATAGTGGACGGTCAGCTTAAACATTGTATTAGCCTAACAAATAATTTATCTTAATACCTTTAAACGAGAAATTATTGTATATACACTGCTCAACAAAGTCTAGGGAACAGGAGGTTTTTAGGGAATATTTTTATTTTTATATATTTTTGTTTTAAAGTTTATATACCAATCGATGCGCAATTTAATGCTTAATTAGTTGCGTATATAAATAAAGGATTCAGTTTTTGAATTACGAGGTAATTTTAATGAAAAACAAAGAAAGTGTATTACAGAACTAAACAAAGAAATTTAATTTAATAAAATTTCTTAAAAATTAAAACATTACAGTTAAGAACAAATATGCGGGGACTTTTTTAATAATTAGTTGGACCCCCTAAGGCATTAACAACAGCTTGACATCGTCGTGGCATACTGATTATGAGACTATCGATTGTCTCTTGTGGAAGAAGACTCCATTCTCTGGAGAGATGTGAAAAAAGTTCATCTGCTGTGTTCAAATTTTGAGGGAGATTTCTAAAAGCCCTTCTCTTTAGTAAATCCCACGCGTGTTCAATGGGATTGAGGTCCGCGGACTGAGCAGGTCACTCCAGCACTTCGATGTTGTACTCGCGGAACACATCCATCACCTGACTCGCAGTATGTGGTCGTGCATTATCTTGCATAAAAATAAAATCTGCGCCCAGATTTTGTCGGTGCGGGATAACCACGGATTGGACTACCTGTTCGCAGTATCGCTCTGCATTTAAATTTCCCCTGATCAAAACGAGATCCGTCCGTCCACCCAGGCGGATTCCAGCCCACACCATGATTGTACCACCTTGGTAGGGATGCACCTCCTGTGGGTTTTGAAACCGACTCTGCCGACCAGGAATCCGCCAAACACGCACTCTTCTTGAATCTGGATGAAATCCGAAGCGAGATTCATCGGAGAACAGTACATGTGCCCACTGATCTACGGTCCACTGCAAATGTTCACGTGCCCACAATAATCGACGTCCTCGATTTCCATGACGCAGCGCGGGCACTCTTAGTGGTCTGCGAGCACGAAGATTAGCTTCATGGAGTCTCCTCCGAGCAGTCTGGTCACTGATAGCAACCTGGTGCTGCGACTGGAGGTCTTCTACCAACTGACGAGCCGTAATGGTGGGTTGACTCCTTGCGACATTTTGCAAAAAACGGTATTGCCTTTCCGTAGTAACCCTATACCTGCCTCTGTGCCTTTCGGCTACATCGCCAGTAAGTCTGTAACGTACCCACAGTCTGCAGATAACGCTCGCGTGAGAATTCAGAGCAGCTGCAACTTCGCGTTGGGGTAGCCCAGCTTCCAACACTCCTACAGCTCGAATCATTTCTTCCCGCGTTAAATGACGTCGTGACATAATGGCCGTAGTCGCAAAAGTTACGAATAACAACAGTTAATTTTGTTTTTCAATAAAATCATAAAACAATAAAACAAATGTTTATCTTTAAAATTCTCATACAGTATCACTACACAGCAATCAAAGAGAAAGATTCCCGCCTTTTACGAAAATTCTTTTGTTTCTAATTTTTTTTTTTTTAAATTCGAACAACGTTTGATAAACATTCAGCCTACCTGTTTACCTCAAAGAGATCAGTACTTTTTTAAAGAAGATTTTACAAATAAAGTCATATAGTTGGCTTGTTCCCTAGACTTTGTTGAGCAGTGTATACAAGAATTTAACTTAACAGGATATATCATTAAGTTTTAACTTCATGATCAATAAAAGTTTTTTTTTGGAAAAAAATGGTAATAACTTTGTTTAAAACAATATTTTATAGCGTTTTTATTAACAATTATTTATATTAATAATCAAAACTTAATAAAGGAAAAAAAATGAAAAAATAATAATATGCGATGTAAGTACAACAGTTTGAAGTACGACATTATCATAATAGATGTTGCTGGATGGCACTATCTGAATTGCGGTTAGATAGTACCTTAAATAACTTACACGACTAAATACTAAAGTACACATATCGCACACCTAGATCTAAACTGAGACAACTCAAAAATCGTTGATTTTGAGTTATGCCTGTATTCGCATGCTCGGGGATCATACGCAACTATCTAGTATGACAATTTTAACTAAGTAAATGCTTTTAAAATTAATCGCTAGATGGCGTTAACTTACTTTTGTTGAATCAACGTATGTCTCACTCTCCCACCTAGACAAGTATTAGTAGTATTGAATTTCAGCCCCAGTTGATATACAGTGACATTTAAAAAGCTATTTATTAACTAGAATCAAATTGAATTGCTTAGCTTCCTTAACAAAAATTGCAGATATACGTTTTTTTCGTCTCCTGAAAAATACCCTTTTTTGAGTTGTCTCAGTTTAGATCTAGGTGTGCGATATGTGCGGGTGACGCCGTGGGCTTAACTAGTACTTCATGTAATTCCATAATTCATTTGCAACATATATTCGTATCACAACACATATCAGGTTTCGACATGTATCCCTACAATACAATATCTTGTAATACTACACTTCACTTGTACGAGTTTATTTAATAACCCACCCGTTCGTTACAACTTAGACTTACTGTTTCAATTTTAACTTAATTTAGTAATCACTTGAATTTATTGATCTCACTGAATGTAGCTTTATCTTAGTGGTAATAGCTTAAGAAGTTCTTTGTTAAGAAGGTTAAAGGTAGAGTTAAGGTTAATGGCTTTAAAATTTCACTTTATCATCATTGGAAGGGAATGGTGATCATAAACGACGAAAATGCGGGTAAATAAAGGCAGTATATCCAATACCTCGTCTGAACTCAGATAGTCTGTTAATGTTCCACTGCCGGACAAAGGCTTCTCTATCTAGGAGAACAGTTGGAGCTTCTATCGCGCTGTTTCTTTGTGGGTTGGCTGATAATTTTTCTATCGAAAGTAATGACCAGAGGCTTATGATAACAACCCGGATTGACAGTTTTATTTGTTCTCCGACCAGAAACTTGTACTTTGTACAAATACAAATATCCACTCTGAGTGGGAATCGAAACCGCGACCGTCGACGTTAACGCAATCTTCGTCATTCCACAATAAAAATGGTCGATAAACCAACGGTGCATCGTCTAGTTACAGTATAAAAACTTTTTCTAGTATAGTCGTAATTAGACTTACTTGCAAAATTTTAGCGACAGGATTTGATTTTGTTCATCGTATACAAAATTAAAATTAAAAAGTATCATATTGTACCGATTTTTTTTTGTAATTAAGTACTTTAGATATCATCAATAATATACTATCCTGTTCATTCAGGCAAGTGATATTTATATTTCATGTTACTGGCTGAATAAAATTATCAACTCACACATAAATGTTAGCAGACATTTATTATTAAAAAATAAATCTATAAAAAAATTGAAATATAAATTCATATTCAAATAGTCAATTAACAGGAAAACATCTCGTTATAACTAAAACTTTTTAACCAATAGCGTTTACATGGGCTTACATAAAACATGACCAAACACACGCAACCCCATACGGGTAGTTGAAAGTAAATATTTCCATATGAGTAATGGTAATGCGTTTAAAAAATTAATGCACCTCACATGAGTCCACCAAAGCCGTGCGTTTTTGATGACAGCGTATAATAAACATACGCACGTGTGATGTGCGCGATGGTGCAAGTTACAGAAGCAAGAGAAAGAAAATAAATATAATATTATCTATATATAACTACGTTGTGTTAGCGGTCAGGGTTGGATTCCCGCGAATGACAAATATTTGTATCAGCCATACAGACGTTTTGTCGTGGTCTGGTCGTTTGTGTTTCCGAAACCCGACACAGGATTCTTATTCTACCAGGCGTTTATTTATTTTATTGATTTATGTTTAAGACGGGACAAATCACTATCCTCTTTATACAATACATAATTATATCGACACTGTTAATCTTTTTTGTTTCTGTAATACAACTGACAGTTAAATAGATATTAGTTAATATAGTGATTCGGTTACCATCACTAAATAGATTCTGTTTAAAGTAATTGTAACTAAGAACTATTTTATTGTTACAAAGTACAAAAAGTCTTTGATAAAATCAAAATGTAAAATATAGCATTTTTGACACGACACGAACAGTTTCATTTTAGTTATAATTTTATGCAACTTAGATAAAAAAAGATCGTCTGATCAAATGGTTTAAAACAGTTATACATAAATATTTCTACTCATCATAAGGTAGTTTATTTTTCAGCTCTCTTATTAGTGACAACGCATAATAAAATTACTAAAGTGATAAGTCAAGTGTCAAGCTTCGAGTGAACAGACACTTTTTTCTAGAGGCATGTCCGTGGGCAGCAGTAATCATTTAATATCATGTGGTTCTGTCTGCCCCTTTTATATATATATATGTATATATATAAGAAAAGTAATTGTAACTCGCTTTGTCCTATGAATTATACAACGGGCTGTGATACAGGAAAAAAAAGTTGACAGGTTACGCGGCATTGCGCTTCTTATAAATAATGTGTGAACTCCCGAAATACATAAGTATTTTTTTTAAACGTTATACTATATTTGTAGCTTTTGAAAAATTGTTCAATTATATCAGTCAATGTGTTTGTTTGTTTTTCTACTTTTGTATGTGAATAGTGTTTTTCAATAAAGATCAAAGTTGATAACAGCAAATTAGATTTCATAGCTTCATAACAATCTTACCGTTTATATTCTTACTTAATAATAGCTATTGACACATAAATAAAAATACTGATAAATAGCTTTCAGAATATATATGTATGTATATATAATATAAATAAATAAATAAATAAATAAATATGTTTAACATACACACACGGTCGTCTGTTTCTAAGGTAGGCAACTTAATGCCCCTGTTCTAGGTAACAGCTGACTGATTACATACACAATATACAAATATTAAACCCAGACTCAGGGCGGGAATCGAATCTACAATCCTGGAGCGGGTCACTGCTAACTGCGTCAACGGGCCAGTCAATATTTACATATTTAAAATAAATTTCTTGATTAAAATCATCACAACTACTCAACAAAAAAAAAAAAAAAAAAAAAAAAAAAACACGTACAAATTTATAGACCGACTCTTCTTATTAGCTTTTATTCACAAACGGACATCACAAGAATTGATCAAAGTGACCTAATAAAGGACATGCTTCGCTCGACCGAAATAGTAATCTAAAAATAGCAGTAACGAGATCGAGACAGTAAATGAAATAGTTCAAGAAAAATAAACGAAAGGGAGATATGAAAAAAGAAAATGTTTTATAAGTCGTGAAAAGGATAAATGAAATATTTATAACTTTAGAATATCGTTTCGATGACATTTGAAATGATATTTGTATACTAAGACGAATAATCAAATAAAAAAACCTGAATTATTCAGGCAGGTATATTCCGTACAGGTAAACTCCGTTTATACGAGTATACTCGACACAAATAATCCTTTGAATCGCGCCAAAAATCAACATCATCGTTCAGCCGCGATTCGGCGCGCTCAAACACGAATAAATTGTTGACATGTACCCAAATGTACGCATATATTCGTCTGTATTCAGCGAGAATTTGAACGAGACACAGCGATTGTCTGTTTAAAATTATTTCGATAACTTCAAAGCAGTTTAGAACGTTTTTCCACTTCACTAATATCAAGACTACTTAGCATTTCAAAGATTCGCCGCTTCATCCAATGACCCCAGACTCGACGTCAGTTGAGTCTAAGTGTTGCCGGTCTCTTGTAACGCGCTTTGGGGGTAAATTTGAGCGCCATCTCTGCAAGGTGACCAAGGATCTAGAGAAAGTAGGTTTAACAAAATACGCTAAAGGTGATAAGTTTTTCTCATTATTTACTAAACTTTTAATCAATAAATTAATCAAAATAATTCTTATGAGTTGCCTTTATATAGTAGTAGCAACTATAAGCGTCCTATTTCTGGGGAATTAAAGGCACATTTTTCATATAGAAGGTGGGTTGGAGCTTAATTCACTACGCTGCTCCACTGTGGGTTTCTAGATACCCTACCATGAATATCAGCCCGGAGCCGGAAACGAACTATATCGTTTGTCATATACAGTATAAAAATTCGAACTTTATCCACTATAATACTGCACTAGTCTGGCTAAGAGATATATTCTCCTAAATTTAGGTAATAAACTGTATAGGATCGATACGACTTTTCCTTACCTTATGACCTTCATCGTCGGTATATAACAAACTACAGCCACTTATAAAAATTAAAAAAATAGTCTATAAACAATATCAAATACTTTTTTTATTGTTTATTATAAGCCTTTAAATAAAATAACTCACCGGTCACGTTTGAAAAATAAAACCAAGTTTATATTCAGTCATTTCCAGTCTTTTACGATGTACCACATAGCATTAGGCATTGAAGCGATGATAATAGAAGCTCTCTGGACAATACCTCGTATTATGTACGAGAGATTTATATCATTTTGAAATCTGCTCTCAGCAATATACAAGCCATGTTAATAAATTTTATAAATATAATGATCACTTTTAACGCAATTTTTATTAATTAATAAAAGAAAAATTAGATTTAGAACTGGCCCGACTTGGGATGGTACGTGTATGAACACAATTTAATATATATAAATAAAAATATTATTTTGTAAAGTTTTTGAAGTCGTTTGTTCAAACCTGTATTCGTTTTTAACAACTTTTAGTGTAAACAGTAAACAGTGTTCATACTAAGCAATAACTACCAGCGGCAACAATATTGAATCGTTTTTGGTTTATTTAGAACCATTGAGGAGCTCTGTATAGCAATTGTTAAAAATATTGTTTTGAACATGAACGAAATTCAATATTAAGAAGTTAAATATATACAGGCCTTTTTTGTCACTTCTTTTTTGGGGGCACGCTAATTCTCGAAAGTTGAACTGCACTGCGTGCCCCCACGTACCCCCACAAAAAAAGCTCTGCTGACATTATATACATACTTATTGCACTTAATGAATTAATTTCATATACTTATACTGGTGTTATTACAACTAAATAACCAATAAAATAATATGACATACGGCAACTGTCGAGCTCTGATGAAGAATTATTAAATTCTGTTATTATTAAAATCACCCTGCTTGGATTGTGTAGTTAGAAATCAATATATAAAAATACGTATATATTAGTGTTTTATTTGTGTATCCCATTTTTATAGAAATCTTCGTTGTCAGGATGGCCGAGCGGTCTAAGGCGCTGCGTTCAGGTCGCAGTCCACTTCTGTGGGCGTGGGTTCGAATCCCACTTCTGACATTAAAAAGTATGCTTCTTTTTATTCTGACAAACTATTAAATTATAATTAATGTTAACATTCTAAAATAATTAACTATTTTAAATATCCCAGAATCAACTTTAAGCTTGACGTCTTTTCATAACGGATGTAATGTAATGGATTTCTATTTATATCGCACAACTCAAAAAAATATTTTCTAACGACCGTTGCTCTTTAAAGTTATTGGAACATTTAAAGTGACAAATACTCTGGTGGTTCTTATTTTAAATTTAATTTACTATCTAAACACGAATCAGTGGAATTTCACTAATTTTAAGTGACTCTTCATTTTTTATCAATATGAGAATCGTACCACGCAGAGTTAGTGACTATTCATAGTATTCAATGTATGTAATATGAATATCAGAGTCCACTGATTTGATCATTGAATATTTGTATGTGTATTAGTAAGTGTTTACTAACTTGTTATTGAAGTTCACTGGTATGTAGTGAATATAGCTTCACTAACGTAATTAATGAATCCACTGATTCATGTTAATATTACAGTACAAACACATACATTAGTACTACTGAAAGTTTCGAGAAATTCTACTTGCGTTTTACTCAACTGTCACCATCACCATTTTTATCTAAATAAACTGCTATCGCTCTTGATAATTTCATTTCTGTCTTTATTTTTTATTTTTTTATCATTAATTGTCTAAACATAAGCTAAATTTTTTTTTCATCTTTAGGTAAAGGCAGAGATGGTTCCATAAGTTCAAAGCCGGGCTGGTTTTTCAAGGACTTACTTTACTTATTTACTTTCTTTAAAATTTATTTTGTTTTTGGCGATGAAGAATAACATTGTGAGGAAATATTCATTTTTTGGGAGAAAATCTGATTTGTGTGTCCGTTAACCTACAATATACTACATAGTTTAATGCGTACTACACTATTTCATGACAATAAAAAAAAAATTGCCTATAAAAGGTTTCAAACTATGTACTGATTTTTATTTAGATAAATGAAATATTTATATAATATATCCAAATGAGTTAACGGTTATCTATCATTGAGCAAAAAAAAAAACTGATTAATTACTTCCCTTTATCTAAAGGATTACGTTTGAGTCCAATCTAGTTTTGTAGAAATATAAAATGAAGTCGAGTCGGAGTTCACTTGCCTAGAAAACATATTCACATTTGAAAATGGATTCGATAAAAATTTAGTTCGACAGAATAAGGTCAATAAGACAATAGGTTGATTGTCTTCGACATTAATAAAAATAACTCGTTTTAAAAATTTATTACCAATTATACGGAGTTCAAAGATTAATTGTCGGCGTTCCTTTTGATAAGAATTGAGTCAATCTTTGTTTATTTCAGAGTTACAAGTCTACTGTTTAACGTGGTAACGATATATTGCTTTACTAGCTACAGATATTTGTATTTGTTTCCAGTCTGGGTGTATGTCCTTGTGGTTCTACCCACCGTGCTCTCCGGCACGTAAAGCCGTCAGTCCCGTTTTTTTTATCATAGATACCTGATAACGATCGTTACTCATTATAGGGAGATTATCCGCCAACTCGCAGTGGATCAGCGTGGTGGATTAAGCTCTAACCCTTCTTCTATATGGAGAAGAGGCCTTCGTTCAGTAGTGGGTGGTTTACAGGCTAATACATTACATATTTCATTCTCATAGAAGACATTGACTAAATAACCTCAACACAACGGAAAACTAGATTACACACAAGATAAGGCCAATGTGGTACATAAAACCTATTTCTTATGTTCGTTCCTGAATTGAAAGCGTGTTCGTAACTTGTAATCTTTCTATACACGTTGCTTTGTTTAGTGCTTATTTGTGAAATCCGCATTAGAATTTAAGATGCCTTTACTTCACTTTATTCCTTTGAGTTGTTGAATAACATGCAATTGGTATTTTGCTGAGATGTAACTAATATTATAACGCGAATCGATATGTTACATATTATACATTTACAGATCTAGGATGGCTAAATTTCAAAGTATTAAATTTTTTTTCAGTAAGAAACAATATAATTATTGTATTTCAGCATGAGTAAGAAAAAATTCTTACATACATATTATATATTAAAGATGTTCAGTTCATCATGGTGAAATAAGATTTAATCCTTCGCCTTAGTAAGAGAAAAGACATTTGTTCAGTGAGACATGTGATATTACATGTATAATATTACATACATTTTATTGACATGCATGCATGTACATACATAAATACACCTTATTAAGTAAACAAACGCAGGTAGCATTACACATGTCAGGTATGGAGATCAGTGGAGTTTCAATATGTCATATATACTCGTAATTGATTGAAGCTTATTCTGCTTTACTTAATACATGTGTTACGCTTAAACAAAACGCAACATTTTTAAACATGTCTCTTAAAATCATCACGACAAAAACAGTTGCGAGTCGAGTTTGACGAAGTATTCAACGGCTTAACACTTCGCGTAGAGTTGATGCGAAGTATTCAGAGAATTTTCTTTTTAAAAATTCCAGCACATGGTGTAGGGTGCCTTTGTTTTCTCTCGACGTACAGGAGTTTTAATTGAGTGATTTTGCTGACTAGTCTTAGTTCTAATAAGCTAAATGTTCGCTTACGGAATTTCTTCCTTTCTTTAAGTTTGTAGGGTCATGTGCAGAATTAATAAGAGTTGGAAGTTTTTTTTTGTCGAATTGACAGTTTACTTTTTAAGGAAAATAAGTACAATTGAATTAACTGTCTGACATGAATTAATTAAATAAATAACACGATTTTCACTACGCGTAATGGTTACTGGATTTTTGGGGCAAAACTTACTTTGGACATGTCTCTTACATTTACGAGTGATGAAAAAATCTGAACCAAACATTTATTTTATTTCATTGAATAAAACAATTTGCTTAGTAAATTAAATAATAATTATTTATTATTAAGCAAATTGTTCTTAACTGACAAAATGGGCCAACAGTCCAACACGTACTAATTATGAAGAGACAAATAGAATTAGACAAATCTTGTATATTTTCGGTTATTGCGCCCCCTCTAAAAGTCATATCGTGCTGCTGATTATATATTAGTCTGTTAGTTTTCTCACAATGGCTTTCTGATTCAGTTTTTATAGGCGAATCAGTATAGTATTAGATTAGCGTGCTCAAATTGAGAAATATAAAATCTTCAGCTATACAAAAACAATAACGATTACTAGTTAACTGTAATTGATTTAACTACAAGGACAACGAATAATTTATTAATAGAGAATAAAGTTTGAAATTGTCAAAGTACCTAATTTAACAATATAGGTCAAGAGCTGTACTGTGTAATAATCTTTTTGATTAGACGATTCCGTCAGTTTATCGGAAACTTCTTAATTGAACATAGAAAATTTAAATCTGACTCAGAATTACTGTTTTTTTTTTTCTGAATCGCATTTAACTTTTAGTAATCTTAATGAAAAGTTGCAGTAAAAATAGCAAGTTTATTAACTTTCAATTTTTTCTCTTAATTTATTCTTTCGTTATTCTTCCTTTTTTATTATTTTCACGTTCCCTTTTTATTTTTACTACGTCTGTATGTCAATAATATATGTCAATAATAAATACCGTCAATACTGACAATACACAGCTAATCTTATAAATAGCACTCACGCTAGAAATTCCTACAAACAGTGCACTAAGCTCTGTGCAGTTAGAATTTTTGCTGAAACAAACGAATTATTGTCACGGCAATATAGCGGTCTGGCGTCCGGTGTTTCCCTTTGATCCGCCATGTGGTTCCGGCGTGCGCACGTGCCAACATTGAGATGGTCAGTTATTGCTTTTCTGACTACATCGTATTCTTACAACGAATACACGAGCAAAAATCTTCAAACCATTATAAGCCTTATTGTATTCACATTCAAGCAGAAATTGTTCAAAATATTTAAAGCATTACAAACAATGTACGTCTATTCGATTTGTAAAACGATTACACGGAAAATTACATCTTGAATCAATAGTGTAAGGTGTACTTTTGTATATATCGTTCTTCTGTTAGATTATAGTTCAGATTGTATCGTAAAATGAGTCGTACGAGGATGTATTAGGAGTTATATTTGTTTCAATTTTTACACAAATATGTGATCCATTTAGAGCTTTTAAAGTATCAATGAGTCGCAGGTTATGAATGCGTCGACAAGATTTGTCTTTGTATTAAAGAGATGTTGACATCAAGTTTGAAAATAGTGCTATTTGCCGTTTTGACACTACCTCCATTCAACATCTATACATTAGTGTTATTTTATAATAAAATACATAATAAATGTAAGCAAATACAATAGTTTTGATTATTTGAAAAACATTATTGATTATACACGGATATAATTAATATGTTTTAAGTGAAACAAGACATATAAACAGGAGGTGAAAATTGTTCTTAGTCCATAAGTAGTGTAGGAAAAATATAATTTAGGTTTTGGTTACGCTTTGACAAATTTAGTGCCATTTCCCGAGTCGAATTTTAGCGCCGCCTACGGTAGGACTTATGTCAGACCTCTGGGCTCTAATTCGGTCCTAATCCATCTTAAATTAGGTCAGACTTAGCACCTAAAAACGGCAAATTTCCGTTTTTATCACTTTACGACTAAAATCGGATCTAAATGGAATATAAATTAGCGCCTATAGGCGTTAAGTCGGACTACTGGGCTCTAAATTAATATTAATAATAATTTTGCTGTAGCGATCGAAGTGAACTAATATAGCCTATATATATATTCCACTTCTTAGCGAGGCCTCTTTTCTGTGTTAGGGTTGGATCTTAATCGCCGCTTCATTTTGTAATTACGTATAATTTTTCGTTATTCTATTGTTAGTTCGGCAAGCGATCACGGAATGGATAGGCCACTTAAGGACACTCGCCAGAAGTCGTTGGATGGAGGCTGCTTCGTACCAGTCGTTCTGGAGGTCGATGGGGGAGGCCTACGTTCAGCAGTGGATATCCAATGGTTGATTTAATGATAATGACGATGATGTTGTTAGTTTATCATCATATCATAAATAGTTGAAAATTTTCTATTACGAATATTTAGCAAACTATCTGTGCCTGTAAGAATGTCGTGATAAAAAGTATTATATTTTTTAATCCGAATCACCAACAATCAATATTTCAACACAAACACATATACTGACTACTGTATGTACAGTGTCATCCTCAAAAGTAACGGACATCTATTGATTCATACATTTATCAATATTACAAACTTTCACGTTTATTAAATAATCAGGAATAGAACTAGTGTGATTAATGATGCTAAACATAATATTGAAAATCAGTTTAAAAATTCTTTATTCAACTAGTTTTTAATTATAGAATAATTTTATTATTGATTTAAACGTAGTTAATTTGAAGCTACCGCCGATTCAGATTATAGATTCTGTTGAGAAGAATCGGCCAGAAACTCAACTGTTATTCTCTAAACATGAATCACTTGAATTTTCACTAATTACGTCACTGAAGCTGTATTCACTACATATCAGTGAATTTAAATAATAAGTTAGTGATAACTCACTAATATACATACACATATTTAATGATCAAATCCGTGGACTCTGATAATCACATATTCAACATTGAATAGTCAGTAATTCTGCGTGGTACGATTCTCACATTGTTAAAAAATGAATAGTCACTTAAAATTAGTGAATTTCCACCGATTCATTTTTAGAGAGTTCTCTTTTATAAAATCGACACTAATCATCATAATATTCCATTATAAATTCAGTCTCGTGGTACTAAAAGAATTGAGATAATAGGTAAGTAAATAAATCTTTACTTAAAGCTTACGTAATTGCAGAAAGTAACTTACTCTGCTTAAAGAGCTAAAATTTAGTAATAAAGGAACACGTGCGAACAATCATAAATACGAAATCGTAAATGATATTAAGATCAAAGCTAAAAGAAGCAGGTGGCTTATTGCAAATATCGTTTACAAGATTTATATCGTTTCAAAATTACGATTCAGATTTTTAAATCAGTCAATTATTATAATAGCAGTTGTGAACGTTTTATTAATATACAGGGTGACTGGTGAATTACCATCGATATTTGGGGAGAACGCTCGGCGCGCGGTTCCCATTCGGGTCATGCAATAAAAATAGGTACTTAATTTTTGACCAAATTTTCATAAATTTCAATTCAAATAAATGAAGCGATGACACTTTTCCAGTCATGCCGGCGGCACATGCACAGGTGTTGTAATGTGTCGCTTGTTCACACCTAAAAATTGCCAAAGTCACATAATTTACCTAGTCAACAAATTT
This sequence comes from Euphydryas editha, assembly GCA_036937285.1. Classification (NCBI taxonomy): domain Eukaryota; kingdom Metazoa; phylum Arthropoda; class Insecta; order Lepidoptera; family Nymphalidae; genus Euphydryas; species Euphydryas editha. The sequence goes on along the minus strand of JAUPFZ010000011.1, from coordinate 3,943,643 downwards.
GTTGCTTAAACGAGTAAAATATCTTAGTATTTTTGCCTTTCCTAAGCCAGGATTAAAGTATTAAGGGGGACTGGATCATGCTTGTTTATCCTGCTACCCTGTTTACACGTGGCGGCGTTTGGACGTAGATAAACTACCTGTTTTGTGTCGAAAGTTCAGCTAGCTGCTAGGGTGTCCAGACGATGCGTAAATAATTGGATAATTGTTGAGTAACTTTACTTAAAAGTTTATTAATATTTACCTATTTTTTTTTACATGATTCGAGTGGGAACCGTGCGCCGAGCGCTCTCCCCGAATGTCGATGGTAATTCACCAGTCACCCTGTATTTTTAAATATAGACAAGAAAACACAACATCAGTATGTTAAAGACTTTTTACCCGACTGCGACAGAAGGAGGGTTATGTTTTTCGAGTGTATGTATGTATGTATGTCCATTTCATTGGCACGCCCTACAGCCCAAACGGCTGGACGGTTTTTGACATATGAGGTGTCGTTGGATTTGTCTAAATTGTAGTAGTGACATAGGCTATATAAATTTTCAAAATGGCGCCTGCAAATAGCGGGGGGGGGGGAGTTGAATTTTTCTTCTTACTGTAGCAATATGGGTATCAAATGAAAGCTAGTAAATTGTTTTATTCTTTTTAGTTTATAATAAGAGTATTTTACGCAGTCGGGTTTTTTGAGTTTTTTAATTAAGCATACTAGTTTTTTTAATTTTAATTGTTATAGAATATAGAGGATATTTTATTTAGCGCTTCCTAACTTTAAGTTTAAATATAACAAAGTATGTGTGAGAGATCATCGAAATTTTTTATTCGTTTGAAATTTCTATCGATGCCATTATGTATGGAATATTACATCCTGCAAATGTCCGCCGCGGCTTCGCTGGATGGCGCGCATCCGAAATATCCAATTTTCCATGACTCTGGCGCAAAAATCAAGCAAAATTTGACAACTTTGTGACACCACTTTCTGTAACTTAACTGACCTAATCTGTAAGTATTCCAATTCTAGACAAATCCCTTTTACGGGACAAGAAATAGAGCTTAATCTGCTATGCTGCTGCACTGCGGGTCATCGGAAAATTTTCTTACGAATAGTAATAATCGCTTTCAGATGTTTAAGATAACAAGACTAGAAACAAATACATTTGGATAAACATAAATAACCGTTCTGAGCGGGAATCGAACCCACGACCGTTGACGATAAAAATAGAACTTGCGCCCTACAGTCTCAGAACAATCGTCGTATTTTCTGTGAATAAAATTTAAATGACTCACAAAATGCAATTTTTGAATGAAACTATCGATTAATGTGTATTTTTATTGACAAAACGGATATTTTCAGTCATAAAGTCCAAAAAATATGAATCAATTCTCGGTAAATTAACTTCATACAGTTAAAGCTGTGTATCTGTTGGTCTTTAACAGCATAATAAGATAAACAAACAAAATTAACAGAATACTTTACTGTTTACTGTTTGATGACCGTTCTGGTGTAGTGGTACGAGTAGCTGCCTCAACGTTGGCGGTCGCGGGTTCGATTTCCGCTCGGGGCAGATATTTGTATTTGTACAATTATTTGTTTCCGGTTTTGGTGTATGTCTTTGTGGGTCTCTCCAGCGTGCCTCGGAGAACACGTAAAGCCGTCGGTCCCGGTTGTTATCATAAACACTTGATATCGATCGTTACTCATAATAGGGAAAAATTATATGCCAACCCGCAGTGGAACAGCGTGGCGGATTATGCTCCAACTCTTCTCCTATATGGAGAAGAGGCCACACTAGACCGGAACCGTTGATAGATATTTTAAAAAATAATAATTATACGAGGTCTTATAAGAGCAATATAAGTGATAAGAATTATTAATATATAACTTTTGTCTGTGTGTGTTTGTTCCCACATCACGCATTTGCTGCGTGAAATTGGATACATCACTAGTTTACTTATTTCTCTATATACTACTACATCACTAGTTTACACTTGTAGTGAAATCGTAACGAACTCGTTTTGTATACATTATTTTATATTCTCTCTCTGTCTGTACTTGAATATTTAGACCATATCCACAAATATATATATATATATATATATATATATATATATATATATATAATATAATATAATATAACTGTCTGTCTGAATATTGTACTATGTCACATAGAAGCAGAACAGTAACCATTAAAATGAATGCGGGTAAAAGTATACGGTCTACGGGTCGGCTAGTATTATAATAATTATCAAATAATAATTTTCAGTATATTTGTCACTTTAAAATTTCAACTGATTTGTGTGATACTATTTGTCCATTGTCGTTTGGACTTTTTGCTTGCTCGATTATTTTTTTTTGATTGCTCCGTTCACGAATCACGAGCGATTTACTAACAATAGACGAATTTTTTTTCAAAGGGTTCTCTTTTGAATCATGATAAATCACCCCCTACCCCCATACCATGACGGCCGGCTGGTCGAGTGGTCAGGCAATTGGCACTTTACGCAGCGGTCGCGGGTTCGAATCCCGCCAGGTGCAGATAATCTGTATGACGAATATAGATGTCTGCACCGGGTCATGGATGTGTATTTATGTATATATGTATTTATATCTTAAATTTATTTCCGTTCCTATTACCTGTAACACAAGTTCTTACGAACTTAGCACGGGGCTAGGTTAACGTGGTGTGATTGTTGGTTAATATTTATTTAAAAAAAAAATAAAAAAAATCGCCCTTAAGATTTACCCTGCTCCATAAATATTAAAAATGTTTGACTACTTATATCACTAAAATGAAATAGTCAGCAAACGTCTCACCGCTGGACAAAGGCTATACAGGAGAAAAGTTTTTTAATTCATCAATTTAACCAGTAGAAACTTCTGTACTTTCTAAACATGAATCAGCGAAATTTTGCATTAATTAGGTTTGTGTCACTACACATCGGTAAATTTCAATAACAAGTTAGTGAATACTCACTCACTAATCACACATATACATAGAATGAATGATCAAATCAGTGGATTCTGATATTCACATATTGTAAGCGACGCAATATATAAATTGTAATATTGTATATGTATGTTGGCAGGTATTTAATAATCTGTACGTCGGTATAATTTTTTATTACGAGTGTAAGGTATTTTTGTTAAATGGTAAAAGTTAGTCGTCCATTGGCTGCCGCTGCGATCGGTACGTTTAAAATTAAGTCACGTCATTGTAAAGTCTTTGTCCTAAAATAAATATATCCTCATCCACAACAGTGTGTTTTTATCCGGACGATATCCGACCTTCTACACATATTTTTACATTAAATAGTTACTCATTGTCACATGGATAAAAAGTGAATATTCACTGGAAATTAGTGAAAATCACTAATTCATGGTTAGAGAGTAACTAGCCACGTATTTATTATAAAAAGCAGGATTGCCTAGCTATAAGCGCTCTCCGAGGTACCTACGGTGAGGAGGTTCCCGTAAGTAGGTACTGAGACCAGAATCAAATTTTCACATTCGTCAGCGATAATGGAACTTTTGCACTATTACCAGAACTGTTTTTTACATGAAACTTAAGTACACAGGATATAGCAGAACTGAGAAAATTCAGACCGATTTGTTTTGAAGTCGGCTAAAAGTAGTAGCATCACCAGTACCTTACACTCGTTATTCATAAACACTTATAAGTTGCAGTAAAATAGTAGATAATTTGACGTAACCCCAACTTATAGCGAGGGGTATTTAATCGCCTTTTACTATCAAAATGCACTATTTAAGGTAGCATCCACATATAGCGAAAGCGATGCTATACTATTATATATTTATGAGTTGTGTCTGTAGTGATATTTAAAATGTGTAGGTAATCAACAATGGTATGTGTATGGCATTTATAGCACTACACTTTCACAGAAAATCGCTATGATTCTTATGATTCAGTAGATGAACTGAAAGCTCACTCTTATCTCCTTCTCATTAGTTATCGTCCTGTTTTTCTACTTAAATGGTTTGCAAGAAAATCAAGAAGGCAAGTGTTTGCGCCTCTTCTAGTGCTGCTTATGATTATGGGCGGTAGTGATAACTTTGGATTGGATTTAAATGAAAAGCATTTTGTCAGTTTTTCGGTCATTTATACTCTCTAAATATGAATCAGTGGAATTTTCACTAATTACGTTAGTGAAGCTGTATTCTCTACATATCATTGAATTTCAATAACAAGTTAGTGAATACTCACTAATACACATATTCAATGATCAAATCAGTGGACTCTGATATTCACATATTCATACGTTGAAGAGTCACTAAGTCTGCGTGGTACGATTCTCACATTTATAAAAATTTAGTCACTTAAAATGAGTGAAATTCCACTGATTCATGTTTAGATAGATACAAAAAATAGTATCTGCGTATTTATATATTTATTTATTCTTTATTACACACCAAAAATCCATTACAAAGTATACTTAAAAGTTAGTGAAATTAGATTGTGTAGTACAATAGATGGTCTTATGGCTAATTAGCCTTTTTTTGCCATACCACCCCAATGAAAAAGGATAGTTCAACAACGAAATCGGTTAGGTTGTGCAGTTACATAATAAACTTATATACTAATGTCTACATACTTGGACAAGATACATAATATGTACATGAAAATATAACAAATATCCCTATTATAAACTGATAAATAATAAATAAAATAAAATGAATCAAAAGATAAAAATTTTATAACTATATTTATTACCCGACTGCGACAGAAGGAGGGTTATGTTTTTCGAGTGTATGTATGTATGTATGTCCATTTCTGGATTTACTATCATTACTTACTGTAGCAATATGGGTATCAAATGAAAGCTAGCAAATTGTTTTATTCTTTTTAGTTTATAATAAGAGTATTTTACGCAGTCGGGTTTTTTGATTTTTCTAATTAATTTATATTTCATTATAAAGAATAAAAACTTAATCAAATCGTCTTCAGCTTAAGATACGTATCAAATGTTATAAAAATTACCTCAGTGAAAACTGGAATCTGTATCACTAACTACTATATTATACTGGCCTCTCAACATCCTAAAGCTGGACATAGATAGGCCTCGCATATTCGCTGTGAGTGAAGCCATGGTAGGGGAAATTAAATCGACTGAAGCGTTCGCAGTGGTCACTTTCGGTACTACGGGGGGCTATTATTCCTAAAATTGTAAGCAAGTACACGTGAGAGTATTTATTTTGTTTTAATTTAAATAAATTAAAGAAAAATGAGACACCAAAGTAGTTGTGTTGTAAATTGTAAGAATACCAGCAGAAAAAGTGAGTGCAAGTTTTATAAATTTCCGACTGCTCAATGGAAAAGAAATCAACGGAATCAGTGGATAGCTGCAGTTAAAAGGCTGAAGTAAGTACTACCATAACCTTAACTTTATCATTAACAATAATTCGGAAAATTTAAATGAAAATTAAGTTAGCCGACATCCAAAAATTTTAATAATTATTTTTATCGAAAAAAAAAATTACGAAATAATTAAAAAAAAATTAATTTGTAAAAAACTTGATAAATTCAAAGTGAAATTAAAAAAAAAATTTTTTTAGAAAATTTATTTAATTTTTTTTTACACACAGAAATCCGGTATTTATAATAATATCCATAGCTTTTTTGTTACTAAAAAAAAATTACATTAATTAAATAAATATTAATATATTCCATTGATATAACTATTTAATTATTTTTTCTTCAGTTTAATTTTTTTCTTAGTATCACTTTTTGACTTTGATATAAATATCAAATAACTTAACCTGAATGTTTACTGCATTCTTTATTATTTTTTATCATTATACTTACTTGTTGTTGATTCGTTTCATTAAAAAACAAAACGGCAATCACTACAAAAATCTCACATATTTTTTATAACTTTTTCTTTTTACTATTATTTATAATATTTATTTATTTTTATTTTCCTTGCTATTGCCATACGTATAAAAACATTTTATGACAGCCTCCTGTAGTTCATATTTTGTCTGGCGCTGCAGTCGCACACATAGCGAATACCTACTCGTAAAATAGAAGGATTAAATCTTAAGCCGCAACGCTGCTTCACTGCAGGTTGACGCCCAATAAAATTAAACAGTCATTCTATCAAGTATCAAAATTTAGCAAGGACAGCCCCATAAGCAAAGCGGTAGAGGTGCTTAGTTGGCTCCAAAAATATCAAAATTAAACCTCATGGACATAGAATTGATTTATGAAATTACGTACAAAAAATATACATTTATATATGTTATTTCATAACTATAATTTTAAAATTTATATAATACTAGCAGCCCGCCCCGGCTTCGCACGGGTATTTAACTAAAATTTTAAAAATTATAAAAATAAATTTAATTTATACTTTAGCCTCAACAACACGTGGTAATTATGCTGTTAAAATGTAGCTTATATGACACGTCGTAGATTTACCATAGCAGCGCCATCTATTGATTACTTACTCAACCCAGTCGAAAGGTATCGACATCTGTTAGAATCATTTGGAGTTAACAGATAATTGTGACTGTCAAATAATAACAGACAAATAATTAGCAATAAATTAAAATTGCGACTATAATTTGAGATTTAAACTATCCTATCTCTCAAGTTGGATCGAACTGCACATGGTGTGCGAATTTTATTATAATCGGTTAAGTGGTTTAGGAGTCCATTGAGGACAAACATTGTGACACGAGATTTATATATATTAGAAGATTTAGTAATTTTATATTGATGGACGATCAGCCTAACAGAGGGGATAGATTGGGGAGTACGAGAACCATTTGATCGCGGTTAGGGTTGCATTGATAAGGTTCCAAAGTTAGTCCAAAAGGGACTGTCACTTGAATAATGCACGTTTATGGTTAAAGCCTTGTCCGTTCATGCATGCGTGTTTTATAAATTTCGTGTCCACATGTAGCTCTAATTTAGTGTAAATTGATTATAACAGATTTCCGTTATTCTTTCTTCTTTTTTTACTTCAATACGTATATTGCAAAAATATACTTCCTATTAATTTTAATCGAACCAACATTACGAAATGTTCTAAATTAATAATAGGTATACCAAAATTAATAAAAACTGTAATTTATTAAATGTTAAAAACTATTCGGAAAACTAAATATGAATAGGTAGTAGAATTTTTTTTAATTTGAACTCGACAAATATGAATAATACTAGCGCCATCTCTCGACGATTCTGTGGTATACGATGGGAATGTGCAACGAAGTATCTGTAGTAAGTTTCAGCAGATGGCACTGCTAGTGTTAATGGAGTTCCATTTCTTATTACTAGATGGCAACTTTGTCTAAAACTTATGTATTATTGTAAAATGTTTGTTATCATGTATAATGTTATATTTAACGTAGTTTAAATTTTAACCAATTAAAATAGTTAAATATTAAAATACTTAGTTAAAATTGAGCTGTGTGACAACTAGTGCAGCTCAAGTATTATTAAATTAATAATATTTAAGTGTATTGAATGTAATTAATCAATGTAATACTAATACTCGTACTATTGGATAACATTAATGTATTTCCGATTTTTAATTCTTTAACAGTATATCCAAATCCACTGATGTACAGGCCTTCTCATACCAGAAACTAGCGACTTCCCGCGACATGCTTAAGTATTAAAAAACAATTATAGGTAAAATGTAAAATTTCACTATTATCAATTTTTCCACAAAAATGAATCACACAACTTACAAAGTGACCAAAGGAGTAAATGATAGTGATGATTAAATTATAAGCCCCAGTAAAACCCAAACATGGTATTTAATTAAACATTTTTATCAGTATCTTAAAACTGTCAATACTTGATATGTGGCGCAAAAACAATTTTATGATTTAAGATTAGGCTCTGCGTCTAAATCTCTTTTATGAGCTCATGTTGCGATGTATCATCAACCGCGGTACCTTCTCTTTCTAAAATGACTTCTGATATACGAAGCCGTCAGATTGCGTAGATAATTGCCAGAAACATAGAACAACAACTGATATAGAAATAGTAACTTATTTTTATTTTTCTATTTATTTAAAGTTGTCAAATTACGCGTGAGTTGGTATTAGACAATTAGAGTGTGATATATGATCTTAGTAAGTTGTTGTTTTGTCGAGATTTTTTAAGTATTGTACGGCGTACGATTTATTTCATTACTCAGATGTGGAGCGCACATACAGGTCATGTTTATAAAACTTTAGCTGTTTCCATTGTACAGTTTTTTTTTATCTAGATTAGATCTTCATTTATCTACATGCCAAGTGTTGTATCAAAGTGTTTAGTAATTTTAGAGTTATATATATATATATATATATATATATATATATATATATATATATATATATATATATATATATAGACTCCTGTCATCACAGATAACAAAAACTACGGTAGAGCATATATTTTTATGTTACCATAAAAAAATTACACCCAGACTCGGGGCAGAAATCGAGCCTCGATCCTGGAGCGGAAAGCAGTCACTGTCACCTACGCCAATCAATGGACCAGTTAAAAAGTCTAATAGTCGAATATTATTATTAATTTTCCTTGAATGAGTGTATATCCTTGTGGATCTTCCCACAGTGTCTCGAAAAACACGTAAAAACCGTCGGTTCCGGTTGTTATCACACGTGATAGTGATCAATAGTTATGATAGGGAAATTATCCACTAATCCGCAATTAAGCAGCATGTTAAATTAAGCTCCAACCCTTATCCTAAGCCTTCGCCCAGCAGTATGACGTTTAGTGGCTTTTTCAATTCAGTTAATTTCAGCATCTGTCACTTCCGTATTATTCTGTTCTGCGGCTAAGATTCATCTATTATCCGGGGCCGCTTGCGGTCTCAGGGATAATAAATCAGTCGTTCCTATTGTGTACCATTGCATCAAGATCATGTCCGTATAGTGCACATTAAGACTCGCTTATAAGTATGATAATACCACAGCTACTTGGGTTTAAGTTTACCTACAGCACATCTTTAGTCGATTATTGCTAAGTTAAACGTAATGTTCTAAGAATATTGGTTATATTGTCTTTGAAATTTTATTAATACGTCAAGGAATTTTAATATAACACGAGTTTGGTTTCATTATGATTGGTCAAAGACTTATAATAAAAAAAAAAAAAAAAATAAGTAACAAAATCAAACGTAAATTTTGTAATATGATATTTTATTACGTACACACGTAGTATATATAGGATTTTATATTAAAAAAGTAATAAATTTAATTGATTCTCAAATTTGTATAATGCCAATATGAATTCAATGAAATGTATATGAAAAACTAATTTCAATCTTCAATATCGTAGAGTTTAAAACAATTAAAATATTAATTAGTACAATAATAGTAAAAATAAAAATAGTAAAAATAAAATAAAAATGAAAAATATAAATATATTTATTACAAAAGATCTAGTTGATCTGATGAAAATCTCTATTTGAATCGCAATTCCAATTTTTTCAGCAAATAAAAAATCCAATAAATATAAAAATATGGAGTTCTAACGGCTAATAACCGATTCTTGAAAGGGTCAGATAATATCGTCGTAAAAATGAACGATCGAAATGAAATCACGAAGATAACTCCATAATATTATGTTTCCAAAAAACAATTCAATTTTATATAAAATATCAAATTAACTGGCAAAATTGTCATATGTCAATTTTTGAAAATGTTTCTTATACTCTTTTTGATTTTTTTTTAATATTTCTTAGTACTTAATTAAGTTAAACTTTTCGTGTGACAGCAAAATAAAACGGAGTTTTATCATCAAATTAGGTTCTTCATTACGTCGTATTTTCGAAGTTCAAAATTGACAAAGATTTTAGCGAACATACAACGAAAAAATACGTATAAATAGATATTTTCATGTTTTAAAACTACTAATGTCGGCTTTATGAATTGATAGTTAACATTCTTTTTTATTAATAAAATTTTTTATTGAAAATAAATCTCAACCCCAAACTTTCATATTTAATTTATGTCCCACCAAACATACGTTTGAAATTCTATCAAAACGTTGCACATCGGCAAATATTATTCCAGGAATATTCATAAGAGATACCATATATTTTCCCAATACTTCATTCAATATGGAATCACATCGAACCATATCAATTTGAAGCGAATTTCAACTATGATAGCTTACCAAATGTAGTCAATCCCCAGAGGGTGCGAGCTATCTCATAACGTGCGTTGCGGAATAAAAATATCCGAGGTCGAAGGTCTACCACTAACGAGGAAAGGCAACCACTAACGATTTATGTACTCCTAGTACTTTTTTCTATCTGTAATTATAAGTATAATAATGTAAAAAAAGTCAAACTTCGTCAATTGAAAATATTTTTTAAGAAAAAAAATTCTATGGTACTCTATAATTAATACTGATGACAAAACTATTTTTTTCATTTTTGTCTGTCCATCTTGGCCACACATAATGCCAAAACTACTGAATGAATTTGAATGTTTGACACAGTTTTAGTCGATACCACGAGCTTAGGACACTAGAGATATTATATATTTCAAAATTTTTTACTTACGGTTCGTTTGGGAAAGGAAAATATGGTCAAAATGTGGTCACATACTTTGATCTACCTACCTTATTTTATTACCAAATCATACCCGTGACTTCGTCTGCGTTGCTTATTACATTAACAATATATTTATGCGTAGAGGAAAAAACATTAAATTTATCGGAAACAAAACTACGCTTTACTTAAAAAAAAATTTGTAAACATACGAAGTGGGTATAAAATACCACACCACCAAATCAGCTGTAGGATATCCACTCCTGAACGTAGGCTTTCCCCGGCGTCTCTGGGAGAGTTTTCCAATACTTGCCACGATTGGCAGGCTGGTTGGCGAGCGCAGTGTTGTGGCAAAATATGGTGACGCATCCATCACCATCCTAGTTGGTGTGCAGCTATTCACACCATTATAATTTATAGCCTTAGTTGACTTTTACGACATCTAGGCGGTCGGTACTATTTTTCTCTGCGGTCACCGCACGACATAAAATGCGTCGTTTCTTAAAACTTTAGTAATTTTATATCAACTGAATAAATCTCAATATTGTTTTAGATAAAAGCCAAAGGTCTAAAAATAGTTTATCGCAAAAAGTAAAATAAAAGTTTCGTTCCGTATAATAAAAAAAAAAAACATCACCATCAGTCATCAGTATTTTTTTGTTAATATTAATTATATTATTGCTTACCTATATAAAAATAAACAAAAATTTGTTGACCTTACGAACAGCAAAAACCAGAGTTTAGCGTAATATTGTGACAGATGTTCGTTGAAGTTATTTTTATCGTGAGGGGTGTTAAGTCGATCCCTCTCAGCAGACGTCTTTGAAGTGTCAATTAGTGTAAAAACATTTTGCGGGTAAAATAGTTATTGTTGATGGAATGTATTTAAGTCATCTAGGGTTGGTAATTGAATTCTTTTGTTTAATTTTGAATTTTTTATTAATCGATGATGATCCCGTGGGAATTCCAGGATATCTTTATACACAAACCCTTTTTTTACTTTCTTTTTTTTTATTCATTAACAATTATATGAAAATGACGTAACATACTTGTTTTTTATCATTAGTTTAATATAACTCTAGTATTATTTTAATTACAATATAAATTATACTTCACTTTAAATTAATCATTGTATTATTATAGTTTTGGGCTTCTACTCTATTTGTTAAAAAAAGGTATTCAACGACGCAAATTATGCTGTTCTTATTAAAATATGTACCTACAAGTGAGCAAACTTAACATTTTAGACGCCTTTCCATATACATATAAGCAAATACAATTGGATAAAGCCATGTAATTTAATAGTGATTTTAAATCACATGTATTTTGTTAGTGTATCAACCCTAACAATGAAAATGACTGATTGTTTAATTTATCAAATTTTAAACGGTTAAATATTGTCGTCTGTTTTCTGTCACAAATGTTATTGTTGTAACATGGCTAAAATTAGTTTTAAAATTAATCAACGCTAAGTAATTTTAAATTTTTTTAAACTAGCTGTGCCTACGGTTGTGCTCGCGGCGGTGCCCGCACATACTGTTTTACTTTAGTTACTAAGTAACCGGGAATCAGAAAGCGCCATCAGCGCCATCTGCGCCACCTATTATATTCAAACTGTTGTAAAAATAAAACGCAATCCGACATATTTACGTTTTTTTTTGTCGTTTTTCATTTACTATATTTAGAATATTAAAATTAATTATTATTAAATGTTAAAAAACATTATTTTACACAACGTTCTTACCTTTTTTCGGATCACATTTTAATTACTCTTACTAACTACACTTACCTACTCTTCCCTAACGTCGTCATTCAAAATACAAATTTCAAATTACAATAACTTTCGATAAACTGAAACGATTTTGATAGAATAATGATAGAATGTTACCTCAGGAGGAATAAATATGCTTCATGATTTTCAGGTTGATAATTTTTTAATCTAACGGTAGTACTTTAGCAATGATGCGTTTTCAAACAAAGAGAGCCTGCTTTTCTTAATAAGTAGGTCATTTTTTGTATCGTACTATAACAGCTTGAAGATATCCCACTGCCAGATTAAAGTATCTTATATTAAAAATGAATGGATTTTAATTCGCAACGCTACTCTATTGCCGATTAGCGTATGTTAAATTATACATTATAAATTTGAATCTACTATGTTTCGGTTAATATTAACATGTTGTATCAACTTGGTCATATGACTAATTATTTTCTCAATCAATCACTAATTAAAGAGATAACCGCGTTCAAGCAAATTCATTACACTTATGATATTAGTGTATTATTATATAATTTAATATTAAAGTAATATTCTAAGTCACGAAAGCCTCTCACGTAGTACAATGTGATCTTCAAAGCAAGCGTTTACTACAATAGGTTTAAGTAATAAAATTATGCATAATTTAGACAAATTATCGTAATCGTCAATTTTCCTTACAAGACACTTAAGCGTGGTATAGTTAAATCTCTGTACGTTCAAACTTTCTAATTTTATTAGGCATGTGTGTGTTACGTCCGTATCGATATCGCACGGTGAGAACAAAAATGAAGGAATTCTTAAATTTCGAAAAATTTATTTAAATAAAAAAGAAATGTTTGGTATATTGATAAACAATTTTTTGAATGCGTTTTGGGTTATACCAATTAAAGATAGTTAAAAATAATACCCTAGAAATACACTAAAGACATATTTCCCATAATATATATATATATATATATATATATATATATATATATATATATATATATATATATATATATATATATATATATATATATATATATATATAATTTTTTTTTGGGACAAATCCCAAAAATACGAAAATAATTTTATTATTTTCCAATTAATGCAATTTTGTGCTTGATTTCTTTTATACAATTACAATAAATACGATAAGAAATTGAATTAAGTAGACTTATGTCGTTTTAAGTTCCTTATCTATTACTAAGAAATTAATCAATCTCTAGGACGTCATTTGAAAGACAAGACAAGACAAAATTAAGGTAACTTAAGGACAGTCTAATTTATTTTACAAAATTAAATAATTTACGATAATCGCGCTACATCGTGCGATTGATTGCTGATATGCGTAACATAATGTAGAATAAAACTTTGGTAGTACGAAATCTAACGTGACTCGCTAGTGGATTATATTATTATTAATTTAAAAAATACACTTCACTGCAAAATATACAAAAAATAATAGTATGAGTTCCTTTGACAGATTACTGTTTAATATATTTCTTTAATAATGACAAGTAAAATCGTATACCATTACTAGTATTGATATGCGAAACGATATAAAATCGTGTCTAAGAAGACCGACATGTCGTGACACTGATACTTTCGGTCGAGCGAAGAAACTTATACATGTAGGGTAACCTTGACACAATACATAAAAACAGGATATTTTTAAGACACATTTTCAACTTCAATTTTACAGTTATAGTAACAATTCATTGTTTTACACCCATAAATGCATAGCAGGTGTACAATTGCGGATATAATAATAAAATAATACAAATATTCTCATTTTATTAATATAAGTAATACAATATAACGGATTGACCGTACGGTGACCGGCAGAGAAGAACAGTCCCAACATCTTTCTTGCCGAGGTGTTGTTAGGGCGACTAAGGCCATAGTGGTGCGAATAACTGTACTGCAATCAGGATGGTGATGGGCAGCAGCATCTCCATACTCTGCCGCAACGTACTGCACTCGCCAACTTACCAAGCCTGGTGAGTATTGGCAAACCTCCCCAGAGATGATGGGGGAGGCCTACGTTCAGCAGTAGACATCCAACGGCTGATGTGGAAAGAGAATATTTATCGTTAATGGTTACAAGTCCCCGATATTGATTGACTGATCTGTCAGTTTTTCCGTGACCAAGGCGCTTGCCACAGTGCCTAAAAGCCAGTGCATAAAAAATTTAAATTAAAAATCGAAAATTTCTTTACTTTTGAATCGTCATTTTTATGAAGCATATAGGTATTATAATTAATGTGAATTGTGAAGTTACCATCGATTCGGCAAAAAAGAGGTCGGGACTATTCTTCTCTGCTGGTCACCGTACGGCAAATTACGTTTCACGTAGATACCAATATCACTGTTAGCGATCGTGAAAATTTAAAAAGTCCTACAAAATTGTCCAAAACCGTTGTCTCTCTATATCACACGTGTTAACCTTTGCAAATGTCTTACCAATATCGATTTACCGATACACGCTTAACTTTCAACATAATATCTATCTTAACATTAGCGTATTAAAGTATGAATTACTCACTTTATTATTACATACTAGCTGGAACCGTGACTTTGATGGCGTAAATAATTTTGGTTGTTTATTTTTTATGAAATTAAACTGTTAAATCATTTCTCAATATGATACACTATTTATGTCGTAATATTGTGTTTTTTTATTACCAAAAGAATAATTAATAAAATCTATAAATAATTTTTAAATTTACATTTGGGTTATCCCTAAATTGAGAAACGATATATTTAGGGATAATTATAAATCGAAAAAGTTCGGGTACTTTGTAGAAGCATTTAATACTTTCCGAATTTGTCCAAATTCCTCTGTAAGAAACGATCTATCTCTGTATGCTAAAATTCTTTAAGATGTATTAAGAGTATCAGTATCAGCCTGTAAACTACCCACTGCTGAGCGAAGGCCTCTTCTCCATATAGAAAAAGGTTATTCAGAGTGATAATTACTTAAAAACGTGAAATATAAACAGATAGATAAACCGAGTTATTTTTCATTTATAATACTGAAATGTATTGTAAATAATACATGTAATAGAACCATACGCCTTTTTATTGTTTTGCTCCGAGACATGCTCTGAATGTGTCGTGTATTTATTTCGTAATGTGAAATGTCAGAGCACAGGTTAAAACGATGTTCTCTCGGCTCGTTCTAGGCTCCGGATTTGTAATGACGTATCGAAAAACCTCCTTAGATAATCTCGTGGGAATGTCATTTGAGCTATTTATATATCTTAAATAGAGTTTCGATCTTAGAAATAAAACGGAAATATTGGTGTTTATTTTATTTAAAGACCATTAAACAAAAGCAGTAAGGAATTTATAATTTTTTGTTTCATTAGACAGACTGTTTATAAAATCTGAAATATTGACTTAAAATAATTAATTTTTTTTAAGATAAGACCCTGACAGAACGTTTCTTAAAAACAAAAACCTCCTTACAGCAACCCTAACAAATTTCATAGTACCTAATTATTTTATAATCGTTTACATGGTTGTCGTGGCTTCTATTTAGGTATATTGTATATGTCGGAAGTATTGGTGACTCCGAATTAATGTTGTCATCGGGATCCATAATGAAAGTCAATTCACATTCACAATGAATTATATTTTATTTCCACAGTAGGTTCGTATCGCTTGAGTGTTCGTTACAAAAGAGACTCAATACAATTGTGAGGTTGCTTTTATACCCTCTTTGTAAAATACATATAATCATAACACTAAAAATATATAACAAAAATAGTTTGATTAATTTTAAATGAATATTTAACTAACAAAATATCATAATATAAAGTAATTTATTACAAATTCAATAAATTAAAACATACAATTGACTAATATTTACATTCGCGCCCACACGGCCATTCTGATTCCAGCGCGTTCTCTGCGCTGAATTTATTCATACAACAACTTAAATCTAAAACTACAAGTTATTATCTATAACAAAACGCTTAACAACTAAATAAATATTACAGAAGGCTTCATCACCAGAGCCTTAGCAAACACAACGGCATCACCCAACCCGGGATCTAGCCAATAATTAAGGCATCACCCATCCTGGGATCTAGCCAACAACCAAGGCATCACCCGCACTGGGATCTAGCCAACAACAAAGGCATCACCCACACTGGGATCTAGCCAACAACCAAGACCAGGATAAGGAAGCGCATGGTGGCCAGCCAGCGCTAAGGAAGGAAATGATAGGATAGGAAATAAATCTTATTTAATCACATAAATCATAAAACATCTCGTTACATAAATATATGGAAAACAACTCTCATTTTCTACAACAAAATAATTAAAGTCTTTAATACAAATAATTTCTTATAATCCATCGAAATTAATGAGATAAAACTTATCACTCCGAATTTCCCAATTCTTTATCGGCCCACATGGCCAAATTTTAATTATCATCAAATGGATTTGATTGAGCAAATGGATTTGATTGAGCTACGGGAGCTGGTCTTAATGAGTCATGACTAGCAATTTTTTCTGAGCTACCGCGAAGATTAACATGCTTAAGTTTATAACGATTATTAGGTAATACCTCTAAAATTTCCATGGGACCATCAAATTTCGGCCCAAGTTTAGTTGTGTGACGTTCATGACGACGCATTAAAACAAAGTCCCCGATTTTAAATGATTTGATTTTAGCTTTGCCTTTATCGAAACGGATTTTATCATTTAAGGACCGCTCGTCCATCTTGATTTTACATTCCGATCTTAGAGCATTAATATCATCTATTACTTCATTACTGTCAATTTCTACAAGTTTTATTGCTGGCGGAGAACACTTTTTACCGAATAATATTTCCATGGGACTTTTACCAGTACTTTTAGAAATGGTACAATTGATTGCTAGTTGTAATTCTTGGATAGCTGTATGCCAAGGTCTAGTAAGTTCTACAACGGACATATTATCTTTAATAACTTTCATTAATCGCTCAATTTGACCGTTAGCCCTGCTGGCACCTTTAGCTACTACGTGGTGTTGAATACCATACCGCAAACAAAAATTCTTGAATTCTACTGATGTGAGACTTTTGTCTTGATCAGAGATAAGTCTAGATGGTGTACCGAAAATTGATATTAAATTTTGAAAACACTTAATAGCCGTTTCAGTTGTGCGATCACTTGTGTAAACCATATGAACATATTTAGTAAACCCATCTATAAAAACAAACGCGTATTCAGATTCGAGGCGCTTACCGTTCATTCGACCTGTAATATCGGCGTGAACCGTATGGAATGGAATAGCAACTTTATCTATAGGATGTAAAGTAACTTGACGGGCTCCTGAAATTCCCTTTCTAACCCTGCACGGTACACAGTTTTCAACAAATTGTTTAACCAAACGCGACATATTTGGAAACCAGTATTGTTCGCGTAATTTTTCGAGAACTTTTTCCCAACTAAAATGCTGTAAACTATCATGATAATGAGATATAAGACTCCATCGATAATTACGGGGTACAATTATAAGAGAATAAGTATTTTTATTAATTTGTACTTTTCGTCTAAGTAATTTATCTTTAGAGACCGTGTAAGTATTAGCTATGTTTTCGGGTATAGAATCGGTTTGAAGTTGATTAAAAATTTCATTTAATTCCGGGTCGCGTTTTTGTTCAATTAATAACCAATTGTGATCAAGAGTAGTTGTATTAATTAAATATACTAAAGAATTAATATTTTGTTTACCATTTGTTTCGTCTTTTGACGTCAAGACCGGGTTACGACTGAAAAAATCAGCATGAGCTAATTTATTACCTTTGCGATATTCGATATCAAATTGAAAATTTTGTAAGAAAGCCCACCATCTATGAACTCGAGGGCTTAATTCTTTTTTATGACTGGAAGCTCTAAGGGAATTACAGTCTGTTATAACTTTAAATTGACGCCCGTACAGGAAGTGCCGAAAATGCTTTATGGCCTTTACTAGAGCTAGTGTTTCTAATTCATATGAATGATATTTACTTTCGGTTTTTGTGGTGCGCATACTGAAATAAGCAATTACTAATGGATTTTGATTTTGTCTTTGAATTAAAACCCCACCATATCCAAGCGAACTTGCGTCAGTGTGGAGTTCTGTAGGCAAATTTGGGTCATAAATTGTAAGAAGGGGGGATGATGTTAAACAGTTAATAATTTCGTTTCGTGCAAGATCATGACGTTCAGTTCAGTTCCAAAGAATATTAGATTTTGTAAGTTCATAAAGCGGTGTCATTATTTTTGAAAAATTAGGTACAAATTTTCTGAAATAACCTGCTAATCCGTTAAATTGACGTAATTCTTTGGCATTTTTAGGAACTGGTGAATTTACTAATGCTTGAATTTTTCTTGGACTAGGTTTAACAGTTCCGTCCTTTATAACATTTCCCAAATATTCGACTTCCCGTTTTAAAAAAAGAACATTTAGATATATTCAAAGTAAATCCTGCTTTAGTTAATCTATTTAATACTAAATTTAAATTTTGTAACCCTTCTTCAATTGTTACAGAGATAATTAATATATCATCAACATATACTAAAGCAATATTATCTTTATAGTCACCTAGTGCTGTATTTATAGCCCGCTGATATACAGAAGGAGCATTACAAAGCCCAAATGGCATTCTTAAATATTCAAATTGACCATCTGGTGTTACAAATGCAGTTTTTTCAATAGAGTCTGGTGCTATAGGAATTCCGTGAAACCCAGCGGCCATATCAAGACATGAAAAGTACCTTGCTTTGCCTAATTTATCTATTTGATCCGCGATTAAGGGAAGAGGAAAATGATCTCTTATGGTATTTGAATTTAGCTCTCTGTAATCTACACAGAGTCTGTCAGTTCCGTCTTTCTTTTTGACTAACAAAATGGGGCTACAAAAAGGGGAGCAACTATCGCGAATAATACCATTATTTTTTAAATCAATAATAATTTCCTTAACTTTTTCGCGTTCTAGTGATGATAAACGATAAGGTCTACGCTGTACAATTTTATCTGGGTTTTTTAATTTGATTTTTAATTCACCTGTTGTTATCTTTGAGATTTTATTACCAGTAGCAAAGTAGTCTTTAAAATTATTTAAAATTGTTTTTAAATCTGTTATTTTTGTAGCATCTGTAATATCAGTATTAATTGATAAAGGAAAATTTGATATAAAACATTCGTTTACTATGAAATTGCGACTAACAGATATGCTATCTTTATCTAATGTAACACTAAGACCAGGAATTTTCAATAAATCAAAACCTATTAAGATATCATATTGTGTTTGCGTGTCACCTACGACAAAAAGTTCGAGTTCGACACAAACACCGCCTATTTCAACTAATGTCGTTATACTTTGATTTGAAATAACGGGACAACCTCCTATTCCCGAAAACGTTACACTAATCATTTTACGTTTACCAGGTATAGAACCACTAAATTTTTCACGAATTAGGGAACAGTCAGCGCCAGTATCGAAAAGACAAATGTAATTTTTATGAGCTATTGTAACAGTAGTGGTACTACGATCGATAGAACTACAAGCATTTATAGATTTCTGAGCCAAGGAAATGTTACCGTTATTTTTTTCATGATTTTGTCTTCTATAACAATTTTTCTCAATATGCCCTTTACGGTGACAATAGCTACATTCAATTACCTTATAGTTACTATTAGTATTAGATGGAACTGATTTACTATTAACTTGTATAGAAACTGAATCATTTTTTACAACCCTTTGTTTGCATTCATTAGCTTTGTGACCGATCTTTTTACAATTAAAACAAGTGATAGAACGTTCTTTTGCATTTGGGTTTTCAGTAAAACGCGGTCTTTTAATATCGTGAATCGTTTTGTTAGATGTTTCAAGATTTCTTTTGCGATAGGTTTTCAACACCGAAATTAATTTTGATAAAGAATTGGGGGTATTTCTCAATAATTCAGAGCGAATAAATTCGGGATAAATACCTGTTATTAAAGACTCCACTATCTCTGCATCTGTAGCCTCTGGCCGTACCCTCTTAAACAACGTCCAAGCTGTCGTAGCATATTCAGCGTAGCTGCAGGCTTGATCAGAAGTATAGCGCCTCCATTTCAGCACATCATCAGCATAGCGAAACTCCTTCCCGAAGGTCTGGATCAGGTCTATCTTCATTTGCTCCCATGTAGTCGATTTCAAACACCAAGTATCTGCCCATATTCTTGCTCTTCCTTTTAATGATAATATTGCTTTCATTCGAGCTTCATGCGATGGTATTTTGAATTTAACAAAGATTTCATCAACGTGAGCGCACCAGTCTCTGATGTCATGTGATCTTTCATCCGGATCAAAAGGGGGTAGATAAAAATCACTACGTCGCCCCGATACGCAGTCTGATGACAATGCTTCAGTCACAGCACTTGTAGCGGCTTGCTTCGTAATTGAACCGACAAGACTCACGACTTGCTCGATGGTAAATGTTGTTTCAGCGGTTTCTCGTCTTCGGTTTTGAGGTGATCCCACCGCTGCTGTCGGAAGTATTGGTGACTCCGAATTAATGTTGTCATCGGGATCCATAATGAAAGTCAATTCACATTCACAATGAATTATATTTTATTTCCACAGTAGGTTCGTATCGCTTGAGTGTTCGTTACAAAAGAGACTCAATACAATTGTGAGGTTGCTTTTATACCCTCTTTGTAAAATACATATAATCATAACACTAAAAATATATAACAAAAATAGTTTGATTAATTTTAAATGAATATTTAACTAACAAAATATCATAATATAAAGTAATTTATTACAAATTCAATAAATTAAAACATACAATTGACTAATATTTACATTCGCGCCCACATATACTAGCTTTACCCGTGTTGATCGAATATATAGAGTGTTCGCCAAAAAATTTCCAAATACCTTCAATCTACAGAATTCGACCTGTTACAGTTTTATTATAAGTATATATAATCACTAAATATAATAATAAATAAACGTCTCACACTCAACGGCCCCCAGTAGGATGTGAATCCTGTGTCGGGGGTTCTGAAACACACACAATACACAAGAAAAAACGCCCAGACCATGAAAAACATCTTTATGGCCTATACGAAATATATTTGTCATGTGCGGGGATCGAAATCGCGACCGCTAGCGCATCAGCTAGTTGCTGTGACCACTGCGTCAACGCGTTGTCATAACACATAGTTATACCTATATACAAAAATCTCACATATAAGGTACCTACATATATATGTATATATGTGTAAGTGTATATGTAAATATTCGTATGTGTTTATGTGTATATTTATATTAAATTAATATTTTATGTATGTAACTTAGTGTGTATGACAGTACTACTATACCTACTCACCAACTGCTTTGTGTCCAGAAATCCTATACTCATGGTTGCCTGCAAGAAATCGCTTTCAGTGATAAGGCCGCCATTGTACATTTTATAAATTTGTAATTTGCAAAATTTTGCATTGCTGTAAATCTTTTACAATGTTATTTACTCGATAATGTGTGTAATAAGGTATTAAATAAATAACTATATTTTCTATAATTATATTATATCATATACTTACAATTTTTATTACGAAATAAGGTAAAGTGCTTATATTAATATCTGAAATGAGGAAATTTACGAAAACATTTTAACGCCAGATCTATTTTGGTTCGTTCGTACCTTAACTCCCCGTAACACTAATATAAGTACATTGTACAATATGTATCATTTACATAAATATTTCTACTATATGTATATAATGAATGATAATAAGGCTTTTTATATATACTAAAGATAACATCTTATATTTCTATATTTTAGGGAAATCCCTCCCGCTCCTGCTGATAAAGTCTCTTATAGTATATCAGTAACTTATCAACAACCACAATCAAGAGAGCTCTGTAAATAGAACTTTTGAACCTTCATAGTTGACGACCGTTCTGGTCGACACACCGGAATGGTAAAGTTTAAAGTAGTTACCTCAACAGTCGCGGGTTCGAATCCCGCTCGGAGCAGATATTTGTATTTGTATATACAAATATTTGTTTCTGGGTGTGTGTCCTTGTGGGTTTCCCCACCGTGCCTCGGAAAGCACGTAAAGCCGTCGGTCTCGGTTGTTATCAAGGACACCTGGTAACGATCGCTACTCATGTTAGGGAAATTATCCGTCAACCCGCAGTAGAGCAGCGTGGTGGATTAAGCTCCAACCCTTCTCCTACATAGAAAGAAGGCCTTTGTTTGAGCAGTAGATTGTTTACAGGCTGATTCAGTTAAGTTGTAGGAAAAATTCAAACCAGAACCGCAATAATTTAAAAAAGTCAAGTTTCAAAAAATATTTCGTACTCAGTGTTCAAGAAAAACATGAGGAAATCGGAATAATAAGAAGAAATTTGAAGATGTAATAATTTTAAGTCGCAGTACAGTATCTTTATACGTGGAGACGCATTTTCTCAGTAGTATTTTATCTATGACTATAAAGTATGTAATAATAATGACAATACACTTTATTGTCCAAAAAAAAAAAAAAACAGAAATATTACACAGAAAAAAATATAGCGAAACATCATACGGTACACAGAGCAGCTCCCAATTTAATTATGTATCAGTGTGTGCAACACGCTTGACTTCTAGCTAAACATCACAATCATATACCAGATGAAAAAAAGATAATAAAAAAAATTTAAAAAAAATCTTAGAATGCGTATCAAAAATAACACTTTTTTAATTTTTTTTTTTTTTTTATTTTGTTTACGAAAAACCAGATAATATACTATTTATAGACCATTGACGTATCAATGAAAATAGAGTCCGCGTTAAAGTCGTATTTCCGATTTGTTGCCAGAAACAGATTTACATTACATTTAAAATTCGTAAAAAAATATACCTATATTATTTTAAATTTATTATAAATGTGTCTTAAATTGTTATTCAAAGAATGGGCAAAAAATTAAACAATTACTCTTTTATAATTCGTCAGTTATTGGGTAATATATGCATGAAAGCTAGCGTTACTGAACTGACACATTTTTGTTATTTATGATTACAATCACCAGAGTTTTACGTTTTTAAAATTATTATTTTATTTTTAAATGTAAACCTAAAAGTATTTACACGTCACATCGACTTAAGAAGTAATTGCTAACTGTAATCAGTCGCTCGGAGTCTGCGACGGAATATTAATAAGAGGGCGTAGACAGCCGCGGGGTAGTCGACATCTTTGCCCCGTGTGACCACAACAACCCCTACCATGTGATCACTGTTTGTTTAAAATTATTGTTTTAATATTATTATATTCATATATTATTTTAATATCATCTAATATACATAAGAAATATATAAATAATATATATTGATTTAGTACGAAAAAAACCTTTTCATTCCCATAATTGTATTTTTTCGTGATATTTGGCCATTTGTAGCGGTATTTTTTTTTTTGCAATTTACTCAAATTATTTTTAGAAGTATATTGAACAAACTGACGTCGAATTTGGATTCAGCGCATCAAACTATATAACCTTAGGTAGGCCTGGTCAAAGGTACAGAGCACTTGTTATTTGTGGGCCTGTGTTATTATTAAAATTAGTTGATATCCACTGTCGTTCGAGTGCTATTTACTTTCTTACATATTGTTTTCGGGTTGAACGTGTAACAGACAGATAGTTACTTTCACATTAAGTAGGAAGTGTCAATTGATGTAAGCTTCAAGAAAATAATGAATAGTAATTTTCTAGGCAAGCATACTCCTACTGTTTTAGCTTTCGAAATGATTATAATCAAGCGCAAATCCATAACATAAAAAAACCTGCTAAGCGTGACTCGAATCCACACACGAAAGGTCAAATCCTACAATCTTTAAGTACACGAAAAACAGGAAACTGTATAAGTGCAATACATTTTTGCATACTCAATATAAGTTGGATATTTGTGTGAGTTTCATAAGTAATACCATGAAGAAAGTCGCAACTAAAAGCCGACAAGTCGAACCATCTTTCACCTAATGTGGTTACCGCTCAGGGACACAACTCATTTCCTTGTTATATTTAATATCTTCATAGTCTTCTATTTCTATTAGCCTTTGTACTTTGTTCGGATCTAAGTTTGGACATACTAGTCTAGTCAATAAGTTCAAAAACGTGTTAAATAGAAATAAAGCTCCTAAAAATATGTGCCATAGCTCATTGGATTCGGAATGACGTCTAGAAAAATGTTTTTTAAGGGTATATTAGCACATAAAAAATTGCGATTGTTATTAACAAAAAAAGAAAAAAAAAACAAGGTATTTAGTTTTTCGTTACTAACTTTTAAAATAATAATATTTAAGGAATTTTGAAAAAAGATCCTGAAAGAGGAGAAAATTTCCAATAAAAAAGTCCCAACTCCCGGAACTCTATCTATATTATTTATAAATTTTTTTTAACGCTGGAATTAGAGCTCCGCGAGGGCGTTACGGCATAGACGCGCCGCCTAAAAAGCCGGTATATCACCTAAAATATTTTTTTAAAAATATTAAATAACAATTTAAAAATTTGAATAAATTACAGTATAATCTAGACACCTAAACGAAAAAAACCTCGGTGAAAAAAAAAATTTTTGTCGATTTTTCAAAAAGTTACACCATTGTTAATTAACTAATTTTTTTCCAATCTCTGTTTTTATAAATTACGGTATAAAAGTTTAAATAATTGGTCTAAAAATATTTCGCTTCGTGGAGCTCTTTTTGTTTAGGTACTTAATAAAGTTATGCAAAATTTTTTTATTAAAGTTAATTATTTTGTTAATTATAATTTTTTTAAACTAACTAAAAATTAAATTTCTATAAAATGTTATCAAAAAAAATTTTTTTTGGTAATATATTATTATTGCTGTTTTCGCACTTGATATAGGTACCTATTAATTAAAATTGGAAAAAAATATTTTACGTCATTTTTTAAGAAATTTTTTATAAAAAAATAGACTATTCAGGGATTTTTAAAAAAAAATTTTTTACTATCTTATAGCATAGGTGAAATAGTGATTTTTTTAACAAAAATTTTTTCTTAAATATTTTTTTTATATTTTATAATCGTTTTTTTTTTATATTTCAATTGTTCAAAAAATTAGTTAAGAAATTATTTTATTCTAAAAATCATCATTTACCATTTTCAATGGAATAACAGAGAATTTTTTTTTTTTATAAATAATTTAATTGTTTATTAACTTAACAATTTGTTATTAACAAATAATATTAACCGTTATATTTTTTTTCGAAAACTTCAAAAAATTACAAAAACAACCATATATAACAAAGTTAAGAAAAATTGTTTTTGTATTTTTTTTTACAAAAAATTGTAAAAAATACAAAAAAAAAATAAATTCTATATATGGTTGTTTTTGTAATTTTTTGAAGTTTTCGAAAAAAAATATAACGGTTAATATTATTTGTTAATAACAAATTGTTAAGTTAATAAACAATTAAATTATTTATAAAAAAAAAAAAATTCTCTGTTATTCCATTGAAAAGGGTAAATGATGATTTTTAAGAATAAAATAATTTCTTAACTAATTTTTTAAACAATTGAAATATAAAAAAAAACGACTATAAAATATAAAAAAAAATATTTAAGAAAAAATTTTTGTTAAAAAAATCACCATTTCACCTATGCTATAAGATAGTAAAAAAATTTTTTTTAAAAATCCCTAAATAGTCTATTTTTTTATAAAAAATTTCTTAAAAAATGACGTAAAATTTTTTTTTCCAATTTTAATTAATACCTATATCAAGTGCGAAAACAGCAATAATAATATATTACCAAAAAAAATTTTTTTTGATAACATTTTATAGAAATTTAATTTTTAGTTAGTTTAAAAAAATTATAATTAACAAAAAATTAACTTTAATAAAAAAAATTTGCATAACTTTATTAAGTACCTAAACAAAAAGAGCTCCACGAAGCGAAATATTTTTAGACCAATTATTTAAACTTTTATACCGTAATTTATAAAAACAGAGATTGGAAAAAAATTAGTTAATTAACAATGGTGTAACTTTTTGAAAAATCGACAAAAAAATTTTTTTTTTACCGAGGTTTTTTTCGTTCAAGTGTCTAGATTATACTGTAATTTATTCAAATTTTTAAATTGTTATTTAATATTTTTAAAAATATATTTTAGGTGATATACCGGCTTTTTAGGCGGCGCGTCTATGCCGTAACGCCCTCGCGGAGCTCTAATTCCAGCGTTAAAAAAAATATAAATAATATAGATAGAGTTCCGGGAGTTGGGACTTTTTTATTGGAAATTTTCTCCTCTTTCAGGATCTTTTTTCAAAATTCCTTAAATATTATTATTTTAAAAGTTAGTAACGAAAAACTAAATACCTTGTTTTTTTTTTCTTTTTTTGTTAATAACAATCGCAATTTTTTATGTGCTAATATACCCTTGAAAAACATTTTTCTAGACGTCATTCCGAATCCAATGAGCTATGGCACATATTTTTAGGAGCTTTATTTCTATTTAACACATTTTTGAACTTATTGACTAGACTATACTAACTATTTTGTAGTGCCTTTACCATGTGCTTAATTTTCACTTACTTCTTAGTTGCATAGGAAATAAAGTAGTATAATGTAATGAAGTTAAATAAAAAATTAGGAGAAGGGGATTAATTCTTCTGCCTATCTCACTACAAACAAATGGATGTCACACACATGTAAATGTTTATAAGGGTTAAAACCTTTCTATATACCAAGTCATTGAGATATGCTGAAATCATGCCTACTTCCAAATAATAATGTAGCTTACGCACTATCCTTGATATTATGAATCTCTCTTAATAACTTTTTACGGTTGATATTCCTATAATACAGTCCGTAACAATTCTCCAACAGTCTTAATTTTTTTAAGGCGAGTAAACTGATTTTTAGGATATTGTCCTCTCATACAAGCTACGTCCAAGGTGTGTATACATGTGTAAGACAGGCTGTCTACTGCTTACGGCGTTAACTCCCCTGTGTTCATAACCTTGTAGTGGGATATAATAGTGAATACGGCCTCGTCCTTTCTTTTATGATAAATGAATATTTGTGATCAAAAATAAATGAAAATATTTATTTTTAAAAGCTATAGGGGGAAAGAATAAAGTTATATTTTATAAAATCCGTCATTTCCGTGTCCCATCTCTGGCGATCGGATAAGAAAAGAAATAAAAGTTGAATTCGTTAGCGCATAAGCGTCATAAATAAAACAGGCGGGCAAACTTTGCGCCATTCGCCTTCTGAGGTCACGATAGCCTTATTCGGGAATGTAATTGTTTTAAATAATGTTCGACTTATGACTTTTAATATTTTAAAACATAATTACGTTATGAATCGGGTCTAATGTATAAAGGACTATGAGATTTTAAAATTAAACGTAAGTAACGATACGCAAAATATTATAATTTAGATTATAAATATTTAATATTTTCAAAATACAGTCATATCACGGCAGAATATGTTGTGTGTATTTACATAAAATGAGACAAAAACTTATAATTAAAACACATTAATATTTATTAAAATATTAATGTGTTTTAATTATTTTGTATGCTCTATGACTGTCATTTGAATTATGTAATAGATTTATTGCGATGTGGTGACCGGCCGAGAAAAATAGTTCCGACCTCTTTCTTGCCGATATGTCGTAAAAGGCGACTTAGGCCATTGTGGTGCGAACTACTATGCACCAACGAGGATGGTGATGGGCAGTAGCATCACTATATACTTCCACAATAAACTGCGCTTGCCAACTCGCCTGCCAAGCGTGGTGAGTATCGGAAAACTCTTCCAGAGATGATAGGAAATGCCTACGTTCAGCAGTGGATATAAGGTTTAAATATATTTACATCAGACTGAATCAATTAATCAATCAATCATTACTGCGATATTTTTTACTTTTAAACAAAACGTAAGTCATTTTGTAAGTACGGGTGAGTCAGAATAAGTCCGCGGCGGTGCAATTTGTCGGCTCGGACGTTTGGGCGCTCTGCGCAGGAAATGAGCGTATTTGTCTTACCTGTGTAGAGCGCGGCTGCAGTGTTAGCTTTTTATAAATATTGAATAATTGTAATAAAAAAGAATAGGTTATCGAAACATCAATTCAACCGGTTACCGGTTTTTACATCTCTGGTTTATACTCTAGACCCAGATATACGGTAAGAAAAATTGGAATTAGTTGGTTCTAATACAGGTTGGCATCGCTAAGTATTTAAGTTTCCTTAGTTCCATAATGTCTTTAATATTTTCGTAATTAAATTTGATTCCCTTAATTGATTATGATAAAGTTAAAACAAAATGCACTAACAAAATTAGGATACCTACTAAACTTATATTTTTTTGTAGTCGACTGTAATATATTATAGCGGTAAAAAGTGCTCAGAATTATTACTAGAGCTAAATAATCAGTATTATCATAAATCGCCAAAAATTTATAGAGACAGCATATGACCAACAGAAAAACCTTTTTAGTTTTTTTGTCAATATTTTGATTGGGATTTTGGGATGTCTAATCTTCATTTAGTAAGGCAACACTAGACATATAATTCGTCTCTATAGAACCAAATTTCGAAGATTTTTATTTAATATAATACGTTTTATATTGGAATAAAATATCTGTTACCTGTTATAAATTTTGAGCCAGAACTAACTTAGAGTGTCTCTGTGTTGCCGCTGTTAATATAATTTTTTTACCAACTTCTAAAATAGGTACCAAAACTTCTAATGTAAGAAAAACACGTAAATCGATATCTGACGGCCGTAGGTTTAAATAAACCGCTAATATACTATTAATTGATTTGTCTTTAAAATTCACCTTGTTCAATTGGTGATTAATTGAAACATTTGGCAACTGTATGTAAAATAGCCTCAAAACGACCCTTAAGAAACCCTTAAAACGATTTTAAATATACTAGTACAATACAATATATTACTCTCTTACTGTTGACAATTTGAAGACAATGAAAGAATTAATGAATAAAATGAATGAATACCATAAAACAAAATGATAACTAAGACAAAACGCTCACACTCTCGACCTACCTGTACTCAGGAGAAATATATTCATAAATTAACTTACTAACATTTATGAGTGTTAATTATTAAAGGGGTCGGTCGATAATGCTCATTTTTTTATCGTTGAAAGTATAGTATTTTTACGTGAAAATTTATGTGTTACCAAGCTATTAACATTTACTTAATGTTACCAATGTTAAGGTACATTTGTGGTTTTAAATTTCGGACACATTAATTCCATTTTAGTACTTGGTTGAATTATAAAAAATGCATTTAATCAAATATTTTTTGTATTATTTGTCATAAATATTGGTTTTATTTCAGTAAGCTATTGAAACTAAGATATAAAAGTTTTTATCCCCATGTATTTGTTTAATTATATAATCTCTTATTGAAAAAAAATTTAGGTATCTCAAATAAAAAAATATATACATATAATGATGTTTGTTCCACAGATCGACATTGAGATTGGTTGGGTCGGATGCTTCTTACAAACTCAACCAGCATGAGATGGAGGCTCTCAGTGTGGTAAGTTTATTTCAATATAAATATATATTTATTTATTCGGCAAACATACATTTTAATTTTACATGAAAAATAAGATAAATTAAAACTATACATAAACTAATCAAGTTTCCATATTTTACAAATAGGTACACGAGGCGCAAGCAATTTAAGGATATAATTAAAATTACTAAAAAGACAAAAAATTTTTTTTAATTAAAAGTCTATAACGGATTTTATCGCGTTTATTTAAAACTTTACAGTTTATTAATATTTTAAATTATTTTCCGACGTTTCGGATCGCTTACAGCGTCCATGGTCTCGGGGGACTGAGGTGGTGGGTGTCCGAATAATAAATTAATTGTTACATACCCCGCTTTTTATACAATTTTAAATTATTACTTTTTATTACTATTAAAAGTAATAAATAATTACTTTTGATAAATTTTTAATAAATTATTACTTTTGAATAGGAACGGTTAAATGAGTAAAATACGCGTAAATATAAGAAAACGGTAATATTAAAAAATTTAAAATTATGGCGTTAAAAATTATATTAAAAGAAAAAAATACGAATATTTTATTAGTATTTTTGTATTTATACTAAATACATTTTTACTAACTCTAATATATTACACAGACATGTTGATACACTTATGATGTTTTAGTCTCTTAGAGAAAATAGGTTTTATTTAATATAATTGTAAAGTTTATGGGCTTTATTGAAAACTTTACTGGACAATGAATTAAAAGGAATTATCCTTTAAAATTCGAATTTCGTCATTATCTATATAAACATCATTACGTATTTATAGATGAGACGATAGACATATGAAAGGTAACATAATAAATACCTTTATTCTATAAAATTTTCTAATCTCTGTGTTAGTGTGTACTTACATCAGTTTTCTCTAAAATAAAAAGACGAAGAGTTATCCAGGTAAAAACTATTTTAAGAAGCTTAGCAACCTCTGAATTGTCTCGAATTTATAACTGTTACGTTAGAAAGATGGTTGTCGAGTACCAAATCATAGCTATCCAGTACATTTCCCGAAGCTGTCGTTGTTGTGTTCAGTCTATAGTGATAATACTAGTAATTAATTCGATACATTAAATAAATTTAGTTATTTTGTTCATTTATATGTACTTGGTTTATTTATTCAGTTATTATTTGAACAACAATATTTGTTTTTACATAAAATATACGTAATTTCTCTGAGCACATAATCTTTATTATTTCGTATTTATTTTCCGCATCTATCTCAGGAGATAGCTGTTTATTTATCATCTAGTTTGATCCCCTAACTTCACTAATCTCGTTATGTAATCATGCAAGATTTACTTCACGCTCTATAAATATTATTGACATTGTATTAATTAATTTTTAATCACTTCTTACCACGTTGTTTCGCATTAGGTTATCGGGTAACTTTCCTGCCTTTCCGCCACTAAACAAGACCAGTTGTTATTCGAACACTATAATTGTATCGCTTCTTTTAATAACAAAAACCTACCGTGCTTTTTTTCATACAGCAATTCTATAGTAATTTAAAAATAATTATTTTTAACGTATTTATAAAAACAGCTGATCCGATTACATATATTTTTTCCGTAATAGACAATTTGTTTAATTATAAAAGACCTTAGAACATCAAGTTCTGACTCAACACAAAAGGTAAAATACACGTTGCGCGCTCAATCCCTGCACACAAAAGTTATAATCCCTGAATGTCGTAAATAGTCGGAAAATATTGATAGGGCTTTAAGATTAGTTGTAACTGTTGATTGATATCAATATCAAAGTGAAAGCTTTGAATATATTTGAATGTGAATAACGTAAATTGATTCTAAACCTAAATGCAAATCAGATAGGAGCTCTACATACTGAACGCGGTGAAATTACATGCGGAGCGGTGCGATGCGTTGCTGATTATCGCGACCCGATCAGAATGCGTTGTTACCAATAGATTTCGTTACGAAATCATATTACGATGCTATAAATACGTATTGACGACCTTTCTGGCGTAGCGGTGGAAGTAGTTGCCTCAACGCCGCGCACCAGCGGTCGCGGGTTCGATTCCCGCTCGGGACAGATATTGGTATTTGTTTCCGGTCTTTGTGTATGTCCTTGTGGGTCTCCCCGCTGTGTCTCGGAGAGCACGTAAAGCAGTCGGTCCCGGTTGTTATCATAGACACCTGATAACGATAGTTACCCATGGTAGGGAAATTATCCGCCAATCCGCAGTGGAGTAGCGTGGCGGATTAAGCTCCAACACTGCTTCTATATGGAGAAAGAGGCTTTCGCTCAGCAGTGGGTGTACAGGCTGATACATTTCAGTAGAAAGACGTATTATCTCATGTAGGTCTATAAAAGTCTGCGTTTTTCGCTACGCAACCGCACTGAATTTGTATCTATCTTTACAATTCAAGATCTGTGTTATTCTTTTGCACTAGGTTTTTTATATGAATTCATTCGAATTTTAAATGTATTACCACGAAGCAATTACAAAGAGGAGGTGTTGTAATCAATGTAGTCTAGCGTCCACCAATGTAGTCCACACATCAAACTGTAGTAGATCTACTCACCACCAGTTGTCGCTTTCGTCAGTACAGCTGTCGTTGCCGGACAATTAAGTTGCTCTCGTGACTAACTCCTTTTTATATATTTAAAAAATATTCTCGACCCGCGCACGTTGTGAACATGAAGTGCTGTGTTGTATCGTATAGAAGTTACACGAACAAATTAAAATCAAATGGAATAAACATATCTTTCTACTCGTAAGTAATATTTAAATTAAATATATTATTTATTTTGTCTAGAAAGTTCGGTGATTACCATGCCTCTATCGGCAAGTAGCAAAACTACTGATCTAGCCAGGGCCGTACTTAGAATTGAAATGTATCTCTACAATACGATCCCAGATACTGTTCAAAAACTTTCAATTAACAAAGTTTAAAAAAATTGTCAATGAGCGTATGTAGTGAAGGTTATTATAAAATAATTATTGAAGATAGCTCACTCACTCAGCGTTTTTTTTAGCTTTTTTAAGCTTTCTGTTTTTTTTTAATCACTCCGATGATAAAAACTTTATTGCATATGCAAAAGCAAACTGACTTTTAGTACGACGACCTTTTGGTCGATAATTGTGTATTGAGAAAAATCTCAAATCGATATTACACATGGCTACATAATATCAAGCTTTAATTTTCCAGCATAGGATGACGACCTTTCATTGTACTAAAATCCTACAAAGCGAAATCAGCTTATCAATACAATAGTAAATCATGATAATATTATATAGCAGTGTGTGCCATCCAACTTCAAATTACAAATATGCTTAACTAAAAAATTCTGAGTACGGCCCTGGCAGACACCTAGTGACATATAGTAGAACAATTATAACGTCTGTCAATTTAGTCAATTACTTGTTTTAGCTACTGGTCGCTAGATGGCTTGCCGCTATTTGAAGCCCCTCGCACCCCCGCGCAGCTGCGACACTACAATATATGAATAAGGTTTCTTATGGCACCTCCTCTTTGTAATTGCTTCGTGTGTATTACACACTGATATTTTTCAACGTTGTTTGTACATGATAAACAAACAACAAATAATTTGCAAATTAAATTATAATTGTACAAATTAGTTAGTTTTAGTTTTATCAATATTTTACTTTTATCAGTATTTGACCCACTTCTGGAAAATGGTTAGTGCCAAGGTGGTAAACTATTGACTGCATGTTGGCGCAATTGATAGTGTATAGTATAGCTGTTACCTAAAACGTAGCAATTAAGTTGACTACATTAGGAACAATCGACCATGTCTGTATGAAAAAAGAAAGCTGCGGTTTGATGGTTATACACTTATCTCAGAATTTCTTTTAAAACATGCAGATTACCTCACGTTGTTTTCATTCACCATTGAGAACAGGATGTAAATGACAATTTTAGCACTTATTTATATAGCGGCTAGAGTCCGAATTCAAACCTGCAACTACTTGATGTCGATGTACGTATATGTGACATTTTATTTGTAATTTTTAAATAGCAAGAGTAACTGGACTGAATTAGTCTTAAGCTTATTTTTCTCTTCTATACAGGGTTAATTCTAAAACACCAGCAACCTCGCAGGACAAGATAGCTAACATTATGTACAACAACATTTGTTCTACGACTTTTGACATAACTCAATACATTAATTAAAAATGATTTTTTAAGCTTTTATTGTACTGCTCTGAAATTTAGAGTCTATGTTTCATTCATTATCGAAAGGATGACGCGACGCTCGGGCGCGCTTGCATAATAATAGTAATAACACTTTCTCTGCCCGATAATTCTAGTTAATAAAATTAATATAAATTGCTTGGTGGGTTTGTGGGCAGTATCATAGTATGTATATCGCAGTGACTTAAGTGAATAATCAAATTTCTGTTTTGTCATGTCCCTGCAATACGTAAACTGAGTCCACAATCCCTTCATACTTTACCAGGCTTAGAACTGGCTATATTAAACGATAAAAAACAAATAAATCGTATGTATAGGAGGGCAACACATCTGCATAACCTCCAGAGGTTACAGCACAACCAGTTGTGCGGTAGACATCCGGTACCTAGTCATCAAAAGGCTTCGACTGTCCGTATGCCCGCCAATACTATGAAAATGTAGATATGTAGATTAGGTATCTGAATTCTGAACATAAAAAAATATGTGAAAATTATTAACGTAGGTAATTATTCTTTAACGTTTACTAAAGTCTAATTAAACCAATTTAATATCAAATATTGGTAGCTAGGTATTATTCACTTTTTATTGTTAAATACAGGCGGGCATAAGTATTTCAAAAGTGAAATCAGCGTATTTACAATAATTAAAAAATTAAAAATAATTGACAATAAAATAATATTTACAAACGAAATATTACCTCTAAGGTTAAAGTAACGCGCATGTCGGTGCGTATCGCGCAGATAGCGTTCAAAATAGTCACCATCACAACCAACACACATACAACACCTAAAAATCAGCTGTTCACTAACACGTGCTAACACTTCCGAATTAGTTTTAATTTGATTGAACGCACAAATCATTTTAGTTAACCGAACCAGTTACAAAAATTTACTCGTGCTAGTTTGTCAGATTCGGTGAGTTGACATTGTCTCACGGCTCGGTGTAGGTAAGTTCGAATATCTAGCTGCATATTGCCGACAGGCTTCCGACACATTGTCATCACACTTAGCCAGTATCCTCACCATTTCCGTGTATTCGACATTAGAATAGCGGCGGTACCATGGTTATAAAATAACTTTAGTACAGGTACAATACATCGATCGATACGAATAAAATAAATACGAGTAGCACACAAAATCATATGACGCGCGCGCATCAAAGTCGCCCGCCGCCGACTGCCGCGGCTGGCTAAATAGGTCAAGTTCAAAGGCGCTAGCGCCGCCCCGTTCCTACCTTTCCCCTCACATTAGTACAATGGTCGTTATTTACCTAATCTTTGGGACGCGCGTAGAGTTTATTGCATTCGCGTAAAATTAAATTAATATTTATTTTTGTATGAAAATAAAATCTAACAAATTAACAAAAGTGGTAGAACAAATGTTGTTGTACATAATGTTAGCTATCTTGTCCTGCGAGGTTGCTGGTGTTTTAGAATTAACCCTGTATATAAGAGAAGTGTTGGAGCTTAATCCACCACGCTTTTCCACTTCGTTTTGGTTAATTTCCCTACCATGAATAAAAATTGCTATTAGGTGTTTATGATATGATAACAAACGGAAACCGACAGGTTTAGATGCTCACCGAGGCCCTGTGTGGAGACCAAAATATATAACACAAATATTTGCTCAGAGCGGGAAACGAATTTACAACCGCTGGCGTTCAGTAAACTACTCTCACCGCTACACTAGAACGGTTGTGTAATCGTGGTTTGAAATTACTTCAGAGATAAATTAAACAAAGAAATAATAAAAAATATATATTTTAATAGATTACAATTATATTTAATATTTAGCACATAAA
This sequence comes from Euphydryas editha, assembly GCA_036937285.1. Classification (NCBI taxonomy): domain Eukaryota; kingdom Metazoa; phylum Arthropoda; class Insecta; order Lepidoptera; family Nymphalidae; genus Euphydryas; species Euphydryas editha. The sequence goes on along the minus strand of JAUPFZ010000011.1, from coordinate 3,907,829 downwards.
CGCCTTCCAGTCACGAATAATACTCGCCCGAAACAATGTTAATTGTATAAAAGCCATCTCTTGCTTATACGGCGTAGCCATTGTTTACAATTTATGACAATTACCGGTGAGGCAGGCGCCGAGCCATATCAGTAGCAAATTTACTGTCTAACACGGTAATGTTTACTAAAAAGGTTATTCCATAAGAAATTCTAAGGTAAAAGTAAATTTAAAGGTCCCTGGAAATTTGAAAATTATTTCTGATATTAAGTAAAATTAAACGTTACTTTTTTATAGTTAAATATTAAATTTATTTTATTTTTACTTACATATTAATTTTATTGTAGCGCTAGTTATACCCGGCACGGACTGCGTTTTGACTTTTATCAGCTCTTTCAACTCATACTGAATTTCGAGATAAAATTTATCGATTTTCCTAACTCATAATATGTTTATAGTTTTGGCGTGATATGCAGCCAAGATATTTCAGACAGATTGACAAACAGATAGGCAGTATTAATACAACTTTGGCTCCAATTTATTTTTCCAAATATCTTAAATGTAAAGAATTGAATCTGCTTTATTATAAATATGTACTTTTATCTATTGAGGTTATATTTTGCATAACTCAATTTTTAAGCCAAATTGATAACTAAGGCGTAAAACAATTTCTTTATGGACTGAAAAGTGATTATCGTTGCCAATTCGTTCACAAAAGAGCCAATTCACGGTAAATTAAGCCCTTGTATTATTACCATACGAATTCCGAAACCAGTATTGCCATCCTGTCAGTTTTCCCCTACACATATATTCCTTTGTACTGAAGGAGCTCTAAATAAAAAAAGCTTTTGTTTAAAGATTAAAAACTTCGCACCTGTACTGATGAAAATAAAAAAAAAAAACTGACATTGTGACAAAAAAAGTCTTTATATTCCTTATTGCGCGTTAAATATTGACACCAGAGTCAGAGTCAGAGTCGATGATTAAAGATTTTTAAGGCAGAATTGTGTCTAAGTTGGCAGCCCTGTGCGAGGTATCTCAAAGACCGATTATTCACGTTATCCCGTCGCTGTTTCCACCAGACAAATCTTGAATGGATCTGTGATGAATCATCAAGCAGTGAAACAGATTAGGAAGTACTGTTGTCAAAGTAAATGTTATGAAAATTTTTAAGGGAAATGTAACTAAGTTAAGACTCTAGATAAAACATATTCACTGACTGTATTAGTATTACTGTACGTATTTTATATAAGAGTTACATCATGTACTAGAGTACAATAGACTGTAGTAGTTAGTAAATGTCTCTGTTTTGGAAATGATTGAAGTTCAATCTGCTACGCTGCTCTTGGATTGAAAGATACTGCTGCGGATGGGCAGCTATGTACATATCAAGGAATTTATATCATAACTGGAACGCTCACTTAATAAAATCGTATATTCAAATATGCACCTTGAAACATTTTACATAAGGTTGACATTGGCTTATAACATGTAAAGTGAAAAATCGATCTGAGCATTTCGTTGACTACTGGTATTTTGTCTCTTTCTTACGAGAGTTGCCTTGAATCCATGGTAGAAAGAGATGCAATCCCGACCGTAGGAACGTTTTTTGAGTGCACGTGAGCATTCCAGTTTGCGTATAAATTCCTTGGTACACATAAATGCAATAAATAAAAATATAGATTATATTTTGTAATAATTAATTCATATTAGCAACATTATATCACTCTAAAATATATTGTAAATTAATAATTTACTTAATGTAATTAATGTAATAATGAATTCACGAATTTGAATTCTATTTGTAAAAATAGTAACAAGTACACGGTTTACATAAATGTCCAATCAATTTGTGACCACAATCGTAATATTATGTTACTAGACACGCAGAATTTTGGCCCTTGTTGAATTTCCATACTTTTCTTTGATTGATATTTTTAAGTATTGTATTTTTTATTCGCTAATGTTAGATGCGATATGATTTTATTAAAGCCTACTATAATCTTCTATACTAAACAGGCTTTCTAAACTTAAAAATTTTCTTTTAAGTTGACTACAAAGCTAAATACACTTTCGTTTCTCTTATTACTAGTTTTTGTGTAATAATATATTTTTTAATCTGATCATTGACTGATAGGATTGTTGATTAATGATAGTGAAATAACTGTATAAAAGTGTAATTAAATTGAATCATACAAAAAAAAATTGAATACAATTAAAATCAGTTCTAATAACGTAAAACAATTTATTACCTACACCCTCAATACCTACAACTTACCCTCCCCTAATTCAAATTGCGAAATCAAAACATTAGTAAAGGTGGAGAGTCATTCTGGAGACTAGATAATTTACACTATTAGAGGCGATGATTCAGCTAATGTCTTCAGCCTCGGAGCTGAGAGACGGCGCCATGCTACGAGAATGTACCTTACTCCTATATATCTCCTCACTCAGAGTCTTTTATGTATGTATTTATACTTAATTGCACAATACATTATTGAATTTTACAAAAGGCGGGCTAAATGCTAAAAGCATTATCTACCAGCCAACCTTAGGACGTACAAAAGCGGACGTTTGTAGTTGTGTTAAATCGGAAACTAAACAAATTTATTATTAAGTCCTTATAGAAAGCAAAAATATAACTATTTAAAGTAAGCCCTGGAAATTAATTTCGTACACGGCTTCATTTTGATGTTCTAAAAATGTAAGTAAATCTCTGTTGTACTAAATTTAAGATTCGGCAAAATATCGAATTGTTGACGTAATGTGTAGTATCTAACAGTAACATCAGATACATTTTTTTAGATAATTTGTTAAATGAAAAATCGTTTGAAAAATTAGAAAAAAAGTTAGTTATCATAAAGGGTAAGTAAATACAAATCTAAGTACACATATGACAACCGTTTTGGAGTGAGGAGACTAGTCACCTCAACGCCGGCAGTCAAGGATTCGATTCCCGCTAGGGGCAGATATTTCAATTAATAAAAATTGATCTGGTTTCTTATTGTTCTCCTCTTCGTGCTTGTGTGGAAAGCATGTAAAGTCGTCGATCGTTACTCCTGGTAGGGAAAATATCTGCAATTTTTTTTTGTATCGCAGGGGAACCCATTTATGGGGGATACCCAATAGGGACTTAGTGCAATCCCGTACTAAGTCCCTGCGGGAGTCTTCAGCCGCTTTAATTGGAGGGTCACGGATCTGCAGGCAACAGAATCCCCCCAGCGACAAGATGGCCTCTGCGAAAAGGCCAGACTTCTCCATGGGGACTGTCCAGGTCTACCTCTGAACAGTCCCGATGACGCCCTGTCTAGCAGGACCGAGTTCTCATCCCGGCCCGACACGTGCACAGGGGCATTACTGGAGGCGCATTAAGTAACGCCTCCTACGCACCCCCATTCGTCGCTCGCGGATGGAGGCCACGTCAGCGGCCTCCTCTCTCATCGGTCGGCCTCCTTCTGGGACATTACTGTCTCGCATAAGGAGACCATCGCCTTCCAGAAATATCTGCTAATCCGCAGTAAATCTGCATGGTGGATTAAGCCTAGTTTTTGACCAGTAGTGAGAAGTTTTTATGCTTTTTCAGTTCAGTTCATACGTATATATAAATTACATACGTGTGTTATTTATATATTAATTAATTATATCCACATGGATATAATCTACACTATAATTGTCTGTAATTGTATTAGTCTGTATGTATACGTATAATATTGTAATTTATATGTACATATCTATCAAACAATTAGTAAAATTTCTACGATACACGCAAAAGACAAATACTTAATATTAAAAAGTAATTAAGTAGTAGGTCATTCTATAATTCTCATTTTATTTTCAAAGTATTTGTACCAACACTTAAATAAACAATCGAAATTAACGATCAATTGCCTAATAGAATAATTATATCAGTCTATTAAACTTTAATACGCGTTTGACTCCTTAAAAAATATATCAAAAAAGCACCCTAATGCATCCCAATCTTTGAATCGTGGGGTGCATAATTTATCATGCAGCTACTACCTCGGATCTCGAGCTATTTTTATTACATCACACGTTTCGTAAAGAATGAATTTCAAATGGTGTCGGAAGTTTGTGTTGGGGGAGTAAATCCTTGGCCCTACTTTTGGTTGGCGATAACGATCTTATTTGAACAGCGAGTAAGGAAGGCTTTCAAACGGTTGTTAGCTGATGGCCTTTTGTTATGTTTTCAAAAATAAAATTTTATTACTTTTTTTTAATTTTTACATAATACAAATATTATTTTTGTGCTTGGATGTATGTTGTACGATGGATGAAAAATTTACTGAAATATTGACGATTTTATAATAAATTTCATTATTAAATTTGTACGTTAATGTGTAGACCACGAACCCTAACCCCCTTTTTTGAAGACGGCTTTAATCGGTCGTCATAGTTGGTAAATTAAATAAGAAATTATTTTTCAGATTCAATTATTAAAATAAATTTCTTTAATTCTTAATTTAAAACATAGCTATTATCTACTCGTAATATATCGATACATATTGTTACTTTAATAACTAGAGGAAATAAAAATATAATACAATATTTTGCTTTAATAGATTATTTTTTTATATTTTAAAAACGACTAAAACTGTATTTGAAAAAAAAAGTACTTTAACAATTTTAAAAGATTATATAAAAACAAATATATTCTTCATTTACACAATGTTATATAAGACTATAAAAAAATAAAATAAACAGGTATAACTAAAAAAAAGTGGTGTGTGTAAGTGTTAATGTGTCTAATCTTCTCTGTTGTCCCGTTTAAAATAAACTATCATCGAGTTCTAAGACTCGTGGTTATTTCAGGTGTCAGGGGGTGTAAAAATCTCGTAAGAAATATAAAGGCAGTGTAAATCGACTACGAGAATGATGTATAAGTTATGAACGATCATCGTGACGATTACTTTTAAATTCAAAAAGAAATAGCCTATGACAGAATGAGTCGTAGAATGGATTTCATATTTAACTATTAATTTATTCATTCTTAAAAATGTTTTGGAGTTGTGATGCGAAATACGTTTAGGGACTACTTAGGCTACCACAGTGATATTTTTTTTTTAAAATTAAATATGTTTAACACACACGGTTGGCTGTTCCTAACTCTCTAAGCGTCAATCATTTTACTAATTTTATGTGCCTATTCACTTTTTATCAATGTGAGAATCGTACCACGCAGAATTAGTGACGATTCAATGTATGAATATGTGAATATCAAAGTCCACTGATTTGATAATTGAATATGTGTTTGTGTATTAGTGAATATATACTAAGTTGTTATTAAAATTTACTGATATATAGTGAATACAGCTTCACTAACGTAATTAATGAAAATTCCACTGATTCATGTTTAGAGAGAAGGTAGGCAGCTTAACATCTGTGTTGTAGGTAACAGCCGACTTATATACATACGTTTTTTTAAATATATATATTACGTTCAGACTTAGGGTGGGAATCGAATCCACAACCATGAATAAGATAGCAGGTGCACTGCCAAATACACCAACGGCCCAGTCAAAATATTTTGAGTGTCTAGTACATCTAATATTGAACAACGTATACTTACATGCACTTTAGGTAACTGACTTCATCTAGGTTTTTCCTTAATAAAATGTTTCGGCGGTGGTAGAGCCAACAAGATTAAGCATATAGCATGAGACTAGATATTTTAAATTTAGAATGAGGAACTTACAATCAATAGTGAATAAACAAAAGAAACACACAAAATGGAGGATAGCGATAACAGACGACACTAACACCCAAAACATTTTTTCCTTTTTAATTAAACGTCATCTTCATAAAAAAAATTATTTTACATTTAATCTATACAAATAATAAATCTGTTAAAACCTCCGTTTTATTAATACACTATATATCATCAAGAATAAATTTTAATAGCGCGTTTTTTTTTTAATCAGCGCCATCTCTTATCGTTTTTTGTTCGTGCACGTATCACGTAAAAAGTACAAAACCAATGTAAATAACTTTAATACATAAAAATTAAACATAACTCACAGTATAATTTAGTTTTTGTTTCATTGTAATTAAATTTAAAAATAAATATTTAAGAAAATAGTAATAGGTACCTACGCCGCCAACGCCATCTGGTCTAAGGAATCTTAAAAACTCACAAAACTTATTTTTGAGTTATTATTTTGTTAAACTTAAAGGTTTACTAAATATGTCGGATAGGAATAGAAATCGTTTTAATATTTTAGATAAACATCATTTTCAATTAATATAGGTAGGTACTATTATGTTAAATGTCACTAAATATAAAAACGATATTATTACCATTATACGATAGATGGCGCATGTAGGTGATAAAAAATATAAATTTACAATTTTTAAAATTTTAGTTAAATACCCGTGCGAAGCCGGGGCGGGCCGCTAGTATGTAATATTATAGTTAATAAACAACCTATTATCATTTATTTATATCTTTTTAAATAAAGATAAAATTATTGCTTAATATGAAAATTACCTTCATACATCAGTATATAAATACTACAAAATATATTTCTTTTATTTACATTTCGAAATAATAAAAAAAGTTAATAAATAGTTCCTTTTTCCTTATTTCAAACACTTTTCGACGGTGTCGTCTCGGTATAATATTATGAATATTTCATATCTCGATAGCAAATTTAAATATAAGTATCTCTATGAAGACACATCGCAGCGATGACGGGAGTTAACGTTGAAAATATTTCTCGTATAGGACCTGGTATACTTGTGACGAAAGTTCTTGTAACGTCGACGATCTCGGCTTCGATTCCCGCTCGAAGTGCGTGTTTATTATCTTTCAAAATATTTGCATGTACAATTATACATGCTTCGAAGAGCACGTCAGATCGTTGGTCAGTTGTTACAATAACCACCTGATAGATTTAGTCTGACGATGACGACCGTTCTGGTGTAGTGGTGCGAGTGGTCGCCTCGACGCCGCGCGCTGACGGTCGTGGGTTTCATTCCCGCTCGGGACAGATATTTGTGTTTGTGCAAATATTTGTTTCCGGTCTGGGTGTATGTCCTTGTGCGTCTCCCCGCCGTCGCCTCGGAGACCACGTAAAGTCGTCGGTCCCGGTCGTTATCATAGACACCTGATAACGATCGCTATTCATGGTAACTATCCGCCAACACGCAGTGGAGAAGCGTGCTGGATTAAGCTCCAACCCTTCTTCTATACGGAGAAGAGACCTTCGCTCAGCAGTGGGTTGTTTACAGGCTGACAGTACAGTACAGTACAGATTTTGTCTCATTTGATAAATAGACTTTTAAATGTAACGAATTAGCAATAATAATAACGAATTTAATAATAATATTTTTTAATGCATATCTCGGTTCCTAATATCATATTGCGGCAAAATCGGATTAGTAACCGTAATTCAGTGAAGCCGTGTAGATTATCTAGTTCTATATCCGTAACAATGCAGTCAGAGAGTTAAGTATTTACATAAACGCTTAAACGATGAACAAAGGCTTCCCGGTTCCCTTTTGAACATCATTTCTCTCCTTCGGATGGATGGATCAATTATACACTTTAATTGTATCAAAAGCATTCCCTGTGAAATTCTTTCTTTGTAGTGTCATACACATCGCGACACATGTTCCGAATAATGCAATATTGTAAATAACAAGTTCACAAGATGTGTCGCATGCTTTTAATTCGAAGCATTTGAGAGCAACAACATTTTTATCAAAGTTTCGTAACTTAATTTTTTTTAGGTAAACAAAGTCTGCTATTTACTTAAAGCTCATTCATTATTAATATTAATAAAATTTGAAAATAAAACGTAAATTAAATCAACTTTAAACGTTTGAAATCAATTTAAAAGCATTTTTTGTATTATTCGTAAAGTAAGAACAAAAGTAATCGTTAAGATCAGTTAGAAATTTGCTTTATATATACCAGTGTTTGTTCTTTACATAAAACATTACAACTCTGATCCTCGTGACATTTTCTCTTTTCATTACAGCGAGAACACCGCAAATGATCAGGATTTTTTTTTCCACAAATTCTTGCGCATTCCCGCTTCCATTACCACAATTTGCGACACGTTTGCATCACCGCATACCCCAAAAATCGATAGAACATCTATCAATATCCTAAATTTGACTATAACAACGTGTTTCCGGCTCGTGCCGTAGGGAGCAAAAATTAATAAGGGGAAACGATTTTAACGACCAGACAAATTGACGCGGAACGATCATTTGTTGTGTTCGAACTTTACGTCCTTATTCCAAGTTCCGGATTAGAAGTTCAACTAGAGGGCCATCATTATCGGAACAATGGTACAATTGATTTATATTGATATCGATTCATATCTACTTTGAATCACATCAAACTTTTCATGCGGTTCCAGAATAGGGTTATTTTTTTACATCATATTTCACAATATACTCTTTATAAATGTCTCAATATATATATATATATATATATATATATATATATATATATATATATATATATATTTAATTTACGTTGAAAGAATACAGTCTTCTAATGTGTGTGTTGTAGGTACATAAAATAATCTTACTCTATAATTTCTAGAAATATAACTACTTTTTTTTTTAAATATAATTTACGTACGTATTTTATGTATGATATATTATTACCTAATATTTCTGTATGTATATCTATAATATTATGTGTGTATATGTGTATGTGTATGTATGTATATATGTATGTGCATATGTATGAATATGTGTATGTATGTGTATATATTATATTATATATGCCATTGTACACTTCATTATCCGCCTTTACTTTACTGTGTCCTATACCCAAAGGTTGTCTGGAAGAGATCGCTCTATTAGCGATAAGACCGCCTTTGTACATCTTTCTATATTTGTTTTGACTTTTGTTCTGTTCATGGTGTACAATAAAGAGTATTATTATTATTATTATTATTATTACGAGTCGCCACAAGATCCCACGACTGAAAACAACTGTCTTACTGACTAGTTTTGTTATTTTTGTGAGTTAAGAGCATGAAATGTTATTATCTTACTCTTCCATTATGCAAGCAAAGCCATGATAGACAAGGCTAGCGTATTTATAAAGTTTAAGATAAATATATTGACAAATATGCTTCTGATTCTAACTCCAGAATAGAACCACGATTAACGGCAGATGTTTCCTCTGTTCAACAAGGTGTTTCGTTTACAATATGCAGACTCAACATCTGTTAGACAAAACATTCAACACAAACTACCCCCCAGAGGTGGAATTTCTATTATTGCTACCAAAGTAATATATCCGAAAACTTTTCAATAGCTTAGAATTTTAAAACGATATTTCTGGATATGAATTTATTGTCGATTTTGTTTGGTATACGTTCATATTAAAGTTACTTCGGTGTTTAATTTTGAAAGTTGTCGCCTTAACCCCGGCGGTCGCGGATTCGATTCTCGCTCGGGGCAGATATTTGTGCGTGTATGTTGTTGTGTGTTTCCCCACCGTGTCTCATAAAGCTCGTAAAGCCGTCGGTCCCGGTTGTTATCATAGACACCTGACAGCAATCGTTACTCATGTTAGGGAAAGTCCGCTAACCCGCAGTGGAGCAGCATGGTGAATTAAGCTCCAACCCTTCTTCTATATGGAGAAGAGGCCTTCGCTCAGTAGTGGGTTGTTTACAGGCTGATACAGTACAGATATCAGAAGCGATTCGTTATTAAATTATAAGAATCAGTCAAAATGATCAATTATTGTTTTACCCGATAACTGTATTCATGATTGAAGGTTATCACGTTATTTATGTACTGGTCGAGTAAACAGGCGAGTTCGACACACGTCTAAACAGTGCATTGGCGTACGTCTTATTGTTGAAGTAAAGCAGGTACGACAGTGCGATCCGTCAAGTATTAGCGGATGAGTTATCGTTGTAATTCGTAACTACGATCATTTAATAACATTTTCATTTTCGAAAATAGAATATGAGTAACGCTGTAGTAAATAATAAGGTTAGTAAGGGTTTCGACTCTTACAAAAAGACAAGAGAATGATTTTTATACTTTGTTACGTTTGGAAACAGTACAACGGGATTGGTAAATTGTTAATAATTAGTTATAATAAATAGACTAGTAATTACATGTAATATTTTTTATGAGGAACGAGTGAAATTATTTATTAAGAAAATTTTGCTACTGCGTATGTTTGTTGTTTAAAATTACTCAATGTAATATATTTTGGAGAAGTTTGAATTAATTTTTATTACTCTTTTATATAAAGTGTTAAGAATTCACTCGCATACACATCACTGTGTATGAAATCTTTTTGGCAAATTAAACTCAGTTTTTTAAAAATAAAAAAAAAACATTTTTTTCAAAATTATCGATAGCTTAAAAATTAACGATACCTTACTAAAAAGTAAAAAGGAGTATAAATCTAAATAATTCTCATTCACTTTGAGTGTCACTAGGAATCCGTACAAATCTTTGATCTTTGATCTTTAATATCAACGTATGAACATTTAAGACAAACAAGTATAAAAACGAAACGTTTTGGAAGGTGTCACAAAAACCCGATAAAGATTCGATACAAAGCTTCCACCGTTGTGCTGCCCTTTGTAACGTAATGACGTACGTTGTATCGTTCACCGCACTTATTAGTAATGTGTTTAGTGTAATGAGTTTCCGCTGGATACGACTAGAAAACATAGTAAAGATTTACGTTTGACATTTTTTTCTGTGGCTTTATTACATACACATACTACTACATACATACATACTAGTCACAATTTTTTTGTACATGGCAATATTTTGGTCCAGTTTTAAACATTGAACGTCAACCGAAACTATCAAACAGTGATTCTTATTTACCTTTTTAAAAATGCGGTTATACTATATATATATATCGTATATACGTGTATCGGGTATCCGAGACTGATATACGAGTACATAGAGTACTTATCGTATAAAATATTAATGAAGTTGTTGCTTTAGTTAATTTTTAATTGGTGAGTAAGAGACTTGCTACCCATAATCACCCTTCTTAGATTAGCTCTTTCCCTATATTTTCCTATATTTTTATCTGATTATCTTCAACCCTTTAGCTACAAACGAATTTTTTAATTTCCCTGCGGTGACCAGCATATAAGAATAGTCCCAAGCTCTTTCTTGCCGAGGTGTCGTAAAAGGCGACTAAGGCCATAGTGGTGCGAACAACTGTACACCAACCAGAATGCTAATAGGCAGCATTTTGAGTAAATATTGCTTTTCTAAGCAGATACGAAATAATTGATGTGGTTACATTAACAGCTGCGCACTGTGAGTAAATTTTTAATAATTTGACCCTGTACTGTATTCAGTGTTGTATCTAAAATAAATAGATAAATAATCAGCCAATAATTAAACAATTATTACTTATTTATTACCCATATCATTAATTACGCATTTACTACCTAATCATATAATATATAAAAAGAAAAAGTATCAAAATACAATCACTACCTTATCCACTCACTGTACCTCGTCGACAAATAATCATCTAGAGAAATTCACCCTCCGACACTGTCCCTTTGATCTCTGTTTTGGTTTCGAGTCGGGGCTACATCGATGTTGGGTTTCAATTCGAGATCTCTTCAGTTTGAGAATAATTTCTGCTCGCACTGCGGGCATGTCATGCAAATCCCTGTAATGATATGATGATAACAGAACCGTTAGGGTTACCATGTACTTTTATCTGGATATATCCGGATTTTTCCGGATTTTGTTATTAAAAAATCATAATGAAAAATTGTGAAATGTATTGACGATTTTATATTAAAGTGTACACTTTATAATTACGCATATCATTTTTATCAAATATTAAGTTACTTTTAATATAAATTAGTTATGTGTATCATTACAGTAAACAACATTTTTTTCTGAATTTTTTTTCGGATTTTGTTTTAAGCACCTAAATTTTTCGATGTAAAGGTTATTGTCAAATATTTCTTTTATAATGGTAACCCCAGCCTGGAGTGTCATGTCTGTCATGAATATAGTATTTGTGATTACATGAGTAATTACATCCGCAGAGGGTTTTAAAATGCTTTGCTATTTCGTGGTTATTGCGTTTGGGATGAACTTAGTTTCAATTTTAAGTCAAAAATTTTCATATACAATTTCTGCAAATTCATTATAACATTTAGCTATATTCATTTAAAGAATTATATTATTTTAATTAATGAAACCATTTATATTTTAAATAAAAATCGTTATTTTAAAAATAAGGCGAATTGTTTATACACCTGCAATTTAAAATAAAATGTATATTTTCGTTTGCGATTTTAAATTACGCTATAGCCTGACCTGAAATAACCTGTGCATTCCACTATTAGGCAATGGCCTTCGACTGTACGGGAGAAGGGTATATAAATATGGAGTGTAGCAGGAAATATTTGTACCATAACCAATATGCATATAATAAAATTACATGTGGCGTATGTTGAAATTAATGCATTTTTATGTGTTATTTGAACTTTTCATTACACTATGGAAGTGGGTTCTTCTCTTATGAAACAGCATCAACTTTGAGATTAAGTCTAAGCGCGAGTTACGAATTTTAATCATCGCGTAAACTCGTCGCCAATCTTAACCAATACTGAGCCTATAGTCTGCGTACTGCGACAAAATATAATAAATTAAAATGCAGATGTATAATTGTACGTAAATTTTGTAGCCTATGCAACATTCCCAACCCTCAAGTATCTTTGAAGATGTCAAACGTAAGAACATTTTTTTTTGATTTTCACTATTTCTTCCATGGTAACATAGTATTGTCAGTATCGTTTCATATTTATAAAAATTGCAACGATTATAATTTATAGTGCGCGCAAAAAATTAAATGCATTTGTTAGTGATTTATCACAACACTGCAAAATCGTTAGTCGAATAGATGAAGCATGTAGATTTTTTGTAAGGTCATGGTTTTAAATCTAATCTCAATTTCAACTCGTGTTCGGGAGAAGGGATAACATCGTGAGAAAGCTGATGTGTCTTTTGAGAAATTCTAAGACATGTCTGATAATCAGAAAGAGAAGGGAAGTGTTAGTATATCACACGGTACAAACTCACCATTTATATATTCATTTTTTTTTTTAAATTGTATCATAGTAAATAAAGCGTGGTTCACATTAACGCGCGTGGTCGCGTCTGGTGCGTAGCTGTTCAAATTGGATACGAAATCAAATAAAAAAACTCGCTCATCTTGAGAGGGGAAGATTTAGTGTAAATATATTTATCTCAACGACACCGCTTAAATTACAATACTAGAAAAAATTAAAAAGAAGCACACAAAATAATATTTGTAAAGTTACTTTATTTTATAATAACATTGGCGATAATAATTAATCATTTTTTGAAAGTCCTTTAAAATAATTACTTTAATTACCACTGTTTGTGGCATTGCGAAAAACTAACTGTTCCTCTTGGATTTAGTGCGGAAATGTAGCTTATGTAACATTCTAGATTTGGAGCTTTTTTATTCTACTTTGGTAGTAAACAAGCCTACGGGCTACGGTGTACCTGATGGTAAGTGGTTACCATAGCCTAATGACGCCTGCAACACCAGGAGTCACATGCGCATTGCCGACCTAAATTGCGTCGCGTAGCCATCTACGACAAATTTTCCTCGCAAGTCTAGTTTTTGCATCAATAACTTTTTTAATATTACTAGAATTAGAAAATAAATATTAACTTCTATTGACAATGGCGTCCATTTATACAAATTAACTATAAAACAAGTATAAAAGAAAAACGAATTCTACAATCGTTATAGTAACAAAGCAAAGAATTAAAATCGAAAACCTACCATACCAAAGGGTGTAATGACTGAAGTCTCAGAAGAAAGGGAGAAAAGGAAGAATTTTTTCTTTACAAGAAACTCAAAATGACTGTTAAGAATGACTTGTGTCTTACAGTTCTTTGTAAGGCTTGCAATCACAAACAATGATCGCGTTACTGAGTAATCTTTAAGTCTGAAAATTTTCTTCAAAACGTAAATGTTGCTTCAACATGTTTTATGTTTTTGCAGTTTGTTGAAATGTGATTGTAACTTTATTCTGATTGTATTACTTTCTGCAATTATTTGACTACATTGAGAATTACTGTTATTATGTTCTATATTGTATTGTAAAAGTTGAAAGATTCACATACTGGTCAAGGTTTTTGCTCCTCTTAAGGTAAAGGGATTGGAATTAAATTCATGACGTTGCTCGATCAAAGATTCACAAATAAATGTCGTAATTTAGATGAATTAAATATCCATATTATGTTCTATGCATTACGTCCTATCTGCGTCTTTCGTTAGATTCAGACCGTTGTAAGATGTTCTAGTTTTAAATGATTAATACCTACCTACCTACTACCTACAAATATGAAAATATCTATATATTATAAAATTAAATAATATTCGTATTTTTGAAACGGTTTGTAATGGCGTAGTCTGCCAACTGACATACGGCACAGTTTAATATTTCATCTATCATCTGGTTTTAAAACAGAAGATTTGTGTTTAAAGTAAATTTTAATATAAGTTTAAGTTAATAAAAATTAAAATATAAGTATTTTAACACATAACTTGTAAGACTTAACTAATTTATTGTTTAAAATTTAAATTAAGTATAAAATAATATTTTTGTTTTTTTTTATTAGTTCATATAAATACTTAATAATTAAACAAATAATAATAATATCCTTAAATTAGAAGTGAATTCGGATAACAGACTATGCTTCGATCCTCTAAAGAGCTATATCATCGAATTATAACCTCATTTACATGTATAGGATCTTAATATTATAAATTTGAAAAAAAAATAATTACTCAAAAATCAACATAAAGAGCTGTGTAGTAATTATTATTTTAAAAACAAAACTTAAATGAACCTTAAATGCTATCTTAATGCTTTTACAAATCGTATACAACTTTATAGAATTTTAAAAAATGCATTAATTATAAACAATCCTTAATTTATGCACTACATGAATATATATCATTTTTATTTGTTTATCACAAACAACAAAACCTGAAAAAAAAAAACTAGCGACAACAAGCAACTGAGCACCCTTCAAAACAATACTTAATTGAGACTCAGGTGCTCTCTTTAGCGAACTGGGAATCACTCACACGTCGTCACTCGGGTACACTAATCCTTCGTATGTGGTACAAGTTTTACAGCATGCCTACAATAATTATTATAAATAAAAATGATATCTTCTCTCTATCAGATCATTATCTGATCTCTATCTGATATCTGATCTCTATCAGATTATTATATTATAGGTACTAACTTATATAACTTGTAGTTAACTCACACACGGTTAAAATTGTCAAGTTTGAAATCCGAATGATATGCGTCAATCTAAATCAATTAATATTTTCAAAAGTCGTTTGTACAAATTTTATCTTTCTTCGACTTTATCTTAAGTATGTATTACATTAATATATTGTATGTGTGCATTGTTTTCATATATTACATTTGTGCGTTACATTTGCTCATAATGTTGGAATAAACTTCTTCAAATAATCAAATCAAATTTTCAGATTTAATATATTAGTCTATATTTCTTTACGATTTAGGGGATGGGTGATTGTAATACTTTTAATGAGAAGGTATTATGTTAAGTATTTTAGCAAACTAATATACATATAATAATCTCACTTGTAACAAAGTTTTAATAACATCGCTTATTTTTATAACTTGGATCACATTTTTATCTCATATATTGAGATATGAAATATAAAGCCACCATTGATGCAGCGACTGTGCAGAAACATACAAATATAATAAATAAAGGAATACATATGTTGATGAATTTCTAAGCTTCAATTGTGAAGCGACTAGGCTATATATGTTTAATTAGGTCTTCATATAATAGTGATAAAATGCAAGACAGAACATTGTTTAAGCTTTTGTAATTTCTGTAAAAACTATACTCACATTTCCTCAGTTGTTAACGCCTTAGTAAATTTATATTATAATTTCTTAATCTACTTAAAAACCCCTTATTTGAAAATTTAGAAGCAAAATATAAATACAGACAAAAAAGTTAATAAAATAATTTATTGATAATTATATAAAATATTGTGTACCTTGGTTTCTGTTATTACTAACTTACAAAAGCGACAAAATTTATTTGCAACGACGACAATTTTTAACAATTTACTCGCAATACAAAACGTAAAGCGTTACCATAAAAAATATTTTGCTCAATTATATACTAGACTTTCCGACATCAAATGTATAATGAATGGGTAGCAATAATGACTGATGTACATCATTTATATGTTTCAAGATGTTGGATGTGTACAGTACGTATCACGTCGACACGTTTATCAATATGTGCACCCTCATATGTACCATTTTAATTGATGCTCAGGTGCAATTTTATGTACAAAGTGGTACTTGTTGAAAATGTATCAATATAAAAATATACGACGAGTTGGCACATTGGTTACAGCAACTGACTGTTGCGTTAGCGGTCGCGGATTCGATCCCCGCTCGTAACAAATGTTTTTATCGGCTTTAATCTGACAGTTGTTTGTATAGGTTTATGTTTCTCGTAGTCTGAAGGTTTTTGTTTGTAAGTAACCTTTTAGGCTTAGAAACTCGCGGTTTTCAAACATAGTTTATTTTTTTTAAAACAAAAACGAGTAGGTACATACCGCGATATAGTTTTGAAACTCGTCGTAACAACGGATCATGTAACTGGTGCGAAATATCGACAAAAATCGCCAAAAAGTTAATCGTTATATGTACTCGTATTTATTCTTTAAAAAGAAATCTATGTTTTCGTTTGTGTTGTGTGTATTTCTATACACCCGACACAGGGCTTTATCTTTACTGAGAGCCTTTGAGTGTGAGGATTATATTAATTTAAGTGCGTGTAACAATCGAGGTTTTTAATTGAATATGAGTATAAATTGGTAAATATAATTGTCATGCAGTGACCGACACAGAAGATTAGTTCTGACTTCTTTCTTGCCGAGGTTTTGTAAAAGGCACCGGTGGGAGGGATGCGCTGTGCCACGCTCCCGGCTGCATGGGTACCACCATCTTGCTTTTTTCTTCCGTAAAACAGCTTTGCTGTGTTTCGGAAAGAAGGGCAAGACAGGCAGTTTAATTACTGGCATCGAGACTTAACATCATATGTCTCAGGATAGGCAACACATAAATGAGTTGGCTGGGCTAGTTCCAGGTAAACTAGTTTATGTTCATGGGCGACGTCGACCACTTACCATCAGGTGGAACGTCTGCCAGTTTGCCTATCCAACTAACATAGAAAAAAGGCGACTAAGACCATAGTGTTGCGAAAAACTGTACACCCATGTATCCTGCCAAAACACATTGCGCTTGCTAACCCGACTGCGAAGCGTGGCGAGTATCGGAAAACCCCTTTCAGAGATAACGGGGGATGCCTTCATTCAGCAGTGGATATCCAATGACTGATGTGGTGGTGGATTTTTCCATTCTACCTTCAAAGATTTAAACATACATTTATATCAGCAGGATGAATCAATCAATCAATAATAGTGGCTGTTTTATATAAAATTAAGAAAAGTATGAAGTAGTATTTTCATTCAAATTACTGCCAATCAATTTACCTCGGGTGTTTTTTTTTTTTTTTTTTTTTTTTTTATAAGAAAATAAAAGCCTGTTTATAATCTATGGTTGAGGTACGGATTAACAGTAGATTGAAAACGTGTCTGCGACGCCACGTCGGTGCCAATTAATACATGCTTCGCTTTTGATTGGTTACTATGTAAAAATACTTTTGTTTTTAATACTCGATGAATTTTTGACGACAAACGATCAATCACAATATTCGACAAATTAATACTTTCGTTGATCATTTTAAGTTTCGAAGAAAGAGTCATTTGAAAGAGTAAATCTCCTCTTCCTGTTTTAATGTCTGTTTATATTACTTGTCTCTTAATTTTTTTTAAATTATTATTATTTTAGTAATCAAATATTATTATATGTATTATATTTTATGTTATTAATAATTGGTTAAACTTATTTGTATTTCAAACCCGGCTTGCCATGCCGGAGCTGCTTTATTGGTAAAACAGTTTTGTTTGTTGGAATCTTCACATAAACGTCTCACATTCAATGGCCCCCAGTAGGATGTGAATCCTGTGTCGGAAATCTGGAAACACCCACAACACACAAGCACAAACGCCTAGACAACGACAAACATCTGTATGGCCTATACAAATATTTGTCATGTGCGGGGATCGAACCCGCGACCGCCAGCGCATCAGCCAGTTGCTGTGACGACTGTGCCAACGCGTCGTCAAGCTACATTAGATACAGCTACGGCTCCATAGTACAGGATTGAATAAGTTTCAGATAGATTTATCTTGGTAAATTTTGAACCCTCGGCATATCTACCGGATAATATAGGTGTTCACGGGCCGAAGCCAAGTGTACATCCCTTACTATTTTATTTTTTTTATTCTTTTTAACTTATTATTACCAGAATCTAGATGACCCAGTTGGTAGAACACGAGAGTCGATACCAGATAGTCGCGGGTTCAAATATATGTTAGCATAGCAGACTTTTTAAGAATGCTTCGTTTGTAACTGGCCTGAAAGATTTTTTTTGGCGTAATTTCGTATTTTGGAAGTAACTTGAAAACTTTGACTGGCCCATTGACGCAGTTGGTAGTGACCCTGATTTCTGCTCCAGAGTTGTCGGTTCGATTCCCACCCCGAATCTGGGTGTAATATACATTTACTTAGATATGTAATATGTATTATTTATGTAAATTTATTACAAGAAATTATTAATGCTATAGTAGAAGTTAGGCTAATATAGCTCCATACTTATTTTCTTTTTAATACGCTAAGATGCCTGTATTTTACGGTACAGTTAGTCCAGTTATAATCCCTCACCCATTCAACACATGACGAGAAATACACGTTAAAATTATTACAGACAAACAAAAAAAAATTTAATATAAAAGAACGGTAATATTCGAATGTATTAATTAGTTGCTTTTACAAAACATCGATGTTTGTACGATGTTCGTGTGCGAGCGGACAGTGACGGAGCGACTGACGCGAAGCCGGCGACAGGTGCGAGCGATTATAAGGGGAAAATGTGCCGTGAAACATGCGTGGAATAGAGTTGTGTGGACGTTACTTTTTATTATTAAAATATTTTTATAAAAATTACCAAAACATATGTGCAACATAACTTGTAAAAAATTAGCATCTTCATCATAATCATGTCAGCCAATCTGTGTCTGTTGCTGAATGTAGGTCTCCCTTATCGACCTCTGTATCGTGTGGTGCCAGCATAGAAAATTTGTCCCAAACTCCTTCATCCGAGATGTCGTAAAAGGCAACTAAGGCGATTGTTCAGTATAACGAAATTCTGTTTCTATTTTCTACAAATAGTTTTAATTAATAGGTAAAAAGCTTTGAACCGGTCGCTCTGAAGGTCGGGCCTACTATACTACTACTATAGCAGTGGACATCCAACGGCTGATATGATGATGATAAATAAATAAAATAAGACAAGTTAGTGTGATATAATTCGAGGATCTTAAGGGGCTTAGATGAGCGAATGACCTTGAGCGTTTGAGTTCCGCATCTCCTCCCAACACCTTACCTGCCCCTCGCTGCCCGAACGCACAGGTTCAACGAACCTTTTTAACTAACGCCATCTCTTCGCTAAATAAGGAATTTTAGGTTCCGAGCCCTCTATATAATATCTATAAAACTTTTTCGTTTTTTGCTCCTAATGCGAACCCATTACATACACAATCTAAATGTAAAGTTTCTTTTTATGAAAAATGACTTTTAATAATAAAACTATAAAAAACAAACAAAAATTAAAAGTGACATTAGAAAATATAATAATAATAAAAATCTTTTGAAAATAATTTATGTAATATCCACTAAACATTTATTTTGTAATAAAATCATCTGTAAACTTACGACCGTTGATCATAAAGCAGGTAACAAAATATGTATCAACAAAATATCAATATTTTCTTCAGTTCTAAAAAATAATGTTTATGGAAGTATGTTGTACGTAAGTATATGGGAGGGCTGGTATTACTTACAAAATTTTATTACCTAGATTGCAATATGGATGTCTACGACCAGAACTTTAGCAGGTACGGCAGGGCTCTCGGTAATTTATTTACAATATCATATTCAAGCGCATATTTATATATATTTTGTCAATTCTTTTTTTTTGTAACTTAATTTAAGTATTTGTAATTTTATATGTTATTGTATGTATTAAATGTATTTGTAATTTTGTATGTTTGTTGCTTTAATTGTATACACAAATACTTCTTTTGTTTATTTTTTTTAAATTGAACTACGTATATTTTATTCTTTTTTTGTATAAATATTATTATATATTTATTATATATTATATATTATTATTTATTATATATTTTTTACCTTTTTTTTAAGTATTTCTTTTATTGTGTATTAAATTATTTAATTTTTATGTGTAACAGTGTATAAATATCTCTCAATAAAATTCTATTCTATTTGTTAGGGTCCTATGACTAAAAGAGAAATAAATAAGACTAGTGGACTGTATGTAGGCTGGTATATTGACCGTACAAAAATAATATTATAAGATAGGTTAAACGTGCGTCGCCGGTGGTGTCCCGATGCAAGTCTCGTACTGCGTGGAGCTATTGGCCGTGCTACGGCCCCCGCCTGCTACCCGCTGTATCCCCGTCGCAGCGCGCGGGCAATATCGCTCGAACAAGCTCCCCGGGTTGAAGGGTAAACTTCAAAGAGGTAGTGGGCAAATGTTGTTGAAGACGCGCCGTATCGTGCCCTTCTTTGTCTTGATATCCGCCACTCTCGTCGCTCCGTCACCTCCTGGATACACTTGCACAATACGTCAAAGACACCACAATAGAGGAGGCAGGGCCTTTTCTTTTATGAGTACAAGAGATCCTACTTTAATGTCACTGGAAGATGTAGACCGCTTGGTCTTCTGTTGCAGTAGATGTATGTACTCCGTATGGTACCTGTTCCAAAAATGTTGTTTAAGCTGCTCCACCCTTTGGAAGCGTCCTAGTCGGCCGATACTGATTTCTGTTAACTGTGGATAAGGTACAGATGTTAGTGGTCGTCTAATCAAAAAGTGGGCAGGTGTTAAGGCAGAGAAGTCAAGAGGATCGGAGGACAGAGGAGTTAGAGGTCGGGAGTTTAAAATTGATTCAATTTGTGTAAGACACGTATACAGCTCTTCGTACGTGAAGTGATGCTGGTGCAGCAGTCGAATTAAATGATGCTTGATCGACCGCACGGCGGCCTCTGCAACGCCATTGAAATGGGGAGAATAAGGTGGCGTGAAACTAAGCTCGATGCCTTCCTGTGCAACACACGAGTCAAGATTAAACGTCTGCAAAAAAGTATTTAGTTCATTACAGGTGCCTACAAAATTAGTTCCACTATCGGATAAAATCGTGCGTGGTTTACCACGACGGGCTATAAACTCTGAACAGTCCCGACGACGCCGTGTCTAGTAGGACCGGGTTCTCATCACAGCCCAATACGGACACAGGGGCGTTACTGGAGGCGCATTAAGTAGCCCCTCCTACGGCCCCCCATTCGTCGCCCGCGGATGGAGGCCACGTCGGCGGCTTCCTCTCTCACCCATTCGTCGGCCTCCTTCTGGGACATTACTGTCTCGCAGAAGAAGACTATCGCCTTCCAGGACTCGTCGTCACCGAGCATCGCGGTGATGACGCTCGGGAGCGACAAGTCCCCACCGAGGACCGACGTCAGACCTTGACGCAGCGCCGCCCATCTCGGGCACACCTCGAGGGTGTGCTGGGCAGAGTCCACCGCCACGCCACAATCATAACATTCAGTCGTCAGCTCCCTCTGGGCCGTCCGGCACAGGTAGTCACCAAAGCAACCGTGCCCGGTGAGAACCTGCGTCCGACGGAAGTTGAGGGGCTTGCGTTTTCGACGCATCCACCGCTCAAGGACTGGGCGAATGGCAGTCGTTACGCATGTACCGTACGGCTGCCCCGCCAGGTCCTTCCCCCACCTCCGCATAAGCGCTTCCTGCCCTATCCGACGCACCCGTAGGATCCCGTCCAACGTAGGGTTCTCACCAAGAGCCCTCCTACCCGAGATATATGAGTAGGTCTCGGCAAGAACTTCCGCCACGAGCTCCCACGGGGGGTCGCCGGCTAGAGCAGTAGCTGCAGCCCACGATACCGTACAGTACCCCCGAATCACCCTCACCGCGATTGCCCTCAGCGCAGCGCGCAGCGCTGCTTTATTTCTCGCGGTGAGGCGAACCGCCCAAAATCGGGGCACCGTACGTCGCCATACTCCGGCAGACTCCAGAATACAGCTGCCTGCAGGCGGCGCTGGGTCCTCCGAGGTTCGGGAGGAGTCTGCCTAGCGCACTCGCCGCCTTCATGAACCTCGGTCCTACCATAGCTAAATGTGGGCCGAAGGTCCACCCTCCGTCAAGGATGAGCCCCAGACATTTCACTTGGGGGCTCATCCTGACCCTTCCCTCTCCAATCTGCAGGGTAGCCCCCGGTGGAGGTCCCTTGCGGCCGGTCCCGCGGAATAGTAGGGCTTCGGTCTTGTCAATCCTGACACAGAGCCCTAAACCCTCTAACCCTACCCTCCGATCGGAGAGGTCGGGATATCTATGGTCTATGTATCTATGGTCGGGATATATATAGGTATAGGTAGGGATTATCTTCTCCAAGGCCTTCCTAGCTTCGTTCAGCAAAACCACCGGTCGCACCACCGAAGCCGAGTCCGGGGTCCGACCTGCCTAAGGAAATAGGCAGAGCCGACCGTCTTTCCAGACCCCCGGGAACTGGCCAGACCGCAGGCAGCGGTCAAATAGCTCCCGGAGGCTGTCGCCGAGGTGCCCGAGAGCGGTCGCAAGGACTCTCCCGTGCACCCCGTCTGGACCCGGCGCCCTCTTCTTATTTTGGAGGCGGGTAATCACCGCCTCCATTGCAGCCTCTGTGACGGGTGGCGGAACACCTCCTCCTCGTCCGGCATCTGCCGAGCCATTCTGAGGGAACAAAGCGCTCGGGTCCCTCCCCAGTCGGTCCGGCTGGAGCGTTTCGCTGATGGGGGCCGACTGGGTGCGGAGCTTGTTCCGCGCCCAATTATACGTTCGGCCCCGGGGGTCTCTCTCCAGACCCCCAACTAACTCCAGCCAAGATTCCTCCTTGGCTCGGCATATGGCCTACCGCAGGATCTTCGTTTTCTACACGTAGATCCTGCGCAGCCTATCGTCCCTGTCCACGTCCTGGGAGCGTCTCCGCCTGCTCCGGGTAATTGTCTCCTGGCCCCGTTGCAGGCGGCCCGGAGGCCAGCTATCTCAGCCGACCACCTGTAGAGTGCCCGCCGTGGGGATGGACGCTTCGTGGGCGGCATGGCCGCTCTGCAGACAGCAGTGAATGCGTCGCAGAGCCGGCTAGCCGCCTCATCCACCCCAAGCTCCGAAAGCGGCGGGAGACTCCAGCGGCCGACGATTGCGACTTCCTCTGCCAGTTCCCCGTCGAGCTTAACCATAGTGATATTAGCTCATATTGCACTGGTGGTTTATATTTAGCGAGTGACCCACCGTACGCGAGCAATAATATTCGGTTTACATCGAATTGTACATACATGCGAGTGGTGGTAGCGGTTGTTCCAGTGTCTATTGCATCATCTTCAGAAATACACCGTCGTTTTCTGGAAATTTTAATTATATATCAAAGTATGATCTTTATTTCACAAGTATGCTTAATTAAAAAAAATCAAAAAAACCCGACTGCGTAAAATACTCTTATTATAAACTAAAAAGAATAAAACAATTTACTAACTTTCATTTGATACCCATATTGCTACAGTAAGAAAAAAAATTCAACTCCCCCCCCCCTCATTCCGCCATTTGCGGGCGCCGCGAAATGGACATACATACATACATACATATATACATACATACATACACACACACACACGCACACGCACACGCACACACATACACACATACACACATACACACATAAACACATACACACATAAACACATACACACATACACACATACATACATACACTCGAAAAACATAACTCTCCATCTGTCGCAGTCGGGTAAAAAAAAATTGATTAAAAAAATAAGTAAGATATATAAGTATTTTTCCTACACACAAGTAACTGCATAAAAAAAATTATAAACAAAAACATAATTCTACCAAAACTAAAATTTTTTTGAGGATCGAACCTAACGTCTCAAAAACTTGATTCTGTCGCCAGACCACAAAGCAACGCTGTCAATGCAGATATTAGTGAAATAAAGGTACACTAACAGCAATTGATTAACTAGTTAATTAATAAATTATAATAATTTATTACTTACCTTTGCACTTTTACCATATGTAAACCTTTATTTTTTCGGGCCCTTCTGGTTCCTCTTCTTTTTTTTAGCTCTTTATTGCCCATTTTACTAGTATTTGTTCTGTATTTTCGTGAATATACGAAGCGCGTTTGGAGACTAAAGCGACACACGTCTATTTAGCATCACGTTTAGACTGTCACTGTCGAACGCAGCGAGTAAGTGAAGGAGAACCGATTTGAAATCGCTCGGAATGGATGGCGTAACCGACAAATTATAATATTGATAAATCATGAATGAAAAGTACAAAAATATCGAAAACCCAACATCAAATAATTCAATTTTAACATGTTTAATATTCTGAGAAAACTTTTAGGTGGTTGCTCATTTGCTTTCTTTATTTAAACCGTTTCAAACCATTTCAAAGACCTTACTTTGTGATTATTTTTTATCGAATGAAGTTATTTCTATCGTGTTTTCGTAATTTCACCGAAACAGTAAATATCTTGAAGATTTCTATGCATATTTTTTAAATACGAGAAATCGCAGTACTTTTGCTGAATATGAATTTCTTTAACTGCAATAAATCCCGACCACCCCCTTAATTGAAAGGTCAGAGGAAGAGATACGAAGTAACACCGAATAAATCGCATCGCAGAAAGACATTCTTGTCGTTGTTGCGAGTAGCCAGCGATTAAATTTACGCACTCTGATCTCTTTTAGGTAAATAAATCTTTTACATCTGATCCTGATTTTAACAATAAATGAATTTTTAATAATAAAAAAAGTTTAAAAATTACATAACGTTTGAAAGTTTAAAAAACTAAATTAACTTTCTTAATTTTAACTAAATTAACTTTCTTAATTTTAATCTACACGTGATTCAAACCTTCTTATTTTAAATACGTCGACAACAATCCTCACTTTTAAAATAATGCAGATTAATTAAATACGCCTTTAAGCACAAACGGCGCATCCATATTTATATCATCGAGAACGCGTAAAATATAAAAAAAAACCGTATTTTCATTACTGGTCGTTCGTACACACGGTATACACGCGGAGGCTTTTATTTCGGCCAATCGAGCCGTAAAACCGCTCGGGTGGAATGTGTGCGATTTATATCTCGATGATACTTGAATGAGGTCGATTATAATTGATTAATTTTACTCGCTTTTGGCGCTTACCGAATAATGGTGTTTCATTTTTACGAATGGTTTTGTTTTTTCCTTTTATTTTTTGTTTCTGATTTTTATATCAGATGATATAAATGTTAAATGAGAGTATAATGAAACTATAATACAACTCAAGTAGCAATTATACTGTGATCATCAATGTATCAGATTTTTTGTAATATTTTATAACTTTAAAGTATTATTTTTTTTATAAATATATCATTGGAATAAAAAAGCGTTATCATACTAATAAACAAAGTGTTTACATACAGAAAACTATCAGAACTTTATCTATATTGTTGTGTATTTTTATATATTATAAACCATGCTTGACAATCTTTTCTGATGTAAAACGAAGAAGAGTCTGAGATTAAGTATCCTTGCTTGAACTGAACTTAACTAAATAAGATTGCAAGGGTCGCACTACTGGATAAAGAGCTCTTCTCCATATAGGAGAATGGTTGGAGCTTAATCCATCACGCTGTTCCATTCTTGGTTGGCGGAAAATTTCCTTACCACGAGTAACGATCGTTATCAGGTATCTGTGATAGCAACCGGGCCCGTCGGCTTTACGTGTTCTCCGAGGCACGGTGTGGAGACCTACAAAGACATACACCCTGACCAAACTATTTGCTCAAATACAAATACCTGCTCCGAGCGTAAATCAAACTCGCGACACCTGGCGTTAAGGCGACTACTCGCACCACTACACCAGAATGGTTGTCAGCTTGTCCTTGCTTAGTAAATGTCTTTTGACTTTTCTTTTGAAGGTTTCCAGGTTGCGGGATTCACGGATGCTTGAATAACTTCACACTATCCTTCAATCTGATGGATTTTGGTATATTAAGAAACTATTTAATAGTAGATGGTAAATCTCTTTTGATCAGTGGAATCGAAACCAAATATAACCAAATAGATATTCATTTAATTAAAACTCTAAAACGGATTTTATCGCCTTTATTTAAAAAATATTTACAGTTTAAAGATTTTAATACAAGTAAATTTTATACTTATAAAAATATAAGTATACAATTTACTAATAGGTAACAGTATGTATACAACATCACACCTTTAAAAAGTCCGTAAAACTATTAAAATTTGTATTAGGTATACATTGGCTAAACAAACGCCAACGTTGATTGCTTTCCAATTGTTATAACACAAACGATACGTAATATTATATTTGAGTTTTCTTACGCCCACATTATTTTAATTGATAATTTTTATTTATATTGTTCACTAGCTGCTGCCCGCGACGTCGTCTGCGTGAACGCTATTAGATTACACGTTGTTACAGAATGCGTTGAAGAAATAAAGGTTCACTGCTCGTTCCCCGTAGGTGATAGCGTGATTATATGTAGCCTATATGTTGACCCGACTTCTTAATAATATTTGTGTGAAATTTGAAGTAAATCCATGCAGTACTTTTTGAGTTTATCCCGGACATACATACAGACAAACAGAAAAACAGACAAAGAGACAAAAATTCTAAAACTATATTTTTAGCTTCGGTATCGATTGTAGTTATTTTAAAATATATTCAATCTACAGTTTTGACTTTCCTATCATTTTATTTTATGTATTATTTTTGTCTACCGTCTGTATGTTGTATTTAGGTATATTTTGTTTTCTCAAATGTTTAAGGAGAATCGTATTTAATCTTTTATTTTTAAAATAATTTTATAAATTGTAACTATAAGCCTAAGTTAAATGTGGATAATTTGATAAAACATAAAATATATTATATCACAGTCTTGAACAAAACAAATCACGTAGATTAATATGAAGATATAATTCCAGTGAATCAGATCAATATCAAAGTCCGAACAAACGGGCGCCGAAAATCCCTCGATATAGCATCCTGTCCAATTATTGGTATAATCCACGGAGCTCTTTAAAAGCAATTAATATTCCATTGATCCCCAGTCCTGGACGTAATACGCCATGATGTTTCCTATACGTGGCACCTGAGATAGATTGATTTTAATGCCTTCTGTGTGATCATTCAAGCTTTTCAGTTTTTCGTTCTTGTGTGCTTTGATTTTTTTTCCTTTTGGAGATTTATTTTGATCTTTAGATTATGTATATAGAGGATGTGACCCAGTTGTGACTTGTTTTTTTTTTACAGTTATTTTGTATCGGTATATTACTTATAATGTGGCTACTGAAAATTTGAAAAAAATATGTTAACAAGGAATTCTTATATACCTAAAAATACTCTCAATACCGTTTGCCAGGAAATACCAGTAAAAATACAAAGAGTGGCTTATTTAATTTACTTCGATAATATGAACAAAAGAAAAAATCTTAAAAGATCTTAATCTACTTAACGGCTTCTTAGCGTCTTAAAATTAATTTCAATGTAAATTAATAATTATTTTACTAAAGCGTCGATTGTTTCAGCTGAACGAATTTCGTATCAAAATTCGTTTATGTCGAGTAAAACGAAAATGAAACGAAAACTTGAAATTTATAATAAAAGCTGTAGAAACTCAAAGAGACGCTAAATAAACACTTTACAATGCCAAAAAATCTTACAAAAGGTGCCCAAAATGATACACCGGCTTCGATACTGGGGCTCTATTGTTAACGAAAACGCTTTTATGCTTTTGAAAATAAGGGCCAAAGTTGCAGTGTATCGTTGAGACATCAGATAGTGACGATAGGTTTGTTGTTAATATCGTGGTCCACTCGAGTGCAGAGTCTACAGCCCTGCGCCCTGCAGTAAATTTATTCGAGGGTTTGCGTAGCCCTTACCATAGGTTTATTATCGAGTTCTATAGTGTCTTTGTAATTTTTATTGCCCTAAAAATTGTAAAAGAGAATTAATTAGTTGTTATTTTCAATCGAATGATATCGATATTCGAGCAGTCACTTTGACGGGACGTCGAGTAATGCTTTTGCTAAATAGTTTTTATACGTACAAGACAAAGTAAAAACATTCAGAAAAAAGTAGGAAATTCCTCGTTTTTTTATGACAATTAAAAATTAAATTTTACACTTTTGACTCAATAATTTAGACATATTTTGTGTCTACAAATTTTTTTAACACAGTGTGCATATATCATAGTTGCAACAGTAAAATACATAATTATACGAGTATTTTAGCGCTTGGGTGCACGAACATCAAAGTGCTTAAAACATTAGACTTTTGTTAACTGATAGATATTTATGCAACTGTTTTAATATCTACTTATCAACAGTTGCATACAAGACTTTACCTACACCCATAATATTTTTGTAAACAAAACAATAAAAATATCGAAGAAAAATGGAGAGGATTCGAATAACCTACTTTTTTACAGCGCGCGGCGTTCATGTATTGAAACGCGCGTGAATGACCATTTTATTTTTTTGAAATTCATACAAATGTTCTTTTTTTGAAATTGATACAGATACCACGCATCGAGCAGTAAGAATGTGGCTGTCTGTTGAGTAAGCCTTTTGTGGAGAAGGGATCGAAAAAAAAACAAAGGAATTTTAGTATGAAATTCAGTACAACATTATATAATCCGTTTGGATGATATTGTGGTTATTAAGACATTGGGTGTTTTAATGTTGGCAATAAGCTAACTGTTTCAGATTTTATTATAGTGTATATACCTAAAGCATGGGTTGATAAAACATCTTACTAAGCGGTTACAGTATAACTATATTATATGCTCCTGACTGTATAGTCATAGTACACATCGCTGCTTGAATACAAAAGGGACACAAATCAAACATACACTATTTTACAGGAGAGCCATTTAAAGTTTAGAAAATTTATATTTGTCTGTAACTTATTATTCTTTCATTAATTACATGCATGTTATATACCGTTAAAAGCGTATTTCAAAGCTGCATTTAATGGTAAGTAGTATTGTAGTACAAGTGTTGCCTTGAAAGATATATTAGCACATAAGTCCCTTTTGTTTTAAAAAAAATCCCTCGTTTTATGGTAAAAAATAGAATAATTAGTCACAATTCAAAAAACTTGATGTTTTAATCAAAATATTTTTCCACTGACTTAGGTAATCTAGAAAAATTATGACATAAAAATTAAAATGGTAATTCTAGTTTATAAAAATAAATGAAATAACTTCTTTAAGTGAAAATAAAAAAATCTGCTTCAAAAAAACTAGAATTAAAATCTTCCTCTTAATAAAGAATTGAAAAAAAAATATTCAAAAATCATTAAAAGCTTAAAAGCAATTATTTTTATAAAAAATTTAACTAATTGGCTCATTACTACAAACATTTTACATCAATAATAAGGTTTTGTTAATTTATTAATTACAAAATTGAACTATGCATCATAAAAAAATATACCAAACTAGACTTATAGCTTAATATCAGTCTCGAAATAGATATAATATGAATTCTACTAACTAAACAAAAATTAAGTAGAATATTCTAATGTAAATATGTAATTGTACAACATAAATGTCATTAGAAACAGTAACAAATCACAACCATTCTTGAGCTAACAACACTATAGAAATTATATTTTCAAAGCTAAATTTTGAATGTGAATATATCAATAACAACTAGTCTGCATATTTCTATTTAAATAACAGGTTTATAAGCTAGAAAAAAACTCCTCGTAATAAAAATATGTAATCTTTTTTCAGTTGTAATTTTTTTACAGCATTGAATCTCGCATTTTTTAGAACAAACTGGCCCTATTTTCTTTTCTTCTATATTTTTCTTAATTTTTGACAAAGATGTGTATGCCTTACCACTGTTCTTTAATAATTTTGTAAGGTTCCTTTTCTATAAATTAGGATTTGCTTTCCTATTGCGACCTATTCTTTCATAGCTTTCATTTTCATCACACGGAGATACCGTATCAACACTCGACGTAACTACACTGGGCACCTGAGTCAGTGTTAGCATTATTTGCTGACAGTATTATGTATTTTCGGCCGTAAATTTTCGTTCCAATGTATCGTACAAATACAAAATTTTTACACAGATACTTTTCGACAGTAATAATTCATATATCCTGCCTCTGAAGTGGAGACGAAATAAAAAAAAAGTCATCACCTGTACATGTCCACTACATCTAATCTAAAAAGCTACAGTTAAGTAGTTAAAATTTCCATTTCGATGACATTTATTAGTTACGTATGTTGGATTATCGTACAATTTCGACACCTCTATGTTCGATCGTACCAAGTGCTAAATTATGTGATTTGTACGATAATTATGTGACTAATGCTAACGCTGACCTGAGTGTTAACACTGTCACACCGAGGATCAAGGATAGATGAAAAATCGAGAAAATTAATCTTTTCAGACTGGATTTCAACAGGAGACAGTACCTAATGCTATCAATTTGTTATTTTGTTCTTTAAACTCTTTATTATTTTTATTAAAACCTGAAGGTTCAGGATCAGAAGGTAACAGCTGACTGTTAGTGAAAAAATTAAATTTATATAATTATCTTCATCGGAATCTGTGTCCGTCATCTCTAGGTCATTTTTAGTTATAAAGTTTAGATCTGCAACGTTGTCGTGTGAAGAAAAAACTGAGCTAGAATTTGTCAAACATGTAGACACAGAAGTGTCACTATCATAATCAGTTTCCTGAACAACCACGTTTAGTCTGGTCTTTGATCTTTGTAGTTCAAACCATGATTCTTTATTATCTAACAGGGATAAACTCAGATTGTGTTGACTATCAGGTATGGAATTACTGTTGGAGGAGTTATCTAACAGAGCAGCTGGTTCATTCCATGTTGGGTTTTCAATTTGTGCCTCAAATCGGAGATTAACTGTCATCGGTAAAGTTATAATTTATAGCACTCTACTTTCTGTCTCACTTGGTGTGTGGTGTTCAATTTCCTAATCCTTATTCGTGTTTTTGTTGGATTTTAGCATTTCAAATATTCTTTGTACTCTACTACTCATTCTATTATGAAAAAAGGGTGATTAATTATAATAAATTACGTATATCAAATAACAATATACATTAAAAAATAAAAATAATTTACTAAAATATTTAATTTTCTTTTAAGTTTTATATTACATTTATAATTATAATGAATTTACTTCCATCTAAAGAAATACAAATGTAGCGCATTCCAAAATATGGCACTAACGTTTATCAAATAATATTACAACCTCTAAAATATTATAAGCAAAGCGGCCGCTATGCTTAGTAAGGCCCTTTTCATTTAAAAGTGATTTTATACTTTTCTAAATCTGTAATACAAAATGGGCAATTTTGAAATATGGCACTTTTGTTAAAGAAAGAGGAATAAACTTACGTGATTTCTTAAGATCAAAACGGACATATTTCACTATATGGCGCTTTTGTTTATAAAATTACTAACGCAAGTTAAGGATTTTTTGAAATATGGCAGTTTATCATAAAAGAAAAATGCGTTCGCTTCGATTATCGGGTCGCAACTGAGAAAATGGCAGTTTTGCTCATATTTCGTCCCCGAAACTCGAAAATACTAAAAAGGCGAAAGTATTGTTTTCATATATTATAATGAGAAATCAATGGGAGTCTCTTTTAAATACAAAAATATGACCTATTAACATCGCATTTTTTAAATAAAATCGATTTCACTTTTTTTCCATTTGTGTCCCTTTTGTATTCAAGCAGCGACATATATGATATATATAAATCGAATAATTTTTATAAACTTTAAAATCATTTTGGTTTAACTTTTTTAACGTTCTAATTTTGAACATAATTTCTCTATTACCACTTATAAGATTTAAAAATTAAAGTCATTCTTTAGTAGAGGTCAAAAAGAGATCTGAATTTATTTCTCTCGCACGCGGCGCGTCTAATACAATCTGGGCCCCAGTCGGCTCAGTATGATTTGTTAAGTTGCAATTTTACTGACGACACGCTTTACGTTCCCGTTTTAATCCAGCTTTATCATACTGCATTTTAGATGATATTAATAAATTATTAACACCCAATGGGACTTCATCGGCGAGATCTGAGGACGATCATCAATAATGATAAACTTACCTTTAAATTTTCGTCTTAAATTTAACCTACTTAGATGATAATTTTTGAACCATTGTTTATTCTGTTAAAAAGTAGTTAAGATGTCTACGGTTTAAATATCACTACACATTATAAAACAAAGTTCTCCGCCGCGTCTGTCTGTCTGTCTATTCGCGATGAACTCAAAAACTACTTCACGGATTTTCAAGCGGTTTTCACCAATACTATAGTAATTTATGAGGAAGGTTTAGGTATATATACATACATATATATGCCCCGGATGCAGCCGGGGCGGGCCGCTAGTATGTATATATTTTAAGGAATATATTATACAATTGTAACTTTATTTAATATATATATATATATAATATGTTGACAAAAATAAATATTTTTTTTAACTCAAGACACCTCTAGACACAATAAAACTTTTCGTCTTTTAATATTGTTTCTTAATTTTTGAAACAATTTGAAAATCTCTTAACTTTAAAAATTAAACCAATCAATTGTCTCAAAAGGGTCACACATGTATGTTACTATTTATCACAACCCCGGATCAGACGGGGGTATTAAGACGTCGGCACATAATTTTTCAATTTGCCCAGTTAAAACGCGTTAAGGAGATGGATTAATAAATCTCCCGCTTGCTTGGGGGAGATATCGAGTTAGCGTTCTTACGCACCCCTCGTTCCAGGAACTAAATGATATCAGACGATAACCGTGGCAACAAATAGTTAAGGTTTTTTTTTATTTCGGCTTCCTTAATGCTTACTAAATGTTATTGTGTTTAGGTTCTAGTTATTAAAGAGCGATTAATATAACATCAAATCTTATTTTTATCGGACAGCTCAGTTTTAATAACATTTATTTAAGTAACATTTTCGGGGTTTTATTTTATTTTTATTTTTTTAAAATGTTTAACATACACACACGGTTGTCTGTTCTTAAGGTAGGCAACTGAATACCTGTGTTTTAGGTAAAAATTGACTGATATATATATTTTTTAAATAAATATAGATGTAAATAATACATATATAAATAAATACATATTACACCCAGACTCGGGACGGGAATCGAACCCACAACCCTGGAACAGAAAACAGGGCCACTGCCAACTGCACCACGGGCCAGTCATAACGTACAATTTATTGTAATAACGTACAATTTATTATTAAATTGTTTCAATGGATCCTGAGTGTAACCTATTGAACCTTACATATTATTTAGTTTATTATATTTGTATTAATGGTACAAAGTAATTTTAGTATATTTTTATTATT
Organism: Euphydryas editha; assembly: GCA_036937285.1. Lineage (NCBI taxonomy): Eukaryota > Metazoa > Arthropoda > Insecta > Lepidoptera > Nymphalidae > Euphydryas > Euphydryas editha. Next base: position 3,874,085 of record JAUPFZ010000011.1, on the reverse strand, counting down.
TTTGTTCTGCGCTTAACACGACTATTTATAGCGTGGGAGATACTTACTATTTTAACTTTAAGTAAACAAAGTTGATCATCGAAAAATCTGGAAGATCAATCCACTTTTTGTAATCGTTATCAACTATATCGTAAAAACTGCTACCCCCAGGCATCTGTCCCTCATTCTTCCGATGTTTAAACTGCGACATTGTTGTTTAATTAAGCAGTTTATCTTGTTGATTGTGTTCTCGCCAATTATATCTTCGCGTGTGCCTGACGTTGATTTGTTATGACAGTTTAGAGATCCTTAAATAATCTATTGTATGGTTTTTAGACTAAAATTTCAACAACCATGTTGCTAAATTCAATCTATACATATAATAAAATTTTAAATTTCACGTGTCTGTTTTTTTTAAAAAGAATTTTTCAGATATAGGGGTCTAAAAACACTTTTAGAATTGTACATTTGTTTGAACACGCATCAGAGCTAAACTAATTAATGTTGGTTAAAACTTCAGCATGAAAATCATAAAGCATATCCTGTGGTAGCATTTCGTCTTAATTTCATCAAAATCGCTTAACTGCATCAAAAGATATTGTAATTTGAGTTTTATATATTGACGGCTTTAGAAAAGAGTAGGTGAGTTAATAAATTTAAGTATGATTGAAAAATGCTAATAACGTTATCTAAAATTATATTTTATACCATTTCATCAATTACTAATTATTTTTCATTAATTACTAATTATTACTGGTATTAAAAATTAACTAAAAAAAAAAGGACGAAAAAAAATTATTTTAAAATGTCGAATTGCGACTAATTTTTACAATAGTTTGAAGTACAACACTACCATAAAAGATGGCGCTGATGGTGCTTTCTGAATCGTAGTTAATTAGTATACCTTCAATCACTTGCCCAGCTACATACTAAAGTAAAACTTATACACGAGCAGCGTCGCGGGTTTATATTACACTAAATAATAATATTATAACGAAAAATATTTTTATTTTAGTGAACTGTGAAACGTGCGACAATTAAAAAAGCTCTTGCCACCACCGACGTTCCTGATCTTATTGAGCCTACTGGAATAAGTCGCGATGATGGCAGGAGACCTGATGGCTTAATACTGATTCCCTGGAAAAGGGGACGGGCGCTTTTGTGGGACGCAAAATGCGTCGATACATTGACTTCGTCTCATATCAGGGAGACAGCTTTAAGATCGGGAGCCGCTGCGGAGAAAAGCTGAAATGACTAAACGGCTCAAATATTCGTCACTTATCCAATCCCATAGTATGTATATATCTCATAGTATGCATAATCCTGAGTTATGTTTTTGTGCCGTTTGCAGTCGAAACACTAACATTGGGTAGCAGTGCAAAAAAAAAATCTTAAAAAATTGACCCCACGTCTCATAGCATCCACTGGTGACAGGAGGGCTGTTGCATTTTTTGCTCAGAGAATCGGAATTGCGATTCAAAGGGGAAATGCTAACAGTAATCTTGGTACCATTTTACGCGGACATGATTTATATCAAAACTGTCTGTAAATAATTAGTTTAAGTTTTGCATTGTAATATGTATAATATTGTAAAATTTTAAAATAAATGAATAAACTGTGAAACCACGGAATTGTTTTTAATAATTCTTTATGTATCTTTATAAAAAATAGTCTAAGTAACCTATTTTAATGTTATATCAATACTATCTAAATAGGATCAATTAAAATGAGGTTAGTTTTAAAAGAAAGTAACAATTTTTCTTTTATTTATCTTTTATATATTTAACAAAAAGTAGTTCCACGCTAACACGATATATTTATAATTAAAATGATGTTAATAAATATTCCAAACGAATAAAAGTAAATAATATCGTAGTTTATATATTCATTTAATATACATAACGAATGTAATTCGAGCTTACAACTTATTTTCTAAGTTCAGTAATTAGTTGACGAGGTTCGGTTCGTTTGTCATTAGTTAGGAAAGAAACTTCGTAATAAATGGGGAGATTGATAAATGGTCGAGGTGAACGACCTTTTGTTAGATTTGGTGGATATTTATTAACATTTTATTGATATATGTTACTATAATGTTATATTTTTATATGATTTGAGCTGAGATGACCTAATGGCTAGCCATTACGTTAGCCAATACGTTAATTAAGACCATACGCTGACGGCTTAAAATTAAGGCACCGCTATGTTTTTCATGTGTTAAATTTGTCTTTAAAAATAATCTCTTGCGTGGGGGTTTATGAATATATATACTACACACAGACTCGGGGCTGGAATCGAATCCACAACCCACAACACTGGAGTAGAAAGCAGGTTCACTGCCAACTGCGCCAACCGGAGTCAATTTATATTATTTACACTCATTAAGACAATTTACGTCTATGTAATACCATGAATGAGGTATTAACATTGAATTATCTAAATAGGCATTGAACGTGCGGAATACCTAATGAAGATGCAGTTCAACTCTGATCAGAATTGATTAGATGTTTATATTAATTAAGACTAGTTTGACGAGGTTCGGTTGAATGGAATATAAACAAAAAGGGTTATAGATAGGTGGAAATATTGGAAATTAATCATATTTGTAATAATCTTTGAATATTTATGCTTTATATATATATTGATAAATAATTATATAATATATGCTTATTAAATTTGAACATTTAATAGAGCTTATGATTCTTTACTGTGCGTTTCTTACAATGTTTACCTATTGGATAAAGGCTTAATGCATAATCCATCCAGATATAAGCCTGGAAATTTTTCACAAAACTTATAGGCTAATTTACAACGTTTTCTATGATCTCTGGATACGAGTTAAATTTAAGTTTCAGTACTTCAAAATTTGATATTTGTCCGATTTTGAATCCGCGATCGATGATTACGATATGTTACATGATTTTGATTTGCCATTGATTGAGATGACTAATAAATTTTTAATTAAACCTCATAATTTAACCTTTTAATCGTTAGTTTCACGAGAACTTTACTGTTCTGTAATATCGTGTAAACGTCCTACTATACTATTCGAATTCTGCTATTTTATCTATGTAATCCATTATCAATGAACACGAAAATTAATTTTTAAGACAAATTTATAGAAAAAGAGTAGAATCTTAGTGTTTTTCTACTATCACAGAAAATAATTGTAGCTTATCTCACCGTCACATTGATTTACTATTGGTCAAAAGATTCTGAGATAACTTTAATTAAGATGGTTTTCTTCACCTCCGAATCCTGGATTTGTAACCGCGACCTTTCGGTTTTGATCTACATGAAATGATCTATCTTAGTTCCTTCATCTGTATAAAAAAAAAAACCCTACAGACAAAAAGACTCAGCATAAAACTGCCTGTAATTGATTGAAGACCGCGTGATTAGTTCGTGATGGGGGAGCTTAGGGCGTTAATATGTTTATCGCGTTATGATTTGGGGAGATGTGGGGATATTTGTAGAGAATATTATTATTGTTGTTTATTTTTGGTATTTTTATGTTTCATGAATAACAGTAGTCATTGTGTTTAAAGTAAAATATTTGTCTAGTCTAAGGTAATATTTTCGATATACACTCATTTGCAAAAAAAAACGGGCGGTTTCGATTTTCTTCCTGGCTGAAAAAAATAAAATACCAAAAAGGTTTTAATCATTTGAACATGTTACTGGCCAGTTATAAAAGTGCCATAATGTTTATAAGAGTACATTCCAAATTCAAATTTTTGACTGAGCCTGGTTTTCAAAGAAAATAACTTTTAACTACATTTTGTGGCGCGAATTCCCTATAGTTAATATCGACTCTAATTAACTTTTTGTCAATTTTCATTAAATTATCTGGTGTCCTTGACATTTAAAAGTATTGTTATTGCTGTTTAGCAATCTCGAAAATGGTAGATAAAGTGATAAAAGCGAGCAAAATTATTGCGCTGCTTGAAGAAGGTTGCAGACAATGCTTCGTGGCTCAGAGGCTAAATGTGAGTCGGTCGACAGTTCAAAGGACCTGCCAGCGCTATCAAGAGACCGGTTCCGTCAAGAGAAGGCCTGATTCTGGCAGAAAGACATGTACCGAACCACGGGATGATCGTTTTCTAGTTAGTCAAGCGTTGAGAAATCGCAAATCTTCTTATGTGGACCTCAAGAACACCCTCGAAGAGGTAAGAAATGTGCAAATTAGTCTATGGACGGTCAGGAGGAGGCTTCTCGCTGCAAATATACACAGTCATCGCCCGGCACGCGGCCCTAAATTACTCCGTGGACATCGAGTTGCCAGGCTTAGCTTCGCTCGAAATTGTGTGTCATGGACTCATGAAGACTGGGATAGGGTATTGTTCTCCGATGAAGCCAGGATATCTCTGCATGGTGAAGACCGACGTCGGCGAGTGCTACGTAGACGAGGAGAACGCTTTGCAGAAGAAATCACACCTTATGGAGGGGGCTCTGTTATGTTTTGGGCAGGAATAAATTCTATGGATCGTACGGAGTTAGTCTTCATCGAAAACGGTACACTGACTGGACACCGATACATAACGGAAGTTCTAATTCCTTATGCACAACCCGCTTTAACCGCTCTTGGCGAAAACTCAATTTTTATGGACGACAACGCTCGCGCCCACCGGTCTGGCGGTGTGGATGCGTATATGCTAGAAGTCGGAATTCGTCGTTTGGACTGGCCAGCTAGAAGTCCGGACCTCAATCCCATAGAGCATGTCTGGGACGTTCTGAAGCGACGAGTGAGATCAGTGCAGCCGGCTCCGCAGACCATCAGAGAGCTAAAGAATGTGATTACCGCGGAGTGGGAACGTATTCCCCAAGAAACCATAAAAGATATACTCACTAGCATGCCCAGACGAATGCAAGCTGTGATTTCAGCAAGAGGGGGTCACACTCAATACTAAACTTTTATCTGCTTTTAATGTATTCAAGAAAAACAAAGAAATTAACGCGTTTCATTTTTATTTAGCGAGCAGGTACAATCATAGTGTTTTGAGCTTAAACATTATTTCTTAATAATTTAATTAAAATGTTATGATAAAACTGATGAAAACTATTCCTTCCTAATTAATTTATAAAATTCTGAGGATAACAATACCTAAAATTGTCAAACAAACTAATAGTAACTATAAAATAGTTCTTTGCTTAAGTGCCCGTTTTTTTTTGCAAAAGAGTTTATAATAATTTTACCATTTTTGTGCATAATGTTTAAAATTTTATCACTCTATGAAATATGAATTGTAGTAAATGGAAATGCTAAAAGTACAATTGTATTTAGTAATTAATTCTTATTTCCTTAAGGAAGTGAGGTGTCATAATAATATTTTATACTGCAATACACGTTGTGGTTTTTAATGTATATTAATGTTTACCTTGACGTCGTTATACGTACAAAATAATTACAGTGGAGTGGTATTTACGGGGTTCTGTCATTAAATCTGTCGTAAATTTTTTTTTTCAAATATAGCTCATAAACGCTTAGATAAATTGCGGTTCTTACCGCTTCTATCCGCTATAAACCGGTCTGAGTGTGATAGAATATGCTTTGAACAGATGAGACAGGAACAAGTTTCAACACGTCGACTTGGACCATGTGTGAACACGTTATTTATTATTTTCTGAAAAAACAAAAGTAAAGAGATATTTAGTTTGTATAAAAACGCTAATTTCAGAACTTATTATCAATTTGAAAAGTTATTATTGCTTTTCATTGTCTGTTTTTGATGAAAGCTATATAAGTACAATATAATAAAAAGCACTATAGTACCTATATATGCCAACCAAGCAACCACTTTTACAAATATAGTTACTCAAAGCCGGTGAAACCGTAAATCTCTTACTTCAGTAATTGACCAGCGTCAATAAATGAACAAGTAACCATTTGATATTCATCGGCCTATAGTAAGATGAACATATTGTGTCTGGGGCCTGGATATATACACAACATAAAAATAAGTGCTCAGACTACGATAAAGATCTCCAAGTTGAGAACGGAACAGCCAATCGTTGTGTTCACTACAAAAACCCGTCATCTACGTATGTGCTTGCGGTGTTCATTTTGTATAACTTAACGCTTTGTTTGTAACTGTGAACATTGTCACATAATCTTAATACGCTTACACGCTACGAACGCTGCATAAGGATTGCGTTACAATTATACATTGGTAAAAACTCTGAACTGAAGAGAATGAAACAGTTTGCAAATGTCCCTCTGTTTGATAAAAAACTCTACTCATAAGGTAGCATGGTAGAAGCTTAACCCACAACGGTGCTCCACATCGGATAGCTGCCTCATTTCTCTACCAAGATTAACGATCGCTATCAGGTGATTATGATATCAAACGGGACCGATGGCCTTACATGAATTCGAGGCAGGGTGGGAAACTCACAAATATATACTTTTATAGTACAAATATCTTCTCCAAGCTAAAATTGAACCCACATCCGTCAGTGTTATTGGTACACTCATTACATTAGAACAATTGTAAAAACGGAACCCAAAAAAACAAGCAATAGCATATTGTCCCAGAGGATGCCTTGTCAAAAATATGCAGCTATATGACACACTGCTTGATTTGTAAAGATTATTTCTTTTTAATTTTTAAGAGTATTTATTTTTGTTTGTTCTTTGATCAGGCGACAGAGGAAGGTATTTTAATCATTCACCTTTCATTACGTCATAAAACTCGCTCGTAAAACTGCACTTTTCACTATAGATTTTTCATATTCGGTTTTTCATGTTCGTGTTCAGTAATAAAAGAAATTACTTAAAAAATTGCAGCTGTGAGAGGTTGGGGGTATGGTTTTTTAGGACATGTTAAACACGGATGTTAAAAACGAGTTACAAATGAATAAAATAAAATATGTAATGATTCTGAAGTTTGAAATAATCATCAATTAATTCTATCAGTATTTTCTTTTCAAAATTTTAAATGTTAACAAAAATAATTTTACATAAAAAGTGATTTAATATTTCTCATAAACTTTTATTATAAGAAATAAACTATCTCATGTATACATACACACACACACACACACACACACACACACACACACACCAATTTACATCAGCATAGTTTTGACGATAAAGAAAATTGTCTATAACTTTTTTTGCAGAAATAAAAATCAAGTATTACACTACAGTTCTAAGCATCCGTGTGTCTTAAACAAGGGTGAAAACAACGTTCAGCAGTGAATAAAATCTGGTAGCTCACTCCAGGGGTCGGCGGTTCGGTTCAGCAATAGAAGATTAATACTCGTTTCCTTTGTGTTTCCTTGACAAATAACGTGGGGACATTCCCTTGGCGTCGGACGTCGATGCATCATTATTACGGATTATTCATGCAGCCTGTAACACAATACTTCAGGATATAATGGCTTGTAAAAGGCTTTCAATAAAGAATAAACATAGGATGAACAATTTTTCTCCATATTTTAAAATATTTGTGTTGTTTTGAAACACAGTGACAGGAAAAACGCTATTTAATATTATGTAATATATAAAACATTATACAATATGCTTACGTTTTATGAAATTTTCTACTTTATTAATTTCCATAACAATTTTTAACTTCAATAATAACGATGAATATTGTTACTGTACAAATATATTGAAAGACAATAAGACCCGATTTAACGATCACTTTGGTGTAAAAGAGACCACTTTTCACAGTGATTCAATCACTTAACACTGATATTCATGACCCTTGTTAAAACGTCATGTCAGTGTACTCTTTATGAAATATATTACGTATGGACGGATTGTGAGCTAAGCCACAAGATATTTGTTTTTTTATTATTATTTTTTTTTTTAATATTAAAATGTGGATACTTGAAATTTTACAGGAAACACTAGTGCAGGTACAGATACAAATAATAATTATGAAGAAAATTTTAAAATAAAATTGAGTTTGTTTTATTTATTTTTTTTTTGGACGATTTTAGCTTGTTTTTTTTTTTTAAACATTAGCATTTATGCACAATACTACATTTTTAGATTTAAATACATCTGTGGCATGAAACTTACTTAGTATAATACCATTAGATTTTAGATTTTGATATGTTGATATATAATACCATTAGATTTTCTATAATTCTTTAGGCTAAATTAGTAAAATAAATAGTGACAATCGACAGCCGTTTTGATGTAGTCGTCTTAACAGCCTCACGGTTACGACTCTCGTTTGAAGCAGATATTTGTATTCATACAAATATTTGTGCCCAGGTTTTTATGACAATAACCGGGACAGACGGCTTTACGTGTTCTCCGAGGCACGGTGGGGAGACCCACAAGGAGGTACACCCAGACCGGAAAATACAAATGTTTAAATACAAATATCGACCCCGAACAGGAATCGAACCCGCAACCGCCGGCGTTGAGGCGACTACTCGCACCACTACACCAGAACGGTCATCAGTCAGTCGTAGTGGAGCAGCGTGGTGAATTAATTTACAAATTTTCTTTTATAAATAAGACCTTGCCCGACACAGACTGATTCAGTTCAGTTAATAGAAATAGCAATATTATTCGAATACGGAAGCCATCAAGTCACGTCACTCGATTTCAGTATAACTTGATTATTTATTAAATTAATTAGTCACGAAATCGAATCTGACACGCTGCTTAATTTCGTTACAGACACTCGAAATAATTAGATACGGCTGTTCGTTACTCACATACAAAATGACTCGTTAAAAATCATAGAGCAGCTTGATGATAATTCTATTGATATTTAAGTGTGTGTTATTTATAAACGTGTGTGAAAACTGTTGTGTATATAAATTAAATTTTTTTTTTTAGAATCTTCAAAATTTTTTGTGACAAAAACGAACTATTCTTGATACATATTTATTAATGCTTAACTTAGAAATGACGTTATTTTTATAAATAGCAAACAGAAGAACATGAAACATATGTATGAAAATGAAACAAACTTTTTTTAAATTTCGATTTAAAGTATAAATGTGAAAAAAAAAATTAACGTAAATTATAAATTTATAACATTGACCTATAAAAAAGATCAATGATTTATAATAATATAATAAGGTAAATTATAAATTTATAATGATACGAATTAAAGTCGAAAATCTTTTGATCATTCAAACAGTGTAAATTACTACACTCTGTACAAATGTCGCCTTCAATCATTAGATCTAGCCCCGCCCTAACATTGTACCACTTAACTCCCTCTGAGGTCTTGAGGTAAGAAGAGCTAATCTTCTCATTAACATGCCTCCCTCAAGAGTACTTGCTATTTCGCATATTATATGATAATGTCTGACATGCTTTGCTAAGATATAGTTTGATAGCAAATAATTTTAAAGCAATAAATTTTAAAAAGCATTTTCTCTTTAGCAAAGTCTCGAGAAAAATGTATGTTGAATGATGTTTGATGACTAACCCGTTGGAGCAGTTTGCTGTGTCCCTGTTTTCTGCTCCAAAGGTTGTGGGTTCGATTCCCGCCCCGACTCTGAGTGTAATATGTGTTTATTTATATATGTATCATTTATATGTAAAAATAAAAATAAAATAAAAATAATTTATTTCTATAATCTTTGTTACAATTTATCAACGAGTCTTCCCAGTAAGTTGTCAGAGACACTTGTATTGGGAATAACTGAATGATGTAGGTATATTTATTTTAAAAAAAATGTATATCAGTCGGCTGTTACCTAAAACACAGGCATTAAGTTGCCTACCTTAGGGACAGACGGCCATGTGTGTTTGTTAAACATATTTATTTATTTATTATTTTTAAAAGAAATCAATTTTTTTAAATAATCAAAGCTTAAAATATTGTTATTATTATTAACTACGAGTAAAAAAGAAATATTTAAAAAGATTAGGAATATCGCTTAAGAATATCTTGACATATGAACGTGCGCCTTAACGATGACAAGATTCAGTCAAATTGATGATTTTAAATAAAATATAAGGGTTTTTATATTAATTTTGAGTGTTTACGTGTCTTAGCCCTCCACAGACATAAACATACTCAAGTTGTTAACGAGATCTTAAGTATTCGTGTATAATAAAGCAATTTTGAGCTTTTTATAGTGCTTAAACATTTTAGAATTTATCAAAGAGCTTAAGAGGGTGAAGAAAAGATGTTATAAAAGCTTATTAAGAATGGGTAAGTAGAATTATCTTAGTTAATGATATATTCTGAAAATAAATTTAATATTTTAGTGGAAAGTCGCTGGTTTTCAGTGACCGTTAAACTTTCATGCCGAAGATTGCAAGTTTGGATAGAATTAATAGTAACATATATACGACAGACATACATCTACATACTACATCAGTCTATCTACAGCAGCAGCAATCATTACAGGTTTTTTGGCCAAAACGCGCGGTGGAGTTCATTTTGCAGCGCTCGTACCCCTAAACTATTGACTTTATAAAAAAAAGATAAGATATCTACATAAATTATAGATAATTGTCTCTAGTTTCATTTTGTATATAGCTGTTTTTATCATAAAATGAGTCAGAAAGAAGATATTGTCAAAAGACTGCTCTTAGGTACTATTAGTCAAATATGGCGGTGCAAGCAGCAAAAATACGAGGTGGCAAAGTCGAAATTCGGAAATAGCACATCAAAATCTATAACATTACCAATTTTCAAAACTCCCGGAAAACTTTCCACGTAAAATTACCAAATGACTGTACTATAAGTAGATGGATAATTTTTTAATCTTAACTGTAAACAATATTAAAAATACTTTAGTCATATATCTATATCTATATATATATATATATATATATATATATATATATATATATATATATATATATATATATATATAGGAGACTTTCTATAGATATAGTCACTCATCACGATATCTCTGGAACTATGAGACCTAAAAACTTGAAATTTGGAAGGAATATTCCTTTTGCCGAATAGAGGTCAGCTAAGAACGGATTTTACGAAATTCTATCTCTAAGGGGATGAAAAAGGGAGGCAAAGTTTGTATGGGACAACGTGATTCCTTGGTCTAATCTACTTCAAATTTGGCATAAATATTCTTTAACAGAATTGATTGCAGACGTGTTCCGTATTTTATCGAAATTCATTCCCTAATGGGGTTAAAAGAGGGTAGAAAGTTATTTTGTTATAAATACTCCTTATTGTTTTTTTTTTAATTACATTTTAATTTGACACATGTTTGATAACTCAATCCGTCTAATATATTTTTCAGTATAGACGAAGGTATATATATATATATGTAGGTGATATCTTTTTTGGGGTGCTCCTGATGGAACAGGCAAGAATTTATATTAAACGTAACAAAATTGAGTTGTAAATATACCGTAACTATACCGTGTGATTGCTTTATTGTAAAATAGTGTCTTATATAATATTTTTTAATTATTCAATGTTGGTGTTGTTTTAAGTCAAGGGTTTTAAACTAAATGACTAATCAGCAACGCATCTGTAGTTCACAATGATACTGATATAGAAGACACCGAAGTGAACTTGGAAACATTTTTGAATTATACGCCATAACGCCCCAATTAGTACAGATTGGCACCAAGGACTAATGTTGGAACAAGATCAGAAAAAAATCTTATAAATCATGTACCCATTTAACTATATCTTACACTAAAACTAAGAAGAAGGAAATAAAAGCTGTCTTGGACTATTATTAAATATAAATATAAGTGTAACATACACACACGATCGTCTGTTCCTAAGGTAGGCAATTTAATGCCTGTGTTTTCGGTAACAGCCGACTGATATATATTTTTTATAAATATACATATAAATAATACATATAGAAATAAATAGATATTACACCCAGACTTGAGGCGGGAATTGAACCACGGTCCTGGAGCAGAAAGCAGGGTCACTACCAACTGAGTCAATTAAAATTTAAAAAATAATTACTTGCGGGTTTATTCAAATCTAAGAGACAAAATCGTATTGACTTGTGGTGTAATTATACCTACGATACAACGAACGAAGCATTGGTGACCGTTCTGGTGTAGTGGTGCAAGTAGTCGCCTTAACGCCTCGCCTCAATGGCGGTCACGGGTTCGATTCCCGCTCGGGGCAGATATTTGTATTTGTTTCAGGTCTAGGTGTATATCTGGGTGTATAGTGGGTTTCCCCACCATGCCCCGGAGAGTACGCAAAGCCGTCGGTCCCGTTTGTTATCATGAATGCCTTATAATAATTTTTACTTATAGTACGGATATTATCCGCTAACCTGCAGTGGAGCAGCTTGGTGGATTAAGCTCCAAGGCTTCTTCTATATGGAAAAAGGCCTTCGCTCAACAGTGGGTTATTTATAGGCTGATACAATACACTACAGTACAGGAGCATTTGGCCTGCAGTGACGAAACTGAGCCTTACCATAAATATGAGAGTCCATCTAAGGGAGATGTTACTGCCGGACAGTTCTCAGACCTGTTGCTTAAAAAAGGAAATGGTGATTCCCGGGAACCATATAATAATATAATGTATGAGTGTATATGAATATGTATTTACCATAAACAAAGCTTAAGGTCAAACTCTTACTGTAGCGGGAGTATACTTAAGCGAAAACTGCTTCTCTCACAGTCAGTTGTATGTGGCATTTTCCAGAATAGCCTGGTAATTCTAGCTCTCCGAACGAAAAACAAAAAATATTGTTTATAAAGAAATACTACGGAAGGTGTAGTATTTCGATTTCGTTGTAAGAAGATAATACCCCCGTGTAACTTTCTCCAGATCAAAAGCAGAGCTTCTTCATCATAAAACATAACAAATTTCATTTTTATTTTAATGTTTAATTTACTTTAAATTCCTACTCTATAATAAAGATTGTTATATTTTATAAGTATTCAAATATTTTAACATAATAATTTATATGTTATAACAGACTTAATAACGTAAAAAAAAGAAAAAAACAAAAATCCTATTATAACCATTTTCGACTTCTACGCGGACGAAGTCACGGGCTAAAATATTATGTTTGACACCTTAATCCGTCTATTATGAAATATATTCCAGTATCGACGCAGGTGTAGGTGATAAAAAATATAAAATTATATTTTTTGAAATTTTAGTTAAATACCCGTGCGAAGCCGGGGCGGGCCGCTAGTATACATATATATTAAATAATAATCTCTAAATCAATACGATTTGATGAATTTACAAATTATTATAAAATAGTAAAAATTATACCATACAACTGAAATATCTTGTAAAATACTGTCTTACTGTATAATTACCTGTCCCTTAGATTTTTTTAACTAAGATTATCGTGGATTTCATTATAAAACTCTAAATGAAACAAAACGTCTCAATTTTTTTTTAGATATGCTAAAATTAACGATCATTGTTCATTCGCTTTGCATGTTAAATGTTAATAAAGTGTGATTTAAATTATATACCTGTGTCATATATCAAAATAAGTTCAAAATATTTTTTATTTGATATATGACATTCGATGTAAATGATGTACAAAATTTTTGTACTCTTTAATGAAAGAGATGCGAACAAAAAAGAGTAATTATAAAATACCATTTTCTAAAAAGCTAAATAATTAAGCCTCTCGGTTACCGAACGTGTTCAGAAATGAATTTTGAAATAATGTTAATATTATATCTAATAACAAAATGTTCTTTTGTTCGTTTTAATGGAGATACTTGAAAAATAATTGTATTATATGTTTAAAAAATAATTTTGGTACATCAATTTGTTTGCAGGCTTCTCAGCGGCTTGGACCACTTATCAGTTGTTCCCATTTCAACTTTTTTTTGGTATATTTATATAGATTATAGATTATTAAAGCAGGCGGTGAATCTTTCTATTTGTATATATTTTATTTTGAATATACGTTTTATTTTTAACAAATTAAATTGTTCTTCATTCGAGCTTTATACTGAAACGTAATGTGTCAAGAAACAATTTTGATTTATTGCGATCAGTATTTAATTTATTTTTTACTTGACGAGTCACACGCCAAAATGCGCCACTTTCAATATTTTATTTTAATTATAATTTTCCCAGGTATACTACCCAATCAGGTCGAAAATATAACTCTTTTGGTCTTCGCTGCAGTCGGGATCTTAATTTATCTAAAAAAGTTTGAGAAACCTCGTTATTTATGAATGACGGGGTTTACTATACTTGTATACTAGTAGAACCAACCATAAGATTCTATAGAACATTTAACGATCACGCGAAAAAAGCATTAAGTGTACGAACTACATTTTTACTGACCGATTACCTCTTTACATCATTTATAATGTTATGTTACATCGTTGTGTGTAATTAGAATCCAATTTACCAATAACTTAAATATACATTGAATACTTTTTATTGTAATTTTTCAGGACAGTTTCTGATCGACTTCAAGTTGACTTAAGAAAATGAATTCTTTCATATTTTTGTCTTAACGTAATATTTCGTTTAATTTACGTTTTTAATTACGTTTAGAAGTACTTATTATTATTTAATCTGGTCTCTTATGTAAGCGATATACGCGTCAAGATGCGACACATTGCGACGCGACACGAAAAGAACAAATAATCAGAGTTATCACACTTATAAGCTGTTCTGTATGTTGTCATGGTCATCCCGTGTATTTTCATGTCACGTAAAGAATTGGTCACGACATATAGCGGAGCTTCGTATCGCGTTATGTCGAAAATAACAGCGGCACTGTTATTTACTATTATATAATTGTTACATACTATACATTCAAGTATAATGAATAAAGGTTGATAGACACCGAACTTCGAATTTATTTGTTAATTATAATCAGAAGTCACAACAACGGAGCTGAAAACAACCGTCCTGGTAGTGGTGCGACTGGTCGCGTTAACGCCAGTCGTAGGATCGATTCCCGCTCGGGGCAGATATTCGTATTTGTACAAATATTTGCGTCTAATCTGGGTGTTAGTACTTATGGACTGGTCTCCTTATCGTGCCTCGGAGAGCACAAACACCCGATAGCGATCGGTACTGAACCACCACCACCACCACCACCACCATGTCAGCGTTGGATATCCACTTGTGAAAGTAGGCCTCCCCCATCATCTCTTGGGGTTTACCAATACTCGTTACGCTTGGAACGCGGGTTGACGAGCTCAGTATGTTGTGGTAGTAGGTCTCAGTATCCTAGTTGGTGTAAAGTTGTTCGCACTAATATGGTCTTAGTCATATTTTACGTCATCATCGCAAGAAAGACGTCGAGACTATTCTTCTATGCCGCTCATCTCACGGCAAGGTAATCATGGTAAGGAAATGCAACTTACAGTGAAGCAGCATGGTGAATTAAGCTCCAACCCTTCTCCTATTCAGAGAAAAGATTTTTGCCCAACAGCGGGACACCTATCAGTTCAATTCAAACGCCTAACACTCAACGGCCATTGCTGTGACCATTGCGTCAATCCGTCGTTGAAATTAATAACAATACAAATTATAAAGAAAAAAATAAAAACGAAATAAATTCAAATATTTAAATCACGAAAAAGGAAACAACTATTCTAAGTTCTATCAAAACTTCAAATCAAAAGCACCTGCATCCGAATTTATCTCTTCTATCTACGTCGTCTTTGTCTTTTGTTTCCTCTCGCTACTAATATTGACACACGGTTAGAGTTGCCTGCTTCGAAAATTATAATACCCCTTGATACGTAAAAAATATTTACATTCTTAATTATTATATCTTGAAAAAGATTTTATATTTAAATATAGCCAGTAATTAATTATAAAATATTTACACATGAATAGAGTCGCTAGCTTCTTCTTCTTCTTCATGTGTATTCAAATTTACTGGTGAATACGTTAAATAATAATAATTTTGTAATTTTATTTTTTGTCATTTTTTTAAGATAAAGTGGTTACTGGTTGGACCGTTCGGAAGCGTTATAACGTTATTTTAGTCTAGTGCAGTACTACATAAAAGACTTAAATGAATAAATAAAAGTCATTACTAAATTTCTCTTAAAAAAATATTAAAACCATTTCTCGCCTCGGTAAAACTACTAATCAGGTATTTCTCTATTACAAACATCCCGGACGTAGTTATCTTGGTCGCTTATATCTGAAGAGCTAAGTGGTGATATTTTTAACCGACTATAAAACAAAGTAGTATAATAAGATTAATCTAAGCGTGATTTTTTTTTAATTCTTATTTGCATTTAATTTATGAGATTGTCATAAATCTAGCTTGAGTGCTTATTTATTTATTTATTTATTCAAACTTTATTACACATCTCGTTAAAAAAAATTAGGTAACAAATGAAACAACTAGTTGCGCAAAAGGCGGACTTAAGGCCGTATTTATGTACTCGTATGTAAAATGTGTCCGGAACACAACCATACTGTCTTCTACATTCACCTATTCTCACTTAGTTTTCTTATGTAGATTCTTACTCAGACAGGGTCGAAATATAAGTTTGCTTATAAAAAAACCCCCCATGATTTTCTAAGCCTTGAAGTTAATATCAACTTCTCAGATAATGTCAGAGTATTTTTATACAAGCAACCTGACAAATAATTTCTCTTTAATATTATAATAATATTTAATCTATAGTTTGTTGACTGCTATGTTCTTACTATCCATGACGTATTTTGATTGTTATAATTAATATATGTAAAAGTTTTGTTAAAAATTGTATTTAAGTACAACATTATTAGATTTTCAATAAGATGTTATTTTAAATATCGATCAGTTTGACTCTATTCACGTTCCCTTGTTCCGGATTAGGTTCTGAGCTGTTTACCTTTGTGCTTACACTGGCCACTGTTGAGTGGTAAGCTTACGAGTATTGTGATAGATTTAAACATGTCAAACATGAAATTACACCCTAAAAACACATGATAAGGTCAGTTTTAGATTGTACATAAACGTTTTTATTTGGTTGGAAATGAAGGACAGGTATATGAAGTTGGTGATTTAAATTTTAATTCTTATTAATTTGTTCTTGTTAGAAAACAAGTTTAAATAATTAAATTAGTAAATTAATGTAAATTTTATATCGATATTGTTGTTATATATTTAAGTTCTTAAATAATATTTCGTAATTTATTTATATATATATATATATATATATATATATATATATATATATATATATATATATATATATATATATATATCTTTAATTATTTATTATGTATATATATATATTAATGTAAGTAATTCAGCAGCCTTAATTAGATGTAAATGTATACTTTATCATAACCCGTAAAATAAGCAAATTAATTATTATCACGAAGCTCTTGAAAATCGTGTAGTACCATATATGAACCCGTGTATATAAAATTGAGTATATAAACATATATTATTACTACACAATACAACTACTAAAAGTAGGTAAGTAGAAACGTAAGAGGTAAGAATAGTACTTAAACCAGGAGACCTTTAGGTCAAGCAGAGCACTACGTAAAAAGTTAATTGCAGCCATTTAAAATACTCCTCTACAAACCGCGGACAAGGGGATATGGTATAAAACTGTTTAGTGTGAACCTTCTCGAATACCTTGGTTTTATAATAAGATAAATAGAAAATATATCATAGTACTACATATGTTGAGTTCTGGATATTATCCATAACAAAGTTTTGGTAATCTGATGAGGAAATGTGAATCTCCAAATTGCGATGTGTTATACTATAGACGACGTCCGGCACATTCTTATGGAATACTTGAAATATGATAGGTAGAGAAAATTATTGATTGCGCAACTTTTTTTTTTTTTGTTGTCGCAGCGGAATCCATTTACGGATGATATCCAGGACGCCCGGGTGGCAGTCCTAAACCTATGTCGGACTCGGCAATTGGGCAGCTTAAAATAAAAAGCAAAAGGATTTTTTTTTTATATGTTAGTTGGATAGGCAAACTGGCAGACGTTCCACCTGATGGAAAGTGGTCGACGTCGCCCATGAACATAAACTAGTTTACCTGGAACTAGCCCAGCCAACTCATTTATGTGTTGCCTATCCTGAGACATATGATGTTAAGTCTCGGTGCCAGTAATTACACTGCCTGTCTTGCCCTTCTTTCCGAAACACATTTGTGAGCTACTAGACCCAAAATACACTGCTGCTAAGATGGTTTTAAGTCAATAAATTAGCAATACTTTTGTTTTTGCAGTTTGTTAGGTTGGTGATGGGGCTGACATATTAATCTTGGATAAAACCCCTTCAATAAAAATATATTAAGAAATATACCATGGACTCATAAATATATATTACATTTTATTGTTACACATTCAAATAAAACGTTAGTATTTGCATGTTTGTCTATATATATTTTTTTATATTTTTTATGAAGACATGATATCTTAGGAGTGTAGTAGTGAGTGTATACGTACATATCGTCCCCGTAGAGCGAAAAGTCACTAAGTCGAAATATTGCCAAAATTAGTTACAACAATCATTAAAATCTCCATTTAATTCTCTAAATATCTGTTTGGTCGTCAATTTAGTAGCTGCCATTGTTTTCGTTTTATAAAATGTAAAAAATAAGTAAGTGTGCCCTTTGGCTCCAAGTACATAATGGAAGAATTCACTAATTTAGTTAATTATTGTTTCTTTAATTTAAATTTACAAAACATAAAATTAAAACGACTTAATTATATTTTCTGTTAAATACTCGACGCGTATCTAAATTGATAAGCAGTCCCAATATCATCAAAATGAATTAGTTAGTTTGGAAATTAATAGTTTGATACAACACACGAAAGTGAAAATTAACTAACTCGTTTTAATGACTAGTCGATCTTTATTTATAAAGGTTTGCAAAATTATACAAATTCAGAAACTCGTCAAACCATTTTAATGAAATTTTTTCTGTTAACATTGACACAAAACATCTATTGCGAATAATAATTAAAGTATTTTAATTATTATTACTACAACTGTGACTCGTATAATAATAATGTAGGTATATTTCGTTTACGATTTGGTGAGTTTGTCGCGGCTGTGGAGTGACGAGCACAGCACTTAGTGTCTTTCAGTCAAGGTATTAATGTCGATTGATGCACGCATGTTTCGATTTTGTTAAAATTTGCGTGAATAATAATAGGTCTTTACCTATGGAATTACCGTTTTTGATGAAATAAGATAACGTTATATAAATAACGCATTTTTTTTTTCTATATTTTTTAATTTTATTATTTAAAGTAATTACCCATGGAATTTATGCATTTTTGGCAACGTAGTGATAACTTATTGATGCCTTTTTTGAAAAACTCTGCTGGACGGGAGGCAACAAACTCTTCAAACGCATTTTGTACTGCCTCTCGGGTATTGAATTTTTTTCCCACCAAAAAGTTATCCAAATTCTGGAAAACGTGGAAGTCTGTAGGGGCAAGATCTGGTGAGTACGGTGAATGACGGAGAACTTCCAACCCCACCTCTTGTAACTTGGAGACCATCTGCTGGGCTGGATGAAGTCGTGCGTTGTCGTGCAGGAGCAGCGGAGCCGAGCGATTGACCAAAGCTGGTTGGAGACGTGCAAGCTTCCCAATCATTGTGTTTAGTTCTTCACAGTACACATCTGCAGTAATACTCATGCCGTTTGGTAGGAAGCTGTGATGTATTACACCGGCGCTAGACCACCAAACAGTTACCATCACTTTCTTAGGGGTCATTTTTCGTTTAGGGCATTGCTTAGGTACTGAACCAGGATTTAACCAACTAGCTGAGCGCTTGCGATTGTTGAATAGAATCCGTTTTTCGTCACAAGTAACAATGCGATTCAATATTCCTTCGTTTATGTGTCTGTTGAGCAGTGCAATGCCTTGCACATGTCTTGCATGTCTCGACGCGTACGAGGGAGCGGTTTTATGTTCGCGGAATGAAGGGATATATTATAATTGATATTATATTGAAATAAAAAAACCAAATTATTTTTCCTTTTCAATATATTCACCTGCAAGATGGACACATTTTTCAGATCTTTCAATTAATTTATTTATACCCTCATAAAAAAATGTTTTGTCTTTGTCCTCAAAATACGCTGAAACTGCCTCCTTAACTTCTTCATCGGTGATAATAATCACTCGAGGCCAGGTCTGGGCTGTAGGGTGGGTGGTTCAAAATATCGAAGCCCACTTTAAGCAGGGCAGCCAATGCAACGCGGCTCTTGTGGACGGGCGCATTGTCGTGCAAAAGCAGCACATCTTTCGTCAATTTTCCCCGTCTTTTCTGTTTAATGGCTTCTTTTAGTCGCTCTAATATTGAAGCGTATTATTCTCCGGGTATAGAAACACCTTTATCTTTATAATCGATCTATAATATTCCTTCTGAGTCCCAAAGGACCGTTGCCATGAGTTTCCCAGCTGACTGTGACACCTTAAACTTCTTGGGGGTTGCTGTGCCCTTTTTATGCCACTGCTTACAGTCTTGTTTCGACTCAGGTTCATAATGATGAACCCAAGTTTTGTCTTCAGTAACAATTCGACTCAATACACAATCTTTGTCTACATTGCAGAGGTCCAAAAATGCACGTGAAAATTTTACGCGTTGTTGTTTTTGACGGCGTGAGCATTCTCAGTACCCATCTTGCGCTGACCTTAGTCATGCCAAGATGATCGTGCAAGATTTTAGAAATGGTTGTATCGGATACTCCAACCATTTCTGCGAGTTGTTTCTTCTTTAGTCGAGCATCGTCGAGTACAAGGTTTTCGACTTTTTGGATAAGTTCTGGCGTGGTCACCTCGATGCTCCTGCCCGGCCTCGGGTCATCTTCAAAGGATTCCCTTCCTTTTTTAAACAAACTGTGCCACTTTTACACCATGGTTTTTCCTGGACAAGAGTCACCGTAAACCGATGACATCTCATCCATTATAGTCGCAACTGATTTTCCTTGCTTGGTAAGGAACTTTATAACGGCACGATATCCGATTTTTTCCATATTTCACTTTTCACTTCTGATTATGTTGCTTGGTTGGCGATAGCTCAAAGACTAATAGTCTAATAACAATGAAATCTCGGATTTATACTAATTATGAGTCATTCAAACGTTACGATCCTAATGAGCCTAATCACCCCCCTCCAACCCTCTCATTCCGCGAACTTAAAAACACACCCTCGTATTTCGCACTGGCGTTCATTCAATTCGTGAGGCACCCACTTGTCAAGCTTCTTTATCTTGCCAATTTAACGCAAATGGACCAATATTGTTTTCGTGCTAACTTCGAAGGCTGCTGCTAATTCAGATGTAGTTTGAGAATCATCAGCCTCCACAATCGCCTTTAATTCGTCATTGTCGATCAACATTTTCAGCCGACCACTTGGTTCATTTCTTAGGTCAAAATTGCCGGAAAGAACGACGGAATTCATACTCCATAATCACTCGAATTTTTAACATATCCATGATGACGAAAAACGTACAAATGTGATGTAAACAGAACGTTAATCATTAAACAAGATACTAATTATAAAAAAAGAATTATATATTTTTAAAATAAAAATAATTTGAAATTCGAGTTCTTAGCGAATTTTTATTTTATTTTTTTACTTTTAAAATAGCCAGTACGACGAAACGGCAATTTCAAAGGTAAAGACCTAATATTAATTATTAAGTATTGTGTAGCAGTTTTGGAACCAGACGTAACAGAGGAGAGGAAGAAGATGGGCTCGAGTGAATAGAATACCTCGTTTATTTTTTATTTGGCATTGGCAGCATGGCACTACCTCTCACAAAACCTCTTTACTTACTTACTTTACCTATTAAAGCACTTTTTTCATTATTATGTTTTATGCCGATAATATATTTTTTTTAGTGTTTCCATTAATAAATTCTGATTGATTTTACTTACTTTACTTTTATTAACAAAATTTATATAAAAACAATAGTTCCATTAACAAAACTTATCACATAAGTTTGGAATATAGAGTTAAGCAGTATTTACTTAACGCATTTCGTAAATTTAGCAGTCAGTTCCATTCTACCTAACTGAAGTTACGTTCCCGCAATATCGTTTCAAATTAAATAAAAAATCGTTAACACCGATCGACAATTAACTAACTGTCAACTAGGTAAGAGATTTTTTAGGGATAAATTAATTAGATTGGTTTTCCTTACTTTTCTCTACAATTCAACATTTTTTGTTTATTGCAACTACTATAATACAAACTCTGTTATATTACCTATGATATAAGAATAAAGCCGTAAAGATAGAAAATGGTAAACAAAGGTTATGACGATTTATGTTTTTAAAAACTTTAAACTCTCTTAACTCGGAACATGTTTTTCAGACTTAATGACTTTTCGCTCTACGGGGACGATATATTTGTAGATTTTTTAAACACAACAAATGCAAACAAATATTTTTACGATAGTTGTTTTTAGTTTTGATTGTTTTTAATTTAAATGATTCTATAATTTTAAAAAATTGCAAAGGTTTTAAGTTAATTAATTACAATATAATTTTAATTTTTTTATATCTTACTCAAGATGTTCATGGTTTAATAAATAAAATAAGAAACTAGACCATTAAAAACGTGTTCGTTACAAAATTAGTGAGAAAAATACCAAACCATTTATCAAGCCCTTTGCTACGTTTAAAAACCGGCGGAGAGATGTGACATGTAAATTGTGACGGAAAAACAGCTTACGGCAAAGGGATATCAAAGTAGGGATCGCTCTACGTAGATACAGTCAGCAAAAATACTCCATGTAGAAAAGTAACGGTGGAAATGGAAAAGTGAACCACAAACGTGAAAACAGTACACTAAAATGGAGTGGTTCGTTCACATATTTTCGTGGACGACTGTACGTCGGCTAAGCGACTTGAATACCTGATTCAGGAAGCTGGAAGCGATGGTGATAACATCACTTCGGATGACGAATGGTATGAATAAACTTTAGAATAGCTGGTGTTGAGTACAATTTGAAACCAGGGTACTGGGTAATGGATTATAAGTTTTCTACTGGTCACAAATGAGTGAAAATGGTTCAACAGATTGTTGTTATTCAAATCCAATCTAACATCAATGAGTTTTCATATGCGTGTTTTTTTAATTCGTGTAGCAGAAAAGAAACACAGTAAATTCTGACGGAAGATATTATAAGGCATGAACCCGTGTATCTGGCAAGATGTAATACAACAAAAAAGTCAGCATATCGTTCATCACCTTAAAATAAAGTATGTTATTCAGAGTCTAATAAGGCAGTTCATTAACACTATATCTTATAATCATTTGAAAAATTTTTGAAAAAGTTCGTTTTTACATCGAACTTATCTATTTTCTTTCAATTTGCTTTTTATTTTTTATTTTAGTAAATTCGACCATTTAAAATTCAATTTAAAGGGGCTTTTGTTTCGAAATTTGATACATGTTCGATTGAAACTGAAAAATGTACGGCTTTGTAAGAATTAATGGATAGTTTAGACTATACAGCTAAATTTGGTCAAATCCATTAGTTTTGGTTAATCTTTTTTTTTTTTTTTTTGATTAGTTAATTTGATACAAAACATTTACTATAGTATAATTCTAGTAATTGTTGTAATGATACGAAGCAATCATGATAATCTACTACACGTGAAGCAAAAAACTTTTACCCCATTTTTACGAAAATCCCGCGGACGGGCAAGTATGAAATTTGGCACAGATAAAGTTTATATGGAGAAGAAGTGCAGAATGATAATATTTTTTATATAATAATGCTCAAAAAATACATAAAATTCATTAAAAAAACACACTATACACACTACGGCACACACACATATGTACAATGACATATATACACAAATTTTGTTTATTGTCAAAGTCTGTTGTCAATTTATTATCACAGATCAGGCCCAACGACTGCTGCATATGCTCACCATGCTATGCCCAATAATATTTTATGATGTTGATAATGCTGTCAATTATAGATCACTGGGCGACCACTAGTAATTGTAATTTCTTTAGTTCTTATTTATTTATACAATAATTTAATTATGGAACATATTTTTAATTTTTCCCTACGTCTTAATAAAATATGAAAATTATTTTACTTTTAACACTCAATTATAATTAAAAAAACCGAAAATCAATTAGGTTTTTGAAAGCAATTTGATGTACTCGTAAAGAATAGTGCCTCTACCGACACTAAAAACAATTTTTTTAAATACTAGTCATGTCAGAGTATAAGGTACAAATCGCTTAGTATCGAGAAGTTTTTTTTAAGGATATGTTCACACGAAGTGGAGTTTCGTAAAATAATCAGAGTCACTGACATAGTATGTCAGTGGATGCCATATTTGTCGTAGAGGTGATGGAGCTAATAGTTGGAACGTTCTAGAACGACGAATGCGTATCGATAGATGTAATTTGAAGCAATCAGTACGAGGAGTTAATTATATGATAGAGATTACCGCAATTGAGCTGAGGATCGGATGTAGTGGTAATCTTAAAAAAAGATGGTCGATTATGATTTTGATTATAAATTTGTTATTTAAAATAAAAACTTGTAACATTGAAGATGAAAATACAATGTAACAAAACGATTGTGCGGTTTCACAAAAGTTTCTGGATACTGCGCTGTCAATCTATCGGTATTGTTAACTCGATTCGCTTTTCACCTTTCAAACGTAGCTTGTGTAAAGCGTAGTATATTTTTTTTGGAACGACTGGCGAGTTGATGGAAGAACAACTTTTCCTATGGGCATTGTACGGTGTACCTATGCTTTCCAGACGCCTTCACAAATATGCAAACGAGAACACTTCATAGTGAAGCGTAAAAATAAATTACCAACAAGTGTATTATAGTTAATGAAAAAATATCATGGTAATTTATTTATTATTATTTTGTGGGGACCAAATAACTCAAAATTCTTATTTCTAATTTTTATTTAGTTTATCGATTCCTTTAATATATTAAAATATATATTATATAAGCGTAATTAGGTGTTTAAAATTGTTGTAAGTATGCTACTCAATTATCTTTTATACTAATAAAAGATGTTAAAGTGCAGAAAACGGAAAAGGCAGATCATCATCGATTATGAAACTTGTTTCTCACTATTATGAGACGTGTATTTATATATTTATTAGTTTCCGCCCGCGGCCTTACCTGCTTGGGTGTGTAGTGATAAATTTCATCAGAAATGGCGCAGCAGATTAGCCACGAAATGTAGATTCTTTTTATGAAAATTACGCGGACGGAGAAGTATGAAATTTGGTACAGTTAAAGTTTATAATATGGAAAAGTGCAGAATGCTAATATTTTTTATTATAATGCTCAAAAAATATGTAAATAGTTAAAAGACACAATACACACACACACACACACACACACACACACACATATGTATACAATGTACATATATACACCAATTTTGTTTATTGTCAAAGTCTGTTGTCAACACGGATTTAAATACAGGTCTTGCAACGAATTTTTTATCGAAATTTTTATGACTGTTTCATATTATGCTCATCATATTATGCGCAATCATATTTTTATGGTGTGGACAATGTTGTCAATTATAGATTAGGTCGAATTTCGACCACTGGGCGATCACTAGTATATAATCACGATCTACTGATATAACTTGAAAAATTCTGGTTCTGTTTGAAATATCATTGTTGAAAGTCTATTGGTTGGAGGCTATAGATAGTTATATCGACGGTTGAAAGGCTAATTGGTCTAAGGGAAATTTACGCATATTATTATATATTAGTACATATTCGGAATCAGCTAATTTTTCTCCGTAGTTTGAGACAGGTTTTAAAATTTTTTGACAACTTTTTTGGCGCTTAGCACCCACAGCAAAACAAGCCTCATTTCTAAGCTCATTGATTTATACGACACAAATTTAGACTCGATGACTTGTGTCGATTATGGCATTTAGCTTTTTCGCCATAGTTGTGGTTTTGTTATTTGGCCCATTTTGAATTCAACAAAAATTATAAGCTTTGTCGTTTGGCCCATTTTACATTCAATTACTTTGAAAAACCTTGTCGCTTGAACCATTTTGCATTAAGTTGTATTAATTAAGTATGTCTCTTGACCCATTTAGCCTCTAATAAGGATAATGAGTAATGTCTAATACACACTAATATAATACTAACCTCAAAAATATCTTATAGTCGATTCTGAATAATGATGGCCTAAGCATCAATATCTACTATAGTCTAGTAAGGGTTCATTTTGTTTTATTCTACAGTCCCTCTAATGGGCATATGCATTAAACTATCTACGTCACTCTGGTGCAACACCATTAGCTTGTTGCTTAGGCAGATTGGGCGTATTCAACTGTCAAGTTGACTTGGCGCTAAATTCATTTTCTCTGGTATTATTTTATTCTAAGTCGGCGCTTAAGCCAGTTTACTTTCAGCTATTTTATTTACGATAGGCATTTGAACCATTTTTCCATTCTCAAAAAATAACTAAATTTTACATAATAATAAATTAATTAATTTAAATAATTAAAATTAGGCTAACCGACATAAATTTTCTAAAATAATACACAATTATCAACGGCAATAGCTTAAAAAGCTTCCTTATTTAAATAGGGATATACTGTATTAAATAAATAAAAGTCTGATAAATAGTCACTTTTTTATGATTTTTTTTTTACAAAAAAAAAAAAAAAAAACTTTATTCCATCCTCCTGCGAGTTTTACAAAATGTCCCTTAAATCAATTAACATTTCAACCGTCGATATCACGAAGCAATTACAAAGAGGAGGTGCCATAAGAAACTTTATTCATATAATGTAGTGTCGCAACTGCGCGGGGGTGCGAGGGGCTTCAAATAGCGGCAAGCCATCTAGCGACCAGTAGCTAAAACACGTAATTGACTAAATTGACAGACGTCAATAACGACGTAATTGTTCTGCTATATTTCACTAGGTGTCTGCCAGGGCCGTACTCAGAATTTTTTAGTTAAGCATAATTTAAAGTTGGATGACACACACTGCTATATAATATTATTATGATTTACTATTGTATTGATAAGTTGATTTCGCTTTGTAGGATTTTAGTATAATAAGAGGTCGTCATCCTATGCTGGAAAATTCAAGCTTGATATTATGTAGCCATGTGTAATATCGATTTGAGATTTTTCTCAATACGCAGTTATCGACCTTTTGGTCGATAATTGCGTACTAAAAGTAAGTTTGCTTTTGCATATGCAATAAAGTTTTTATCATCGGTGTGATTAAAAAAAAAAACGGAAAGGACACCAAAATTGGTAAACCTTTTCCCAAGCCAGACGTAGTGTAAATAAAATGGAATAATGCTGCATAATATGATACATAACATGCTTTTATTTTCATAAACAACAGTTATAAATTGTAGATACTGATAGATTTCTTATTATAGCAAGAAAGAATATTTTTTATTAGATCAGATTATTCAAATTCAAATATTGAACGTCAAAACCAACTACTATGGGTTCGAACCTTAGCCCAGAATATAAAATTACATAATTAGAATTTTCACTACAACAATTCGACTGAAATTGCCTCGGAAGAATACCTTATCCGCTTGAGTGTCCGGATAATGATCTTTTAGTTTACCAACTGCACAAAACTGCCCAAGGCCTCTCACGTTTTGTTACGTTATTTCCCACCGGTGATAATGTAGTATACGTTAATCAACCTGTAGTTGACAGGTGCACTTTGCGTACTAATGCCCGTGTCGAAAAAAAGTTGGCATGGGCAATATAGCCATGGCGACCATTACATGACACGGGCGCTTGCAGTTATTGTAGTTAGCTTGTAAACTCTTGTCAACTAGTAGTCGAGACGGGCAGTTGAGCGGTTATTCGCTGAGTGAGTGAGCTATCTTCAATAATTATTTTGTAATAACCTTCACCACATACGCTCATTGATAATTTTTTTAAACTTTGTTAATTGAAAGCTTTTGAACAGTATCTGGGATCGTATTGTAGAGATACATTTCAGTTCTAAGTACGGCCCTGGCTAGACCAGTGGTTTTGCTACTTGCCGATAGAGGCATGGTAATCACCGAACTTTCTAGACAAAATAAATAATATATTTAATTTAAATATTACTTACGAGAAGAAAGATATGTTTATTCCATTTGATTTTGATTTGTTCGTGTAACTTCTACACGATACAACACAGCACTTCATGTTCACAACGCGCGCGGGTCGAGAATATTTTTTAAATATATAAAAAGGAGTTAGTCACGAGAGCAACTTAATTGTCCGGCAACGACAGCTGTACTGACGAAAGCGACAACTGGTGGTGAGTAGATCTACTACGGTTTGATGACAGGACTACATTGGTGGACGCTAGACTACATTGATTACAACACCTCCTCTTTGTAATTGCTTCGTGGTCGATATACATATACATAAACAAATAACGGCGAAAAATTTGACAAATGCCGAAGTTTGATGCGGGCAAAACCAAGTGGGACGTGTTTTTTACTATAAAACAACCGCTTGTGGTTTCAAAAACATAGATAACGTTCTATATCTGTGTCTATCTATAAGATATTTACTAAAGAACTGCGCTTTGTGTAGAAAAGAGACTTACCTATTGTTAGACTTAGGGTATAAATTTTCTTAAATATTATATTTATTTATATCATATAAATGTGCATTTTTTATTTTATTTCTCGAAAAAAAGTAAATTAATATAAAAATTTGAATATCAGTACATAATAAATAAATTTATTTTTGACTGGTAGCGAATCTATCGGTCGAAATAACAGAAAATTTATGTAAA
The DNA here is from genome assembly GCA_036937285.1 of Euphydryas editha. Classification (NCBI taxonomy): domain Eukaryota; kingdom Metazoa; phylum Arthropoda; class Insecta; order Lepidoptera; family Nymphalidae; genus Euphydryas; species Euphydryas editha. The sequence goes on along the minus strand of JAUPFZ010000011.1, from coordinate 3,845,472 downwards.
ATTTTAGATAAGAGAAGCAGCTGTCTCCGTGGAAAATGTTTCTAGAACTTTACTTTTAAAAATATCAAACTGATAGTAATGGTTGGGTGTGAGTTTATATTCTTGAAAGGAAAATAGTGGTTTTAGATATTAAAATAAAACTTTAGTTACATACTGTAAGAGCTTGTAACTTTCAATTTAATACACACTTTATTCAAATTGACTTTGAAGTACTTTAACTTCAAGAGTTGAATATAAATTTTACGAATCTTTGTTTACGGTTGTATTGAATCTATACTTAGAATAAATTGTAACAGGTACAATTCTGTAGATTTAAAGATCATCATCATCATGTCTATCATTGGATGTCCACTGCTGAACGTAGTAACGAATGAAAAATGTTAATAAATTTAACATGAAGATAATTAGCATTCTTTAATAGATACTTCAGTATCTTGGTGGCTGGTGGCTTCAGCCAAAAACGTATTTTTTGTCTGTCTGTATGGCTGCGTCGCAATCGCAACTTACGACATGGATACAGCTAGTATAAAATTAATATATTTACTTAATTTTAATAAATGAAGTTATATATATACATATAAACTCTTTTGCAAAAAAAACGGGCACTTAAGCAAAGAACTATTTTATAGTTACTATTAGTTTGTTTGACAATTTTAGGTATTGTTATCCTCAGAATTTTATAAATTAATTAGGAAGGAATAGTTTTCATCGGTTTTATCATAACATTTTAATTAAATTATTAAGAAATAATGTTTAAGCTCAAAACACTATGATTGTACCTGCTCGCTAAATAAAAATTAAACGCGTTAATTTCTTTGTTTTTCTTGAATACATTAAAAGCAGATAAAAGTTTAGTATTGAGTGTGACCCCCTCTTGCTGAAATCACAGCTTGCATTCGTCTGGGCATGCTAGTGAGTATATCTTTTATGGTTTCTTGGGGAATACGTTCCCACTCCGCGGTAATCACATTCTTTAGCTCTCTGATGGTCTGCGGAGCCGGCTGCACTGATCTCACTCGTCGCTTCAGAACGACCCAGACATGCTCTATGGGATTGAGGTCCGGACTTCTAGCTGGCCAGTCCAAACGACGAATTCCGACTTCTAGCATATACGCATCCACACCGCCAGACCGGTGGGCGCGAGCGTTGTCGTCCATAAAAATTGAGTTTTCGCCAAGAGCGGTTAAAGCGGGTTGTGCATAAGGAATTAGAACTTCCGTTATGTATCGGTGTCCAGTCAGTGTACCGTTTTCGATGAAGACTAACTCCGTACGATCCATAGAATTTATTCCTGCCCAAAACATAACAGAGCCCCCTCCATAAGGTGTGATTTCTTCAAAACATGCCTCTGCAAAGCGTTCTCCTCGTCTACGTAGCACTCGCCGACGTCGGTCTTCACCATGCAGAGATATCCTGGCTTCATCGGAGAACAATACCCTATCCCAGTCTTCATGAGTCCATGACACACAATTTCGAGCGAAGCTAAGCCTGGCAACTCGATATCCACGGAGTAAATTAGGGCCGCGTGCCGGGCGATGACTGTGTATATTAGCAGCGAGAAGCCTCCTCCTGACCGTCCATAGACTAATTTGCACATTTCTTACTTCTTCGAGGGTGTTCTTGAGGTCCACATAAGAAGATTTGCGATTTCTCAACGCTTGACTAACTAGAAAACGATCATCCCGTGGTTCGGTACATGTCTTTCTGCCAGAACCAGGCCTTCTCTTGACGGAACCGGTCTCTTGATAGCGCTGCCAGGTCCTTTGAACTGTCGACCGACTCACATTTAGCCTCTGAGCCACGAAGCATTGACTGCAACCTTCTTCAAGCAGCGCAATAATTTTGCTCGCTTTTATCACTTTATCTACCATTTTCGAGATTGCTAAACAGCAATAACAATACTTTTAAATGTCAAGGACACCAGATAATTTAATAAAAATTGACAAAAAGTTAATTAGAGTCGATATTAACTATAGAGAATTCGCGCCACAAAATGTAGTTAAAAGTTATTTTCTTTGAAAACCAGGCTCAGTCAAAAATTTGAATTTGGAATGTACTCTTATAAACATTATGGCACTTTTATAACTGGCCAGTAACATGTTCAAATGATTAAAACCTTTTTGGTATTTTATTTTTTTCAGCCAGGAAGAAAATCGAAACCGCCCGTTTTTTTTGCAAATGAGTGTATATACTATAGATCAAATTTTTATTATAGTAATAATAATTTGATATATCCTATCTTAGGTCGTTGAATATCGCTTATTTACAAAAATGAAATTTTATTTTATATATATTTTTTTATTCTGTGATTCAATCGTATTTTATATTTTATATATAAAAGAGATTTCCACGTATACATTGACTCATCACGATATCTCTGAAACTATAAGGCGCAGAGACTTGAAATTTGGTAGGAATATTCTTTTTGACGAGTAGAGGTCAGCTAAGAACGGATTTTACGAAATTCTACCTCTAAGGGGGTGAAAAAGGGGGGCAAAGTTTGTATGGGACAACATGATTCCTTGGTCCAATCTACTTCAAATTTCGCATAAATATTCTTTAACAGAATTGGTTGAAGACGTGTTTCTTATTTTATCGAAATTCATCCTCTAACGATGTTAAAAGGGGGGAGAAAATTATTTTGATATAAATACTCCATAGTGATTTTGATTTAAATTAAAATTTATTTTGACACATGTTTGACAACCAATCCGTCTGTTATAAAATATTTTCCAGTATCGACGCAGGTGTAGGTGATAAAAAATATAAATTTATAATTTTTGAAATTTTAGTTAAATACCCGTGCGAAGCCGGGGCGGGCCGCTAGTATTTTATAATCGTGTGACTAAAAATATGGCAAGCTATCTGAAATAAGTTGAATAAACATTATGTATCGATGATGCGTATAGACAAGTGTTACTATAAAAATAAATGATTTTTTTATACAAAGATTTGCTATACGTGTAGAGATTAACTTAACTACTAATCTTAGTGGAATCTTAATTTAAGGGTACAATATTAACATGATTGTTGGTTTATGATCTTAGAGAGTCAACAGCAACTTTGTCGTTGGTAGGAATATACATATTAACGATCCAGGGTTCAATGCAATTTTGCTGAACAAAAATCTAAATGTGATTTTATTTTTTAAATTTTCATATTATAAAAAATCTAATTAACACTTTTATAATAATAATAATATTTCAATCATCAACATTCAAATTCAAGAAGAAAATAGGTATTAAATAACTATGTATATATAGTTATTAAGATGATGTATCTTGTAAAGATTATGTATTATATGTTAAATAAGAATCGAAATAAAAAATTTAATATAACATTAATTAAAATAATCATATGTAAAGCTAAAATCTGGGGAAATTATAATATTAACCGTTGAAGATGTACAAACACACTGTTTTTAAAATATAGGTTAAGAACATCTCTTAAGCTCGTGAACGAAACGTTCTTTAAGTGTAACAAAATTATGAGACTCTACATTCAAGAGTTATATTTTTTTTATTAGAAAAATAAAGGAACAGTGAATTTTTGTTTCTGTTTTTTATTTTTTCTTTATTTGCAACTTGTCTATAAATTACCGATTAATAAGTCTAAAATTACAAATATGTTTAATTAACATTTGAAAATTAAAATTAAAATCTCTTTACATAAAGCGTTTTATTCATGAATCAATAATATACTACAATGTGATATTACATTGAAATCGTTTTAATAATTTAATTTTACGACAAAATTTAACGTTATCCTAATCATTGTTACAGGTCAAAGCGACAACACCGAAAATGGATCGTAATGGTTACTTCTTTTACGTGACCTCTACCGCTAAGAAGAAAAAGATCAGCCTTATGCAGCCTAAGCCTCCTCGTATGGCCTTCGAAGAAAAACGCCGTCCAGGGATGGCTGAAAGAATCCACAGTGTGGCTCGAACCGCCACTGAGAACGGACGTGGGGATTCTATGTCGCAGCGGGTCCCGACGGACGCGCCACGCGCGCGCTTATACACGCAACTCGAAAGTTATCAGCCGAGATACCATACGATACGTGATAATAGTGATAAGAGAGTGGATAGTGAGTGTAAGAAACGGAGGAGTGACCAGCGGAGGACCGGACACCAAGCTGTGAGGTGAGCTTTGTTTACTATATAACTTGTTGAATGTTGCAGTGTTTAAACGGTTGTTTGTGAAACGTCGTTTTGGTTATGAATATTTATCATTCGTTCTACTGAAATAACTTTATACATATTTATATATCAAAAAAACCTTACTGAATATACATAAAATAAGCAATATTTATATTTTTGTAATATTGTTACAAGAACACCATCAGCGTTATAAGCTCTACCATATTGTTATAACAATATGGTAGAGCTTATTACATTTACATATAGGTATTATTAAAAAGCAGGTTTTTTTTTTACTTTGTCTTTTACGTTATTCATATAATTTTTTTTTTCAAGATTATTATTAAACTCGTAATAAAACAAAGTTAACAATAGTAATGGTGAAACAATATCTAAATACAAATACAATACACAGAGTGGAATCCTACTTAGATACTGTGGAGTGCAACGCCAGTTTTCAATGGCAGTCAACAGATACTTTAACATTTTTATTAAAGTGGTTTATATATATATATATATATATATATATATATATATTATATATATTGTTAAAAAAATTTTAATATAATTATTATGTACACAGTAATCTATGTAATATTTACGAAGAATTTTATAACAATATAATTTACTTTAACAGACTATTAACATTATTATTATCATATATAACTAAAAATATTAAAACAAAAAAAAAAAAAAAACAAAAAAAAAGCCTTAAAAATATAATATACCTAAAGACTAAAATATATTATTAAAAGGAGTCCCTTTAGGCAAGGTTCCGAAGATACTGGCAGCGTTCCCCCTTTGAATAGCTAGACTAATTCTTTGTCCGAGGTAGCTGCCAGCTCTTCGGTCTCCTGTAATGTCGACTAACCTTTTTGCTATTTCCTTAAAAAGCATTATAGCACTAGGACCCCACGGACCAAGGGTCTCGACACCGAATGGGACAAAAACGTATTCGGAGCCTAGACCCCTGTATTTGCAAATTTTAGCTTTTTCAGCCGCTTCACAAGCCGCACCAGCTCTGTTGCTGGTTTCATGTAGATGGGAAGGGGCCAATGTGTCTGAACATGTTGCATCCCATACCAGCACCCTGCCCATCTTCCATGGAATCAAACTCATACCGTCCGGTCTCTTGCCATCGTCTCTTGCAATACCAATCGGCTCGAGTAGGCTTGGCACGTTGACGGTGGCAAGGGATCGGCGAATGATATCGTTAAGTGCGGCATGTCTCGAGAAGCGGCCTGCACTTTTTTGGCATGATAGTCCGTGATGCCCTAGTTTGTCGACATCACTGCCACAGGGACATTTATGCGGAGTGCAGACCGGAACCCCAAGCCGTAGACAGGTTACGATTCGGAGCGTGTCAGGCTCGAGAAATGTTCCTGTATTTGAAGAAGGGTACGCGTGAAGCCAGTAGCCGGCCTCATGTGTACCCACGGCCAAAAGCCTAGCACGTGCCGAACCTGTACTAAGGCTCAAAAGATTGTTATAAGTCAATTTAGAGTTTATGTCGTCCCAGCTCCTCTGTGAATTTGGATCAAATGGAAAATTTTGACCTGGGCATGCAATTAAGAAAGCGTTTCTAGCTTCTTCCAAGCCAGCAATTTCAAAGTTTGAAGGGGATGCCCTTAAAGTTTTACTTATGAGATTTGCTGAACTATGGACAGAAGATAGGAAGGCTGGCAAAGCGACACTGGAAATTTTGCGAATCCCTAAACCACCATAACGGATGAGTAGGGATGCTTGGGTGGTGTGATTGGGAGTGGGATTGCTCGTTGAGCTGCATATTAAGTATTGATTCTAAAGTTATTTTGATTAAGTCGTCTACTTGTGTCAAAAGATCTGGGTGATTCCAAAAGGAGCAGCAACGGAGCACATATAAAGATTTTTGGACGAAAAGACAGAATTTTAAGATGCTAAGTGCATAATGTGGACTAATTTCAAAGAGACGGTCAGAATATATTTGAAATTTAGTAATTGAATTATTAATATATTCAGAAATAGATTCATCAAAAATTGGAGAACCTAAAAGGTAAAGGGAATTACTGTTAACGATTTTAATATTTGGAGCCAAAATATTAAATTTTTGTTTTACGCCATTTAAATTTAAATCACTGTTATTTATAAAAAGTTCGCATTTGCTAAAATTAAGCTCCAAACCAATGGCTTCAAATTTATTTTTGATTAAAAAAAGGTCTGAAAACACAGTATCCACATCACCTCCTAGGGTTCCGTCGTCCAAATACCAAACGTTGAATTTAGAATTTAAATTTTTGATTATCGGATTTATGGCCAAACTAAAAATTGCAGGCCCAAGGGGATCACCCTGTTGACAACCTACTTCCGAGGATAGTTCATTAGAACGATATATTAATTTTGTTGGTTCAGCGTAACTGAGAAGAAGATAGTTAGTTCATATAAATTGAATATATGTTATTGTTTCAATATTAAAATAGATACAATAACAAGTTACTGTTAGTTAATATGTCTTATAACACATTTATAGATCAGAAAGTTATTGTGATTAGGTTATATTGTTATTATATATTAAGGAAATATTACTAAATTCACGGGCTCTTAGTTGACCGCGATTTTTTGTAAATATCGTGCATTTAATGCGTATCATACGAACGGTTTATTATAAGCCACAAATCGGTTATCCTGTGACTGCCTTGAAATGCTAATACGTAGTTCTATGTTGACGGATTTATATTATAGATAAATGAATTCAGGTTATAACGGGAGATGAGATATATTCAGACTTTAAAATATAATACTTTATAATGTTTTACACTAGTATACATTTGAGTTGCGAATCCTAAACCACTCATAGGCGTATTCTTTTTTAACCGACTTCAAAAAAGAAGGAGGTTCTCTATTTTCGGTATTTTTTAATGTGTGTTACCTCATAACTTTTTACTGGGTATACAGATTTTGATGATTCTTTTTATATTCGAAAACTGGTGCTTGTCACGCAGTCTTTTGCCTTTTAAATTTGAGTGAGATCTGACGAGTAGTTTTTGAGTAATCCCTATTAATGCGTATTTAATTAAACTTCGACTACATTGTTGATGTTCCCTTTTTATTACTTGTCGATGTAAAATGAACAAAAAAAAAAAAAAAAACTGTATAGGATGGTTTGGAAGAGCATTTCGTGGTCCCTTTTTAGTTTGGTGATGTTCTGATGACGATCTTCGGAGAGGTGAAACAGTACTCTTCAATTAATGACAGCAAAGCCGTGGTTGTTGCAATCACATGTACGAGTACATGCATTATTTACACATTCACATAATATAACATCACGTTTGTTGAAGTTGTTTTTTTTTATTTATTTTTTTGTTAAAATTTTAATATTATTCATCTTAAAAGTAAAAAAGGCATGTGTTCAGTAGTAGACAATGAGCACATGTACAAAAATTTTGGTAACTGAGTACTCGTATGATAAGGTATTACCTACTGATCCTTCTGTGTACTGTACTGTATCAGCCTGTAAACCACCCACTGCTGAGTGAAGGTCTCTTCTCCATATAGAAGAAGGGTTGGAGCTTAATCCACCACGCTGGTAACGATCGTTATCAGGTGTCTATGATAAAAACCGGGACCAACAGCTTTACTGGCTCTCCGAGGCACGGTGGGGATACCCACAAAGACATACACCCAGACCGGAATTGGTATAGTGGTGTGAAGTAGTCTCCACACTGTGCTTCAAACAAAACGTAATGCCGTCGGTGCCGGTTATTATCAGAGACACCTGATAATGATTGTTACTCATGCTAGGGAAATTATTCGCCAAAACGCACTGCAGCTGCGTGGTGGATTAAGCCCGAACACTACTACTATATGGAGAAGAGGCCTTTGCCCAACAATTAGACTTTTACGGTTTGATTTATATAGCTAAAACTTTAAAAAAATCTCTTAGTTTTCTGGATCGGGAATTATGCGGGTAAAACGCGAGACACAATTCGTATAAATATAGCTATGATATATATGTCTGAAATCATGACTAGTGCCTTTAATGCGACAATAATAGTCAAATTGAGTAACAATATTATAATATATGTAAAATCTAATTGCTACTATAAATTCAATTCCAACGTTATCCGTCACAGTTTTACACTACTCACACACACATAAATTTCTGTAACAATACCGTGATCGTCCAATCGGTAATCACTTTTGTTTGTGTTTATGCAAATGCAATTAAACATTTGATTTTAGAATACGTAATGAATTAAACGGTTACAGGCGGGAATCGATGAAAATGAATATATTAATAATAGACAGATGGTTGTTTTCTGTGGTTTTGTACGTCTAAGCGTACTTATATTCTGAATTTGATACTTCGTTTTTATACTAAATTGCTAAATTTAAATATGTTTAATATTGTGTAGTAAAGGTTTGTTACTAATTCACGTTAACGGAACGGAACTGCATGAAATCTGACACAGAGACAGGTTTTTGTAATTTCATTTCTTAAAACCAAAATGGCGTTTGATAGATACGACGCGTTCTGCAACCGACGTTATAACGTCAATTAGCTTTACATATTTCCAAATATATTCTGGAATAGCACAAGGTAATTTTTTTCTTTCAAAAAATGATGTGGTACTCGTGTGTATCCCACATATGTATTTTACTGTAACGAAATAGCGGACGACACCTTATCACTGATTTAATATGGCCTATAATAACAGTGATAGATTTACATAGATACTTTTGAGTATATAATTAGTGTCCGACCGAAATAAGACTGGCAACTGATACCAACAGAAAAGTAAAGTTCTAACTGGTTTAAGGTTTCAGTTGACACCGACTTACGGCCCACTAAGCTTATTTTCCATATATTTTTTTTTAATATATTATATATGTGTAAATATATATGTGTAAAAATTATAACATTAACAAACACAAAAAAAAAATTGCATTGCATCAGCCTGTTTAATATATATTTTTGCTTTATTATTCATCATCATTATCATCACAAGTTTCTGTAGTTTAATTGTAATATTGTTAACAATCGGTTTTAACGAGTCGAAAAATATTTTTTATTAATTACTATTTGTCACTCCTAATTACTTTTAAATATAGAAGTTGTATATGGTAACACAATAAAATGTCTCTAAAACGCGCCTTTTCCATTTAACGATATTTACTTGTTTTTATCATTGTGAAAGAACTTCATTTTGGTGTCTTGGAAAAAAAACATACAATAAAGCACCCAATATTTTATATTTGATATTTATCATTTTTATAACAGCTTTATGATACTCGCACACGTAATATGGAAAAATTACTAAAATTATATTAGTTTTTTTTCGAATTGTATATTATTGTTGGCCCTAAAACAGCCTTTACAGCGTCACCGGTGGGGGAGCCGAGTACTGAGACCCGGCCGTGAAAATTGGGAGCTAGAGGAGCTCAGACTGGACGTTCGTCCTAAGAGTGCCTCCTAGTGAGATCGCACCTCGGCTTAGAACGTCGTCGGAGTGGAATCATATTAGTATCGGCTTCTTAATTTAAGAGTTATGATGGAAAATGAGAAATATATACATACATATTTACATACACAACCTTGCCAAAAACAAAAAAAAGTCAATCGAGAGAAATGCAACGATTCAATGGAATATTAATTTGAAACAATTCATTATAATAATATTAAACACCGATCGAGTCTGTTGCAGAATTTGTTGATAGTATATTAATATTTTGACCAGTAAATCCTGTCAAATATTTAAATACAATAGATTTAGTTTTGTTTGTGTTCGGCTATCGTTTCATACAGACTGTTATTTCGGTTATAATATGTGTAATTATTGATGACATTGCATACTTAATTAGTATGCCTGAATTATTTAATTAGAATCTCGGATATTACGCATAATTACTTAATAATAGACTGGCTGTTGTGGTTTTGATATCATGATTATAGAATGATGAGATTTCCTTAATTTTCCTGAAGCCAATTCAATTTTACTAGATGTGGTTAAGCCTTTTTACGATTACTACGCAATCCCGTATTTTTTATATTTATTCTTAGAATCATTATAATTAAAATTGAAATTAAATAACAAACAAATATATACCTAACAGATATGATGTCTAGATTGCGTTGTTAAATATTGTATGATTGGTGTACAGTTATTCGCAACACTATGGCCTTAGTAGCCTTTTATGACACCTCGGCAACAAAGGGCTCGGCACTATTCTTCTCAGCCTGTCACCGCATGGCAGGAAAACTGAGAAAAAACTGTGAAAAATCCTAAAATACGAGATATTTTACGTTACACATATTACGGAAAAACTCACAAGTCAAAGTACGTCTTTCTATTTCTATAAACATATTTTATTCAAATATAGATGCTATTATTATAATATATAAATCAGTGGAAGCAAAACTATTTCCCTGTAACGGAAAACCTATAAAAACAATCATCCCCCGAGTTCCGTCAATCATTCGAGATTCTGTTTTCATTCAATTTTTCCTCACAGTTCGTTCGGTCCTATCTCGACGTCCAAATGGTAAAATATCTGCAATGAAATTTGAACTCTATTACGTTGCTACAAGGATTAAATATAAAGAGTTTTACTCTCTTTATGTAGTCACAAAAAACAGGTTTTATGTTAAATTATAAATCAATTTTTATTAAACAGTATTAGGTGTATTTAGACTTTCGATATTTCGTAAAACGTCAAATGTATTACATTAACTTATATAACACGTACATAAAAAATGGATCATAATGTTTGTACATAAATCCGATATTGCCGTGCACATGTTATGTATTTGATACTTCAAAAATAATTTGATCGATGAGTCTGCGGCGTCGATGTGCGATTATAAAAGAAAATTATGACTTTTATATTATTGTATTTTGAATTTAAATCTACAACACGCTATAAATCAATACTGGGATTGCTTCTTTACATGCGATATAATTTATTATATTTAAATTTATATTTGTACGGGTGCTTACCGCGTTTTTAATTTTGTTTAGTTCCCTATATTTCGGCAATGTTTCAATCGCCATGATCACGGGGAGACTAAAACAATATATAATTTATTATGCTATATATTGCTGTATAATAAATAAATAAACAAATATATAAATCGCTTGAAATTTTGCATCTCCGGTAGAATAAAATCTCGTGGGAGATCCTTTTAAAAATTGAATTACACGGTCAAACCATAAAAATAATCTGTATGTATATGGTATATCTTATGTAAAATGTATTATGTTGATCAAACCCGTAAACGTTTTTTTTTTTTATATTAGAGGGGGCAAACGGACATAGACACCGGCTACATCAGAGGATTAGCGGGTGCGTTGCCGGCCTTTAGGGAGGGAAGGGATGTGCCACCGGATCTGTGGAGGGAAGGGAAAGGATGGGCCAGGTGAGGGAAGGGATGGGCCACCGGATCTCTCCCAAACCGAACGAAACACTACGACAGTGCCGTCATTTCACGTCGATGCTAAGTGAGAGCGAAGTACTTCCCCGGGCGCGCCGGCCCATTCAGCTGCAAGCAGCATGGCGCTACTTCGTTAGCGCAGCAATCACTTTCTGTGACTTGCGCTTATAAGTCGCGAAACTAATAACAGTGTTATCTAAAGATAAATCGAATAGAAAATAACACAATAATACGAATTATTAACACAACTGTTCATTACTATTAAATATTATATAACAAATTAAATATTTTAATATTTGAGAATCTAGTACCACGTTGAAACATAGACTATTGATGTGTGAGTCAAACGATTTTTTTAACCCTTAATATACCCGGTGACTTCATACATACACAATTTACCTGGTGGAGTCCCTTGGACTCCCGGAAATAAAATCGTAAATTTAACATGAAATAAACACTTTTTTAAATAAAATGCTTCTTATATTTATTTATTATATATTTGGTTTAACAATGGAATAGGTTTTTACTTAAAATTATACAATCGCAGCCTTATATTAAGGAACTTCTAGAATATGGCACATTTTGTAATAAAATTACGAGACCTGACTTCTAGTCTCACATTTCAAAAACAAAACAATTTTTCAAAGTATTTTTTTAAGAAATGTGACAAAAACATAATCAATTTTTATAAAAAGCAAAAAAAAAGAACATGGTTCGAAAAAAAAAGAAATGTGCATGACCTTTTAGTCACGGATGGTGACACAGTCACTGCATTTTTTTTTTGTACAGCTAAGGCACACAGGCTTAGTACAACTATGGTGACAACTCATATAATTTCAACCATTTGACTATCAAACAAGTAGGAACGCTTCTACAAGCGATATAGGGCCATTTTCAAAAACAGTATGTGGTATTGTTGGAATTCGTAGAATGTTGTGAGATTGTATTCGAGAATTTCTTATAGGTGGTTTGGAAGGAAGGTAATAATAAACTTGATCACCCGTATTGATATTTTCATCATCATCTGACGAAGCTGTACACTCCGAAGTATAGTTGGGGTCTGAGAGCTCACAGTCATCCTCAGATTCAGACACCAACTCGTTAGGTTCTAGTCTCCTAAGCTGATGTTGAATCAGATGCTATAATTTATTGATCCTCACCACCACAATCTGTGTCGCTGTCACTTGTTCGAGCCAGTTGTTTATTAGAGACTCAGCACCATCATCAAAGACGTTTATTGAACTGTAAGACGCCATTATATCAACTGAAAAAAAAAACACACACACACAGTAAAAAATACCGTAAATCGGCTAAAACAATAATAAGTAAATATAAGATGGATATGTATATAGGTACTAGATAATGGATATAATATTTTTTTTTTTTTGTAAATATATACTTATAATATATACATAGTAAACACCCAGACAAACACAAACACTAATGTTTATTACAGTTACATTAATACCCCGGTGGAGTCTCACGGACTCCACTAGCATGATTACTTACCGATCGGAGTCACATGCATCGAAGTCCGCTCTCCCCTGCGTTTGATGCATCACTGTGTGAAGGTACTAGAACGCACAAATAATAATTCCAAAAACTAACGGTTTTATGAGCGCGTAAAGTTTTCAATGGAGTCCCAGGGACCTACCGGGTAAATTAAGGGTTAAATACATATAGGTACCTATCATATACTTCAATATATTTACTCAATTATATAATATACTCAATTAAAATCAAAATAGATTCATAAATACGTCTCAACTCATAAAAAAGCACTTAAAAGACAACAGTAAATAAATACAATACTTGAAGAGTTAATACTTCTATCTTCATTATGAGAAATAATCGAACGAAATTAAACGGAACTCGGTATGAGAATAGTTTACTAAGGCTCGACGTATAGGTTTATTTTCATCCCGGGAAATAAGTAAGTCCTCGAGAGATAGTCAATAAACTCTTAAAAGGCGTGTACAAATTCGTATGGGTACAGAGGTTATAAATATTAAATTAAAACGAGTAGTAATCTACAGGATGGTTCTTCGATTAAACACAACATGAAAAACACGTAATACTAACTGTATAATAGCGATTTAAATTCATGTTAATACTTTTCAATTTATAAGTGCTTAATTTATTTTTAGTTGTGTTAATAGAATGCCTATGCCCAGCAGTGGGACAATTAAAGACAAAAAAGAAGCCAAAAACATGAACGAATACATTTTAGAAGAACAATATAAGAGAGCATAAAATAAAGCTCTCAAAAAAATATAGCTTTAAACTTTTCACACATTAACTTTTAAAATGCTAAATGATGCCTCACTTGAAGCATAAACGTAAAATTTCCTTTTAGCTTGCATTTATATACTTACTTGTAATGAGAACCTAGTGTTCAAATTTCAAGCTACAAGCGTGTACAATGTCAGCTTTACAGTATTAAAATGTGTGGTATTTTGTATAATAATATATTTTTGTAAAAATACTGTTAGCAAAAAAATAAAATACAAAAGTAAAAATGACGTGCTGGTACATGTATTTCCATTATATTTTTGTGTTTAACAGTACGATTATTATTATAATCTTAAAACCAATAAAATATCAACATAATATATTTATGAGCTATATAAGTTCATATAGAACTTTTAGTTTTTGATGATGCAGTCAGTAAGCAGTGACCAAGTGGGTCATACACACGCACACACGCACGCACGCACGCACACACATAAACAGAAGCAAAAAAAAATTGAAACCGGAAAGTAATATGTTATACATTTCATACTAGACTCCGCATACTGGTTCATATTGTATACTAGAAATTTCTGACATCCGGCAAATGTTAAGCTGAACGTGCATTATCAAAATATTCTGTTAGACTTCTAGTCTTAGTCTTGTTAGATTTCTTACGCAAACAAAACAAAAACAGATCATTCGACGATCTCCCTCCCCACAAACTTACCTCACTGACAAAGACACGTATATATTACGAAATTTGAAGCCTCCAAAGCTCTGCAACGGCACCCGACTAAAGGTCAAGCGTCTACATCAAAACTTAATAGCCATTGTTATGCCATGGCTGTGCTTAGGTCGAGACAGTGTTTCTGCCGAAAATCCAGTTAATTCTCAATGATCTCCCCTTTGAATTTAAAGGCGTTCAGTTTCCTATTAAGGTGTGTTTTATCATGACAATAAACAAATCCCAAGACCAAACTCTTGAATATGCTGGGGATAGATGTGAGAGTGGATTGTTTTTCGCACGGCTAATTTTATGTAGCCTGCTCGCGTGTGAGTTCAGCCAGAAATTTAGTCAGTTTACCGCCACCTGATAAGAAGGTTAAAAATATTGTTTACAAAGAAATATTATAGGTGGAGACTCTGCCGAAGACTGGAGATCCAAAAAGCTAGCTTCCACCCGTAGCTTCTCTCGTGTAAACGATATATAACCACGCGAAAAACTTAATCCAGACTAATATTACAAATTTGCTTCAGTTCAGTTCTTCTCTCATTCTTTTAAAACAAAAACACAAAAAAAAAAGAAATCGATACAGTATAATATCGACAAACACACGGAATACACGAAGCTTTCCATGTAAACACATGAACACTCCATATATATCGTTAATACTGAGACATTATACCTATTTAAAAGTATATATATATATATATATATATATATATATATATATATATATATATATATATATATATATATATATATATATACTTTTAAACAGGTATATTTTTACTTGTTTACCTGGTACTGTTCTAAAGATTATGCAATAGACGGACGATCGACTGACAGCGGAGCTTTCATATCGTGTTGGAACCATTTGGATTTGGAACCCTAAAAGTAACGTACTTAATTAACAGTACTTGTAGATATCTATACACTCGAGGCTTGTAGTCACGAACAATATCGCTTTCAACGTTGACTTAATGAATAATATTTCTATTTTATTTCTTTTAAACTAAGGTCGTTTAACTTTGAATACATAATTAGATAATATCAAAAATAAAATTTATGTGCTTACGTTAACGTCGTACTAAATTTGCGGGACATTTTTTTAACTAAATATTTGTTAAATAATGATTTGTTTATATATTTTTTTTTTATTACAAATTACAAAATACTGTCAAAATTTTATTAAATATCCTCATGAAAATTAATATTAATTTTCGTGGACACAAGCTTAAAATTTTTTAAAAAAAATTAATTTCCCACTGACGGGCAACATAATAAATAACACATCAAAAAAAATCTTTAGAAATGCAGGTAAACTTTTGCTAATTTTTTTTACTGTTGAGCATGTGACGTTAAATTTCAATTTCAAGGCTTAGCAATACCACAATTGGATCACGTGACAAAAGTTAAGAACCAGGTGTTTTATTTAGTGGTCCATATTAGGAAGATCATGGCCAGATCAAATAAAAATTACTGGCATATTTTTTTAAATTTACTGCTAATCGATTAAGAGTAACAAAAAAATATTTTTTTTTTGAAATTTTGAATTCAGTAGCATTTCCCCTTTTGGTTTTGGTACGGCTTTAATGAGGTTTCTTTGCTCAGAGGATGCTAGCTAAACACTGTTACTAAGAATCCGTTCTTCATCCATCTTTCCGTCTGTCTGTCACCAGATTCTTTCTATTACCATATTGATTGTGGACAGTTTTAATGACAAATAATAAAAGTAAAACAAATTTAAACAATATAAGCGTCATTACAAAGTGTATCAAAGATGGAACGTGTGCTTTTGACAGTTCGACAATCTTACAAATATCTTTAAAAAATACTAAGCTACGAAACCTTTTAAGTGTAAATCCAACTCGCACTTGACCGGTTTTTACTTATTTTGACTCTTATTATGGTACCTTTTATTGTCATAGATAGGAAAGCTCGTTACGTTATATACAGGAACCATTTAGTATGAATCATAAGACTTTCCTTAACCATATTATATAAATACTTAAACTTTAACGATTATAGGAAAATAATCATACTTAAACAGTGTTATCAGTTACTTACAATTATGTGTCGGCTATCACTTTTAATGGACAGATGACAGATGTTATCATTACGAGAGCATAATGTAAACAATTAACAAATACTCTTTTATCGCTACCTCCCAGAAGTTCTTATCAACACTAATATTATAAAAACGAAGAGTTTCTATTATTTATTTTGTTTTTTTTTTTTAGCTCAGCCACTACCGATTTGAAAAGTTTTCATTTTTTATATAATGTTTATTGTGAAGAAAGTAATTTTTGGATTTATGTTGCTATAATAATGATGGTTTTGTGAGATTGATGATTGAGTGATTAAAAGGATTTTTTTTTATTTAATCTGTACAAAATAACTTTAACAATGTACATTTTTACGAAATTTGAAAAAGAAGCGAGTAGATTTACGGATCATTAAAATATATATCATTATATTAAATGAATCAGAGGCTTGAATATGTCAAGTTATTTTCTTTGGTTTAAATATTTAAAAAAAGTAACGTTTTTGGAGACAGTTATCAAGCAAGCTGATTAGTTTTCTAGCTTCCTCCTTATAAGGACAGATCAATTTTCCTGAAAAAAGTTTGACATTGAAAAAAGTATAAAATATTGAAAATATGTATAAAAATATAATAAAGATAAAAATAGGTTTTAATAATTTTGTAAACGCTAATAAAGCTGTATTTAACTCAAAAAACACAATAAAAATTATTACGATATCTCCAAAAATCTCATATTAAACCAAATATGCAGAATACTAGAGACATATTTACGTATATACATATGATAATTATTATGTGAAACGGTACAGCAAACGTGGTTGATTTTATGCGAGCGTGGTATCGAACCTTTGGAAAATTTTCAAATGTTTTTTCAGTCCCCGTATTATCTACAACTTTTGTGAGGGTATTTGAAGAGTTTACCGGCTTAATGAGGATGTGGGCGGATCGGGACTCTGGGTTCCGTAGACGCGTATACCTATATATGTATATATTTTTCAAAGAAAAAACTTTGAGTTTAGAAATTTTGTTTATTATTCTTTCTGAGTACGGTAAATTTTCAGAGATAATATGAAAGAATTGTATACTTAGTTGTTTCCTACGCAGGTTTCACTATAAGCTTAAAAAAACTTAAATCATATCATATCAATATTATACTTCACTCAAGTATGTCTTATATATTTATAATTAGTTAATGATGCCATCATCGAGCAATACAGAGATCCATAATCGAAAGAACAAAACCAAAATTTTCTTTATTCAATTAGGAAAAAACACATTTGAATCCTCATTTTACAAAATATATACCATTTTTTATTAATTAATTAATTATAGGTAACGTAAAACCACCACCGATTCGAAATGTAGATTCTGCTGAGAAGAATCGGCAAGATATTCAACTGTTACTCTCTTAAAACTACGTAACTCAAATATATATTTTATTTCATTTAAATGATCATGTAAGAACGTGCCACTAAACCCACTCATCTTTTTCATTTATATAATCTTGTAAAGAAATTACCCTGTACAATATTATATAAATGACAAAAACAATTTTTAATATAAACTTTATATTTATTAAATGGGAATTGTGAAACAGTTTATGAGATTTTATTATATATACGTATACCTTGGCCCATAAGGAATACCGACTCAGTTGAGGAGAATGAGCAAGAAATTAAACAGCTGTTGTTTCTTTAAAACTTGCCAATACATCATTCTAAAAATAATTTTAGTCAAATCTCAATTGTTGTATGTCGTTGTTAGCTATTAAATAATTTTAATATCACCATAAAATTTATTGATTGACAATTATAATAAATTGATTCTTGAATTTTATTATATACGTGAATAACTTGTCTAAGATAGAAAACACTGACTTATCAATATCAGAAACAATAAGTTATAAACTTATTATAATCTTTCTCGTGTTTATACAATGCTTGTTACTGTTTTTGTCAAAATTATCAATACATAATAATATAAATATTATATATTCATAATATGTTGTAGTATATATTGTAATTAATCTTTTATATAGAAATCGTTTATCTGAATCAATGTCTGTTGATTGACGAACTTTTTAACCACAAATACTTCCGAACAAAGTTTTTTGTCAGGGATGAAACGGATGAAATTTCCACTGAAGCTTCGAATCTAGTAACTCCTAAAAAAACTGTATTTTCATTAAGAACAAGATTTTTGCGATTTAATATAAAATATATATTTATTATTTAATGTTAGGCTAAGCGAATAACATATTTGTTTATATTAGTGTCTGTGTTGTGAGTCTTATATCTGTAGAAAAGGTTTTTTTAAGTGGTCCTACTGTAACACTTTTCTCCCTGTCAATTTTAAGTAAGGGATATGTCATCAGCATACCATATAATAGTACATATTTATTTAAAAAAAATATAGTAGTTAATATGGATTTAAAATGGGAGATTATTAATTTATATTAAAAATAAAGAAGGACCTAAAATTAACTTCTGTGAAATGCACGATTTTGTAGCACAAATCTAGACGATTTTCAATTAATAGATAATATGTTAAAACTCTAATGAGATTGCTACATGTTAATGCTCTTAAATGACTGTGATTTTTTTAATAAAATGAATAAATTGAAATACAATTTAATTAAATACCATCGGTATTAGTAATACTTTTCGTTACAGTTTCTTTTCTCAATTTGAATCAAAAGGATATTTCATCAATTCATCGAATAAGATCTGTGTCACAATGTCTTTGTGATGCTTGTATTGATTTTTTAGATTGATATAAACTTACCTCTGGATCTTACAAAGCGAAAAATCTTAAATATATTCATTTAAACTAATGGAAACAAACTAAAGATAGTAAGAGTAGAGCTTGCAAAAGGCGCACAAGACAATTTGACCCTACTTAATCAAAAACCCAATTAAAAAACAATGAAATCACACACCAGCATCGTGACGGTAATTTCTCTCCATCATGCGAACCAAACAAAATATTATGTCGTAAAAATTAATGAACGATCAAACTTAACAATTTCGTCGTTAATAATAATATGTTTAACGTCGTAAATTTAGTGTAATCGCAACGAGAGCGTCGATTTATGTCGCCAAGAGGTCATTTTATATAATTCTTTAAGATTTCACGGCGATAATTTGCCATCCGCCATGTTATAAATTTTCCATAATAATATGTCGCACGACGTCTTCGACTTAAGATCTCCGCTGTGATTTTTTTTCAAAGAGATACCATAAATTACTGACGTGACTGTCAAATTATATCCATACTTGGAAGGTTAATAAAGTGGAGCTCCCGGGAATAATAAGAATTTTTATTAAATTTATGTCTTATGAAGTCTTAAGTACGGCGCGATCTTCTAAAGAGCTATTTACCGCTTCGTTGTGGGTATGAACAGATTATGATAACGATATATAATGATATTCTTATATACATATAACAAGTATTTTGTGTAAAAAATGGTATATTATACACAGTTATACCCGTGTTTATTTTAGATTTTTAACAGATGTGTATTTCTATAATTACTACTCTGTGCCTATGTGCATGTCGCATGTTCCTTTATACAATAATAAAAAATAAAAATACATAATAAAAATAAGAATACTAATCATTTAAGAAAAAAAATCAGGAACTGCTTTCATTCAGTTGATAAAGTTGACTGGAAGAGAATGCCACTACAGCCATTAAGTCCTCCTTTTATTCCAACTGTTTTTTACATTGTTGGTCAATAAACTGTTTCAATAAATTCGGGTGTTCAAACCAAATAAATTTTAACGCTTTACTATTCAAAATATCGAAATATGTGTAAAAAATTTCATGTACAATATATATTCTTAAAATATTATATGTTATCTATTTCAGTTCAATTAAATATTTATACAAACATTATACAAAATGAAAAAAATTAAATAAGTTGAACCCAAAAACAAAACAATGGGTAGGTACTCAGTGTGTGGATTACTAAATTGGCCACTCGTCAGATACATAGAATTCGTGTTTTGAATAGTGAAGAAAGTAACTAAATCAACTTAATATAATCGTTAGGATAAAGAGAATACATATCGAACTTATAAAGTACAAGATACATATTATTTTAATTTTGTTTGGAAAGTACGGTAAACTTCGGTTTATTGTATAATGTATTGAAGCAGAAAAAAAATTCTTTGTTTAAGAGAAAGTTTTCCAATCTCAGTGTAATATTCTTTGTATTAAGCCTGTTAGCTGAAAAATCCTGTTTATTGAGGAATGTTATATTATATTATATAAAAAATATCAAGATTCGGTGCAGAAGTAGAGCTGTAATTCATGTGCATGTGCATGTGCGTGTGCGTGCACGTATACGTGGCAGTGTGAAAGTGAATGCGTGTGCGCGTGTACATGTGATTGTGTATGTGTGTGTGTGTGTGTATATGTGTCTGTGTATATTTATGGACGCGTAGTGTGCTTGTGTGCTTTATATTGGAAAAGAATCAGGAATTAACATAGGCTAAACCGTGAAAGACTTTTAGTCTATCTACATTGTCCTTCCCTCTATTGCTTTTGTACTGTCGAGGACAACAATTGATGCATTATACCTACGTGCGAAATTCGCAAATAAAAATGTAAGTTCATTTATTTATGTAATTAAAAAAATCCCAGTTAAGTAAATCATTATTAATTTTAACAGTCACATTCTTAATCATTTGAGTTTCAGTAAAAGACAATTATTTAAGATTAATCAAAATATAATCTTATCTGTTCAGTAACATAATTAAAAAGTTAAATTGGACCTTAAACTGAATTGTTTAGCCGCGGAATTAATTACACGAAAACTCTGCCTTAATGATAATATTCTTGGTATAGTACTTTTACTTGACTTTACTCGTATAATATTTTCAGATTACATTTCACTTATGTCCTTTAGGTTCTGTGTTATAAATTAAGAAGTAAGTAGTCTTTTAACAATTTATAATAATTTAATAAAAAATAAATTACTATTTACCCTAGTGTATATTATGTATACTAAACTCTTTTGCAAAAAAAACGGGCACTTAAGCAAAGAACTATTTTATAGTTACTATTAGTTTGTTTGACAATTTTAGGTATTGTTATCCTCAGAATTTTATAAATTAATTAGGAAGGAATAGTTTTCATCAGTTTTATCATAACATTTTAATTAAATTATTAAGAAATAATGTTTAAGCTCAAAACACTATGATTGTACCTGCTCGCTAAATAAAAATGAAACGCGTTAATTTCTTTGTTTTTCTTGAATACATTAAAAGCAGATAAAAGTTTAGTATTGAGTGTGACCCCCTCTTGCTGAAAACACAGCTTGCATTCGTCTGGGCATGCTAGTGAGTATATCTTTTATGGTTTCTTGGGGAATACGTTCCCACTCCGCGGTAATCACATTCTTTAGCTCTCTGATGGTCTGCGGAGCCGGCTGCACTGATCTCACTCGTCGCTTCAGAACGTCCCAGACATGCTCTATGGGATTGAGGTCCGGACTTCTAGCTGGCCAGTCCAAACGACGAATTCCGACTTCTAGCATATACGCATCCACACCGCCAGACCGGTGGGCGCGAGCGTTGTCGTCCATAAAAATTGAGTTTTCGCCAAGAGCGGTTAAAGCGGGTTGTGCATAAGGAATTAGAACTTCCGTTATGTATCGGTGTCCAGTCAGTGTACCGTTTTCGATGAAGACTAACTCCGTACGATCCATAGAATTTATTCCTGCCCAAAACATAACAGAGCCCCCTCCATAAGGTGTGATTTCTTCAAAACATGCCTCTGCAAAGCGTTCTCCTCGTCTACGTAGCACTCGCCGACGTCGGTCTTCACCATGCAGAGATATCCTGGCTTCATCGGAGAACAATACCCTATCCCAGTCTTCATGAGTCCATGACACACAATTTCGAGCGAAGCTAAGCCTGGCAACTCGATGTCCACGGAGTAATTTAGGGCCGCGTGCCGGGCGATGACTGTGTATATTAGCAGCGAGAAGCCTCCTCCTGACCGTCCATAGACTAATTTGCACATTTCTTACTTCTTCGAGGGTGTTCTTTAGGTTCACATAAGAAGATTTGCGATTTCTCAACGCTTGACTAACTAGAAAACGATCATCCCGTTGTTCGGTACAGGTCTTTCTGCCAGAACCAGGCCTTCTCTTGACGGAACCGGTCTCTTGATAGCGCTGCCAGGTCCTTTGAACTGTCGACCGACTCACATTTAGCCTCTGAGCCACGAAGCATTGACTGCAACCTTCTTCAAGCAGCGCAATAATTTTGCTCGCTTTTATCACTTTATCTACCATTTTCGAGATTGCTAAACAGCAATAACAATACTTTTAAATGTCAAGGACACCAGATAATTTAATAAAAATTGACAAAAAGTTAATTAGAGTCGATATTAACTATAGGGAGTTCGCGCCACAAAATGTAGTTAAAAGTTATTTTCTTTGAAAACCAGGCTCAGTCAAAAATTTGAATTTGGAATGTACTCTTATAAACATTATGGCACTTTTATAACTGGCCAGTAACATGTTCAAATGATTAAAACCTTTTTGGTATTTTATTTTTTTCAGCCAGGAAGAAAATCGAAACCGCCCGTTTTTTTTTGCAAATGAGTGTATTAAAAAAAGAAAGAATAACAATATAAATTATAATCTTTACACTCAACTTCTTTGAAATATTTTTAATGTAATACGCGTAAAACAGACTGGACAAGATTGTTTGTTTGTATTATTTTAATAATATTAGAAATATGCAAATTACGAAACACATTTCCTTCCTGAAGTTTTCTCTTAAAAGGACTATATTAAAAACTCCAGACTCAAAATTTCAATAATATCCTTATATATGCAATTTTTCATACAAAAACGAAACTCTGCAACTTATACAATAAAAAGTTCAGACAATTGATTAACATGGATATTATTTGAATAGTATATTTTATTTGTAGTAACACTATAATATCTTACTCTATCAATTGCAATCAGTGGAATTTCACTAATTTTAAGTGACTATTCACTTTTTATCTATGTAAGAATCGTACCACGCTGAATAAGTGACAATTCCATGTATGAATATGTGAATATCAGATTCCACTGATTCGATCATTAAATATTTGTATGTGTATTAGTAAGTATTTAATAACTTGTCACGGTGGAATGTGACAGCGATCCCGTGGCGTCCTTGTGCGACGATGAGGGCACCGCTGGGTTTTAGTGGGTATTCCGACTTCGCAGTCAGCGAGTCCCACATACCCGTCACCTTCGGGCGGCGGGATACGTAAATGTATTTCCCAGCGTCAAAAAAAAAAAAAAGTATTTAATATCTTGTTATTGAAATTCACTAATATGTAGTGAATACAGCTTCACTAACGTTATCAATAAAAATTTCGCAGATTCATGTATAGAGAGTAATGCCATACGAATAGGTAATGTTGGATCTACGCTGCAGATACCTAAAAAAGCGATATTTATATCACAAAAAGAGATCTTGGGACTGCTTATAACCTTGGAGTAAGGTTATTGTATATCAAGAATTTTAATTCTTCAAGGTCACTCAACAGAGTGACGGTTATTTTGCAGATATCTATGGTTGACGGTGACCATTTACCGTCACATAACCTCAGTAATCTCTTGTTTATTTATCTTCTTCCCTTGTCACATAAAGAAGAATATTTTTTATAAGAGACAAAGTCAGGCGTTAACTTTAGTTCAGTTGTATATAATATTAATTTGCCTGAAGCTTGCGAAAATCTTGAAGCAACTTTATTCTGGTTTCGAAGTTAGTGAGGCTTCATCATAACCTAAACTCGTTTTAACACAATATAAAAATTCAATTAACGTTCCTTTTATATAAAAAAAACAGCATCTTTTATCTCTGTAACGTCTTTTACTCGACTCATTTGAGGTTTTATTTCTTAAAGAAACTTTTTTAAAAGGAAGAATATTTCATTTTAATTAATTTGCGGGACAATAAAATAACTTAGTAATACTTCAAAGAGAGAAAGAAAGAAAAAATTTGTTCTAATAAAGTTCGAGAAAATCACTTAATCTACTTATTCCTAGTTCCTAGACTAGTAATTATTTTCGAGTTATACAAGTAACTAAAAAACGCACTGGAGTATTTTTGCGCGAACATTGTATATCGATTTACACTGTAAGATTACAGTTTATTAACTGGAATCCGCATATTTAAATGGTAAAAGTACCATGGATGAATAATAAATAAGTAGGAAAAAACTCCGTAAAAATCGTTAAAACAAATTCAACTGTAGTCTTGTTTTAAGAATATAGTTATTATTAAATTTATAATTCTAAAATGATGTATTGAAAATTTGTAAAGGAAGATTTGTTGAGTTTCTTGACATCAGTTAGTTTCTGCTTCATTCGAAATCACTAGTACCTAACATCACTAAAACTGTATTTTTTTTAATGATTATTCAAAACTTTTCTAAAACATACTTGAATAAAATGAATTTTTGAATCGCTTTCATTTGATTCGAATTTATGCTTTTCAAAATTCTATAAAGATTATTAAACATTATCCAAATATTTAACAGACTTAAATTTTATCGCTCAATTATTGATAACATGTAATATAGTCCAATGATGAGCAAAGGCCATTTCTTCATACAGGATATCTCCATATACAGAATGAATGTTGAGATACTATCAAAATTTAAGGAGAATACTCGGTACATGATTCTCATTCGAATTATATATAAAAAAAATGTAAATATTAATAAACTTCTAAGTAAAGTTATTCAACAGTTATCTAATTATTTACGCGTCGTCTGGACACCCTAGCAGCTAGCTGCACTTTCGACACAAAACAGGTAGTTTATCTACGTCCAAACGCCGCCAGCAGGCTACCTTTGATAAAAAAGCATGGTCCAATCCCCCTTTATATTTTAATCCTGGCTTAGGATAGGCAAAAATACAAAAATATTTTACTCGTTTAAGTGAAAAATATATATAACAATGTGAATTTTGGCAATTTTTAAATATGAACAAGCGGCACCGTACAACACCTGTGCACGCGCTGCCCGCCGGCATGACTGGAAAAGTATCCACGCTTCATTTATTTGAATTGTTTATGGAAATTTGGTCAAAAATTAAGTACCTATTTTTTACATAATTCGATTGAAAATCATGTACCGAGTATTCTCCTTAAATATTGATAGTAATAGACCAGTCATTCTATATAAGTAGCAATTGCCATCAAGTGTCTTGACAACAACCGGGCCTGATGGTACTTATACAGGGTTAATTCTAAAACACCAGCAACCTCGCAGGACAAGATAGCTAACATTATGTACAACAACATTTGTTCTACCACTTTTGTTAATTTGTTAGATTTTATTTTCATACAAAAATAAATATTAATTTAATTTTTCGTCGAATGAAATAAACTCTACGCGCGTCCCAAAGATTAGGTAAATAACTACCACGTACTATTGTGAGGGGAAAGGTACGGGGGCGGCGCTAGCGCCTTTGAACTTGACCTATTTAGCCAGCCGTGAGCCGCGGCAGTCGGCGGCGGGCGACCTTGATGCGCGCGCGTCATATGATTTTGTGTGCTACTCGTATTTATTTTATTCGTATCGATCGATGTATTGTACTTGTACTAAAGTTATTTTATAACCATGGTACCGCCGCTATTCTAATGTCGAATACACGGTAATGGTGAGGATACTGGCTAGGTGTGATGACAATGTGTCGGAAGCCTGTCGGCAATATGCAGCTAGATATTCGAACTTACCTACACTGAGCCGTGAGACAATGTCAACTCACCGAATCTGACAAACTAGCACGAGTAAATTTTTGTAACTGATTCGGTTAACTAAAATAATTTGTGCGTTCAATAAAATTAAAACTAATTCGGAAGTGTTAGCACGTGTTAGTGAACAGCTGATTTTTAGGTGTTGTCTGTGTGTTCGTTGTGATGGTGACTTATTCTGAACGCTATCTGCGCGATACGCACCGACATGCGCGTTACTTTAACCTTAGAGGTAATATTTCGTTTGAAAATATTATTTTATTGTCAATTTTTTTTTAATTATTGTAAATACGCTGATTTCACTTTTGAAATACTTATGCCTGCCTGTATTTAACAATAAAAAGTGAATAATACCTAGCTACCAATATTTGATATTAAATTGGTTTAATTAGACTTTAGTAAACGTTAAAGAATAATTACCTACGTTAATAATTTTCACATATTTTTTATGTTCAGAATTCAGATACCTAATCTACATACCTACATTTTTATAGTATTGGCGGGCATACGGACAGTCGAAGCCTTTTGATGACTAGGTACCGGATTTCTACCGCACAACTGGTTGTGCGGTAACCTCTGGAGGCTATGCAGATGTGTTGCCCTCCTATACATACGATTTATTTGTTTTTTTATTGTTTAATATAGCCAGTTCTAAGCCTGGTAAAGTATGAAGGGATTGTGGACTCAGTTTACGTATTGCAGGGACATGACAAAACAGAAATTTGATTATTCACTTAAGTCACTGCGATATATGTACATACTATGATACTGCCCACAAACCCACCAAGCAATTTATATTAATTTTATTAACTAGAATTATCGGGCAGAGAAAGTGTTATTTATTACTATTATTATGCAAGCGCGCCCGAGCGTCGCGTCATCCTTTCGATAATGAATGAAACATAGACTCTAAATTTCAGAGAAGTACAATAAAAACTTAAAAAATCATTTTTAATTAATGTATTGAGTTATGTCAAAAGTCGTAGAACAAATGTTGTTGTACATAATGTTAGCTATCTTGTCCTGCGAGGTTGCTGGTGTTTTAGAATTAACCCTGTATAAGTACTTATATTCCTAGATAGAATATATATTCTATATTATTTAATCTTATTTTTCATAGTATTTCATGAGCTGACTAAACCTTTGCTAGAGATAACGAATCACAACATCTCTCAAACAATGCTGATATCTTACTTCCGATATTACGATCCACTGGTTTTACCTCAATCCGAACTAAATACTAAGGATTAATCGATCCGTACTAATTAATTAGCTCGCTGCGCGCATCGCTTCTTGATTGACTTGACAATGCTTGTACAAGACAGGCTTTTGTAGCTGTATGTTGTAGATAAATTATTTTTAGTTTTTGATATATATATATATATATATATATATATATATATATATATATATATAAACTACTACTATAGGACTGGCTACCCGAACTGAACTGAATACTCTGAAACTGAAAAGGCCTCTTCTCCATACACAAAAAGGGTTGAAGCTTAATCCATCACGCTGCTTTACTGCGGGTTGGCGTATAATAGATATACCATGAGTAATCGCTATCAGGTATCTGTAATGTTTATAATTACAACCAGAACCGTCAGCTTTGCGTGCTTTCCAAGGCACGGTGGGACAACCCACAAAAAACCAGACAAACAATTTTTTTTACAAATACAAATATCTACTCTGAGCGGGAAGCAAACCCACGACCACCAGAGTTAAGGAGACTATACAGCTTACTACACCCGAAACGGTTGTCACTGGATACCTACTCATGTTCTATGTTCGCCTGGTACACGTGCCATCATTAAAGTATATATACATATATCTCCCATTTCTTACAAATGCATACAATATAATAATATGTAAAAGTATGTAAGCAAGGATATTAGTTACTATTAAAAATGTTATACTATTAATATTATTAAAAAACTACACTAATACAAGTAATTACCAAGTTTATTTATTAGGTCAGTGCAAAATACTCGGTATTCGGGAACTACGATTTTAATCTTCGTCGGGTATTCACATCGTGTTCGAGATTAACCGAAGCAGAGAGCTGAGAAGCAAGTTTTATTGGGAACGACAAAGTTGCCGAACCTACTTTGGACTCAATCCTCCTGACATACAAATGTTAGCATTCATTTTAAAATTGACTCCCAACTGAAATGGGAAAGTTTCCTCACTCCAGACTTGACTACTGGGCATGTTAACTTTAACTGTTTAGTTGCATAGTTAATTTGGGTAAAGTGATGCCAATTTCGTTCTTATTTCAATTTGTATTTATTATAGATGTTACAACATTTACATAAATAAAATAAATGATTACATAATGCTGAACCAGCACGCTAGCTAAGCCGAGATGGTCCATTAAATAGTATAGACAAGGATTGTAATTAATGGGCGAGTCTTTAAAACTGGGGCGACATCACAGATTTTTCATTTGTTCAAGTTTGTACATTTAAGGAGAAACTCAGAAACGTATTTTATATAAGCATATATATCAATTAATCTCCAGAACTTAGAGTGGCGCTTTAAGTTCCCTATTGATTGATTGATACACCCTGCGGATGTAAATATATTTAAACCTTTGAGGGTAGAATAGAAAAATTCACCACCACATCGTGTATAGTTGTTAGCACCACTATGGCCTTAGTCGCCTTTTACGCCACCTCAGCAAGAAAAGATGTCGGGACTATTCTCTGCCGGTCACCGCACGGCAAGTTCTATATACTTGTCTGATATGACCAATACAATTAAATACTCCAAACTCTTTTGCTGTAATATTTTGTACAACCGCTAAGTATTACGCTTACACTGAGAAAGTGTATCTCATCAGTACACTATCAGTAATATATAATTTCAAATAATGACACTTCCTCTAGATACTGCACTAGTGTATTACTTTGCATTACTTTAATGAAAACAACAATGTCTGCACGATGTTAATTCTGCAATATTCTCAAGCGATGTAATAATTTTAATAATGCACTAATATGCACATTTTTGGAATTGATTTCAACATCTTGTATTTAATACTTTTTTATTTATGTGGTTTCCTTTGCGTTTCGATTCTTATTTTTGGTTTTTCTTCTCTATCTTTGAGTCATAGAAAAAGGTTTCTAGTTTCTAATCTTCCCAATAAATCGGTTGTCTAACGCAAAAGTATTTTTATAATTAACAATTTAATCCAAAGATTAGCCCGTTCAAAACAATCTCTTCAGTTTTATTACACTAGCTTAGGCTAGATTATACCTGTCTTACATAACCACGCACCCCTCCCACCCTTAATTCTTACTGTTCCTCGTCTATGCGTCATAGTATGTTTATTTTATTGCTTACAATTTTGACAAATAATAATGGAGATGATCTTGGATAGATCACGTCGAAATCAATGATCGTTGGGACAGGTACATCCATCATCCGCAATGATGAGTGGAGTCCTTAAAATAGGTTATCATTTTATATATTAATAGACTTTTTACAAAAATATTTTGTTTACAATGCAGGTCCAAAAAGAACACAAATGTCAAATCCAAATAATTCCTAATAATATGATATAATTATATCAGGAATTACCAATGTACTTACATAGATACTATCAAGAAGGTGAAGCGTAAAATTATTATTGCCTTTACTTATAAGTAATAATTATTAATTTTTTTTTTTAGGTGATAGACGATCTACTAAAAATATCAAATAAAATACTTAGAGTATATGTAAACATGTTATTGACGTCGACTATACAAAATGGCGGCGCAATACGACTTCAAAGGTACTTCATGTAATGAAAGTGCGGTGTTTGTAAATTAAAAATATTTTCAAATAGCAACGCCTCGCTGCTTGCTAACATTGTTTTCGGTTTATGCGAAGTAAAAAGGAATATTTTTTCATATACTTTGACGGAATTTAGGCGTGTTCCTGTAATTAATTTTCATTTTTATGTTTAAAAAAATTCCAGAGTGACCATTTGCGGTGTTTTACGAATTTTATTAAGCGTCAGATTCTGTAGACCGTTTTAAGAGTTTTATTTAATTTTAAACGATGCTTAAGTGCTTTAAATGATTTTATTAAAGTGTTAAACTTTATGTTAACATAGCGTTAAGTTTTGGTGTGGATTATATTAGTTGACACTAAATGTGAGCGCATATGGCACTACAAATAAGAGATGAGTGATAGCCTTATGAAACAGATTTAAAAAAAAATTTACAACAAAACAGACTCTCAGTCATATTACTTCAAAGAAAAAGTATGAGAATTAGAATTATATAATTATGGAGCAAATAAAGACAGAAAAATAATTAAAATGGAAATAAACAATCATAAAATCATTCCACATACAACAAATATCATCGCGAATCGAAGAAAAGTTATTAATGATTACTTGAGAGCTTCGCATCGAACTAAGTACCTATTATTGTTCAACAAGAAATTTGCAATTAAATGGTTCGCGCGTGGTTCGAAACTTCTGATAATTCTACTTTAGCTGAAAACTTAGTTAATAGTGTCTTGAAAGAAAAACGTTGCCCGATATTGGACGCAGTGACAGAGCGCAAGAAGTGTCTGACTGAAATTGTTTTCATTTACTAATGGCTACCCATGACTTTGTCCACGTTAAATTTGTAAAAGAGAAAGAGTTTCAAGAAGTAAGGAAAGAAAAGGGTACCTTTCTCGTATACAATCTATATTCTTTTTAAGATATAACTATTTTTACTCGAAGTATAAAGTTTGAAATTCGACACGATCGTAATAGATGGCCCTGATGGCGCTATCTGAATCACGATTAGTGAGTACCTTCAATCACTTACACAAATACATCCATAGTATTAATTTATTTTTTGATCTAAAATGATATATATATATATATATATATATATATATATATATATATATATATATATATATACTAAGTAATAGGAGCGGTGAGTGAAAGTGAAAAGATGATTTTCTTCTTTTTATGATGATGAGATAGCATATTAGAAGAAGTTAAAATTTTAGAAGATTTATATCTTTACATACATATGGAAATTATGTATTATAAATATTATGGCTTCAATCAAATAAAATTAACGATACCTCCTAATATTGTCATTATGTTAAAATCAACAAGATGAAATAATGTTAAACTAATCTAAAAAAGTCAGTCAGATACTAAATAATGTTGAAGTAGTTAAGAATTTATTTTATTTCGCTAAAACAATGACATAGACATTATAGAAGCGTTATTTCATTGATAACTAATATACCTATTTAGTACTTCAAAGTTTAGTGTACTCATCTAGATGATTCTGTATCTTTGATAAGCAATTTATTTGGTCTTTGCTTCCACTTTTCGTTTTGCGGCCAGCCTTGCCTTATAATGGAATATTAAATTGACGGAAAAGTGAATCCCGGAAGTTAGTTTCACTCAAAATGAAGTATATTTAAATTTAATTATAAATACGTGTAGCGGTCATGTGGTTTATGTATTTAATATTTAAAATTTAAAAAGTATAATGTATTTTTTTAACCAGTAAGTAAGATCGTGGTGGCCCAGTGGTCGTTAACTGCAATTCGTATCTTGTATTAGTATATGTTTGTTTTTGCGTTTATGTTCCATGTTTTCGGACGCCTGAAACAAAAATTTTGTCCTATTGGGGAGTGAGAAATGTGAGACGTCTATTAATTATTAAAATCGTACATTTATACATTAAATACAATAATGGTAAATAATATAATAGTATAGAGCCTCTTTTAGTTATTGTATTTATGGCGCTAATTTGGGAGTCTACCGTCTTACTCAATTCCCCAAAAGTAACACGATAAGTTTTGTAAAAATTTAAAAACCTGCAAAACTGATCGCAGGGAAAATTAAAGGGCAGCATTAAAAAAGCTTAAAATAACTTAAACCTATGGAAATATTTGTTACATTCACGTCATTTACAAATTATACATCTTTGTTACGGATTTCAAGTAACTTACCTACTTATTATTTTGTATTGTGATTTGTTCTAAAGATATATAAGTAATTATAAATATTGAAATAAAATTAAGTATGTTTATCATTTGTCGTGCTGTGACCGGCAGAAAAGAATAGTCTCGACTTCTTTCTTGCCGAGGTATCGTAAAATATGACTCAGGCGATAGTGGTGCGAACTACTGTACGCCAACCACGATAGTGATGGGCAACAGCATCGCCATATCCTGCCACAAAATACTGCGCTCTCTAACCCACCTGTCACGCGTGACTAGTATTGGCAAACCCTCGGAGATAATGGGGGAGGTCTATATTCAACAGTGGACATCCAACAACTTTTTTTTTGGGAGCCAGGGGAAACCATTTAAGGACGATATCCAGGGCAGTATATATAGCCCGGATAGGCAGTCCTAGACCTATGTCGGACTCGGCACTTTGTGAGTGCAATACCATACTAAACCCCTACAGGAGCCTTCAGCCGCTTTAATTGGAGGGTCTAGGATCTGCAGGCAACAGGATCCCTCCAGCGACAGGCTGGCCTCGGCGAAAAGGCCAGACTTCTCCTCCATGGGGACTGTCTGGCTCACCTCTGAACAGTCCCGACGACGCTGCTTCCAGCAGGACCGGGTTGGACATCCAACAGCTGATGTGGTAGTGGATTTTTCGATTCTATCCTCAAAGTTTTAAATATATTTACATTAACACACTGAATCAATCAAAAGGAAGCTTGAGGCGAAAGGTAACTCTGTCCATAATTTCTACATTTCCGGAAGGCTCATATATTTCTAAAGCAATATTTTTGTACAAATTAAACTTGAAATTCGAAACAATTTAATTTTTTTCTATTATTTATAATATCATAGTATTTTAGGGACTTACAAATATAATATAAAAATGAAAAAAAAAACATAATATACAGTAACATAATTGCATATAGATCAAAAACATAAAAAAAATTGGACTTCAAAGCAGATGAGTAAAAATTGTGATTAACATTACGAATCTGTAACTATATCTTTATATATAAAACTGTTCGAATAAGGCCCAAGAAAAGAAAGGGCCCGGGAGAACGCCAGCGACCTTTTTTTGATTTATCGACAAGTTACTAAGTTCGCAAGTTTTATTATGCGCCAAACTGTACTGAGGAAATCCGGTTTTTTTCACTTCGAGTTAAGTTTATGGAGCGTGTGAAAGCGGTGCGAGTTGTGTTACTTTTATTGAAAAATAATATTCCTATAAGCGTTCGAAGGTTTATTCAGTTTTTCTCCGTAGAGTAAATTACATATTGATTACTAAATTTTTTCGAAGAAAGAAGTTACAATGACTATTTTTTGACAAATAAACTTTTTAGGTGTTGCGCTGATAATAATTATATTGCCTAGGTAATTTTAGTAAATTAGATTTTGCGTTTTTTCTTATTAAGAGTAAAAAGAAAACTGACTGTTCATCGACCTTTCGAAGACAAATAATATGAATCAGTTGCGTGCTTATTATATGATTTTAATTTTTATGAAATATATATATTAACATTCAGAACTTTCTCATGTAAATTCTTATTAAACAAGAAAAAAATACAACGAAACAAAAAATAAACATATAAATATGTGAAAATAACTAAATTTTTTAATTTCTTTTACCGTCGTCGTATAATGAGATAGGTATGTCAAAAAATGTCAGTAAAATGTTTTTCTAACTTTTTCTATTAATAAAATCCCTTTGCCAATCAGAATAATATTTAGAAACTCTTACATTTTTTTACTTCATGTTGTCATTTGAAATATTTATATATTTTTTTTCATTTAAGCCTATTTACTATAATTTGATTGTTTGCGTTGTTTTAGGTTATTTTTCAAATCATCATCGGTGAAATCATCCGTGTTATTTAACACTATCGAAAACCATTAATCGAAATAATAAAGCTAGTTAAATCTAGGATGTTGTGAAAGTGCGCTGTAATTTATGCAGATCGATGAGATTATGATACAAGTATCATGAGAACTAATCAGCAAAATGGGTATTTATATGATTACTGATGGAGCAGTCAATGAAATGGTATTGATTCGTATCAATCAACATTTATATGAAACGCTATCATTTTTCTTCTTGCCTTGATAGATTTTTCAATATTCATTCTTATTGTATACTGTGTACGTGACTAGATTTACATGAATATAACAGGTAGGTAAATGAGATTTTTGATGATTCACCATTTATTCACTTACATACATCTTTCATTTTTCAAATGAAAATTCTTATGTGCCAATGCTTGTATAATAGTTGATACACTCTTCGGTAAATTAAGGTCGTAGGTTGATAGCCAAATGACCGATATTTGCCTAGTTCGACCGGGATAGTAATACACTCGGAAAAATCGGATTAAAGCAACCAATGCAGTGATATTCTATTTTTATTGTAAGCGGAAACCAACATTACACTCATTTCCATATATTTATCACCTTTCTTCTATTTTTCAAGTAAGGGAGTTAGTTGTGGCTCCTCTGATACGGCGAATATATAAGCGGCTGTTATCACTTAATATCGAACGGATTGAATATTATTTTCTATGAAAGATTATACGAAATAGAAACGCTATTTCGCTGTTTGTGTTAATACGAATACAAACAGCGAAATAGTGTTTAAGTAGCGTTTCTCATTTTAATTATGTAATTTTCACTTTTCTGTTTTTAAGTAATTGAAACGGTTATTTTTTTTAAGATTTTATATATACATATTTTTCCTTAAGCCATTGTTCTTTAAGATATTGTAAGATGAATTTGTTGTAACTTAATCGATATCAATCATAACGAAAAATAAATTTTTATTAAATTATATAATTATATTTTTTAATAAATTATATAAGCGTATTCTGACGCTGAAGATACTGCTCGTAGCGTAGTAGCGTGGAACAAATTTCGTAAAGTGTGATGAACATAAATAAAGAACTTAGTATGCTGTGCAGCTATATATAATAATAACATAAGTTTATGAGTACTGTGTTTGAATTTCATACTAAATTTAGTTGCTTCAGCGCTCAGTCTAAGGCGACAATCCTAACTGCTAACTATTTCTTGGGTCGATTATACTCTTATATTATAATACTAGCTGCTGACCGCGACGTCATCTGCGTGAATGCTATTAGATTAAACACGTTGTTACAGAATGCGTTGAAGAAATAAAGGTTCACTGCTCGTTCCCCGTAGGTGATAGCGTGATAATATGTAGCCTATATGTTGACCCGACTTCTTAACAATATTCGTGGCAATTTGAATTTAATCCATGCAGTACTTTTTAAGTTTATCCCGGACATAATTTTTTTTTATTATTATATTATGGGCTTACTATTGACCTAAGTCTAGCTCTAGAGCAGAGACGAGGTCGAAGATGGAGCTCGATTTTCGCCCAGAAAAAGCCTATTCACTCGCGCTTTAAATACTTTCGGGTTGTATGTACTTGGAAATACGGACGCCAGTAGGGAATTCCACTCCTTGGCCGTGCGTATTAAAAAAGATGATTCGAAACGCTTTGTACGTATAAAGGGTATATCGACCAGGTGGGGATGAAGGCTCGCGGTACGTCTGTAAGTCCGATGGAAGAAGGGAGATGAGGGTATGAGCTCGTGCAGCTCCAGGGCACACTCCCCAAAGTACAATCTGTAAAAGACCGTTAGTCTGGCAACTTTTCTTCGGTGCGCCAGAGTGTGAAGAGACTCTACCAAACTGGCGTTACCGATTAGCCGCTTGGCTCTGCGTTCCACTGAGTCCTGTGTGGTGAGTTGATATTTAGCTGAGCCATCCCACAAATGACTGCAATATTCCATGCACGGTCGGACTTGAGCTTTATACAGTGTTAGAAGCTGTCCCGGCGTGAAATATCGCTTAACCTTGTTTAAGATGCTAAGCTTTCTGGCCGCAGTTTGCGCTTTGGACTCAATGTAATTGCCAAATTTGAGGTTAGAACTCAACTCTATGCCAAGGAGGTGGAGGGTGTCAGACATAGGGACAGGTGTACCTCGGAAAGTAGGAGTCAAGTTAAAAGGACTCCGTTTGGCGGAGAACAAACAAGCCTGCGTTTTGGCGGCGTTGAACGTGACCAGGTTGCAATCACCCCATTGGGATACGTGACCTAGTATTGGGTTCGTTCGCTCTACCATGGCCTCTCTCTGGGAACGTATTACGTCCCTGTCGTCTTTTGTGCTGGACAGATATCTCTCTATAACCGTGCTGTCGTCTGCGTATCCAACAATGCCAGGTTGTAGCATGTCGTTAATGTGAAGCAGGAAAAGGGTTGCAGAGAGAACGGAACCTTGAGGGACACCGGCGTTTATATTCATCAGGTCAGAGGAGCAGCCATCGACGACCACTCTGATTGACCATTCTCTCAAAAAGTCTGAGATCCAGCTACAAAAGCCAGCAGGGATGCCGTAAGCAGGAAGCTTACTAAGGAAACTTGCATGCCAAACCCTGTCAAAGGCCTTCAAGATGTCTAGTGACATACAGACAAACAGACAAAAATTCTAAAAACTATATTTTTGGCTTCGGTATCGATTGTAGATCACAACCCAATTATTCTTTTAAAAAATATTCAATGTACAGTTTTGATTTTCCTACCTTTTTATTATATGTATACACAGTACCTTAGCAACCGTGCTCAGCTTGGGTGAAAATAGTAAAAAAAATATTTCCAGTAATGAGGTGGAACCTAGAGGTAATTTTATAATCATATAAACACCTATGACACAAAATTTATAAAAATCTTTAAAAAAATACATTTAAAGCTCTTATTTCAGGTTTTATAAATAATAGCTAAAAATTTAAATCGCTGAATGAATATCCTATGTAACAAACGTCAGCCGTGAAAAAAGAGGTGACACTACCGTGATTTTCTTTACATGAATATATTAAAAAATTTGCTCATTTAATAGTATACGATGTACTTCATTTTAACGCTCATAATTATAGTAACGATAGGAACTAATTTGAGACTTGAGCTGTAACTGAATCGGTCACCGCAAATGGTAAGGCAGCTATTAACAATCCAGTGAATCGTTTTTGCGACGACAGATGTTTTGTGTTTAAAGGACGATCATCCATAGTGTGTAATTATATAATGTAGTTTTTAGTCAAGGTATTTTTATTTTTGAGCGAATCTTTGATAATTTTAATTATCATGCAGTTTTAATATATGTTTACCTCCACTATACAGAAGTTGACAAACGACCAAGTTACTATACAAAAAGACATTCGTGATTTGAGTTCGACTGTCGGTGTGGTTACTCAGCGTGTTGATTTAATTTCGAGTGAGGTTAACGAATTGCGATCACTGACTTGCGACCTTTCTGAACAACTGAAAGTTAAGGATCAGCTGGGTAGGATAAATAATGTTGAAATTTCTGGTATCCCACTTTCCAAGAACGAAAACTTAATGAATATTATACATAATATTGCTACGAAAATCAGTTTTAATTTACTACCCACTGACATAGATTTTATTCACCGTGTTCGGCGTTTTAATACCTCAATAAGCAGTAAACCCCCTGAATGCCATGACGCGGGCCGGGATTCATCTCCCATACCAAATATCATTGTGAGGTTTGCACAAAGAAGGCGGAAAAATGAGTTCTTGGCTGCCGTGCGTGCACGCCGCGGAATGACAACGGCTGATGCGGGACTAAATGGACCTGCAATTCCCATCTTTCTTAATGATCATCTCGCCCCGCACAACAAACTATTGTATAAACAAGTCCGTCTATTAGCTCGTCAAAAAGAGTACAAATACGTGTGGATTTCTGACTGTAAGATTCTACTACGCAAAAATGATACAAGTAAAGTACATTTAATATCATGTGAGGCTGATTTAATTAAAATTAAATGACTTTATGTTATTGCCTGTTTGAAGTGTATAAGAAGAACAAATCAATCTCTTAACAATTACTTGCATTATATAAAGACATTACGTGGTAAAAATATAAGTGAAATAAACATCTTACCGTGTGTTATATACTATTCTTTGTGCTATTTAAAACTTTTTAAAATTATAATTCTTAAGAATAGTATGCTTCGTAAAAAAACATTTTTCGTTAAAAAATTATGTATAATAATCACCTTATGTAGTCTAAAATACTATTTTTTGCGCAATTTATATTTTTTAAACAATGAAACTCGTAACAACTTATTAATTAATAATCAAACTTTACTTGTTAGAAAGAAACATGACGTTAACATTTCATCATTTCTTAATTACTATTTGTTGTTCTATATATACCTTGTACAAAATAAAACTCGTAACAGCCGCTTGTATGATATTAAAATAATACAATTTGTTGAAGACATATTATGTAGATTAAACATCTTATGTTGCTTTAAACATTATTTTTGTTGCTACTCTGTCATTGTGGACGTTAGTGGAACATTTTTAATATTTATATTTTATTACCTTATTAGTATTATATCTGTATCTTTATATCGTGGATTGTAACAATTTCTTGTCTATTTACTACCAAAATGTGAGGGGACTACGCACAAAATCACACGATTTCCTTAGGAACGTTTTGTGTAGCAATTATGATATCATATGTGTTACAGAGTCGTGGCTTAATTCAAACTTCTATGACAAGGAATTTTTTGACAACCGATACGAGGTATACCGATGCGATCGTGCCGCTGCGGTAAGTGGTCGTGTGCTTGGTGGAGGCGTACTGATTGCGGCGCGTCGCGATCTGCATCCGTCACCGCTATCTGTCGTGCGCCCTCCGCCGCTAGCCGAGGAGGTTTGGCTTTCTATTCCTATATCTCAGACTCGACCGTGCGGGGTGCGCAATACATCATCGTCCATAACCACTCGATCGCCTGCAGAGCGCCATCGCTTCTTAAATATTGTACTTACATATATACCTCACGGTGTTAATCACGAATCACTTCTGAGCTCCTTTTATACCAGAGTTGGCGATTTTTTAATTTCAAACCCTGACGATACTTATCTAATAATTGGTGACTTTAATGTTTCGTTTGCTGAGTGGTATTTAAATAATTCAACTAATTGCATGGAAATAAAAACAAACAATAATAGTCTCGCTTGTCTCACTGCCGATTTTTTGAGCCTAACGTCATTGACGCAATACAACAATCAATTTAATGTCAATAATAAATTATTGGATTTAATTTTTAGTAATGAGATATGTAATGTTACGCGACCTCAGTATCCGCTAATAGCTGAGGATATGCATCATAAGTCCCTAGAAATCAATTTAAATTTAAAAACCTATTCTTCATTAACCCCTGCCAACGTTAAAAAAATAATATTTCATAAAGCTGACTTCGATAAAATTAAGACTGGTATTAACGCTATAAAGTGGGAAGCAGACCTTAATGCTATGACTGATATCGAATCAATGACTAGTTATTTTTACGAAGTTTTAAACAATCTGATAGATAAATTCGTACCTACTCGTAATCTATGCACTAAAATTAAACGTCCCCCTTGGTTTACTTCATGTCTTATAAAATTAGAAAAAGAAAAGCTCAAATTTCACAAAAAATGGAAAATTAATGGTAATTTAAGAGACTATCAAACTTTCTCTCATCTTCGAAAGAGATTTAAAAGAATGGAGGCCGAATGTTACAAAAAATTCATTGAACAGTTTGAAAGCAGCATTAAAGTCAATCCAAAGCTATTTTGGTCTTTCGTTAAGTCCAAAAATTCTTCTAGTTCTATTCCGGAAAATATGGTATACAAAGGTAAAATTCTATCCAGTGGTGGTGAGATCTGCGAGGCTTTTAATGACTTTTTCCATTCCGTTTTCATTCCTTCTAACAATGATAACTCCGATAACTTAATATGTGACTCGAGCAGTTCTACTGTAGATATAAGTTCTATCAATATATGTCATGATGATGTATTTAAAGAATTGAAACACGTTAATATCTACAAGGGTGCAGGGCCCGATAGGATTCATCCTCTACTCATATCCACTTGCGCTAAAGAACTTGCAAAGCCTTTAACAATTATCTTTCGTTTCTCTGTTCAAAGCGGGACATTTCCCAGCTTATGGAAGAAATCTCTTGTAACTCCTATTCCGAAAAACAATAGACGTGAATGTATAAACGAATATAGACCAATTTTAGAGAAAATAGTAACTCACCAAATTTCTTACTCTTTTCGTAATTATATCTCACAGGAACAACATGGTTTCTTTAAGCGTCGTAGTGTCGACACTAACATGATTATATTTAATGATTTTTTACTACATGCCATGGACAGCAACCTACAGGTGGACGCTGTGTACACCGACTTCTCCAAAGCTTTTGATAAAATAAACCATAATTTGCTAATTAAAAAACTCGCTTGGGCCGGTGTACATGGTAGCCTCCTTAGGTGGGTCCAATCTTACATTAGCAATAGAAGTCAAGCAGTCTTTGTAAAGGGTTTCTCCTCCAGATTTCTTCCTGTGCCCTCGGGCGTCCCTCAAGGCTCCCATATCGGTCCATTGCTGTTTTCAGTTTATATAAATGATATAGGACATGCTCTAAAACATAGTAAATTTCTTATGTATGCCGATGACACTAAACTGTATCGAATTATTAGATCTGTTGTTGACTGTTACAAACTCCAGGAAGATATATGTCGATTGCTCGCTTATTGCAATTCTAACCATCTATTTCTTAATAGCGATAAATGTTATACAATATCGTATACTCGTAAAAAAAATGTAATAAGTTACGACTACCACATAAACCAAAATGCTTTAAAAAGAGTAACAACAATCAGAGACCTCGGTATAATTATGGATTCGACCCTATCGTATATACCACACATTGATCACATACTGGCTTCATCTTATCGAAATTTAGGTTTTATACTTCGGATAAGTAAGCCCTTTAAACATCCAGGAACACTAAAAATCCTATACTATTCCTTTGTCAGATCTTTTCTTGATTTTTGCAGTACCGTTTGGAGTCCTTATTATGAAGTCCATATTAAAAGAATAGAAAGAGTTCAAAAAATTTTCATTAAATCTTTGAATTATCGTCATGATACTGTAAACTGCTCATACAATGATAGTTTAAAAAAGTTTAATATATTATCTCTATACAACAGGCGTAAACTCTTTGATATAGTATTTCTTTACAAAATTCTGAACAATTTGGTTGACTGTTCATTATTACTTAGTAGGTTGTCTTTTGTTTCTCATGTTCGTCTTCCAGTGCGCTCCTCACGTTCAAAGCCACTTTTCGTTATCCCGCGATATCGCAAGAATTACACACGTAACTCATTTATGTACCGTTCCACTGACGTCTACAATAGGGAATTTTCGGATATAGATTTATTCAATATCTCACTCTCGAAGCTCAAATCTGTTCTCTCTCAACGCTTGGCCTGTGGTTAGCCCCTTTTGTAAAACAGTGTTAATGTATATGTTAATAAGTAGTTTTTGTTGCTGTTTTATATAAGTAATTATTCTTTTAATTAGTTAACCAAATATTGTAATTTTTTTTTTCTGTATTTCATCCGTCTAGCCCTAAGAAATGGCTCAAAAGTAATTACTTTTGAAACGTATTAGTTATAGGCACTATTAGGTCCTTAGATAAACTAATATTAAACATGTAACTATTTCTGTATGTGACTGTTTGTTGCCTTGAATAAATTAAAAAAAAAAAAAAAAAAAAAAAAAAAAAAAAAAAAAAAAAAAAAAAATGTTTATTTCTATTTTTTTATCTTTTATATGTAAAATGTCCTTGTGGGTCTCTCTACCATGTCCAGCAGAATTCGTAAAGCTTTATCTATTTTCCGAGGAGTATTTGTATTAATAGAAATATGTATATAATTTGACAGACCCGTTGGCTTAGTTTGCAGTGACCCTGGTAATTGTTCAAGGGTTGTGATTTCGATCTGTACCCCGAGTTTAGGTGCAATATGTTTTTATTTATGTACTTATGTATTATTTGTATATATACATTTATTACAAAAAAAAAAATGTATATCAGTCGGCTGTCACGTGAAACACGGGTATTAAATTGCTACCTGATACCTTTAACCTTTGGAACAGTAGACCGCTTGTGTATTTTAAACATATTTATATTTAAAATATTTGTTCAGTTTGTCAGTGTTAACGTAATTTTGAGACACCTATATCAGACAAAAAAAAAATTACGAGATATAATAGCGAAAAGAAGCTACCCGTTCACTGGATGGTTACCCTTAAAATCAATAAATCTACAAATTGCCTTCGCGACTTCATAGCTTTTTTGTTTCGCGCGATATTTCACGACGCACGTTTCGTTTATGACACAATTTGATTAATATGTCTGTGTCTGCTAGTAAACAAGGTAGCTGTTTTTTGACTCAGTACAACATTATGTTTAACTGCAGATTTAAAAAAAGTTGTCATATTTATGTTAACATCGCATTGGCGACAAAAGAGTTGATATATGTATGATACATTAAGAAAATAAAATTATGGTGATTGTGTGAATATATCTCTGTTATTAAAATTAATACATTTATAAATTTTTAGGGCCTTATTTTATAAAATTTTTTTTTGTATTATATTTACATCACAACGAATGAAAACAAACAGAATATTTTCGTATTTTTCACTAAATTTTAAGAAATATTTTGACGTCTTATTAAAAAAAAAGCAAAAAAAAAAGACGTTAACTATGAAATACTAGGTGTAAATATAAATTTTTCTAATCTCTAAAATTCGATATAATTCCGGAAATAATTAGAGGGATTCGTATTTTTATTAAAATAAAACAATAAAATGGAGTACTAGCTCTTTCCCGTGCCGTTACCGAGTCTTGATCCCGTTATAAAAAGTAGCCTTTATGTTAAGAAAGGTGAAGTTAATTTCAAATCACAAAAGCAAATTCGATACTATGTAAGATTAAAATTTGAGTTATAAATAAATGTAATAATTGTACAGTTATAAATATAATAATTGTAACTTTAAAAAAATTTAAACATTTAAAATTGAGAGTTGTATGTTTACTTTAATTTTAAAAAGATCATCATCATTATATCAGGCGTTGAATATCCACTGCTGAACGTAGGCCTCCCCAATGATAGTAGGAGACGAGCGGCCTGGGCTATTTATTACTGGTAATTTTAGAGGGGGGTTTCTACACGCTTGTGAGGTGGGTTGACGATCGTAGTGTGTTGGGGTAGGATATGGTGACACTGTTGCTAATCAGCACTAACACTGGTGCACAATTTTTCGCACCATTATCGTCTGAGTCACCTCGGCAAGAGAAATGTCGGTGGGGCTATCACGTACCTAACTTTTA
Source organism: Euphydryas editha (assembly GCA_036937285.1). Lineage (NCBI taxonomy): Eukaryota > Metazoa > Arthropoda > Insecta > Lepidoptera > Nymphalidae > Euphydryas > Euphydryas editha. The sequence goes on along the minus strand of JAUPFZ010000011.1, from coordinate 3,801,900 downwards.
AATAGCGATCGACCGCGAAAAATCGCTGTAATGTCACATTTCAATATTAAAAGCTGAGCTCGCGACAGTGCTGCCTCTAGCGAGCATGGGATATTACAGCGATTTTTCGCGATCGTTCGCTATTTTAAAGTTACGTTATAGTCCCACCGGACTATTTTTCTCTGCCAAGCAACGCACGGCTTAAAAAGACCACAAATGTGACAAAAAAATACACATGCAAGACTCATAAAGAACAGACGTTTAAATGAGATGAATGGATGTACAAAGTATAATTTAAAGTGGTTCTCATTTATATCAACCGTATGTCAGCGATAAAGTTTGCAGGTCGCATTTATAAGAAAGGGTCATCTGTAAGTGTATCTCTACATCTATTGTGCGGGTAATTTGTCTGAGAACAATGAGAGATTTTTCGCTTCGAGCGAAGGTATTGTCGGTGAAGACCGGTAAGTCAAGCGCTTGCGTAATTTTATGTGATCCAAGTGGCAAGCTTAATGATAAACAATTTAATAAGATTGTTGATTCTATTACAAAAAATAATAATAATAAAAATAAAATAAATTCGCAATCAATGTAAAAATTAATATATATCACTGATCATATCTTCTTTTAATATATATAAAAAATAGCAGATCTCGTTTAAGCATCATTAATGTCACATATATTCAAATGAAAGTCATTTCTGATCAATGATGATAAATTTTATTCATTTTAGAAAAATAAATTCAACTCAAAGCGTTGTCTGGCTAATAAATAAAATGAAAGACTTGCTATCAACGACCTCTAGTAGATGAGTCCAGAAACACACACAACGTTTGTCGTGGTCTAATTCTTTGTGTTTGGGTTACTGGGTGCCGTTCATTGTAAGGCGTTTATTTATTTTATTTATATAAAAAAATAAACTTTAGATATAAATCGCCATTCTCCTCATCCCTGTACCACAATCACAGAAAAGCATACACGGCGCTCGATAGTATCAGTTCTATCGCTCCTAATCGCCCATTGTGGACCGATAGCGATCTGCTGTGACGTTCCCACGTGACACGCTAGATCAGTCATCTTGCATAAATAATACCTTGACACGACTTTAAGAACATAGTATTACTTATATTTTAAAGTGAAAGAGTTTGTTTGAAGAAAAACAGACATAACAAATCCGATTTAAAAAGTATTTTTACACAATAGGCTGTAAAATATCGTGTTAAGACTCACGTGAATCGAGGAGTGGCCATAAATGTCAAGAAGGCGCAAAAATAGATTAAAACATCTTTTGATAAGCCATTCTTTACCATCAATGTCAAGTAATCTGACATTTACCAAAGTTTAATGCGGTCGGAATTGCCAGTCACGTCTAGTTTTGCATTAATAACATGCCTAAAAAACCCAGTCGATATATTGTTAAATAGATTGTATCATGATTGATCTCGCTTAATGGCTTCTGTAATAGTTCGAAGTATTAGAATCAGGCCTTATTAGGCTATGAATTAATGTTGAAATCAAACCGTCTTAGTAATCAGAAGCTTATGAGATCATTAATATATATACACTCATTTGCAAAAAAAACGGGCGGTTTCGATTTTCTTCCTGGCTGAAAAAAATAAAATACCAAAAAGGTTTTAATCATTTGAACATGTTACTGGCCAGTTATAAAAGTGCCATAATGTTTATAAGAGTACATTCCAAATTCAAATTTTTGACTGAGCCTGGTTTTCAAAGAAAATAACTTTTAACTACATTTTGTGGCGCGAATTCCCTATAGTTAATATCGACTCTAATTAACTTTTTGTCAATTTTTATTAAATTATCTGGTGTCCTTGACATTTAAAAGTATTGTTATTGCTGTTTAGCAATCTCGAAAATGGTAGATAAAGTGATAAAAGCGAGCAAAATTATTGCGCTGCTTGAAGAAGGTTGCAGTCGATGCTTCGTGGCTCAGAGGCTAAATGTGAGTCGGTCGACAGTTCAAAGGACCTGGCAGCGCTATCAAGAGACCGGTTCCGTCAAGAGAAGGCCTGGTTCTGGCAGAAAGACATGTACCGAACCACGGGATGATCGTTTTCTAGTTAGTCAAGCGTTGAGAAATCGCAAATCTTCTTATGTGGACCTCAAGAACACCCTCGAAGAAGTAAGAAATGTGCAAATTAGTCTATGGACGGTCAGGAGGAGGCTTCTCGCTGCTAATATACACAGTCATCGCCCGGCACGCGGCCCTAAATTACTCCGTGGACATCGAGTTGCCAGGCTTAGCTTCGCTCGAAATTGTGTGTCATGGACTCATGAAGACTGGGATAGGGTATTGTTCTCCGATGAAGCCAGGATATCTCTGCATGGTGAAGACCGACGTCGGCGAGTGCTACGTAGACGAGGAGAACGCTTTGCAGAGGCATGTTTTGAAGAAATAACACCTTATGGAGGGGGCTCTGTTATGTTTTAGGCAGGAATAAATTCTATGGATCGTACGGAGTTAGTCTTCATCGAAAACGGTACACTGACTGGACACCGATACATAACGGAAGTTCTAATTCCTTATGCACAACCCGCTTTAACCGCTCTTGGCGAAAACTCAATTTTTATGGACGACAACGCTCGCGCCCACCGGTCTGGCGGTGTGGATGCGTATATGCTAGAAGTCGGAATTCGTCGTTTGGACTGGCCAGCTAGAAGTCCGGACCTCAATCCCATAGAGCATGTCTGGGACGTTCTGAAGCGACGAGTGAGATCAGTGCAGCCGGCTCCGCAGACCATCAGAGAGCTAAAGAATGTGATTACCGCGGAGTGGGAACGTATTCCCCAAGAAACCATAAAAGATATACCCACTAGCATGCCCAGACGAATGCAAGCTGTGATTTCAGCAAGAGGGGGTCACACTCAATACTAAACTTTTATCTGCTTTTAATGTATTCAAGAAAAACAAAGAAATTAACGCGTTCCATTTTTATTTAGCGAGCAGGTACAATCATAGTGTTTTGAGCTTAAACATTATTTCTTAATAATTTAATTAAAATGTTATGATAAAACTGATGAAAACTATTCCTTCCTAATTAATTTATAAAATTCTGAGGATAACAATACCTAAAATTGTCAAACAAACTAATGGTAACTATAAAATAGTTCTTTGCTTAAGTGCCCGTTTTTTTTGCAAAAGAGTTTATATTCAGTTACTTCTCTATGTGTCAAATAATAATAATTAGAACTGATAACCAATTTTGAACCGACTTCAAAAAAAGGAGGAGGTTCTCAATTCGTCTGTATTTTTTTATATGATGTATTATAATATATTTAGCAAATATTTATAATGTTAAAGGTTAACAAACATAATAATATAATTTTATCGAAATATCAATCATTTAGTATTAAAACCCTTTAGGAATGTAATTTTTGAAAACTTTTGCATAGTACCTACTTGTTACGAAAGGTACAACCTACTGATCAAATTTAATTGATCTATTTTTAATAGTTTACGATCTTCGATGATGAAACAGTCAGTCAGGACATGTTATTTTATATTTATTCTTTTTTTACTTGTAGTATGAATTAGAGTTTTTGAGGATGGATGAATGGATATATGGATGTATGAGTATATGAATGTATATATGTTGTATGGTTGTTACTCTTACATAGTATAACAACAGCAACGAAAGAGCATCGTGTAAGGAAGCAGGCTATAAAACACGACATTATTTATTATTTATAATAAAATAAATAGCATCAACACAAAAATTCAGAAAAAAAAATTACAGCCGTTCTAGTGTAGTGGTACAAGATGTCGCCTCAACGCTGACGGTAGCGGATCCGATTCTCGCTCGGGGCAGATGTCAAGATAAAATTACAACAACAGGGCAAGATATATATTTGTACAAATATTATTTTGTTTCTAGTCTGGATGTATATCCTCGTGGATCTCCCAACCGTGCCTAAGAAAGCTTGTAAAGCCGTCGGTCCCGATTGTTGTCATATAAGATATCTGATAGCGATCGTTACTCTTGACTGAGAGATTGTCCCCCAACTTGAAGTGGAATAGCGTAATAGGTTAAGCTCCGGGGCAGGAATCATAAATGCGGAGGTGGGGAGAGGACCTGGCGGGGCAGCCGCATGGCACACGCGTCCCGCAGGGGTTTAGTAAGGTATTGCACCCCCAAGTGCTAAATCCGACATACGGTCTAGGATTGCCTACCCGGGCGTTGCTGGATATCACCCGTAAATGGGTTCCCCTGCGATACAAAAAAAAATGTAGGTTAAACTCCAGTCCTCTTTCCTATATAGAATAAGGGAAAAATATATTTTCTATAGGAGGAAAGGTACCAGCAGTGGAATCACAGGTTGATTTAGGTCAGTTCAGTGTGACCCTAAAATATATCTGATATATGTCTTAACTCAATGGCATCTGCTTTTTAGAGCCTTTTACTATTTATTTGGTTTAAAAATATAAAAAAAATATATATACATTATTTTGTTGTGTCTCAACCTCAACTGTGACCTAATGCATTCATATATTACAAACAATTTATCTATGTCAAAGATAAATGGGAACACACGGTGACTAACAATAATTAATTAATCATAGAGACTGAATATGTATCATATATTTAATGGAAAACCTTATTTTATTTGCGCAAATCATAATTTAGTTTATAATAATAGAATTACTAAATTCATAGTACTTGATCCAATTTAACATAAGCATGAGGTGAATCACTTTTTTCATCATTCAATGTAGTTATATATTAGTAATTAAATATAAATATTTTTCGGGCCCAGTTCCGATTACAAAAAAAAAAAAAAGAATCTTTTAGATGCCCTATATTATATATAAAATATATGTTTCTACAACCTGTATGTACTTGTAAGATTATAGCTTCGAAGAATGTTTTTTTTTTTTTTTTTTTGTTTGTAATAAATAAACTGCAACTACTAAAGCAATTTTTAAAACTTTTTCATTGTTAGAATGTTACATGGCACAAAAGTTCAATAAACTCAATTTTACTCACAACAAGATGTAAGCCTGAAATAACGAACCTTGTAAAACAAGTAAGAAAAAAACTCCCTCGAACTGATTATCTTCTTACGCTTACTTAAAAGTATTTCATAAATCTTAGCTATGAAGTTAATGTTTTTAGGAGATATAGGAAATAAAAATAATTTTTATTACGATTGCCAGAAAAAGAATAGTCCCGAATTCTTTCCGTAGTGTCGTAAAAGACGAATAAGGCCACAGTAGTGCAAATACCTGTACAACAACCACGATGGTGATGGCAGCAGTTTCACCATATCCTGCCACAACACACAGCGCGTGCCAACCCGCGTGTCAAGCGTGGCGACTATCGGCAAACCCGCCAGAGATGAAGAGGGAGGCTTATTTTCAGCGGTGGACATTCAACGGCTAATGTAATGGTGGATTTTTTTCCATTCTACCCTCAAATCTTGTATTTAAATACATTTACACCAGCAGATGAAAAAAACAATAAATATGTATATTACGAATGAAAATCTTTCGCGCATGATTTCAGGGTCTGTGGTCCGTTTCCTAAGAAGTAGGCGTCACTGATATACGAGAGGAGAGTGTACTACCTACGAATCGATGAACATTATACAATAACAACATGACACGTCATCTCTAGTCAAGATAAAGTTATATAAAATATGATTCATCTAAATGAAGTGATTAGGCTCTGTTCGGCGTAAGCGACGCAATGCGAAACTACTTACACGACATGTCTCGACTAATATGTCACGTTACTTGAATTAATTCAATATAATAAAATAGATTATATTCACTATTTAATATGTTCGGATCGCATCCCATCGCGTTGCGTCTCCGCGTATGTCACTCACACAGAAAACAGGTAGAACGAGTAGGTAGGTACCGTCATTTCAAGGTATTCGCTATCGCTATATCAGCATACCCTATCATCTTGCTAGCTTACCAGATCACCACTACCATGTACTTACTTAGTCACCGCGAGTGAAACCGCGAAATACAGTTGATGATATATAAAGGTACAATACCGTTCACGTATCGAATACATCTACAGGCTATATATACAGGTATAGGTCAAGCAACGCGGCGCAACGTATTTCGAACTATACCCTTGAACTTAACTAAACTAATTCAGTCTGTTAACGACTCACTGCCAGGCAAAGGTCTCTTTTCTATATAGGAGAAGGGTTTGAGTTTACCACACTGCTGCACTGCGAGTTGGCGGATAATATCCTTACCATGAGTAACGATCACTATCAGATGTCTGTGATAACAGCCGGCACTGAAGGCCTTACGTGTCCTTCGAGGCACTGTGAGGAAACCCACAAGGACATATACCCAAACCAGAAATAAATATTTGCACAAATACAAATATCTGCCCCTAGCGGGAATCGTACCCGCTACTACCGGCGTTTAACGCATAAGGCGAATACTCGCAGAACTACTCCAAGTAGCGCGAATTAAGGCGACAACATAGAACAACTAACATGTACTAGCTTCTGCCCACGGCTTCGCCCGCGTGGATGTCAGTTATCGCAAAAAAAATTATTCTATGTTACTTCTAATACCACCAAGAATATGTGTACAAAGATATATGATGATCGGTTAAGTAGTTTTCGCGTGAAAGCTTAACAAACACACTGACATTTCACATTTATAATATTAGGGATTGACTGGTTGATAAATTCGCATTGTATAGCATGCTGTTGCATAAGTCACGTTGGATAACTGGTAAACATTACCTCAAGCAATATAACAAATAAGTACCTACCGACATTTCAATTTGACTAAACCATTGGCGCAGATGGCAGTGTCCCTACTTTTTGTTCTAGGGTTGTGGGCTCGATTCCCGCCCCGAGTTTGGGTGTAAAACATATATTTATTTATATATGTATTATTTGTATGTATATAAAATAAAATAAAAAAGTATATCAGTCGGACAGTATAACAGAGGCATTAAGTTGCCTACATTAGGAACACATGACCGTGTGTGTATGTTTAAACATTTTTATTTATTTATTTCAAGTTACACAAGTTGCAGTATCAACATAAAAATATTCACAGTAACAGTAGTACTCTCTTAATAAATATCAAAACGTATTCCAGACATGCATTTTACAGCTGAACGTTGAGCTCGGATATGCACCAGGTATACACGACATCCCCTTATTTCACCTCTCATCTTATGGACCATTAAATTCTTGAACTCGCATCTCTGTTCAGCTTATATCCTTAGAGGAAGACAGTTAAAGTTGTTGCTATGAAATGTTGAAAAGTAAATTTTTTACTTCTTGTATTTTTGAAGTGTTTGAGTTTTCTTTGAATCTGTCTATGGAAATATTTTAATTTTGAATAAAATTACGTGAATTTATGCGTACAAATAAAAGTAGCTAATAGCTTGTGTTAAGCTTACGTGGGATCCGGTTTTTCGAAGTAAGCTAGTAAAAAAGCTCGACTTTACCATCTCATTGATTACGCTTTTTACCGGTGGTTCAGGAGGTCGATGTGGGAGGCCTACGTTCAGCCGTGAACATCCGATGGCTGATATAATAATGATGATGATGATAAAAAACTTATGTAAAAACATCGCTGACGACGGTTCTGGTAGTAACAAAAGTTCTATTAACACCGACGGTCGCAGTATCCGTTCCCGCTCGGAACATATATGAGAAGATGGTTAAAATATAAGTAAAGAAGGAAATGTATACCAGCACATCAATTATAATATTTCTTATATTGTTATAAGTATCAGATGGATAAAAAAATTTTGATAACTGATTTTTAAATTTTAATCTAAAAACCTCTATTTTGTACCCTATTCAACAATAAAGTTGGTCTTAGTTGTAAGATAAAAGACATTTTATATCGTTATTAGTCTGTAGTAATCGTTAACTGAGCTGTTCAGGGTGATACCTTTTAAAACTAACGATAGGATCACGACACGATTTATCGTCGGCGAATTATGTTTGAATAAAAAATATATCCTTTAATTTGTATTTGTTAATTGGTTCTTTGTGACACTTGTATATATTTATAACAACATTGAAATATACATATATAACAGTTTGTGATATATAATTGTGTTTGTAACATATATTTATATGTCACATCAGGTGGAGGCCGGACGGGCGATATCACAGTGCTTATGAATATATATATATATAATTTATGACATACGTAATAAGTATTTAATACAATGGTTAAACAGTTTTATATTACAATAAAACAACACAATTTAATTACAATACCAATAATGATTACTTGAATAATTGATTTAGTGAAAAATAAGTTAATTTATTGTTTTTCATTTGTCATTATTTGCTAAGTACTCTTAAAGAGTAAAGCCAATTAATCACAGTCAATTTGTTCTAGCTACACATAACACAACTTTAATTTACTAACTTCGGTATAAACACACAAAGACAAGTCCATGCACGTCTTTACTATGTTAGGTCTCTGAAGTAATTCTCTCAATGTTTGAGTTGAACGTGCGACTAAGACTGTATAGAAGGAATAATACTGCTGCGGTTCTGCTTATCGATATTAAATCAATAACAGAATATAATTGGTAGTATTTTGGCACTATTGAAAGCCATTTGTCATGTATAAAAATGGGGCAAAACGATCAGCTGCACTTGATGTTGAGTGTGTACTGCGGCCTATGGACATCATATTGAGTCGTGTCTTCGTTGCCTGTCTTATTAATTTATTTTAAGGAATGAATAAACGGGAGTCATTTTCTCGAAAATTAACGTAAAATCACTTAATTATTTGCGCATACAATTGATATCTTACCTACACTTAATTTCAATCATAATTTTAAATTTTAAATCATAAAAATTAAAATCGATTTTTTTTTTTTTGAAAATTTAGATTCTAGATATCAACGCTGTCTGTCTTAGACACATAGATATACATAATTATGCTCCATATTTTATCTGATGCAAAACAGTAAACTATAAAAACATGTCGAAGAACTGTTCTTAAATAAACAAAATAGTCATAAAGGTACGAAAAATATTTTAAGTGTGCACTGTTTAATAAAAATCGTATAGTATAAATATAATTTTCCGTGACGATTCATTTTCTTTTACGCCGTATTTAATGTGTAGCTACGCATTAAACCCGACATTTTGAGTTGTAAAACTTTTATATAGCTCAATGAGCGACAGTAAAGTGCCGACATGAACTTACATAATTGTAATAGTTTACTTGAAAGTGTGGATTTCTTAAAACGCAATCTGTCATTTTGCACGAAAGGACTGCTTTATTTTTATTTATTTTTTAATACTAGTAGTTCCTCGCGACGTTACTGGCGTTGAGCTATGACAGTCGCTATCGTACTATAATAACTTGCGACCTGCTGAACTTAGGTTTTTTCCCTGATAAATAAAGTTGAAGATTATTCTTCCACTCTACTTCATAATGAATTGATTGACATAAGTATCACATATTTTTTCCGTAACTTGCAGCTTATCGCAGGTGTTTTCTTTCAACGCCATGTTCAAGGTGAATTTAAAGACGAATCTAGAACTGAAATGTTAGCGGTACTAGCTTTAAGTAGGCTCAATGATCTGGTAGCGATTAATATCTTCTATCTTGTGACACTTTGTTAGACTTGTTAACATTTACTGCTTGCTTCCATTTTATAATTCATAGCGTAATGTTTCACAGTCCAAAACCTTCTTAAATATTACAGCAATCTAAGGAAATAAATATTTAATATCAGACGGGGAAAATTCTAACGTTAGGTTTAGACTTTAGAGTATTACATAAAATATTGAATTGTAAATTGTTGTTTATTAGTTTCTCCTCCGAATCTGATATTATAAATCTAATATATTTTTAATAGATAATACAAAAATGTAAATGATATCCTGCAGAGCAGAAGATTTATCATTAATTGAAAAAATATGGAGGTTAATCTACCGCGCTACTTGGAAGTGGGTTGGTGGATATAGTCTAAGAATATCTATACAAATATGAAAAAATTACCGTTGAACAATAATGTATTAAACAATAATTTAATTTATCACTTTGATGTAAAGAAAATGTGCCTGTTAATCTATTAGTGAAAAAATTAAGATAAGTTGACTATTTGCTTCACACAAAAATCAATTGCAATAATCTTGCAATGAGAAAATTGAAATATATTAAAGCCTTATTAATAACATAAATAAGTTAAACAAATTAATTTATTCAAAATTATTACGATGAAGCAATATAAAACAATTATGTAAAGAAGCATCTTCATATATTGCTAGTTCACATTTTTTTTCTATATTTAACCTTATTAGAAAGAAAAAAACACTTATGTAAAGTAACTTAGCTAAGCTCATAAATAATCAAGTGTCGTCTTAAGTTAGTAGGTATTGCATCGGAGTCGAGACGCGCGGTTAATTTAGTCAAATACACTTTAGCCCCGACATCCCAGGGCGATGTGTTCCGAATGCATTTTGTTCCAGACTCTACTGTTGATCTCTGTGGTATATTTACTATGTGAATATACGATTTTATGACGTTGAAATCTGGAGGCACGGCAGTGCCTCCGCCAAGTCGAGCAAAAAAAAAAAGTGGCACGGCCGTACTATCTTTTCTCGAAGCAACTCAGGCCATTTTCGACCCCCTATAACTTCGTTGTGGATAAAACTAGAAGTCTGAATTTTCAATACCCAAGCAGGCATTGTATAAACACGGTTTATTTCAAATTTCATTCAATTTGAACCAGTAGTTTAAGAATTATAATTAGTCAAAGTTTCGAATTTTGTCACTCACTGACTGACCGATCATCAAAACTCTAAGGCACTTCTAGCAGACATAAAAGCTTCAAATTTAGAATACCATTAGTGTTTAGTATATAAACCAAGGAAAAATTCAAATATTTTGCAATTTCGGTCCAGTTTTCTAGATACACCAACTGCATAAATAACTTTGTAATCCCATATAAATATATAGGATTACAAAGTTACATTTGCAGTGAATGAATCAATGTACCCGTACAAGTATAACATAGTGGAATAATAGGTGTAGATAGGTACCTAGATATAATTATCTTCAAAGGTAACCTGTAAAATGGTCAACGGAATGAAAAAGCAAGAATGGGACATGTCTTATGTAGCTGTACCAAAATCACGCAAAGTATTAAAGAACACTAATAAATTATAACCGCGACTGGCTGAGGTGATTTGCCCGCTCCACGGCTTCCACGCTTCCCGTACGTAAGTTATTTTATTTTATTCAGTTGGCAGCTATATTAAACCTATCCCTCTAATCGGTTTCTACACTGCATTGTAGCAAAACGCTCAATCGCTTGGCGGCACGTCTTTGCCGATAGGGTGGTAACTAGCCACTACCAAAGACTCCCACCAAAGCAGATCAGAGAAAGAAAATTTACTCTGCCGGGGATTGAACCCGGGATCTCCCGCTTAATATACAACAGCGCGCACCATTTCGCCAGCGTGATCATCATTTTTGAGTTCATATAATTATGTCATTATTAGAATGCACCTGATTGATTAAGTGAGTCATAACAGCAATAACTGTTAATGAATGTATATTAACATTAAATAAATAAAAATAAAAATAGAAAATAAGGACTCAAAATAACTTTTGTATTTTAAAGCTATAACTTATTGATGAGAGTAAATTTTTATACGATGCGCGTGCACTCTGTGACAAAAAACCGACAACATAAAGCTAAGTAGTAGGCGCCGCGCAATTACGCTAACTTACTTCATTGCGCTGGATGTGTCAACTCACTTTTTACAAGCTTTTATTTTGTTTCACCTGTCTCGATATTTGTCATCAAATCTTGCAAATTAAATTTGATCCAAAATAATAGTAAATCATGTGACAATGCAATATTATGATTACATGGTGCTGATTTGATGGAGGAGCTAGAAGGTAGCCAAAGGAAGGATTTTGGGCCCGTTTGAGTCCTCTAGACTAGTAAGTTTGTCTTTCAATGTTAACCAGGGTCTGGTGATGAAGTTGGAATGTGGTCATAGGAACTCAGTAATGAAACGACGCAACCCCATCGAGTTTTGGCTCGTTTGGTTCGTCTTAACGAATACTTTGTTTTGAAATGGTTACCAGGGTCTGATCTGATAATAGAGCTGGAAGGTGGCAATAGGAACTTTGCAATAAAACGACACAACCTCATCGAGTTCGGGCTCGTTTGAATCGTCTTGACGAGTAATTTATCTTCCCATGCTAACCAGGGTCTGATGATGGAGCTGGAAGGTGGTCATAGGAACTCTATAATGAAACGACGTAACCACAACGAATTTAGGCTCGTTGATTCGTCTTGATGAATACTTAATTTTTAGATGGCTACCGGGGTCTGATCTGTTGATGGAGCTAGAAGGCAGGCAAAGGTACTTCGCAATGAAACGACAAAACATCATCGAGTTCGGGCTCGTTTGGATCATCTTGACGAGTAGTTTGTCTTTCATGGTAACCAGGGTCTGGTGATGGAGCTGAAAGGTGCTCATAGGAACTCTGTAATGAAACGACGCAACCCCATCGAGTTCGGGCTCGATTGAATTGCCTTGACGAGTAGTTTGTCTTTCAAAGGTAACCAGGGTCTGATGATGGAGCTGGAAGGTGATCATAGGAACTCTGTAATAAAACGTCGCAACCCCATCGAATTTTGGCTCGTTTGATTTGTCTTGACGTGTATTTTGTTTTTAGATAGTTACCAGGGTCTAATCTGATAATGGAGTTGGAACGCAGTCATAAGAACTTCGCAATGAAACGACACAGCCTCATCGAGTTCGGACTCGTTTGAATCCTCTAGACGAGTAGTTTGTCTTTCAATGGTAACCAGGGTTTGATGATGTAGCTAGAAGGTGGTCATAGGAACTCTGTAATAAAACGACGCACCCCAATCGAGTTTCGGCTCCTTTGATTCGTCTTGACAAGTACTTTGTTTTAGTGGGTTTTCAGGGTCTGTTTACAGATGGCGCGCACCAACCATTAACTCGGCGCATCGTCTTATTATAAGTATAACTTTTTACGTACGTACATAAGTATACATCCAATTTTTTAAATATTTTTTAAAAGTTTATTTTTATGGAAGTTTAGGTGTAAAAAATCGACAGCAATCTGACAACACTGTTTCCGGCTAAACATACTTCATTCATCTCTATTGTCAAGTATTTCAAGTTGTCAACTTGAGATCACAATATGTATGACATGACAATCAAATTATATATCTGTATCGTATCGGAAAAGAAAAAGAGGAAGAATATCTACAAAAATAAGAAAAGCTCATTAGACCTAGCGAAGGCTTTAAGAAAATACGTTGTTGATATTAAAGAAGTAGAAGACACCGGAAAGGAAAATAAGTAGGACTGTCTACAAAAAGAAATGAGATGCCATCAAAAACATAACTTGTAAAAAGAAACCAAGTCTCGCAACTCACTTCTTCTTCCGTAAAAAGTTGTGAGATCCATGTAATACCAAGTCGGCTAATTTATTGAAACCCTACTTAAGGGTTCTTCTGTTTTAAGTTATTACGTTAGTAGCTAACCTAACAACATCGTATAGTGATCATATCAATATTAAAAATCTTTGATGTTTTAAATAAATAGATTGACTTGGCAATCGCATGAAAACAATGTATCTAAGAAGTAACACATAGGAATATTATATTAAATTAGATTGTTTAGTGCGATTGCCAAGTCAGTCTATTTATTTAAAACATCAAAGATTTTTAGATAGTGATAGTGCACGAAAGTTATCGATAATTATCGGCACAATTTTCGGACGACGAAAAAAAAAAAAGGTCATCCGCCGTCCCGTATTGATATAATCCTCCGTTCCCTATTAGAATACCGGTCATCCGCCGTCGGTATCCACATAATCCTCCGTTCCCTATCCGAATAACTACAAAAACAAAAAAACAAAAATGTCATCCGCCGTCCGGTATCGAAATAATCTATCGATAATTATCGGATCACACAAAAATATCGATTATTATCGGATCGGAAAAAAATATCGATAATTATCTGATCGCAAAAAATTATCGATAATTATCGAATGAAAACTTATCGATAATTATCGAATGAACAATTATCGATAATTATCGAATCAAAATTGTCGAATAACACTTATCGATAATTATCGAATGAAAAATTATCGAGTAGTTACGAATTATCGATAATTATCGCACACCCCTACTGAGGACCTTCTTTTTTTTTTAAGTTGGTTAAAAACAGTATCGTACCGATCAGTCAATATGGAAAGAAGGCCTTCCCCTTCGAGCTTAATCTGCCACATTGTTCCACTGTGGGTTGGCGGATATTTTCATATTAAGAGTAACGATCACTGTACGCGTATCTATGTCTTCAATAACAACCGGAATAAACGGCTTTACGTGTTATCCGAGGCATGTTGGGAAGATTCACAAAGACACATACCCAGATCAGAAACATATATTTTGTTTTAATGCAAATATTTAGAGCCCCCGAGCGCAAGCAGAATCCGCGACCATCGGCATTAAGGCTACGTCTCGCACTACAACAGAACGGTTGTTAAAAGTTTTAAAAAAAAAAGTACCTATATATATTAGAATATAAGCGCTAAGTTGGACTAGTCCCTGAGACGAGACTTGATACTAAGTCTAGTTTTTAAGTACTGTAAGTACACCTGTCTATGTAACAATCTAATACATGAAATAAAAAAGGTATAGGCGCATGTAAGCCTGTAGATGTATACTAACATAACAAAAAAGAAACTGCTACTGGAGCATATGAGTCAATAAAGGTACAGTTAGGTATAAAAATGTTAAATATGCTTGCAAAGTATGACGGGTACGAAATCCATGGAGTTGGTCACACATTGTCTGGCTCTGGAATCCAGCAACCGGTGAACAGGGTTGCCAAATCTTTTGTATCTAATCATATATATCTATCTAGATCGTTGCATATAATTAAATATTTAAAATAGAAGTTTAAGGATATCCTAATCCTATCTTTTGCGTTTAATTAGTTAATTATTTCAAGTAATTAATTTTTAAGAGGCTTTTTTTTTTAAATAAGCCGAAAAAAATCAGTCAACATACTATTTAAACAGTTTTGTTGGTTTGTGTAAAAAGTTTAGTTGGTTTAGCTTTAATGCAGTAAAAAAAGGTTGAATCCTGACAGCCCTATCGGCGAACGTCGTACACCTTTTAAAGTTATGTTGGAAAATATGTAATAGAAAATTTTCTGCCAACGTACTGTATCGAGTACATCTAGTACTAATGTATTGAGTTATCGAAGCCTTATGATTAAATTTTATATTTAAATCTTTATTTATACGAATACGCTTAGTTATTTGAGAATTGTTAAAACTATCACAAGTTTTATTCTATTTTTTTCTTACAAAAATATTTTCGCCCTGCTTTACTCTACTGTATCATTCTATAAACATTCTACTGCTGAGCGAAGGCCTCTTCCCCATATAGAATAAGAGTTAGAGCTTAATCCACTACGCTGCACCACCGCGGGTTGGCGGTTGGAGTTTTCCCTACCATGAGTAATGATCGTTGTCAGGTGTCTATGATAAAAACCGGGACCGACGGCTTTACGTACTCTCCGAGGCACGGTCGGGAGGCCCACAAGGACATACACCCAGACCGGAAAGAAATATTTGTACAAATACAAATATCTGTCCCGAGCGGGAATCGAACCCGCGACCGCACGTAGCGCGGCGTTGAGGCGACTACTCGCACCACTATACCAGAACCGTTGTCGACACATATATGTATGTTATACTAAACTTGTCAAAAACAACAATTTTTATGTCATTTATCGAGTATTACGATTATGGCAACATAATCGCATCCCAACATAACATTAAAGTATACCCTTAATGCAGCAAGTTAACGTTAATATTTTGACTGACCCGTTGGCGCAGTTTGCGTTCGATTCCCGCCCCGAGTCTGGGTGTAATATATGTTTATTTATATATGTATTATTTATATGTAGGTATATTTATTTTTAAAAAAATATATATCAGTCGGCTGTTACCTAAAACACAGGAATTAAGTTGCCTACCTTAGGAACAGACGACCTTGTGTGTGTGTTAAGCAAAAAAAAAAAAAAAAAATAATAATAATAATAATTTATACACTAAGGTAAGAAAGTTATATGAAATCGCGCGAACTCAAAAAATCCCTTGAGATGCAACAAGATACATCAAGTATGAATACATGAACAGACGCAGGTGAAACTTAAAACTGAGATTAGGTCCTGGATAAACTCTCACCGACGAGAGCGGGCTTGTTATATGCTTTATATTTTACATTTCATACGTAATCGTGACTTATATTTATGTATTAAATACGTTTTGTTACATATGAAACATTTATATATATTTACAGTAAGACGGTATAGAATTCCTAGCGTCAGAATAAAGGACGGATAAATGTACATAACCCGAGAGAAAAAGAGAAAGATATAAAAAAGCATACTATACTTTTACACTATAGAAATGTTATTTTATCTTTTTGGTATATTCTTTCTTGAGGACGTGTGCGTATGCGTTGTGTTTTAACTACTAATTATTAAATTTTAAATTAAGTTTGCTAAAGAAGTTTCACTTCTGACATGTGAACTCTGTACACACACTCATTTTTTGGTAGTATTTTAATAAAAATAATTAAATATGGAACGTGTTTCTTTTATTGTTGATTGATTTCTTAATTCTAAATTTGAGTGTATGTGGATGGTAATAGCTTAAACCGGTAAAACTGTATCTTCGTGCTAAATTCCTCCATCTTTCATCATTCTTTCAACTCGATTACTCCTGACGGAGGACTATAGCATCTTGTTTAATATAATTTTTCAGCTTTTTTCATTCATTCTTTTTTTTCGTGTAACAAAATATGTTTTAATTTCCATTTTCCAGTCAAAATTTCACGATCTTTATTTTTAGTTCAGAAGTTACAAACATTATAACCTTCAGTATAATGTACAAAATTCTTCGACTGTATGAATCAACTTAAGCTGGCGAACATACTTTATCTTATAGGCACAATGAAAGAAATGGTAAACATGAACAATGTCATGGGTACAACTAGTATATTTACTGGATGAAATCATTAAAGTGAGTCATACAATGAGTAAAATTATATCGATAATTTTTAAAAATATAACAACAGTTTTATAAAATTTCGATACATTAATTTTCATTTAAACGGAACTTACCGCGATTATTAATGTTTTTAGCTTCCCGATATTTTGGCGACGTTGCAGACGCTATGGTCACGGGATGAAGTCATCAGCTTAGTATTAACTACTATTAAGTAAGCGTGAAAGCTTAAAAACTTAAATTCAGTTTCCTTTCTATAGAATATAACAAAAAATACTTCTAGTCTAGTTTTATGACTATTTAATATATTTACAAAGAAACTGTTGAAGCAAGTCTCGAGTGTGTATTAAAATTACATAATTATTTATTCGTCTTCGCTAGAAAGCGAGTAAAATCTTGAGGGAAATTTAAACGCTTTCAATCCTGAGTTCCTAAACACAAGTGCCCGATTTTACTTTTTAAGAGCATTGAAGTGTGTATATGAATATTGTTAATTAAAAGTGTCTGCAATATTACGCAGCATATTAAACATTACAAGAACTGAGATGTTTCAGTGGAACTCAAATGTTCATAGTAATTGTACATTAATTATTTTCAACGGTTAAGGGATCGTGAGAAAAACTGCATGTTTTGGAGAAAATTATGTATCATGTACACCCGTAAACCCGAATCGGAACAGCCCAAGATATACGTATAGCTTCAAAATAGAAGACGCATTGACACAGCTGTTGAAAATTCCAAATATGTAATATGTATATTAAATATATACTAGTATTCTAGAATTTTCTAGAATGTTCTACATGAGATTTTTGTTATTTGAAGAATATTACAAAGTATGAATACTATTTAACTCCTCGAGACATCTTAAGCACGTATTTTACCGTAATACAAGCTCTAATGAATAATATTTACAATATACAAATTCTATACGCGTAAAATGTTCTAAGTGCACTACGAACTAAGAATGGACTAACTCATATACTCGAGTAAATAAAAACGTAATAAAAAGGAGTCCTCTTAAATAATTTATATCTGAAAGAATATACCAGAATCGTCCCCCGAGTCAATTAGAGCGTACCGTAGTCTACATTTCATTATTTCATTAAATTAACATCTACTAGACGCCTTATTAAAATTCAGACAAGATGAGATCTGTTTTTATGACTTCTAAGTGCTTTGGGTTTTGTTTTATATGTTTTGTACTGATTTTATAAATATACGAAAGCTATTTGAAAAGTACGTAGCCTAATATAGTTAGGTATACGTTGAATATTTTGTAAATTAACTATAGCTTATTGAACTCAACTAATATCAATCAGCTTGTAAACGTCCCACTGATGGACCTATTCTCTATATAGTAAAAGGGTTGGGCCTTCATCAACCTTGTTGCTCCACTGCGGCTTGGTGGATAACAATCCATGAATAAACCATACCATGAATAACGATCACTATCAGGTGTCTTTGACAACAACCGGGACCCACAACTTATCGTGCTCTCTGAGGCACGGTAGGGAGACCCACGAGGACATATACCTAGACAAGAAACACATATTTTGTACAAATATAAACGGCATTAAGGCGACTACTCACACCAACAAACGACAACAGTAGTCACTTAAGAATTTATTATCTATACAAATAATAAATCTGTTAAAAACTCCGTTTCATTAATACACTATATATCATATCATCAAGAATAAATTTTAATAGCGCGTTTTTTTTTTGTATCAGCGCCATCTCTTATCGTGTTTTTCTGTGTTCACGTATCACATAAAAATTACAAAACCAATGTAAATAACTTTAATACATAAAAATTAGAAATAACTCACAGTATAATTTAGTTTTTGTTTCATTGTAATCAAATTTAAAAATAAATATTTAAGAAAATAGAAATAGGTACCTACGCCGCCAACGCCATCTGGTCTAAGGAATCTTAAAAACTCACAAAACTTATTTTTGAGTTATTATTTTGTTAAACTTAAAAGTTTACTAAATATGTCGGATAGGAATAGAAATCGTTTTAATATTTTAGATAAACATCATTTTCAATTAATATACTATTAAGTTAAATATTAATTATGTTAAATGTCACTAAATATAAAAACGATATTCTACAATTATACGATAGATGGCGCAGATAATTTTCTGAATCGCGCTGACCAAAACTTCGGCCAAAAGAATGACACTCGCCCGTATATAGAAAACTGTTTTTCTTTTTTGCATTTAATTAAATACTTTAGGGTACTACGGTCTTGATTGTTTGTTCGTTGTTAAAATTTAAAATATTTGGTCGTTATTTATTTGTTGATTGTACAAAATCGGATGGTTATAGCTATTTAAGTTGTAATCTATATCTATATATATATAAAGTCGTGTTAGTTACACCGTTTATAACTCGAGAACGAGTGGAACGATTTTTATGATTTTTGTGTTTTTGGATTTGTCTTCGTCGGGAATAATACTTATTAAAATATGGTATTCATCAATGAGAAAATAATTAATAAAAAAACAGTTCAAATTTTTCATCCGTACTATCTATATATATAGATATAATAAATCTGTCACTCAATCCGTCTATTATAAAATATTTTTCAGTATCGACGCAGGTGTAGGTGATTAAAAATATAAATGTATAATTTTTAAAATTTTAGTTAAATACCCGTGCGAAGCCGGGGCAGGCCGCTAGTATTAAATAAATATGTTTCACATACACACACGGTCATCTGTTCCTAAGGTAGATAACTTAATGCTAATTAATATTTTTTTAATAAATATACATATTACACCCAGACTCGGGGCGGAAATCGAACCCACAACGCTGGAGCAGAAAACAGGGCCACTGCCAACTGCGCCACGGGCCAGTCAAAATATTATAAGTATTATATATTTATAATACAAAAATCCAGTCAAGAAATGTTCGTATTTATTAAATTTTACATATACCTACAAATAAATCACAAACACGCCAACAATATGAAAAACATTTCATCCTTAAAAACTATTCAACAGAAGTATAACTTGATAGTGATTCGTTAAGTTTGTCTCTTATCATCTTGGTATGTAACAACTTTTAAACTTTCGCGTTGCATTATTATATTTAAATGTTCATACGGGGATTAACACGAAATTAACTTTACGGTAAAATATATTACCTTGAGGCCTGACGTTTCGGCTAGGTTACACTAGCCGTGGTCACAGGCAGACTGATCCAGCGATGTCACGACTCCGCCGTCGGGGTAAATGTTTCTTCATCCACCCTCAACTCGTGATTATTGTTATTTGTACCGCGACACACAACACTTATTACGTCCCTATTCTGAAAGTCAACCGGAAGGTGCCTATTCTGATATTTAACCGACTGCGAACTAAAACGAGGTTGTGTAATTTTAATCACTGGGTTCCATGTCGGGGATAGTTTGAATCCGTCTTCGCGATTGAATGTTTTATGTTTTTTAATTTCTATTGCTTCTCGCACTACTCTTGAATAAAAGTGGCGGTCTGTGGAGAGGATTTCCGTGCGATGAAATTCGATCCAATGATTAGTGCCCGGTTGTAATATATGTTCGGCTATCGCTGATTTATTCGTTTGTCGGTTTTTTACAGCGGCGATATGTTCTTTGACCCTTTCAGCTATCGTCCGCTTAGTCTGGCCTATGTAGGAACTGCCGCAGCTGCAATCTATCTTATAGACACCTGGTGTTTGTAACGGCAAAACATCCTTCGGTGTGCCCACTATGTTGGTAACCTTTGCCCCCGGCGTAAAGACAGTGGGTATTGAATATTTCTTCAATACACCGCTGATCTTGTCTGTCACTCCTCTCACATTCATTCACTCCTCTCACACTCATTAATTTCGTGTTAATCCCCGTATGAACATTTAAATCTTGGTATGTGTTCTAATATAACCTACCTTTAATAAATTAAATAGTTTTATAACATATATAGACTGCTTTTTTTTGTTTAACAAATCTCAACATTTGATCAAAATGACGTCACGATTGGATTTATTAAGCTCGTTTTAATAAGTAATATGATTGGGCGTGTATAATGTGAATTAATGAGTACATTGCTCACATACAAAAATTTCTCGCACGTGTCACGTACTACAATAAAACAATATATTTAACGACATAAACAAAATATATTAATTTAATTCTGACGTTCTAATGCTGAGATTTTATTGAAGCGCTCTAGCAAGACTAATGAAGCGGGATAACGCGGGAAGAGCATTAGTGCAAAATAAATACTTTTTTTTTTTTTTTTGTTTATTTGTTCAAAACACAAAAGTACATATTATATTTTTACAAAAACCCAGCCACGATAACCTCACAGGGTTTATCTGGGCAAGGTGAGTCGTACAAGTTATATTTTACAGATAAAAAACACGCAAACACAACACACAAGAATAATTAGGTTTTTACATTAATTAATAATTTTAGAGTTGATGAAGTAATGTTTTAGCTTTGATTTATATTTTTCCTTTTTAATGTACATCTGCACTAGTTCCTCAGGCAACTCATTTACAAATTTCGGAATTAAATATTCTATTTTACGCGTTCCGTATACATTATTTACTTTTGGGACGTGATATTTATTTTTGTAAGTAATTGGTCTTAAATATATTGATCGTGTTTTTTCTACTAAGTATTCTGGATTCTTATTTTCTGTTAAAATAGAATATTTAAATTTGTCGAAGACATTCATACACGCACAGTATTTGAATAATTTATCCGCATTTCCCTTATATTTTTCTTGTACATATTTCGGTACTATTATTTTAAGTATTGCAATTTGTAGTCTACGAATGTCCTCGATGTATGTGTTATATGTTCGTCCGTAACTGCTTAACCCATAGCCAATGACAGACCCCGCCAGAGATAAGTATATTAATCTTAAAATTTTATAGGGCAATTTATATTTGAGAACTTTCATTCTACTCATTATCGATCTCAGTTTGGAGCAGACATAATCTTTGTGACTTCCCCAGTTGAGTCTGTCATCAATTATGAGCCCTATATATTTGTGACTTTTGACTTGTTCTAAGTTTTTGCAAGTACATAATATACCGTTGTTATGTAGACAGTTGTGTTCATGTGCGACTATGATTGGATTGGTGTTAGCAATATTTTGTGATGAGCGTATATGCATAAGCTTGGTTTTTTGGTTGTTTATAACCAATCCGACATCGTGTGCCCATTTACATACCAAATCAAAGTCGGCCTGTATTATTCTTTGTGCCTCATTTAAGTTTCTATGGGCTGACAACAGGCATGTGTCATCAGCAAATTGGTACATCGAAGACATCTTTACTACATTGCACATATCGTTTACATAAATCAAATATTCGGTAGGTCCAATTATTGAACCCTGTGCGGTACCAGATTCTGTAAGAACCTTTTTGCTAAGTTTTTTATCTATTTTTACAGTTGTATAACGGTTTTTATGATAATTTTCTATTAATTTCAGCAAGGGTCCTCTTATGCCATTTTGAGATAGTTTTTTAAATAAGATATTATAACGCAGAGTATCAAATGCCCGGCTAAAATCAATGAAAATCACTAATACATGCATTTTATTATTCAAATATTCATTTATTTCATTTGTAAATTTATTAAGCAGAAGGCCAGTGTTCTTAAGCTTTTGGAAGGCATATTGTGTCTCATTAATTATTTTATTATGTGATAAAAAGTTGTTAATTTGTGTCCCCAAGTATCTTTCTACAATCTTATCGATAACAGACAAGATCGTTATTGGCCTATAATTGTTATAATCCCTGTGACATCCCTTTTTATAAATAGGTCGAACAATACCAACTTTAAGGATATCGGGATATTCAGATGTAGTGAAGCAGCAATTGATGAGATGAGTTATTACAGGCGCTAATTGCACATAAAGAAATTTAACGTCCTTTACTCTTATCCCATCAAGGCCTGGACTTTTGTTATCATTCATTTGAATGATAATTCGTTTTATGTTTTCTAACGTAGGCTTTTTAAATCTCATCGATCTATCTGTGTGCTTTTCATATAAGATGGGATTAAGCATGGGCGTGTCACAGGAATTATTACAAGTACTGTTTAGGTTTTTATTAAATTCTAAAATAAAATTGTCAGCCAATTGTTGTGCATTGCTATGAACTGAACTGAACTGTAGAATTAAAACTTGACTTGAGAGTTAATCAAGCAAGGTGTTTTAAACGTATGTAAACTATTCGCGTTCGAATGCTACAAGTTTCCTTATTTCATATTGAATAATATTAATTTACACGACCGTATCTGGAACTGATTTTAATTAAATTTTGTGGTATGTAACTTGAAGTGTGGAGGAGTTTTCTAGTTTCGAACAAAATATGAAATTTCTAATTGAAGTTAAAATTGATGTTATTTAACCATAAGTCTATGTTATAAAGGCAAAGGAGAATATTTAATATAAACTTTAAAACGCACGAATTTATTAAATTTTAACGTGTTTCAACACAGGACACAAAATGTGTAAACTTTCTGAGGACCCTCGTAAATCCACTTAGAAGGATGTTTTTGAAGTATCGGCGTGTTTTCATGTGAAATTGGAGAGAAACAATTATCTAGCAACCGTTAGCCTTTGAGTGTATTAAATAAATAATGTGGAGCCCCCGGCGGCTCGGCCCGATACTATTTTTTGAGACCACTACTCACTGTTAGCTGTTTTTTTTTAAAGCGATGACTATTCGAGTTGTGTTCGAGTTACTAAATTTGTATTTTATTTTTACTGTATCGTAACTGTTGTTGTCTAATTTATTAACTATTTAAACGATCATTACGATAATTAGTGTAAACAATCTGTTAAAACATTTTTATATCTTAATTAAAATATACATATTGTGACAGCCAATAAATTATCCACTATTAAGCAACTACATTTTATCCTATTAAAGAAAAAGCGCTTAATCAGGTTGTCCCATTGTAGATCGGTGGATATATTATAACTGTTATAATGATTATGTTATTTTCACTTTCAATCACTATAAAGCTTAGGTACACTTGAAATTTTAGTGCTGCAATACTGGTTTGAACTATTCATACGATTTTCTAGTTAAGATGAGTATTCCATTCATATGTCAATTTTGGCTAATTTATTAACAATGATCATTTAAAAAAAGTAACAGTTATTTTATTATATACCAAATATATTTTTAAAATACATAGGTACATAATTATTCTTTAATATAATTTAATATTAAACCGATAAAATAAATATTAAAGAATAATTAATTTTATGTAAAATATTCAAACAAAACAGTTAGTACTCCCGTCGCTTATTTAGGCCACGATCAAACTCCCATTTCTTTGTCCTCTTTACCTTCGAATGAAATATTCAACGCATCCCCACGTTCAGGGCCCGTGATGGAGATATCGAGAGCCGTGTGTTATTACTAAATGGGACGGTATGTACGGAATTACTATGACTACGGTCTATTTTTGTTATCTATATATTAATACGAAAATCACGCGGACGGAGAAGTATGAAATTTGGCACAGTTAAAGTTTATATGGAGAAGAAGTGCAGAATGCTAATATTTTTTATAATAATGCTCAAATAATACATTAAATTAATCTCTAAAAACAACACACATATGTACAATGTACATATATACACAAATTTTGTTTATTGTCAAAGTCTGTTGTCAACACGTCTGTTTTCAAATACAGGTTTTACAACGAATTATTTATCGAACACGGTTTTAAATACAGGTCTTGAAAAAAAAAAATTATCGACATTTTTTATGACAGATCAAGTTCAATGACTGTTGCATATGCTCACCATGTTATGCGCAATCATATTTTTATGGTGTTGACAATGCTGTTAATAATAGATTAAGTCTAATTTCGACCACTGGGCGACCACTAGTTTATATAAATATTATAAACGTTTGTACGGATGGATGGATGTTTGATACTCTTTCGATCTAAAAACCAAACCTGCCGAGAGCCAGAATACAAACAGCAACAAAGGCTATTCTTTATTTTCGGATTCCAGAGAGATCGAATTACACAGATATATCTTTATAAAAATTTTATTTTGACGATAAAAACATTATTAAAAAAAATAATGTTAATGTTAATAGCTCTTAATGATAAAATAGGTCTTGCTTGCGAAAGGCATACTAATTTAATTGATGCTTGGATATCTAAGAGTAGTCAATACAGTTTGGAATATTACATGATATTATTCCTGCTAACTGCGAACTAATTTCTCAGGGATTCTCTTTGCCTTTAACTCTTGAGACGTCATATCAATAAATTTATTTGCATGTAGAGAAATACATAAATATTTGATGATTATAATTTAGAGTTGAACGGATCAGTAGTACACGTGGTTTTATTAAATTATTTTATTCTATTCTATTTTTAAAATAAACAGTGAGTAGAAATGCATAAAAATATCAAATATTACACTGATTCCATATGTTATGGGAATCACTTCCTCCCAATTTGAAACAGTGAAAAAAGTTATTAACAAAGTACTTAAAGTAATAGTAACGATATTGAAAATGAGAAAAGAAAATATGCAAATTTTCGAAAGGTTTGTGCGTGCGTGCGTGTGTGCGTGCGTGCGTGTGTGTGTGTGTGTGTGTGTGTGTGTGTGTGTGTGTGTGTGTGTGTGTGTGTGTGTGTGCGCGTTCGCGTGCGCGTGCGCGTGCGTGTGCGTGTGCGTGTGTGTGTGTTTTGGACGAAACGAAAGACGGAAAGGTTTAGTATTACAACTTAATTATAGTAGAACTAATTTTGTGCTTTTACACTTGTAGTTTTTAAATATATTATATGTAATGTATTGTATGTAATAATTAAATGTCTATCGGCGAGTTGCACGAAACCGCCGCTAACTCTCCGTTAGTTAAGTTGCAATTAATCTTAAAATTAGTTTATCTAATGATTAATTTAAAGCTGTTGGAATTAATCATCCGTTAGATAGGTCTTTAATTAAACTAAATTTTTTTGTTAATCAGATGTAGGTTTCGTGCAACAGATAATCACGATTCTTGTGATTAAATTAGTTTAATAAACACTTAAATTTAAAATTTGTTTCGTGCAACTCGGCGTTAGTCCCTCAGAATACTTTTTGTGTTCTGTATTTAAAGGAAGACTATTAATAAAATCCGCTGTATGTCCGTTTATCTATAAGAAAGTATCTTCAGAACAGTAATAGGAAGATACTTGAAATTTACACAGGATATTAACGATA